>JAZHAC010000034.1:10000000-11221957 GCA_039707435.1 Actias luna | reverse complement strand
AATAATTAATAACACTAAACATTTTATACAAATACGTGATTAGTTAGATTTTGGTATGTTTGAATGCCAGCTAAGAAAATATTGTTCAGAAATATAAATTATTGTTTTGCTTAAAAAAACGTAGGTAGTCAACTTAAAAAAATGCTACCTCATAGAATATAGATCACGCAATAAAAAAGTTATAATAAAATATTAACATCTTAAAGTACGGTACGAAGGAAGGTTACAATGTACATAATTATAGTTTAATTAAATCCATCACTAAATAAAAACTCTTTGCTACATCCGTTGTACTCAATAGAGCGCAAGCCCGCAAAGATCTTTAATCAAAGCAAGAACGGGCGCAGTGGCTCCGCCATACGTCTACCGCGGTAACCGCGGAATGTAGCTCAAGCTAACGGTGCGCGCGCAGTGCGAAAAAACTCAAGTTCACTATCACGGAAGATTGCACGTCGCCGCAGACGCCATTACGGCGCGGTTACGTCGCCAACTACTGGCTATTATGCCATTTTGTGACTATGTGTTACACAAGATGACTTCTACCTATTGCAATTATTTTTATATCTGCTAATATTAGCAAATTTGTTAGCGTATGATGTTTTTGACACAATTACATAGTGTAATTCTAATTGATCATAAAATCGAAATCCTCCTACAGATGAATACAAGTTGGTAATGTTATGGGTATACCCAAGGACAGTTGCCTCTTTTTTACTAGTATGGTGTTTAAAATCCAATATTCACGAACTTCCTCATAGCAAATTCCAAGCGCATCACCCAACATTATCCAATAAAATGCACCACGGCGATACATTAAATTCTCGTATTGCCAGAGACCGTGGATAGCTTTCACAATTATTATATATATATATATATATATATTACTTATTATATATATAGCTGCAACTTAGCCAAGTTGTAATGTTCAACGACACCCTATTCTTTTTCACTTAGCTACCGAGGTTGGATAGAACTAGACTAGATGAGAAAATATCTGTAATTCTGCAAAGCAATATACTACCGGTTAATTGTTTCTACCTACGGTAAAGACGCATTTATTTATTTAAATAGAATGTATAGCTTTTATATTCAAAACACACCTATATTAATCATTATGGAATTAGGCAACGTTGACGAAAGTAAACTATTTAATTTATATGTTTTTTAGTTACTAGGACACATAAAACAAATAGAACAAAAATATCTAAAAGGATGTGTGTTGTGTAAGTGTGCCCGCGAGCGCATGTAACATATTTGTGTGTATAATAATATTAACAAAAGCTGTCTCTATTCGAATTCCAAAATCATTTTTAGTCAGCTTATGATGTATTATATTAAAAGGTTCAAAATACAATATGAAAATAATTCTTAAAATATTATATATACTTAACCAAATATTTACGTCAAAACAACTCCAATAATGGAATTGTATTTTTAATTTTTTTTAAGAAAACAATGCAACATATAAATTAATTATATTCACATTGATTCGCTTTTGTAACGATTCACTGTTAGTTTACAAGAAATATCCGGTATTCACTGCATTCTGGGGTTCTTTGTTCAGTCGATGGTATCTAATTAAAATGAAGTGTGTACGTATTAAAGTTATCCTATTATGAAATTAACAATATTTATTATTAGTAGATGATATGTGAACAACCATGCTAAATATTCAGCATAATATATTCCATATAAAAAACATCCATTAACGTCGTTTCACAAAAAAAGGTTGCTGGTTTATATACTTAAATAGCTGTTTCTGCGACTCCGTTCACATGGAACTAAAACTTTATTTCATAATTTTCATACAAAAACGGTTATATAGCCTGTGTCACTCAGGGCTAATGTAGCATTCTAATGGTGAAATAATTTTTGAAATCGGTCCAGTAGTTCTTGAGTTTATTCGTTACAAACCAAAATACAAATCTTTCTTCTTTATAATATTGGTATACATGAAGCAAACTTGCTTATTTTTTTAATTAGGGTTTTTATGTAGAATATTCAACTATTCGATTCTACGCTTATATTTTATGTTATGTTTTTTCAGAAGTTATTACACATAATGCTTTTTTAACGGCAACAAACTAAGTTCTATGTTGTTTTTAAAATTACTTTTATATTATTAGGAATCGCAGTTGTTTTAAAAGTATTATTTATTCAGAACCCTTTAATAATAAAACAATAATATAACTGTTCAGTTACGTGAACATTATTACCTAGTAACGTAGATTACCACGGTTATGTTGTGGGAATAAGAATTGTTCTCGTGCAAGCAACAATTATTTACATTTCTTACGTTCAAAATGTTAATTATAAGGGATTTGTAAGGTTAGTTTGTGCTTACTTACTATTGTCTTTATCTTAGATATAATTACTTTTAAAATTATTAAACGAAATATTAAAGTTTATTAAGATATTTTATCTGGATTTCACGTATTTACCTGAAGAAAGTCGTTATCGAGCAGTAACTAATAAAAACAACTAACTCCAAATTATATCATTTTACTAATATTTTTCCTACACCTGTATGTAATTCGTTAAAATAATATTAATCAGATATCTTGTTCTAGATGATTCATTATGAACCGTAGTCCAGTATTGCTGACCTGTATGACTTCGAATAAGTTTAAACAATAATGGACTTAAGGGCATAACAGAGAGAACTGAATTTTTAAGATCAAGTTATTATTTAATTGACCTATATTTTAAACGTATTGGTCGATTTAATACAACTGACGGTAGGTCAGGATCCGGACTAAGACCATAATTTTGAATCCTATTATTGATTTGCTTTATTTATCGATGTAGGGATAGCCTCGAGCTATTTGTAATAAGGTGTTCAGCTTCTTAAAGTTTTGCACCTTGTGTTATCAAATTATGTTTATTGACAAGTAAGTTTATTGAAAAGGCTGGTTGAACAGGTGTCGAAAAGGGATTTGTTCTTTTAAAATTTCGTATTTGCATATTACGTGTATACGTGCATATTTATTATATTTTATAACCAACAGTATGTTAGACTGACTTTATCTACTAAATAGTACTTAGAATTGAGTTTAGAATAATTTAGAACAAAAATATTCTTAACATATGCAATGCCATGTAGAAAATGTATGGATTATAAGATAAATCATTTTTAAAAAGAAATTACCCTAAATTCTTCAATTCTAACATATATCTAATCTTCTTCTTTTTGCCTTTCTCTACTTAAGTAGGAACGACACAGTATGTTCTTTGTCAACTGTCTTTTCGGTACTCGCACCTTTTGTATATATAATAATATCTAACTTGATCGAATTTTTTAACTAATATAATCTTTGCACATTTTGACGTGTTTTGATAAAACTCTAAATCCGTAAAAATGAATTACAATTGAATTCAAATTAATAAAACATTAAAACATAAAAAGTAAACATTAAAATTAGAACCTTACAGTTGAATAACTTGATAAAGTGGTGTATTTAAATTATAGCTTCGTAATTGATCTTATAACTTTATTTAAATATTGCACATTCATTTTCAATCTTCACTTTAACAGTTTACATTTCTATTGATTTTTCTTCACTCGTTGATTTTGAAAAACAGTCATGGACTCTATTACACGCATATCTAGGCTGTCTTGAAGACGCCTATTGTCAATTAATATTATCTTGTATGATGATGACGATCCCAGTAATGAATTATTCACCAGTAAGGTCACTACAGTTACCTTTTTACAGTTAAATACAGTTAATAAAAAGATATTATAATTTTCCGAAGCTATATGATGAAATATTGCTTTACCTTTTAGAGGATCCCCAATTTTTTGGCAGCTGTTCTTGCCTTTGACTCAATTGCACGCCCAATGTTGAGATCAGATGTTACTGGATCCCAAGAAGATCGAGGCTGTCGGCAATCTGAAGGGTCACACAATGAAAAGTGTGACTCATGTTGAATGGACTCCGCTTAGCAGAGAATAGACACGCCTGGGCTTTTTCTTTATTAAACCTGACCAAATTCGCATTTCCCCAATCGGAAACGATCCTGAGTTTATTATTAATAAAATGATAATAAAACTTATTTATAACTGACTTATTTTTTTAACTTTTTTATTTTAGAAAATGTTTGCGGTTAATAAGAAAGAATGTTTTTTATCGTTTATAGGTTTTAGCGCTATGGCCACAATCTCATATGATGTAAAGTGACGATGTAGCTCAAGATGGTGGACACGCTAAGCCTAATAGATTGATTGGCTCTCAAGTGTAACTGCCGGAACACTCGTATAGGTATTTGGCGGCAGATTTTTAACTTGAGGGTAGTAACTAACCAGGCGGGTATTAGAAAAAGCCCTACAATCATGCTATGGTTTGATCTTGTGGTTTTCCTTCCGCGAAAGCTCAAGTTCATTGCAGGTGGATTCGAACTCACGTCCATTGACACGGCGTCCATACCCGCTACCAGCTGAGCTATCATCGCATCATAATTTAGATTATGTTTAGAGATGGTACCTAAATATATTAATAACAATAATATATTTTATTTTCTATTCTATAATCTGAGCGGCCATTATAGCATGTCGTTGCGTCAGGAATGACATATCGGATTTTGTAATAAACCTTGACTCAAATGTACTATGTAACTAAAGAATCATTGGTGTAAATAAACTAAAAACTAATCTTTCCTTATCGACACAGCAATAAATAGAGTAAGTATTTTTGTAATGAACATCTTACGTACAGACTAGCAAAAACACATGAGAAGTTCCTTACTTGTAGACTTTTAAAATATTAGATACGGATATTTATAATTATTGTTATAATAACCTAAACCTACTGCAATTTTTTTTAAATAAAATGACTGTTTTAACATATTCGTATCGACATGTTTTCTATACATATGTACTTATGTTACATGTATATTTCAAAATTAGACATTTAACGAGTTGTTAGTGATTTTAAAACGATTATCTTTATTTCAGAATAGAAGTTGTCTAAATTTGCAAAAGATATATGCAGGCCTTGACGAAGTGATAGGTTTATTTTAAGATTTGCTTGGTATTAGTGGATTGAAAATTCGGTTGTAGGTATATTAATTATGTTCTTATAGCAATTGAACTGGAAATAAACATATTTAACCATTTTTGAAATTGTATCAATATCAGTTAAGAAATCACATTTTTCGATATACACATATATTATTATTATTTGTTATATTCTAGGAATCTAGATATATATATATATATAAATGAATCTATATTTCCCTTGGTCATCGCATCACGCGTGAACGTATGGAATAATTTCGCTACCTCTTTTTTTGTTTATTATTGTGAGGAGAAAATTCTTTTGAAAGAAAAATTAAAAAGATGAGCGGAACATTAAAAAATCTGTATCTATTTATATATAAATAAATCACCGAAATGTTTGTATGCGCATAACTTCTGAACCACTGTACCAAATAGGATAATTCTTTTTTATTGTGTTCTTTATTGTAAGGACAAAGTTTGTATAAAATAAAATAAAAAAACTTATAATATGAAAAGTAAATTAGTGAATGGGACAGAAGACTGTCATAATAGATATAAGAGAAGTCTATATAAGTAAGAAATATATATGTGTAAAAAATTAATCGTCGTTCATTAGTCTCGCTAAAACTCACTAACGACTAAACCGATTTAATTTATCTATGTTTTTAAAGTTCTCTAATACTTTCTAGAAACTTTGTAAGGAAAAAAAAATAAAAAAAATACGAAGAAAATAAGATCATTGCATAAAACCTACAAAATATTTAAAACAAACGATAACTACAAATTATTTATTTTAAAAAATTACGTAATTGTATCTATATAAATTTTACAATATGACGGTCCATTTCACTATTATTACGGAGTGGTATATTAGTTTTACTTTTTTTCTATGCAGTAACAAGTAAACCATTTATTTTTATTACTTCAAATGTAAACAAGTAAACGCATTATTATTTAAAATGTGCTACGGGCCACTTCATGTGTTAAAAGAGCTGATGACCAGCGCGCGACAGATATTGAGAATAGTCGTATTGGTGGTATATCCGTATTGCGTTTGAGGGTTACTGAGTTTGGATTGTGTTGCGACGTTGGAAAAATAATATTGTTAGAATTGGTCCCACCACCAGATCTATTACACTAATTAGTTTATTGGATAGGAAGTGGTTCTAACCATTTCTTGGTCAACATTAAAATATAAAACAGTTGTATCCAAACGGCGTCATTTTACGTTACGCATATTATAAAGGACAATTCCGTGACAAAGGTAAATAAGCGATAGAAATCAGAAAGTACGAGCAATAGTGGTGGTGAAGAAAAATAAAATTGTCAATCTCAATGCGCCTATTCAGAATTTTCTTCGAGGTCAGTTATTATTCTTCAAATCAGTCGACGCAGTTATTCACCAGAATGACGTAGTGAACTATTCCACATAATTTTTAAATTCACTGGCATTGCCTGGACTAAGACCTCACAATTTGCTAATAAAAGTAGATTTTGTTGGATGTATTCTGTTTAATGGTAAAAACATAGTCTTCAAATGTACACATTTTATTGTGGTTAGTTGACAAAATATAGCCAGATGAAATTGATTCTATTGGTTGAGCTCACTGTACCGTGGGGAACAAATATACAAAAAGACTACACTATAAAATAAGTACTACGAGCTACAAAATAACCTGAACAGGTATGGCTACGTAGTTATTTTACACACGGTCGAAGTGGGAGCGTGAGGTGTACCACCACAATCTATATAACCTAGTAAAAGATCTTGGTCTGTCTAGGACAGCAGTAAGTTGTATATTAGAGTGTGTATCTAAAGCTGCGCTAACAGACTCCTACTGAAATTGACTGGCCAAGGAGAGAAACAGGAGTATTGTAGGTGAGTGTTAATGGCGTTGAACCTACATCCGTTACCACATCTCTCGGGAACTGTTCAGAGTTTCCCTCTCTGCTACACGATGCACCCGGCACCGGCACAAGTAATCCATGGGTACCTAAGAAGTTCCTCTCATTTCAGATAAAATCCCGGATGAAAAATTACGTGCAATAATAATTTAAAAAAATATAATAGGTCTTGCGAAGGTTTCAATAATAACTTGGTATGTATGATCGACGGTAAGTGTTCAGAGTGATACCCGAGAAAGCGGATTGCCGACACTATCACACACTGATGCATATCCAATGTAGGCGATCAGTTTCAGACAATAGTAGTGAAGTTAAAAAACATGATGTTAATGTAAGCAATAGTTGGGTTGTGCCGTACTCTCTAATATAATCCAAGGCTTATACGGATCACATCAATGTGGAATACTTTAATAAAGTAGTAATGTAAATAAGTAAACAAGGGTCAGATTTGGCCAGATTCGCCGTAACAAACGCAAATGACGAAGTATCTCAGTATCAACCAACATTACTAACACGACTATGCAATGTACCGAGACTAGCTATAAAAAGTTTAATGAATAACGTCAAAGAAGCAATGATCAGGGGAAAATATAAAGGAAGGTTGTCTTGATTTCGTGTATACAGATTATTCCAACGGATTTGACATTCGATTTTAAGTCCGTGGAAGTTTTTAATAGACAGTATCTATTGCTTAGACAATTAAACAATTACAATACCAGTCGTTGGATGTTTGCTTATTCAACTTGAAGTTTTCCAGATTCGTGGACGGAGGAATTGATATCGCGTGTTCGCGCGTTGGATAAAAAAAGTATATGTACGCTCCACAAAAAGAAGCACAAAACATAGTTCATCAATAAGCATCATATTAACTATATTTAAATTTCATATAATTAAAAAACGTTTAACTAATTACAGTTAAAAACAAGTTTTATTTAATAATCAAAATTAATTATCACGATATTAAATATAGCTAGATCTATTGATCTTAACAAATTGAAGTTAGAAGGTTGATAAGGTTTAATTATCGCTAATAAAAATGTAAAAAAGAATATATACATATAGGTCAAACCGTTTTTGAGTATTAGCGAAAATAAAGAAAATCGATTATAGGTGATACGAAGTTTACCGGGTTAGCTAGTAGGACAATAAAATATGCCGTGAACAAATTAAATCAAAATAGTTTATTGAGTGAAATTTAGAGACGCACAAACTAAGCTACATGTTTATTAACGTAGATAAAGGTTACTATAAAATGTTTTTTTTTTTGTTATAAATATAATGATTGCTATAACGATAATATCTTATCTATAAGTGCTATAGTTCTATGGCAGGTGTGTCTATGGTATTTGTAGGAAATAAATCGGATTTATAATGCCACACCTGCGGCGAACTCCCACGCTCGTGCATTATTGCCAAAGGTACAAACAATCAGCTCATAGCTATATATATCGAACGATTTGAATTCAAGCAGGCTGATTTATGAATTTCTCAGACTTTTGATATGCGAAAATTATATTTTTATAGATTGTTAACTGTCCCCGAAACTTTGATAATTTTTGTCATCTAATTTACTGTTATTCTTATAAGTTGGTTACTTAATGTGAAATAAAACATACAAAAACCAGACCAGAGAATACATGTATGAAAAGAATTCTGTGAAATAATAGTTTTGTGTTTATTCATTTATACAAGCACACCAATGGAAAAACAGATATACGTTGAGTTTAACAATAATTAGGGGTTATATTAAGATAATATAGATATGTATTAACCAAGTATAAACTACGTGTTGATATTATTTCGAAAATTCTTATATTTTTACAAAATATTGTTTTATTATACTATACCGAAGTTTTAAATATAGCCAATTGAAGTCAAGTAATGTAACAATATCATGTAATTTTTTCTAGAACTATCAATCAAAGTGAGTAATGTACTATAACAGTATAATATAGCATACAACAGCGTTTTCCTCGCATCAACAGACATTTATGTCGATATAACGAAATACGAATTACTATTAGAATGAACAAATTAAATTCAGTATACCACGATAAATATAATAATACGTCAACTACTTAAATTAGAAGTGAATTAAATGCAATATTCTGTTAATAATCAAAAAGTATACATTATATAATACAGACAATACTAAGATAAATGTAAAAGCCCTGTATTATTCAGTTTTCTAATTCTCAAAGGAATGATGAAATTATAAAAGATTAATATTTTATTTTTTAGAACAACTAACTCTTGAATAAATATATTTAGGAGTATCAGCAATCAAGACCAATCCATGTTGGTACGATTTATAATATGCGATTTAAGCAATCGATATATTTAAAGTTTCGCCTTATTGCCACAATCACGCCTAATGTTAAGTAAGGATGTGGCCCATGATGGTGGACACGCTAAGCCTAGTGGAGGGACTGGCTCTCAAGTGCAACTGCCGGAACACACTTAAAGGTATTTTGCTTCAGGTTTTAACTTGAGGGTGGTAGCTAGCCAGGCGAGTATTATAAAAAGCCCTACCAGTATGTTTCAGTTTCATAACGACGTTTTCCGTCACCGAAAGCTCCATCTCATTGTAGGCGGATTCGAACTCACGTCCCTTGTCGCGACGTCCGTACACACTACTTACTGAGAATCACAGTGTATAAATGTTATACTACATGATGTGAAAAATATACAGGTTTATTATTTAATACTGCATAATTATATCTATACTATTTAAGGAGTAATATAAATAAAATTATTTTTATTACGAACTATCATATAAACTATCAAAAAGAGATTTTCATATTTTCATATTGGACTATTAAAGTTGACATTTGCAACAGCAGCATTTCATTTTGTCATATTCTGTAACTATCATATTAACCACAAACTGTTTGATATAACATTAGTTTATCAGTAGTTTACACGTGCACACATTATAGGCACTATATCTCTATATGATGTATTTCAATATACTCATGTTATAATAAACCTTTTAATTTTACATTTAAAAAAATAAAAACCTCATTGTCCTTAAATATTTCTCACGCTCAAAACTGTGATGCTTTCACTTCTTCATACTCATTTAGCTTTAGAGTATAATATTTTTTCATAGTATTTTTTTATTTCAATAAAAAATCCCTTTCGATTTCCGTTGAGGCGCCATCTGCCTTGATCTTGTCATATGTTTGTTAAGATGACTTTTTTGTTCGATCCGGGATTTCACCGGAAGTCGTTCGATCAATGAGTTTGGTTTAATATTCAATTTTAATAAACGTAATAGCTTTTACGAGGTTATTTCACAATAAACTTAAAATCATAACAAATTGTTTCATTCATAAATAAATATATATATAATATACATATTATATTAATTATTTTTTCATAAACGCATAATTCAATAGCTAATAATGTTGTAAACCTAGAACTGAACCTATTAAATGTATAGAGAAGAGTTTTGTCCAATAGTAGACAAAATATCTGAATAATTCAAATAAACACATTCAAGTAAGTACACGATCTAAATACAAAAGTATTATTTAAAAAACTAGTAATTAAATGCAATGTGATAAATACAAATTATTTGGATGATAATATAATAAGTATACTCTCCAACGCCAGTTCTTAACACTAAATGTTTCAAAGCTATTTAAGTAACACTGTTAGCCCTCATATAAAAGCTATATTGCATAAATTGACACAATTAACACTAAAGTATAATATTATAGAGTATAGTTTAAATTATTTCACAAATAGTTCTCAGGTTAAGTAAAAGTCAGTACGATAATTTAATCTTATAATATACTAGCGATCCGCTCCAGCTTCGCTCGGGTAGCACCAATTATTTATCTATAGCTAGATTCCCAAGAAACAAATGAAAATCTGTTGATCTGACTGTTACCTAACTTTACTGGAGATATATATGATGTAGATGTAGATTGCCTGACAATTCACCAAATTGGCTCAGCCGTTTTGGTACCCACTAATAACAAACATAAATAAATCGATTTTTATAATGTATAAATTATTATAGTCATAATTAAATATCAGAATCACTACTGAACCAAATTAACAATATTTTAAATTCAATAATCTATTAATAAATTAGCTGTGCCAGCGAATTCGTTCACATAGTTTTTGCAATTACTTAATAATCTTTGCCTGTGTTTGTAACTTTTTTAATACTGCCTTGCTTCTGTTATACAAATAAACAACCAAACAAACTATTCCGCTTTATAATATTAATATACGTGTGAAAGTACGTTTGGGTGTTTGTACATCGGGCATGTTAAAGTGGCTGCAAAGTTTCTAATAAAATGCAGTATGGCAGTCAATATTTTTTTTTTTTTTTCGACCTGACTTGCGCTGTTAGCCCCAAGGGCTTTGACAGCTTCACCGAACTTTTGGGGGCGAGTGCTGAGGGCACTCAGCCCCAAGGCAGCAGGCACAAGGGTGCCAGGACGGCCGAATCTCGGCTAGGGCTGCTGCCGGTAAATGAAAAAGATTCATGATCCTGACTAACCAACAGGTTCTTTATTACTAAATTAGTGATACTAACTACGACCTTATCAGGTAAGCAGCTCAAGGGCCGCGAGGGTAGTCCCTTACAGAACCGTGTACTTAACGTGTGAGTGTGCACGAATGGTATGCGGTGTGATGGTGTAATCTCAGTGATGTAGAGTGTCACTGTATCGCGCGAGCAGAGTCACTCGAGGGCTCCTGTCCGGAGGATCGAACCTAGGCTCAGGCGTCTGCGGAAGGAGGCCGCGGCGGGTAAAGGAGGCCGCGGCGGGTAGCCAATAAAATAAAGTCCACGATAATTACATAAAGTAAAAAAATACGTTCGTGGGGAAACAGAAGTTAATAGTATATCTCTGAATTTATATATTTTTAATATTAATTTGAATTGATTTTGAGACTTACTTTTTCATTGTTTCATAAATTTAAAAATAGTCAAATGCGTTAATTGATTTAAAATTATTGTATCGAACTATTATTCAACTTTGTCGGTATTATCGATATAGCTTTTTCCAGTGACGGTCTTATATAGCGTAAGTCGAAGAATCGAGAGTCAGTAGGGTTGACGAATTGTTTGCTGGAAAAACCATCTATATAAATAATATGTGGGATATAACCTAAAAAATCTGCGCTTAGTAACTGACAGGAACTGAGTGTGAAAACCCCGATTAAGGAAAAAGTGCAATCAATGGTGACTTGTTAGAGATTGCTGATGACTATTATAGTGATATTATTAAATTGTATGGAATTAAGACATTTTTTGTCCGTATTACGCCTAACTAGTATAAATCCGCCTAAATAGTAGGTAGAACATATTTTTTTATTATTATTATACTATATTTATATTATTTGAATATTCATTCCTTTCCTTATGGGTTATTATAGATACCAAAAAGCATCTAAGAATTGAAAAAAAAAAAACGAAAAATTAATATTTTAATCATTAAAACTTTTAACATCAACAGCGTTACGAACGTCAAGCAAAAACAATGTTAAGTTATATTAGATTAGATAGTCACGTTTGTTGTATTACATTTGTTCCCAAATTTCATTGCTATAAAAGTATATTAAACGTTATACTAAGATTTTTTTAATGATTGTAACGTATTAGTGGATCGCATTAAAAGATAACAGGCCACTTAGCAACCGTCGACATTACACAAACAGCAAGAAGATTCAGAAGAGGGTCATCGTCAAGCACCCAGTTGTAAAACACTAAACAGAATATCGTTTCAGAACCTAATGAAAAGACATGGGCATACAATGATTAAAGATGTTAGAGAACATTCTTTATTTACTTTCTGTCAAATTCTGTTTCAAAGAGTTAATGTTATTATATAAACTAGAAAACCATATATCGTTTGTGTATTACTTCCTATTCTCTTTATTAGATTAAATGGTAACTTACATTACTTGTAAAGAAAATAAGGTGGAACATCCTACTAAAGAAACGGTTAGCCTCTTAATCACCATAAATTGTATATACAATTATACATAAGAGTTTTACAAAATGCCGACAGAGTTATATTTGTGTTTACTTTCTTTTTAATTAACCGTATTTTATTTCTTTAAATTAAATTTACAAGAAGTCTTCTCGTGTGCAGGTAAATATTTCAAGACCACACAAAAAAATTACATCAAACGCGCCGACAACGTTGACGTTCTTCCGGGATAAATTACTTAATAGCACTGGAGTATTCAAATGATAGTATTTTGTTACACTTATTATAATTCACAATACACATATTATATTATTTTCTTTTTTCCCTTGTAGGAATTTAAAATTTTAAATCTACCTGGTAACAAACCAATGTGATATTGTTTTCAAACGAACAAAGACAGATACTTTTGTTGAAAAAATGTATTAATACGTAAATTGCATATATGTATATAGAAACGGGTACATGAAAAATATTACTTTTTATACCATGTTAAATGGGAATTACAAGTCCAAAATAGATCTGAATACTCACTTTAATTGGTCTGATCTCAATAATATACATTTCTTATTATAGTGACAGCTTTTTATCTGATGGTAAGTAAAGTAAAATTCTAAAAATAATTGCGATCACTGAGAAATCAGTAATCTAATGATAATTATCGCTATCATGCTGGCATGTATACGTTCCGACAGTAAGAAGGTATATATATAAATAATATATATTTACTTAGTTCACCATATGACAAATCAGAAGCGATTCACCGTAAAGTATTTATCACCATTTATAATATACCTGTGACCTAGTCGAAAATTGACTTCTGCCATTTCATTTCTTTTTGAATATAACTATGCTCATCCGTGAGTACAGTATCCAAATGTGTCCATAAATTGCTTTTTATACTTTATGAATGGTGTTCGTGCTACGGTTGGATACAGCTTTCTTGTCCTATTTTCTAATATATATCCATATATTTATGTTTTCCTTTACAATTTGCAAGTTTTTACATTTGAAAACTCATCAAAAATCTATTTATGTTTTTCTTTACAATTTGCAAGTTTTTACATTTGAGAACTCATCAAAAATCTCAGTAATATCATGTTCGCCAGATGCATTATAACACTTATACTTGAAAAAAAATGTTGCACCCTCAGTTTCATGTATCCCAAAATGACAGTAACAAAGAGAAATTGACTTTTTTCCAATGATATTGATTAAATAGATTTATGTAGGATGACTATAAATTTAGACCTATTAGGAATTGAAAACGTTTAAGTCTTGTTTTATTGTATTTTTGTCTCGATGACTAAGTTTTTATTATTTGAAACTAGTTTAATGACTAAACAAAAAATAGGGGAATAATAAAAAAAAACTATGGGCTTAAATTAGTTAATACGACAGCATGATGTCTGTGAAATTGTTATTGTAAAACCAAATAAATAGCATATTTCTTGGTTGAGCTTTACTATTCAGACAATATTTTTACACAAAACAATTTATTTAAAATAAATCATGTAATATTGATTTAAGAGCAATTTAATTAGAAATATGTACCTTATATACACAAAATTTTAAAATATGCAAGTGGACACGCCTAAAAAGATATTACGAATTAGTTGTCGTTGTTGTAATGACCTCTAGTTTTCCATATAGAAAAAGAGCTTCAATTCAAGTTTCAAGCTTCACTTGAATTTCTTTAATAGTAATTTACGTAAAAAATACGATGAGAATAAGTTTAACGATCACTGATGCGAATTTGAAAACCTTTTTTTTTTAGCGTGGGGAATTGTATTTATGCATCCCCTCCTAGCTCGGGGGGACTGAGAAGGGTATGTGGGACTCACCCTGCGCTAAGTGCCGGGAATACCCACTAAAACCCCACGGCCATCTGTCGTCTTCCTGGGGCGACGCGTGTCCGTGCATGCAATCACCGCGTCACCCCAGCGACCGGCCCGGTCTGGTGGTAAGCCGGGCCCCATCCGGGCAGCCTGGGTAGCTGCCCAAACAGTCTACCGAACAGGTGCAATGAGAGGCGGGCCCCTCGACCCGCCCCCCTCAGTCCGGCTTAAGGCGGTGGAAAAGCACGGGCGTACCGGCCCCTCCGACCGCCTATTCGTCTCCAGCGGAGAGGATACCCGTGGGGATCTGCCTCACGGGCTCTCTCCGCGACCTCCTTCTATAACATAACATGTTCACAGAAGGAGTCCAGTTCATTCCAGATACTCTCGCTGCCGAGTATGGCTCTTACCACACTCGACAGTGAGAGGTTTGTCCCCACCGCCGCCTCCAGAGCACGGCGCGGCCCAGATCACGCAGCATATTCAGACAAAGTATACTGCGCAGTATCCTCCACGGCGCCGCACTCATGGCAGGCGACGGTTGGCTCCTTTCGAGCGATTTTGACCAGGTACCATCCGAAACAACCATGTCCGGATAACATCTGCACAAGTCGAAACGACAGGGAGCCGTGCCCCCTGATGCGCTATGCGTGGAGGACCGGGCGGACGGCATCTATGGTATATCGCCCGTAGCGCTCGTCCGCCAGGTTCGGCCCAGCACCGAACCAAGTCAATGCGGGCCCTTCTTCTTCTTATTGCCACCTCTGTGGGAACCGGAGGCTTACCCCTCGCCTTTCTTACTGCTCTTTCTCTGTAGACAGCGGCGAAGAGTAAAGCCTCCAGCTTCCAGGGCGGGGAGCCGGTCAATACAATGGCCGCCGCCGAGGACACCGTGTGGTATCCGCAGATTACCCTCTGCGCCACAGTGCGCTGCGCTGCGCGCAGTAAACGTTTGTTGGTGGCGCCGAGGGCATCCACCCACACCGGTGGCCCGTAGGCGGCTATGCTGCGGATGACTCCTGCGTAGAGTTGGCAGCACTTCGCACCGGGTCCTTCCGTGTTAGGGAGTAGCCGGCCAAGCGCCACCGCAGCCCCCACGATGCGCGGTCTGAGCGTCTTGAAATGGGGCTCGAACCGCCATCGGCCGTCCTAGATTAGGCCCAGATATCTCACCTGGGCTCCAACCAGGATTGTGTGCCCCCCCACAGAGATGCTCGCCCCAGGGGGCGGACCGCGCCGAGAAACATGGAATACCATGGCCCTGGTCTTATCAGCCGCAACCCTTAATCCGAGCATCTCTATGCGCCTGATCACCAGAGCGGTGCTCTCTGTGGCCAGGCGCGCACCATCCTTCCAATCTTTCTCCTGGGCTACGACGAGGGTGTCATCCTCGTAGCACACCAGGCGCACTCCACCAGGGAGCATACCTGCCGAGTCGCGGAGCACCCAATCGTAGCCTATGTTCCACAGGAGGGGTCCTAATCCTAGTCCTATCCGCGTAGACGATCTCCGGATTGTGGAGATAGTCCTCTAACAACCGCCGCAGGTAGAGGGGCACCCCCAAGTATCGAAGCGTTGTTACAATTAATCATAGTAATATTAACTCATTGATGATTCACTTATTTATATTTGCCAAGGCTAAACAGTAGCATTGAATTATGATCCTGTACATCAATTACAAAAATATACAAAATATAATATGTACTTCGCTAGAAAAAATCTTGGTCATAGTAGGAATAAGGTTATAGAAAAAAGGCTTGCCACGACCGGAGTGCATCTGTCGGAATTCCCACGGATCTATGTAAAGGATTGCACCCCTAACCACTCTCATACATATCAAGATACTTTTTTTAAGTCTATACAAGTTTATGTGTTTAAAGTTCAAATTTAACTGATACGCAATATTATAAATTCTATCTTAGGCAATGTTACTAATTAATTTGGAGAAAACACCAGTATCGAGCTAAAAAATTGTTACCCATTGGGGTATTCCGGTAGCCACATTTGATCGGTAAATGCTATTTTATTAGGGTTATTAACTTCAATTTTAATAATAGCACAGTAAAGTAATGGTATTATTCTTGATAAAACTCGTAGTACATTTAGAGGGCAATGAAATCTTATGTGAATGACTACTGATTATAACTGTTACTAATATCTTTGCTCTTCTCGGTAAGCATTTTAAAAATTATCTTGACTGCCACTGAGGAAAAAACTTAAATAGCTGCAACAAAATTAAGTATCCTTTTCAAAGTGAAATAGTTTTTTACACCTTTTTTTACAGGAAGCCCAAAAACAGTCGTGTGGTGAGTATTGTTATCTTCCCGGAATAGGTCAATTTTATACACATGGTTACATTGGACTCTTCCAATTAAAGAGCTCGAAGACTAATTGATGATAAATTACTAAGAAAAGAGAAAGTACTTATCTTAGATCATCGGTGTAAGGTTGCGTGCTTTTATTGGCATATTAGGATATTTTATCGGCTGTAAATTCATGAACTAACTTCACCTTCCCTTTTCAATTTTAGAACTACCAGACAATGTATGTACTTCCATCCATAATAATAATACATTTATTTTCTCAGACTTATACATCCATCTTTGTAAGTAAACTTATTCTACGGTAGTAATTACATTTTTTTAAATATTGTGGTCACATCTATCAGTAGATTGTAGAGGAACACACACTTTTTATTAAATCCGTCCAGTGACAAAAAAACATACTGCCCGGTCTATCTGACAGTATCCTTAGGACACTATTGGAACTATGGAACTAGCACGCTGTCGAACCCTCAAGAAATGTGTTTTTTCGCATAAATATAGTTTTCTATATCTATATCTATAACTACACTTCTATTTTCTATATCGCGTAATACACTTTACATCTCCATTTATTATATAAAGATGCTAATGAATGCAACTCACTACTCACGTCTGTTTTCCTTGACTTATAAAAATAGTAATCTACTTGTACTATTAAAATGATTCTACTATTAAATATATTTTTAATAAAGTTCGAAAGGGTAACTATAGAGTAAAAATTAAGAAACTTTAACATAGTAAACACCTGCAGCGTAGGTCCGGCAGCAGTCACCTTGTGGGTCGATTTAGAACTTTAAAGTGACCACGTCAACGAAAACTATATCTGGGGGTTCACGAGCTGCAAATGGGGGTCATCAGTATTGAATTCCCTTTAATCAAAGCCATGACGAAAATTGTTATTTTCTATAAATATAATAATAAAATATGATAGTGCTTTTATTCTTACATAATAAACATATAAGTGGATATTTGTAAAAGGTATATTTTTATGAAATTTTATGAATTTATGGAAATAAATTTAGATATCAAAAATACATTCCAATTTGATGGGTTTGTAAAAAATAATATTTAACCTTAAAGGGATCTCAGTACAGTAAAAGTTGGTAAGGGTCTACGAGACAAAACAGTTGGGGACCGTTGATCTGTAGAATAATTGCGTGGGATACCTCCGTTTCTTACAAAAGACATCAACGAATGCTGTGTTGTTTGCATGTAACATCTTTTGTAATTATTAGATTTTATAAATTTAGGAAAATAAAGTTTTTTTCTAATAGTTAAGGTTTAGCGTTATGGTCATAATCTCACTTGATCTTAAGTGACAATACGGCCCAAGTTGGTAGACACGTTAAACCTGTAGAGAAACTGGCATCTCAAGTGCATCTGCCAGAACACACCAATTGGTATTTGGCGGCAGATTTTCAACTTGAGGATGGCAGCTAGCCAGGCGAACATTAGAAAAAAGCCCTAACACCAAGCTATGGTTTCCTCACTATGTTTTTCTTAACCGAAAGTTCAAGCTCATTGTAGGTGAATTTGAACTCGCGTTCCTTGACGCGGTGTCCGTACACACTACCACTGATCTATCATCGCTTCAGTTAGTACACACTACCATAAGTAGACGTATAAAATATTGTCTTTAAAAGTAAACGTAAGTAAAATATAAACTAATTATCATGTTAGATTAGCTTTCAGAAATTAGAAGTAAACTTCAGGTTTTCTTTGAATATATTGTAAGTTTAATATAAAATCTTAATGCCATATTTACGAAATGTTAAGTAAGCACCTTTGAATATTTTATTATAGAACAATAATAACTAGTACTTAAAATTATTTTTTTGCCTAACATTGTTTTTATTATTTATATTTTCAAAACATCGGGCTTTTAACAGCCGGACGGTGGAAAATAACTTTTGTGTCAGACTAAATCACAACTACCACGTGCTAGGTAATATTGGTTACATTTAGACGTATAGGCGCATCACAATCCGTTACTTGTATTTTCAATTATGAAGAGGGGTATCAGTAATGAATATCCGAATAGGTTGAGACCACATAATGGCTTTACCAACCATTGTATATCCTGCTTTGAAGGGAGCTGAAGGCCGACATGAATATAACAACCATTAATGGATTGCTACCCTCTCTGGGGCTACCGTTGTTTAGTGTGTGTATTATGTTTGCTATCAAACCCGTCATCATAAACATCAAACTTATATTTTTAATACTTTATAGGTTTTGCGTTTTCGCAAGTCTCACCTGATGTTAAGTGATGATGTGATCCAAGATGGTAGACTTGGTAAGCCTAGTAAAGGAACTAGCTCTATATTGTAATTGTAACTGCTGGAACACACCTATAGGGGTTGGGATGCGAATTTTCTATTTTATGACGATGTTTCCCTTAACAGAAAGATTGGGCTCATTACAGGGATTTGAAATCATGTCCATTAGTGCAGCGTCTGTTAGTTTATACACCGGGCCTTATTATTTTAGTAATAATATGATAAACAATTAAATAACGCAAAATCGTTGTTAGTGCAGAAGGCGGGTAAACCTTTTGCAAACGCGTTTGATGATAATTTGAAGAAAATTATACAATTTCCCTTGATGTTTTTGCTTTTATTATAATCCTTTGAATAGTTTGTATAAAAGTATAGATAGCAAATACCTTCAAGCTTTTGTGTCGTCATTATAATCACAAGAGATTGCAGATATATGTTCTACGAATAAAAAACAGGCTTTTCACTTGTTTACTCCTTTCACGTTTGTGTACAGGTCTCGCGCGATACAGTGACACACGACATCACTGAAACTACATCATCACACCGCATATCATCCATGCACATCCTCACTATTGATAAGGTCGTGCTAGGATCACTAAATTAGTTAGTTAGGACCTGTTGGTTAGTTAGGATCGCGAATCCTTGTTCATTTTCCGGCAACAGTCCAAGACGAGGTTCGGCCATCCTGGCACCCTTGCGCTCGCTGCCTCGGAGCTGAGTGCCCTAAGCACTCGCCCCAAAAAGTTCGGTGAAGCTGTCAAAGCCCCTAAGGCTAACAGCGTACGTCAAGTCAACAAAAAAAAAAATTTGTGTATATCGATTCAGCAATTTACTTTTAAAATTGTAGTTATGTCTGATGTATTGGAAAATAAATCGTGTTAGTTTCCATTGTATTTTAAATTACAGCTTAAGTTTATCTTACAGTATTTAAATTATACATGATAATCGTAAAATATTTTATATTAATAATAATAAAAACATAAAAACCTTTTTCAAATATCATAATAGATATCTAAATTAATGATAAGGGTCATCATGAATGTTACTTTATTTATTATTTTACGTATGTTTGAATAGAACTCAAAAATTGGTTGAAAAATTTGTATAAATTATTGGACATGTATTAAGTAAGACAAAATAATTGTCATTGCTAATATTTTATAGTCAACAAAATATTTTTTTATGTAAAATTTTGTTTAGGTAATGTATTTCAAAACTTATAAATCAAATAATAACAGGAACTGCCAAAAATACTGTTACGTATGATTTGAAAAATAAATAAATGACAGCAAAATTACTGCTTCATAAATATATTTGCACCGGCGGCGGCGACACTAGTTTATAATATAAATGTGAAAGGACATTAGTTTACATTTTATTTATTATTCACGCTCGAACGGCTGACCAGATCCCAATGCAATTTGTCAAAGAAGTAAATGACGTCGTTAAATACCTTTCTATTTTTGATTACAAAATATTAATTTAATATTTATTTAAGTTATAATAAATAATAGTTAGGTAACTTTTAAAATAAAACCCACATCACTTTACAAAAACAAGTAATAATATCTATTCATTTTAAAATCCTTATTACCCTTAAAATTTAGCAGTTTATATTCCTGTACAATTTGTTTTATTTTTATAGACGATTGCGTGCTACTTTAACTATTTTCTGTGACATATGAATGTTATTCATTACTGGTATAACGAGTGTGTCAATATTTACTATATAGATCCCACACCTTTCTTGACAGATGTACTTCCATAATATGTATAGTAAGATGTGCTTCACGTATTTGATAAATCACCTTCATTTTGAACATCTACATAATATTTTGAATAGTTTCGCAATTGTACGGTAACACATTGCATATCTCTTGCATTATATTTGCCAAGGTGCAACACGAGTATTCAAGGTGTAAAATGAATACAATGTATTCTGCATAACCAATCATAAAAATGCTTTATTCTGTCTATGAATTGACACAATTGCCTGAATATTTTGTAAAATTTAAATGTTTTGTGATAATAATATATTTATAAACAAATAGTAATATAACAATACAATGAAATTGAATGAAGAATATTGTTAAATAATTCTAACATGCTGAAATATCTGAATGTAATGTAGTGTTAATATTTTTCATTCTTAAGAAAAAAAAAGTACCAAACATTTTTGCAACCAACACCGCTACTATTAACACACATTGTGCTGTAATGTTTATCTGTATATGCTTGTCCTATTCTGTTTAGTTGTTTATTTTTATTTAATAACATTAAAGAGAAACATCTTTTTCTTCCCAATAGCCTTAGCCACAAAAGTGTCCAATCCTGTATTGGAGGAGTGAACAACAAACATACAATTGTTTATTATTACAATTAAGTGTTATTAGCCAGATTAATAAATTAGAAATTCACTATTGAAATTAAATATGTACTTGACTTTAAATTCGTAATTTCTATAAAAATCTTTTTGGAGTTACCTCTCAGAACAAGAGCGAAAAATAAGATACATTTTGGTAAATGTTATTGCCCATATATGGCACAGTTCATATAGAGCTTAAATGAAGAAATAATAATATTGCACAAGATTCTACAATAAATAATATTTAAGGTAGAAACATTTATTTATCACAGAATGTACAAACGGTCCGTAGACGTACATACCAGTTTAAGTTGAAAGACCGATTAAAATGTTTGTTTAGCCTTAATTACTTTACAAATACTTAGAGATGGTGCTCCGGCTGTGTATTACGATATGTTTGGCGTGCACCCACGAGTCTGCATCCCGAGATGTTTGTTGATTTACTTGCTAGCACCGAGATGGGCATGGGTATATATTATCGCTGTGTTGTATAATACATGAATGCTTTGAAAGATTATTGAAAAAAATAACATAAACAAATAAACATTGATGATATAAAGAATACCTGCATGACAGTAATTCTTTTTATATCTGTTTGCATTTTAATCGAAAGTGGCAGCCCGATATGTATATAGTTGTGGTGAATAATAAAAATACTTTGTATTATCCTCTCCTAGAAATATATTCAAATATTTTATAGAAAATTGTATTTATATTGAAATTTAGTTTAAATAAACATAAATGTAAACTTAATTACGTGTTTTAGCAGTTTTGCGATAGTGGTAGTATTAAAATAAAAATTGAATAAACATTTTTTAATTTAGATACTTGCGACGATAATTTCCAGGAATGCACTTTAAGTTGTATATATTCGATGAACAACATGTCGTATGTGAATAAAAAGATAGATATGTATTTTAATGCAATTGCACTTTTATAGTTCAGGTTCTTAAAGTGGCGATCTTACAAGTTGATACATATTACAATAGCTGTTACTATCTGTATTATAAACATATTAATATAAACAGTTCTTAATATAAAGCAATCGCCGTGTCGAAGTGCTGTGGGTTTGAATCCCATACAGGACAAATATTTGTCGGATCCACAAATAATTGCTCACAGTTAGGTTGTTACATTTTTGGTCTTAAAATTGCGTACATAGTTAGATGTCATAAAATAAATAAAATAAAAACAATCAAATAGTTAGGCCGGCATGACAGTAGCGACTGGTGAAGGATTGTCGTTCTCTCGATGGTCGCTGATGTTTTTGGACTGTATTGTATTTAACATCAGGTACAGTGCAGTACTTTGCCGAGCTATCATAATAAAAAACTGCAAATCTATATTAATATTATAAAGCGGAAAAGCTTGTTTGTTAGAACATGCTAATCTTAGGAACTAGCAGTCGGATTTTAAAAATTGGGTTTGTATTTGATACAACAATAATTTAAATAGACGTGAGGCTATGTAACATCACGTTACAATCAATAGAAGCAAACCTGTACTAAAATAATTACAAATATGGGCAAATTTTATTAAATATATTTTTGTTCTACGTGAAGTCGCGAACACAGCTAGTAATAATATAAGTTTTCATGAAATCAGTCATTATTATAATATGGCAAACGCTAACGTACGATAGGATAAAAATCTGTCTAATCTTGAAATTCATTTATTGATAATATTTTCAGTATATTACAGGCTAATAATATACATAGTATGAATGACCGCTGATGTCCTAAGCTATAAGCGGTAGATACACCGTGCTTAAAGTTCTCACTATTTACTTTATAACAGTAATGCGATACTTTGGGCCAATATACCATTGGAAGGGGTCAAATTGGCGATTAAAATCCCCTACAGTATGTTCAGTGACATAAAAATACAGTTTGTTAACTGTTTGTAACAATTTATGTGATTTTATTGGCCCATTAATAGTAAAATATTAGTAAAAAACTAATATATTTATCGCGTACGTAATTATTAATTAGGTATATCTTAATTTTAATTAAAACTGAATGACGTTAAGGCACATGGCAAAGGCCGGTGAATGTTAAGGTATTGTATTAAGTATTATACACGGCAGTAATATTATTATCCCTACTTCTGTATTCGTACATAATGACGACAAACCTTTTAGTTCATACACCTAACATGTAGAAATGTTTAAAATATTGTTCGTTAGCTAGCTTTTAATTTTTGTTGACCTAAAACAATCTTGTGTACATAATTCTCCAATTTGTTAATTTATGTGTCTACTTAAGTTTATAGTGCTATTTAAAAATCGGTCAAAAACTCATAAAATTATAGACTATATTCAACTCCAATAAAATAATGAAAACGAAAAATATTATACAAAATTTGATTTATGCTGAATTGAAGTTTGAGTATACTTTCCAGTAATTTATGACATGGAATATTAAAGGAAATATTTTTTTTATGTTTTATGTAAAAATCGTATACACTTTGATGATAGTATCATGTATCTAATAAAGAAAGAAAATTTCTTTAGTGTTTATGCAATGTGGAAAATTATAAATATCTAAAGTCGATTTAATTTCTATTAAAAAAATAGTGTTTAAATTACTCAGGGCAGTTCTCTGGGCCCCATTGTCGAATTGTTGCTGACCTACTGCCAGATTATTGACCTTCACGTTCACTCGAAATTTTTTTTGTAAGTACAAACCTATTATTATTTATTCAGTGTAGATAAAATCTGGTTTGTTTGCAAATGATATAAGTAGTACTGTGAACTCTTGCAATTTGCGAATACTTCATATAAAGCAAATCTGTTCAATTGGTAAAATGATTTTGCTCGATGACATTCCTGAGCCAGATGTTTTATTACAGCGAATTAAATTATAATTCACATAATGGATACATACTTCAAAACGAAACTCACTGGATATAGCTAAATTTATATTTATTGTCTGAAAAACCTATCAAATGAAATTTCTAACAATTCCGTAAAAAATAAAAAGCGAGCCCATATTCATACCCACGTATTTAAATATAAATAAAGCATTGAAAATATGTATTGTTTTACTTTCGATAAAAATTAAAATAACATAAAACGGGTATTTACGAGTAGAAAAAATTTTTATTTTTTATTTTTTCATGACCGTACTTACACCAAACAAATACTTCGATGTCAGCACAATCAAAGAAGTTACAGTATGTCATATAAAGATATAGGGTAAAGGCTGCACTGTAAAGGTATTTCTCTCGCCTGGTATATGCCCTCTTTCCTACAAGATAATGTAAAGAGGTATTTTGGTAGGTCATATTACACATCCGACAGTGGCGACCCTTGTTTCTGGATTCGACTGTAGTTATAGCATCAGATGCTGATCAGCTTTATTGCTTTGCTACGCTATGATATAACGTCGTACTTAAGGTATGTATTTACTCAATTAGCTACTTAAATCTAGATTATTAAAACGTATTAGATGATTTCAAAATACATTGTCATATGATCTATGCTGGGTATGAACCAGGATTTCTATGCTTATAATGATATCTACCGTATATATATTTATTATTTGTAATCGTATATTTTCATTAATTAATTTAAGAGTGTTTGTTAACCTAAATAAATTAAAAAAAAAAAAAACTCTTTAATTTCAATGTTTCTTTATAAAAATTTGATGTTACAACTCCGTATTCAAGTAAATTTACTTTAGAAGCTGTATGGAGAAGATTATGAATAAATTTAAATATTATACTGCATGCACTGACATCGTAGTTTCAAAATAATCCATAAAATTATTGACGGATCAATTGAAACGCAATATAGCAACTTAATATAACTTAACATAAATATCTGCAGACAGGGAATTAACAGTCATCTATCTAATACCCGGAACTCTACAGATATATTACTCTATGAGTCTTAGATTTTTTATTTATTTAATAATGGATCATGCATTTTTTACTGTGACCAGTAGTACCTATCATTCGCAGGGCGGCCAGCGACTGACCTACATTATAGTCGGAGTATTGACCTCAGAGCTCACTTCGTATAAAATTAACCAAGCGAGAATTCATATCGTAGTTTTTCGTGAAATCGTGCCATCATCATTCAGTAATGTGGTTTTTACGTGCATAATATATGTTCTGTCCGCTCACATGTCTAATTTAAAAATCACTGTTTTTTGTAAAGTATAGAGATCTCAGAGAATATTACTAAAATGTCATTGATTTTATAATATTCAGTTTTGTTAATCTGTATTGCGTGTTGAACATCCCAATAAAAATAATTGCTTAAATTAATAATGAATAAGCTAAATAATCTTTCGGGTTTCTGGAAGATTTGACCTTCTTCAGCTGAGAATCATTACTGTATTACCTAATAATTGTATATATTTTATGTCCTTTTCATGTAATAAAGGTAGCAAATAGGCGTTCAATTTACTTGTTAGACAAACTCATATAAATACTGTATAAATATATCATGACTTTAATCTCATGTGCATTACTTACCAATTGAACTAAAAAATAGACCTATTATTATTATAACAGCTTCATTTTACAAACTATGTTTATAAATATAGTAAATAATATTTAATTCGTAAAGAGTTACAAATGATTCAATAGTCAATAATTATATTCAATAAATGCATTTTCGATTTAATGTTCTATAACTGAATAAACTTTAATTATTAATAAAAAATAGAAACTAAATCTTGTTTTTTTTTTAATTTTACTAATACACTAACCATTATCATCAGATATTGTATATTTCTGGGAGCCGACAGGACAAAGCTGGAAATATTAAACAAATTTTGCATTTGGTCATGATTTCCTCTAAAATTTTTGTTACTGAATTTTACCGATTTTTTTTATCTTAACTGTAGCGAACTAGATTATTAAATATTTACTTTGTCATCAATAGGTTCTGGAAACATCTTTACATTCCTACATGTATATCTGCCAATTTAGATTTTTATAACGATGATGCAATATAAATTCAGTCACGTATGTTATAAGATTTATAGTTGTCTTAAACTTAGGCATTATTTGTATGTAAGTGTTAGTACAGCTTCCGTTGATCTTCGTACGTAGTATATGTATGTTCCAGTTTTTACGATGACATTTAATATTTGTCCGACTCTTGGTTGGTAGGTTGACCACAGTTACCATGTTGACCACAGTTCAAACAACTTAATAGTGGTTTGTCACGTCAAGTTTGTCTTGGTTCGACGAATTTAGCACATTTCTGTGTCGTGACGTACAGGTCGTAGACTCCTGCCGCTTTGCTTTCTCATTAGAGCGTTATATTTCTGTTTGCTGTACTCGTATGCTCGTCATTTGTATGTTCATTTGTAGAACATTTTCATGTGACATCATTTGTGATTGCACATTATATTAGACATTTATTTTACAGTCGTATAATGTGAATAATTTATGTTTAATTTCATTAATCAATTAAGATTCTGCAACATAATATTATAGTAATAAAAAAAACAAATGTCGATTCATCAGTCCTAGTATATTTTTATTCAAGGGTCTAAGCTTCAATATAATTCAAGATGCAATATAATTTTCAAGTTATTTTAATGTTTGGGTCTATTTTGGGTTACATAATTAATACGGTTCATGCAGTTTTAAAAACTGTCCAGGAGTTATAAAACCCGTATATAACACATCTTTTTTGTTTCTTGTTTCTTGAGTACATTCTATTACTGTATTCTTCTAAGTTGATACTCAGAATCTTACATAATCATAAAATATAACGTTTCAAAAGCTATAAAATTTAAAAAAAAAAGAATTTCTTTGAAAGACGACATGCTTAGAAAATAATGTAATGACACAAAACAGTTAACAAAATTACATAAAAGTTTCTGTTACGGATTTTTCTGAAATCTTTGTACATGTAACTAACTGTATTTATAAAAAATAAATACTTTTTCGAGAATATTATTACATTTTTGCCCCTCTTCATTTGCTATTATCACTTTGTTATGTTGCATTTACAGTTCCATTCAATTTAATATGTCTCCAAGTACTTGAAGGTGTGTTCCGGAAGTTATACTCGATAGCCAGTTTCCCTAACTAAGCTAAGCATGTTACTATGTTGAAAAACATCATCATCTAATATAATGTAAGACTTTGGTAAAACCTATAAACAATTTTTTTTTAAAGTAATACATATAAAAAGTTTATAAAAGATAAACGTAGACATGCATTTCATGCATGAGTTCATCCCAGAGTAATTTGATAAACCTATGCTTAAAGGTTCGATTATACAATCAATATGTCCTGTTGTACTGTATAAAATGAAATATAATGACGAGACATATACTCCCATTGTCAATACTGTGATACAATATAAGTGTAATACAGAGCCCTGAAGCATGCTGTGCTCGGTATCAGTTTGCAAGTTCAAGTGAGGAATTAGAAAAATCAGCATGAAATTGAAATGTAATTAAGCAGAACATGTTGCATAAAGATGACGATGCGTTAATGGCCACAAAAAAGGTAAACAAAAAGTTTTATAACATTTTTTAAATCACGCATCACTTCGTGACTGAATCAGGAATGAGGAAAATCAGGAATGAGACTAGTGGAGTACGAATAAGGAGATTTGATCTCAGCAGCGAGCTTTTAGAAAGTAAAAGTGGTGATGAATTTCGTTAGTATATATATATACATATAAAAATATAAAGACTAATTGGGAATACAATTCTTAAACGCTTCTGTTATTATTTCAATCCTAAAAGCGATCGGTGACTTAGGATATATAGGCAGCTGAATTTTAATATAAAATAGTTATATGTAATTCAATATCCTAGGTGATTATGTCGCAGCAGTACCTAGTTAAGATAACAATGTTGTATTACGACTCATCAGTGCTTGAACACGAGACAAGCAGGATACGAACCGGTCTTTGGCCAGCTATCCCAGTAAAAACTAGCAACCAACCTTTGCTTTTATTATATTAGGGCTGAAATCAGTAGAAAATGTAGCTGTAATCTTACTTCATTAATTTTCATGTTTCAGTAGATGTTTTAAATTCAGCATAAATTCTATATATACATTCGCAAAAGGGACTACATAGGTCAGAAGACGTAGTAAAAAAAGTAATTCACTTTTAAACTTTAATTCTTTTCTAATACCTAACAGGCTGTGTATAATACTCGCACACTCAAAGTGTTACTATCAATAACTAATATATTATATGTATGTTAACGTATTTATATTCAATTCTTGACTAATTATTATAAACAGTATATGGGAACACCTTTTATTTAAACTTATAATATTTTTAAGTCATAAAAGTAAAGCAAGTATATTTTTAAAGTATGAAATCCTTTTTATTTAAGTTTGTTTCTTTAATATCGATGCATAATTTTCTACCTTATTTCAGATAACACATTTACATATGTATTATTAAACCAAACAAGAAGGACGTTGACAGCAGATTTATAAATTAATTATTAATTCTAAAATACCTGTTTGCATAACTTTACGAATTATTTTAAATATTTTAATGGCTTAGCAATACATGATTAGTCAAAGACTAAATTATTTTACTTCAAATTGTGGAAACTATAGTCACCTAGTGAATTTTTTTTATATTTCTTTATTTTATTTTTAAAAATATTATTTAAGGGCAAACGATCAAGCGGGTCACCTGACGGTAAGTGATCAACACCGCCCATAGACACCCACAACACCAAAGAAATCGCAGGTGCCTGCAGGAATCGAGGAAAACCATTCCTAGATTTATGAGATTATATTTTTTTCATTAATATGCTTAATTTAAAAAATGCATCGAGATATGGAGTTTCTTTAAGTTTTGACAATATCCTGAATTAATTTTATGATATATGTGTAAAGAAGGAAGGAGGAGGAAGGAAGGAAAAAGGGCCGTCAACGGCAAATGTCTGCCTTGGTTTGAAAAAAAAAACTGTACAGCTAGATGAAATCATAACATTCTTGAGACTAAAGCTTGAACATGACTTGAGACTAAAGCTTTCCCGTATTCTATTCTCCAATCTCATTTTATAAAGTTAAAGGGTAATACTATTTAAATTTTCTATTTGAATATGTTTATTCGGGTTACGGGGTTTCCACATAGATAACCCAAAAGTATAGTCCCAAAAAATTATATAAATACATATATATATATATATATATATATCTATGATATATAAATGTATACATGTGTAATATGTCATGAAAAAACATTGTACTGACTCATACTGATGCGTCATGTTTCTTAGTCAAATAAATCTCTAGTGACTTTCACTGTAGAATTTTTGAGACGATATTACGATAGAATTGTTGTAAAAAGACTTAATATCAGGTGAAATACACTAACTTATATATTTCAAATAATATATTTTGTAACCATACATAGATCAGTTAGCTAAAACACTTCATTAAAAAAGGTTTATTGCTATGAGCAGATCAACTTAACTGTATTAAGTATAATCGAAGAGCGCACGATATAACAAGTACAAGATAAAATAACATATTATCATTGCGCGACATTACACAAGCGACGGTAAATTTGCGACGCAAATTGCGGCCAAGCTCGACGATTGCATACTTCCATTCAAAGAATATTAGTTATTAATTCAGATAAGTCGCTTTTTTGTTAAGTATTATTAAGGTTATTCTTCATATCCGTATCCTTAGTAATATTTTAATTGCGAAAGTGAGTGTATTGTTTGTTAGTTACGCTTTCATGCTTAAACCGATGAATCGATTAGGATGAATTGTGGTATGGAGGTAGATGGTAACCTGATGACGGTGATGGGCTTCTTTTTCTTGCGAAAAACGTATTGAAAGTGCGGTAAAGAGAGGGATAAATTTTGTATGAAACATTTTATTGCGTCGTCAGATTTGTTTGACAAAATTAATATTAAAGCGAGCAAATCCGCAGGTAAAAGCTAGTTTATTTATAAGTTTACGTCGAATGCTCCTCGAACATCTTTTTGGTTTTTAATTAACACTTCAAATCGATATATGTAGTAATAATAAAATGGTAATTTTAAAACATATTATTTATGTAATACTTTTCTTCATCTGAAGACAAAATTTAGATAATACCACCCGTGTTAGGTTTTCATTAGTTGTATTATTAGTGTTTCACTTAAATCATTTTTATGTTGTTATAATTATGTGATATACAAATAACAATATTTTTGTATATAAAAACGAATGACAAAGAAGCCTAAATTCGACTTTTATCAATCAACTGTAGACTTAAATTCTGTATAATTTTAATACTATATATGACATAAGTAAATTAAGTATCCTGATATTACTTGTATGCATAATTTTGATATAAGTTACAAATGTAGGTATAGAAGAAACATTTTTTTTTTCAAAATTGAACTTCAATTATTATCACTTATAACTGAATAAGGTTATAATTTTTGATACAATTATAGTCAAACCTCACACAGAAGACTAGATGCTCAGTAAATAAGGTATTCTTTACTGCTCTACTAATTAGCACTACTAATGATAAATTAATTACAACCCTTATCTATTGATAGCGGAGCAGTGTGTGATACATATTAAAGAATTAGAGTTTCAATTATTAAAAAATATCAATATTTAATTTCATCAAACATTTTACGTAGTCCTATTTGATTTAATAACAATGTAGGCAGTTAATATAGACAAGTATGTATATTTTGCTCTTTGTAAATTGTAGTTGGCGGGGATGAGCGGGTGTAGAGCGCACCGCATCGCTGCAGTCACGGTCAAGGTTTGCTTGGACTGATATAGACATCGTTTGATTAACTAACGTAAAACAGTACTTTTATGGGCATTTACGTATACAATGTTATTCTTTTTAGGTAACCAGTTGTCCACATTTTCACTTGAGCTTATCTGACTGTATGACTAAAATTTATAACATATCAAACCCCAGTGAGTCATGTTAGACAATATAGCGTTAACTCGAAAAAAAAAATGAAGATAACGCTGCCAAGGATTTATAAAGGCTATATTTAAACCATAAATTACATTGACTTATATTTTACATAATCATTTACTATTGTATAAATAAATACCGTTCAGATGTGAGATGTGTGAAATGTAGCTATTGTTATTACACTTATTTATAGGTGCCAGAAGATTTCGAACATAACGATGTTATACACCCAGTCGTAGATAAATTACCCCCATATTCCCGTGCAAGATTTACTGAAGGCTTATATTAGATTTTTTTCATTAAGTTTGTATCTACACAAATCTGCGTAGTATCCAAGAACGTTATGAATATGTCATCACCGGATAATGGTGACGACATATTCATATACGTTTGACTACTTATGTTTGATAATGAAATAACAAATAATTGTAAATACAGCCGTATTCATAAAAATCCTTATTTATATTAATTCATCTGTATCTTATAATCCAATAAAAATTATTTTACTCGAGAGTTGCATTTTATAGGTGCAAAAGTCAGCTGTACTTAAAAAGTATTTTATTATATTTTATTGGGGTGTAAGGAGTATCGAATATCATTTGAGTTACCCAAGCCAACCTTACCTGCATGCGGTGCAACCTGCCGAGTAACCGACAAGGCTGTGGCGATTGTTGGTCCCCCCTTTGGTTTTGGACATGACGGTTAAGCATGTGATTCTTGATCCATCACAGCTTGGTGATAGAATTATTGCCCGTCCGGTTAGCGACTACTCTCGGGTTTAGACTGCCGCAATATAATGATTCAGTATGAGCCTGTGTTCCAGCATAGTGAGCGAGAATCAGCCATTTCTGCCAAAATCAGCAACATCACTCATCATCATCATCAACATAGCGACGGTAACTATTACCCAGCCGATGGGCCGTCTGGCTGTTTAGTGCTCATTAGCATAATATATATACTATATAATATTAAAAAAATAATAATAAACTACATCGACGGTATTACTCTAAGCCCTCGACTAACCCAATAAGTCCATACCCGAAATATACGTTATAAGATTTATATCTGATCGATTCTTCTATATAACGTTTATTCATAATTCAAGCTTGTTAATTAATAGTGTTCTTCTGAAATTTAATAAATTACGCTCGAAGAAAGACAGTTATGGAATTATCTTGAATAACAATGCACTAAAAGCCAATACTGACCGATCTTTTATGTTATACGTGTAATAATTAACTATCATAATAATTATACTTATATTGGAAAAGTAAGCCAATAAAATAGTTAATTAAAAAGCAACAGTGACAAAGAAATTGAAGAGTAAGAGGCTAGCTTAGTATGGGCATGTTATGAGAACAGATGAAAGCCGTATACCTAGAATAATGTTAAGTATGAAATAGGATAGATGTAGGAGAAGAGGAAGACCGAAGAAGAAATGGATGGACTGTGTGAGGAATAATATCTGTAGAAAAATTGTGGATACTCAAATGACAGCTGACAGAGTAAATTGGAAGAAGAAAACATGTTGTGCCATCCCTAGCCAGGGATATGAAAATGGTAAAATGGTATAATGGTATATATATTTATATATTTTAAGGAACCTTCACTGTTAGTCCCAGAGGCTTTCACAGCTTCACCGGACTATAAGGGCGAGGACGGGGGGTGCTCGAGCCCGAAGGGATTAAATGGTACATATGAAAGTGTATGCATATATATAAGGGTTATGAAAAAGAAATAGTAGAATAAACTGTTATAACTTACGCCTTAAGATAATCGAAACAGAGGAAATTTAATGTACTTTTTGTTATGAAAGATTGTTATAGAACTTAAGAATGTTCCTGGGAGCTCTGTGTTGAGTGGGCGTTTACATCCCAACTCAATATTAGAGGCGATTAGGACGCTTCAGGCAAACACTCACGGATCTCAACAATCCGGTCACGACCTTAATAATACTGCCACAGTACTAAATGCCCATATAATATGCCGGTTTTCTGCAGAATAAATTAATTTCTACATTATTGTACACTCTAATAACGTAGGAATAAGCTTCCAAAAGCTAATTAATTTGGTATTTAAGGCATGACTCTATTCGAATATGATTTTTTACAAATATGAATAAATTAGAACAATTGTATTCAATTGTGATATTGTGGTGAGTGGTCAAGTAATTTAATATTTATTTTAATTCAAAGGGCGGTTGAAATATAAGGGTGATAGTAAGTGAATATATAACGACAACCAATCTTATCAATATAGAATGAAAATTAGTAAAATATCTTGCAATGATGATTGTCTCATCATTGACCATTTGTACGAACACCGCGTCAAGAGACGTGAGTTCGAATCTATCTACAATGAGCTTGAACTTTCGGTGAAGGAAAATATCGTGCTGAAACCATAATATGGTGGTAGGGTTTTTTATAATACTGCTCTGGCTAGCTAGCACCCTCAAGTTGAAAGCCCCTCCACTAGGCTTCACGTGTCCACCACCTTGGGCCACATCGTCATTTAACATCAGGTGAAATTCACTATAAAAAATCATTACAATTTCATTATCGTTGAAGTAATGTTTTAATTGAACCGCAAACTAATATACCGAGATTAAAACTAATGTATAAGTCACTGAATTTTTGCTGATTAAAGAACCGTGTAGGCACTGTAGGCGTTTGCTTCATTTTATATTATATTGTAATCACTCCAAAAGTTTATAAACGATGTTCCTAAAATATCGATTCACTGTATTGTAACGAGTATTGCATGATATATAAAGCGTAAATGGTACATCTTTTAAGATTCAATTAGTAGTTCATTTTGAGGTATAGAAAGTGACTTGGGATAATGCAAAAATAAAGTTATATCTGCAAATGACATCTCAAATTTTCGTAATTTATGACGTACCTACGAGTTACTAATTTAAGGAAATATAAAATATTAAAAAGATTATTAATTATATTCTTAATATTTATTACATTACGACTGAAAAAATTATATACTTTTATAAACCATTATATTAAACCATCATATTTTAATTAAGTAAAATTGATATGAAATATAGCCAATTGAGTTTGCAAAAGTTTGTACTTTATAAATTGTATAAACTATGGTATATATGTATAATAAATTATTATTTACAGTAAAACTTATTATACTAAATATTATGTATATAAAATTTGTGTTAGACTGTTAAGAAAAAGTAATTGAAAATATTTTGAATACTTACAATATGCAATTATTATGTGTAAAAAATAAAAGACCGTTGATGTATCATCAGCGAAGTTTTTTTTATCAGTTTCCGGCAGCAGTCCAAGCCGAGGTTTGACCATTCTGACACCCTCGCGCCCGCTGCCTCAGGCCTGAGTTCGCCTCAAAAAGTTCGGTGAAGCTGTCAAAGCCCTTACGGCTAACAGCGTATGTCAAGTCGAAAAATAAAACTCTTTTATCAGAACATATTTAAACTCTTTTGTAAGGCACAACACATTTGTTATAAAAGGACTCGAGAAACACAAAGACATCACAATTTAGAGGACAACAAACTCGGTTCGTGGTCAAACAAATAATCACTTATAATTTTTATAGGTAAATAACTCTTTGAGTGTTCATTATTACTGAGGGAATTATAAGCAATTAGCAAAATATATTATAATAAAAGATTCTAAAATACAAATAGTGAATTTCTTATAGGAAAATCACAAACCACTAAACATATTTATAAATTTGAATCAAAAGCATACTTAATATAATCTCAAAGTTACACATATTAATTATTGAGCATAGAATGGTTTAAAAAAATACAATACTTACTGTAAAGATTTGGAAGACATTACACAAAGTCTTACTTATTTTACCTAGATAAGTATTATTTAAGTCAACAAGTAAAGTTTTATAGCCCAGATATTTCATTGAGTATTTATTGATATCATTTATTATTATTACATTCTATTGTGACAATTATGTTCAACATTCATGGTCACTGCTCTTTATGCATATTATGAATAAATTTTTTATAGTTAATAGATTTAGCGTTATGGTTACAATCTCACTTGATGTTAAGTAACGATGTCGCCCAAAACGATGGACACGCTGTAACGACCCATCGTCATGGTCATTACTATTTATTAATTGTATAATAATGATAGAATTAATAATGAATATAAAGAGAGTGTCTGCTTATATTTATGGCAAAGATCATCTAGTAATTAGCACCTATATCTGCGTTGTGAATTAAAGACAGTTGTAGTAAACAAATGATTTTAATCTGGTACTCAGAAAACATAACAACTAAAGTTAGTAACATTAGAACTTAATCGAACACATGGCAATACTATTAAATCAATTATAAGATAATCATATTAATCTAAAATCCTAACCTTGAAACAATCATGCAAAATACTAATGTATAATAATGTTGTATATGAAATGTTATGGATTATGGTTGGTATCTATCATGGACCCTACCTATCCTAATAATATAAAAGTGACATATTATATTGTACATGGACATGAAAATATTAAGCTTCATAACTAAGATCAAGATTAAAATGTATCATATATGTTACATAATATAGGAAACTTGAAGTGTATCTAAACTAGCAATCGGTTACATTTCAAATTACAATTAATGTATGAGTTACTATTATATTTTGATTTTTTACTTTGTTTTATAATTTTGATTGTATAATTTATATTTTATGATAGTCCAATATGATTTAGTGCAATTATTTACCTAGGCATGTACCTAAATTTAGTTTATAGGATTCAAACCCAAGGTATTCTGTATATAATTATTTAAAATTAATAAAATAAAGATATATAAAATAAAATAAAGTTATATTCAATTGGCATTTTATAACTGGATTCTGAGTAATAAGTCTGCAAGTAAAAGTGTAAGGGGTAGCTTATCACAATTATTTACAAAACTTCCAGTGTAATCCAGAACACATTCCTTTTGTATTATGAACACAAGAGGATGCTAAATATAGATTAATATCCGATGAACACCAGGCAGAAGACCTGTCCGAATAACAATATCTGGGAAATTAGTAATTAATGCTAATAGGTTACTTTAGCAGAAGGCAGTTTTCCCTCATACTAAACCGAACACCAAATCAAAGCAACATAACAACCAAATAATTACCCTGTAAATCTCCAGGCAACAAGAACCTAGCATCACTATCAAACACAATAATTTTACAAGATAGTGGACAAGTCTTGTACGACAAGTCATTTTGCTTGAGGTGTTAACTCTAATTTGACCCCTACTGGGACTAGGTAAATAAAACTCTGATGATTAAAAGTTTATGTGCTGGATTCACGTCAGTTTAATTACAGTGAATATTAAAGAAATAGCACATGCTACACCTTGTTTCGACTCTGTAATAGTCCTCTCATCAAACCCCTTTTTTTCTTCAAAACTCTACGAACTCCCTAATGTATAGCAAAACTAATATTTTTTTAAATTCCCTTTCTAACATCATCTTTGATTCGTCAATTCAAATACATAGCAATATAGACTCAAGAAAATTCATCTCTGGACTATGATTGTAAGAATTGTAAAATCTAAATATAAAGACTTTCTAATCATTTACATTATAAATTTTATGATTAAGAACATTAAATTTTTTCTATAATTTAATTAATTTCATTTTTTTCAAAGATTTTAAATCTACCAGTAACTATACAACCCTTGTTTATCAATTGTCAAAAAGAATTTATAATATTTACTAGATGGTATTAAATATATCATTTGTTTTTTTTTCTTCCATATATACATAGGTACTAGGAATGAATCTCTTACAACGCTAAGCCTAGTAAGAGGGTCTGGCTCACAAGTATTATATTTAGTATATACACGTATTTGGCTTCAGATTTTCAACTTGAGAGCAGTATCTAGCCAGTCGGACATTAGAAAGCTCAATCTCATTGCAGGTGGATTCGGACTTACGCCCTGCGCCGCGGCGTCCGTATACACTACCATCTGAGCTATCGTGAATAATTCCAATTCGGTATTATCTTCATGAATAGCAAGTTTGGTTAGTACTTAAGCACCTTTAGTACCTTTAGTACCAGGTCCGTTGCGTTTTTAGATCAGTCAGGGTATATCCTCTTGTTAAGAGGTTTGTAGTCTGTCAACAGAACCACGGTGTATTCTTGGTCGGTGATAACCTTTGGTTTTGGATTCTATCATATTCACGCACGTCACGCATATCACGCACAGTGACGTCACTTTGCCAAATTATAATTATAAAAAATATAATTAAATCCGAAATCTAATTTTTTAAACTACCTATACCCGTGACTTCGTCCGCGTGGAATTAAAAGTTATTTTTTTGTTGCTCGCTAACTATACTTTTCCGGATGAAAAGTACCCTGTACCCTTTTCTATATGTAAATAAAAAAAATAAAATTCTATGATGATCGATTGATTGGAGATTTTTGTAGAACATTGTATTCAAGTATTATTAACCAGTACAACAGTGCACAAGGATAAATCAGTTCAGGAGCGATTTTTCTCCCTACTTACATAATAAAAAATAAATAGGTGAGAGCCTAATGTAGGTCTATGCTTATTCTCCTTAAATATGACTATACTATACAAACAAAATAATGTTTCAATCCTACTGGTAGTTTCAGAGATTAGCGCGTGTAAACAAATAAACAAAAAAGAACCTCAGCTTTATTATATTAATATAGATGAAAGTAATAACTTCTGCCATAATTTAATATAAATAAGCAGCACCTAACTGTATTTCATGTAGCTTACTGGTCAAATAAAAAGCATTAAAGATGCCGTAATAGCGGCTCTTGTGCTAAAACCATATTTTTTGTCGCATAGAGACCATAGGAAATTTAACATTACTAGTCTATACTATACCTATAATAAAAATAATACGGGAATCAATATACACACATAAGAATTGATAAATTATACATAATTTTGAAGTAGATAAAGAACTAAACTCTCTAACATTGTCCAAAGCTAGTTATACTAAACTGCATACCTAGTGGTTTTGGTATACTTGTGTACTACATATTATGTATATATTTTCACATCTGTATCCGTAACGATTGAACATGGCGCCTAACTCTGACGAGTAGAGGTGACATTTTATTTAACACCATTCTAACTTTTCCTTTAATGTGAATAAAGGATTTTCATTTCAATTATTTCTTTATAGTTTTATCTTTAAATGGTTAATTATTTTCCATAACACAATATTTTGCATAAAATATTATGATTAAAACACAGAGAAATCGTTATAAATTATAGCACATAATAAATAAAATATTTGGTTAAATGTTCCTAGAGTATGTACGGTCTTTGTAATACCAAGGTAATGTTACTTAAAGAACATTTAACCTTGAAAGAGTTATCAGAAACAAAACGGCACATCTATTCGGAAGGTGTGCGGTGCGGTCCGTTGAGCGTGTTGTAACGCGAGCGCTAGGCCAAGGTCGCGTGACATAACGAGTTACGTGCGACTGCAAAGCTGCGCGGTGCTCCGTTACTCGCGTCCGACAGCGCACCGCTACTCGAACTTGTCGCTTCAAAGTCGATATTTTTTTATATTATTCTAAACATTTTATTACTACGTAAATTAGTAATTAAAAACTTTTTAATTATACTGCTGTGTTATCTAAACTATTTTATTGCACTAGAACACAATTTGATAATTGAACACAAATAATAATTTATTATACATATCTAGTATAACACATTTTTTTTTCACGTACATATGTTTAAAACCTAATCATTTTCATGTCTTGTTCCCAAGTCATTTGGGGTCGGCGCAGTACGTTTTCTTCTGCCACAAATCTCTATCAGCCGTCACCTCATTCCCTTATTCACTCCCTTTTCTTTCATCTCATTCCTCACACACTCTATTCATTTTTTCTTTGGCCTTCTTCTTACTTTTCATACTTCAATATTCATATCCATTACATAAATACTAACATTATAATATCTAACTGGCATTCTCATAACTAAGATTCCCAAGTGAAGTAGCTTTATCGAATGTAAGATTTAATTTTAAAATGGAACTGAGGTTTTGGAGGAAATAACATAAGCGCTTGGAGGAAATAACATTATGTTAAAGATTTTTTTTATAATCTAAGCAGTAATTATCTTAAAGTATAAAGAAAGTATTCTGTTATATCGTTTCCCTATATCTAGCTGGCTTGTGATGTAACAATCGCCATATTATACGGAACATATTTAAATGAGAATATATTATGTAAATTTCAGTTCATACTTCATGTAATTTTTATGGTAAATCCATACTATTATTATTAAGGGGATAACGTTTGTAAGTTTGACCGATTTATGTTTCATAGGTTTAACATTTGATTACTATATACCACTTCATGTTAATACATTATGTTATCCAAAATAGTAAATCGCTAAGTCTAATAAGTACCAACTAACTCCTAAGTGATGCTATCGGAATATACAAATTTTCAAGCTGTCGGTGGTAATTAATTAGATAGGAATACTCCACCATCATTGTATACTTTAACACTGATGATTTCTCTAGTGGAAGAGCCTAAGTAAGCCACATTGCAAGGATTCGCTATTTTATCGCTGTTACTTCATCCGTCATTGCTGGAAATAAAGTAGCTGTTATTAGAAAAGGTTAAGTTAATCTCTAGAACTAATTATTCCATTAACAAAGAATATATTTTAAGTAATATAAAACAACGCCCAAGAGAAGACTGGTTAGACTGATATACGCTATAAATTATGTTTTACTGTAATTAAAACGTGCGAACTCATAGGCGTTAGATAGTATTACTTATTATAAGGTAACAAAGAGAATTTAGGTAAAATATCTTTATGGAATGGAACATTCTTGCGAAATTCCCAATATTGTTAAAACCTAAATACCGTTAATTTCTGCTTATAATCCATTAATGTTATCAAATTCTCATACTTCAAGTTTTAAGTGCTATTCCAACGCATAAGGAAAAGAGAGAAAAACACAATATATTGCGTTGTTTAATTTGCTTTTGCGTCATTAAATATATTGATATCATTTGACATCTACAAACTCAATAAGTAATGTAAAACAGAATTAAAGTTATACACTATTTACGTCTAGCAGTTAACAAATATCTAACAACGCTACCTATCGCGTTCAGAAATAACATTAAAACCATGACTATGAAAAAAATATTTAGCAATTTTCGTGGTGATCGGTCAATGAAACCCAATATATTTATTAAATAAATTTTACCTTACGTTATATTACATTTCAAATTTCTTCAGAATATATTTAGCAGTTTTAGAGAGATACGCGTATAAGAGGCCAGGATATTGATAAATCAGAGAGCTACAAAAATATGACCTACATTGTTAACAAAGTACACCTATCATGTTTAAAAAAAGATATGAGCAGATTTACCCAGTATTATTAAATCTATAGATAGGTTATTATGTAGATAGTATTATGATTTTACTTATTATTTATTTAACCCGGCATTGTTATATATATATGTAATATAGTTTTTGATTTATTCTGGAAACAATATTTTATATTCATGATTTATTAATCAAGATTCAATGATTCTTTTAACCGTGTATTCAGTTAAAATAATTTTAAATGACGGTAGCTTCTTTGAGCGAAACTACACTGAAATAGCATCTTAAATACTAGACAACGTAATCAATGGTGTATTGAATAAATAAACGTTGTTTCTATTAACACATGCTCATTCAATTCACTATGTTAATTCACATTTAGTAAGTAAATATAAATTGGTTCAGAAATGAAACATATTAATTCATGTAGACTAATAATATTACATTTCAGTAAAAGATTATAAAAACGATATAATACTTTTAATAACTGCTTTTTATTATCAATTATAATTTTACTGTGATAAATTTATTATATTATTATTTTTATTTTCGATTATCCAGTAAATTTAAAAAAAATATCATATCAAACATTTTATGTATATTGTTTGATTTTTAACAAAAATGATGTTTGTTGGCTATTTCAATACGCGGATGCGTTGCTAAATTACAAAGCATAACAATAAAAATATCTCATACTATTTATATGCTAAATAGTAAATTAGGATGCCTTAGCTCTTAATATTAATATCGCTATAAGGTATTTTCCTTATTCTCAACAATATTACATATTTTTAAAATATTCAAATTCAAAATTAAAATATTTTTTAAAAAAGGTATACGTTGTTAAAAACTTATTTAAATTGGGCATCAATTTTATTTTAATTTATACTTAACACAAGTACAATAAATGTGGTATGAGTAAAAAACAGTTTTCGTTTTCAATAAAAGCTATTTTCATGGTAAAGATAAGAACTATTCATGTACCACACTTTTTCATTCAAACTTGTATATATTAGAATCCATAGTGGGATATCGATACGAGGTAATCTGTCTGTTGAATGTCATATTTTCCAAGTGTTAAAAATGGTTTAACTTATATCTCTTACGCAAGTGACCATTATATTGTTATATATAAAAACAGGTTAAACCTGTGGTTTAACTTATTGGTATAACTATAGTGTATCAAGTGATCAAACTGATTTAATAGGTAGATAAGAAAAAATAAGAAAAGAAAAAAATGTAGAAATGCTTTTGAACATGAATAAAGATTTGCAATTATGTGAAATAATTTATATAAAAATATGGTTTCTGCAATTTCAAGTCCTGATTTGTATTAATAATATTATTTTTAAATTTCCGTACATTTATTAATTTTAATTAATTACAATATTAGCTGAAGATAAAGGAAAACATCGAGAGCAAACCAGAGTGGTTTATAAATATATTTTATATTAGAGGTTTTTTTGACATTTGCAATAGTTAAAATGTGAAGTGCTGTGAAAATTGAGATTTCAGTAAGAGGCGTTAGCCCATCTAGATCACTTACACATACATGTTTATGTTAGTATCCTAACTATGAGTACCTATGTTCTTTTGATTTCAAAATAATTAATAATTTGTTATTAGTCATTTCGTGTAATAAAACTGTTTCTGAATGTAGGTCATATGACTAATAGGCATGTTTTTTTTTACTCCTTATGTTGGAGATTTCGAAGGTCTCGTTATATTCGTCACCAAATTAGCTTTGCCCATCAGGCCATTGCCAACAAATATCAATTTGTTAGCGTAAGTAGATGTTTAGCGGTCTTTCCTAATTACGTTGGTTCTGCTACAAAATTGTGAGAATAACTTTATTTATAGCTCCTAAATAGTATGATATATTGAACTGGAAGAAATGTTGAGTAATGTAGCAGATACGTAATATCTACGGGGCGTCATTCACTGCAGGATAGCATGGTAAGGCTTACAAAAAGTGTTTTATTTTTATTATCTGTCTAGCATCTACACGTAATATCTTATCTTATGTTACACCTACGTTTTACCTGCGGCTCCGCTCGTGTTAATATTGATTTTGTCAACAAATTCTGGTTGGGTACAAAAATCCTTTTTTAGCTAATATCTACTATCCATCAAGTGCCTACCTGCCAAATTTTTTCATGTTTAATGAGTACGGTAACTATATTGCCTTTACATTCCACCCCTTTAAGAGTACTTTAAAATACAAATATGATGATAGAGTCTATTGATGCGATGCCCGAATACGCTACCATCGAGCCATCACTGCATTAAAGTTAAATTCTAGTCACTTAGAATTTAATTGTCTGCTTAGCGTTACCGACTGACTCATACTAAAATGTGTAAAAGTATTTTTTGAATTAAACAATTCGTATCCAGCTCTTACAAGCTTTGGTAGTACTCATTGTATTGGTTATGTAGTTTTAGTTCAATAAACAATGTAGAATATAGTTGGAAGCGATTCTAAGTTCATGGGCGATATTTCTAATACAAAAACTAATATAAAATATATGGTCGATAGATATGATAAATTTATTACAATATTACGAATAGAAACTACTTTTTTCAATATAAGTTAGCAACCGAAATAAAAAAATAGTTTGCTTAAAATAATTAAGTATATATTACGAGTAAATGTGGATTTGGTTTAGCCCATACACTTGAATTCTTCTGTTTTATCTTTGTATAATAATACTAGAGCGAATATTTTGTATCATACAAGCTATGTATATCTAACATAATCATGTTGTTATGCTAGCATCTTGTTTTTATCTTTTTATTTTTAACATAAATAAGATATTATATAAAATATTACAGTTTTAAAATTAGTAATCGCTGTTAGACATCCTGCAAACAAATTAGACAAATAATACAAATACAACACACATCAGAAAGAGTAATGCCAAACTTCATATATTATGCTTGATGAAATAAACAGCTCAGTTTTATGTTCCAGTATAATCCATCTTAAGTCCAGTTATCTCTCTCGAATTTTTCTCAAACATTCAGCCGGAGCACGTTAGCAATAAATTTTTGCTTCAACAAATTCGACAAATATCTTGGTGACGGCTGAACTTAATACTATAAGTATAATTGGATCAATCTTACATTAAAACTATACAAAATTTTATTATACAATTCAAATTGATATCATTTTCTCTAATCGATATCATTGTTATAATTTTATATAAATAAAAGTATCCATATGCCCTTTTTGTATTTTTGACAGCGTGTATGTAAAATTTCAAGAGGATCTGTTAAATTACTAAAGTGTGATAGCGTAACAAAGAAATAAATTCATATTTGCATTTTGAAATTTAATTGCAATGCCTATAATCGGCCAACGTCTCACAGCCTCAAAACAATTTTACATATTTTATTCAAATAATGATTTAATTTTTTTAATCATGTTCATCGGTAACATCAAGGTTAGTATGAAATTTCAGTATAGGATGGGAAGAAGATCCGTTGAAAAGTAATTCATTCAATTCAGGTATGTTCTAGCCTGCTTCATATTCTAAAAAGCTAAAAAATAAACAATAAATATGGATACACACAATCTTGTTGTAACTCTAAGCATCTTGTTTGGCTAAATATGTTTAGCTTGTAAAGTAGCTTCTACTTAATTTCCTTGAAATGTGAGATTGTTATGCGAAAAAATACTGGTTTATAAGTATATTTTTATTACAGAAACATTCACTGGACATACTTGTTGCTTATATATTAATGCTAAAGAATGTAAGAATACGAGTAGTCATAAAGTGAGAGATGCAACATTAACCTCTAGATGTTAATTTTATTTATACAAGTTTATTGAGCGACCGATTTTTCTTATACATATATAGATAAAGTAAAGCAGTTCTTTATTATTACTGTTTCTATTTATAATATTAATATAGACCTTGAATGCACTGTTATGTATATATCATAAAGAATTGCGAAATATATTGGGTATGAATTGACAGTAAGACGAATCTATTAAAAATGGTATATTAGTTAAGCAGTGATATGGTATTAAAAAAATAAATCTCTTATTAAAAAGTTTATAGTAATATCACCAGTAAACCCTCCACTGGTTGGTTGAGGCTTCTTCCCGAGAAAAGGCTCGTGATCAATTACCAAGCTAGTTTATGACGTACTTTTTTATAATTAAAGTTTAGTGTTATGGCTATAATTTCAAATAATGTTAAGTGATGATTTGGCCTTAGATCTTGGACACGCAAAGCCTACTGGAGAGATCGGCTCTCAAGTGCAACTGCCCGAACACACCGGTAGATATTTGGCGGCAGAATTTCAATTTGAGGGTGATAGTTAGCCCTACCACCATGCTATGTTTTCGTCACAATATTTTCCTGCACCGCTCAATTAAGCTCATTGTAGGTAGATTCGAACTCACGTCCCTTGACGCAACGTCCATAGACACTACTACTAGGTGTCAGCTACTGGGTGTATTCCAAAAAATTCTTTGACACTTGCGAACCACTTTTCTGAAAAACCGCTTAGAAATAATTCTACTATAATACAAATCATATGTACAATTTATAATACAAGCACAAAACGAGCAAAGATTTAAACCGTAATTAACATTTAACTGTCATTTTCATGGTTATCACACGAACCTGATTTACTCGAATAAATGAAACTATAAATATGCTCGGGGTTATTTAGATATACCATGATAGCATTAAAATCAAGGTTACACGTTACTCGCTTGAACACACGCTTCTTATCTCTATCTATGTAACATTAACGTCTAAGAAATTAAGTTTTTTATTTTTTTAATTTAATACATTTTTTTACTGAAACCTCTTTAAAATAATGACTTCTTTTGTGAATATTTTAATATCCTGCAACTGATTGTAACTTATGTAATATTTTAGTATCCTATAACTGAATATGGCTTACAAATTGTACGTAAAATACTAATGCTTACTGTTTAATATTTGGTTCCCTGACGCAATAGTAAATAGTATGATTGATGATAACTGTTTCGGACGTCATATCAAAAGATGTGTGTTGGAATTGTACAGTGAGTTATGTCTTCTATGGATAACGCCCAGTCCGGGCGCTATATTCGCCTCGAGCGTGCTGTTGATCCGGCCCGCGGCACATTTCATCATTTTCATTTCATTGTATCATGATAGGAATAAACTGATGTACGAATTTGAAAACAGAGTCTTTCTATAATATTCTACAAAGAAATCAAAGCATTGATTCAGCCTATTTTACCAAAAATTAAGCTAGAGCAGTCATTGAGAAAGGCTTTAAACTATTCAACATCATGCAACTACCAGATAGGAGCAAAGCTGTATTGAAAAAAGTTGTAAAAACGGGCAAAATTGATTAAATATTTTTTAATTCCGCGCGCACGAAGACTTAGGTATATTATATTATTCAAATTATGTATATAAATTAACGGACACATAGTTGCAGGATTGATCGATTATTGGTACTTAATATAATCAAACAGATAAGTGTAGGTGCCAACATAGTAATTGTTAAAAACAACTTAGACGTATCTCACACTTGTCCTCAAAAAGTTTATTTTGTCCTTCGTAAGGAAACCACGAAGGTGAACCGAAATAATATTTGCCAAGTACAGTTACAAAACGATTCGGCATTGTATTCTGGCATTTGAATTCACTGTGGCTTCGTGCGTGCCTTGCATCTACACTATCTTTCGTGAGAACCGGCATGTTGATGATTGTATAAACTATATTATGTAAAGATTTTGTCACGTAAAACGCTTGCCTTTTTTTAAACGATGATCGTTTTTTAGAAATGAGACATATTTATTCATTTCCCTGATACGATCAATTTCATAATTGATCTATTGACATAGTCAATGAAGAATTATGTTTTAAATATATATAACAATATTATATACTGTTATACATGGTACATCTACTAACGTTTAAAGTATGTATTAGAATGTTTGACTATCAATTACACTAAACGAAATCAGTGGTTTCTGGTAACAATTAGTATAAACGACTAGCATCTAAATCTTTTTGATCATTCAACGAAACAGACAGCCAACTACAAATATAATTAATCTATTCCTATGAAATGGAATTAGTTAAACTATGATTGTTAATATCTAAGAAGACGTCAGCAAATACTCAAGAGATAGAGAAATATACCACATCATATAATTAATTAATAAAAAATACTTAATAATAAAGAATATATTAAATAGATAATAATAAAGAAAGAAATGGAGAACTATCAAAGACAGTACCTTAATTAAAAAGTAATAATGGAAACCATCATATTTTTTATATATGTATAAATATGAGCAAAATAATGAAATAAAAAGTATATATGAAATCATGCAAACCGTAAATTGCACACATAAATTCGAATAAATGTAGTTATGCAAAAGTTAACAGTTGTATAGGAAATTCATATTAACTCGATTAATAAATACATGTAAAATATGTTATGTATGTATGTATGTATGAGTGTACTCTAATTCAATACGAAATTAGCACAATAATTTAATGCATTCGAATTGTAAATACATATACTCGTCCTATGGAGAGACGCTCCATGATTACATTAGATCTAGTTAAAACTGCAACTATGCCTCTGATGAGCCAATAATCATGTATTGAAGTCAGATATACACGTGACCGCGACCTCAAAACCTAGCTTAGGGAATATATGAATGTAGATTGCATCTGCAGCAGCCCAACCAAGGTTTCAGAAATACGAAGCACGTGCTTACGCATGAGAGAAGTGCTTTCAACAACGTGATCAATCCAGATCAGAGGTTACCAATGATGGTACGACACATAAACTTTGTCCTTCGTGTGCACCATTAAAATTATTACCATTTTGTGACGCGATTCTCACATAATTATATACGTGTCAATTCATATCGAGCTTTAATCAATGAATTGAGATTTTTACGGAGACTGAGTATAAATCGTTTACTTAAGTGTCAAGGAGTTTGAGCCTCGACATACCGAGATTGAGGCAGATAGGATTATATTCACGCATTTTACATATGGTGTAAAATTTATAAATTACTTTATTTATAAACAAACATATCTCTCATACTTATATAATCTCAACTTTTCCCTGTTAACCATTTTAACCCATATCATAGGTTTCCATTAGGACCACCCCGTAGCATTAGTGGAGTGGCAACACTTTGGGGTCGATCTCACATATCAATGTAACGTGAATGTGGTTCTTCTTGGATTATAATGATATTTGAATTTGTATTTAGATAATCTATAACACGCTGCAAATTTGATGTTTACACTAAACACCATTTATGCTTGTAACACAACTCAATTTGGGTGATAGTTTATCATGGGATAACGTCTTATAACAAGGCTAGAAATCTTATATATTACGTTTTATTAGAGTTACACAAAAAGCTCTATATAGTTACCTAACTAAAAATTATAAACTATTTAAATATTATAATTACATCAACTCTCACAAATAATAATTCGAAATAAATTGAAATATATAATTATCTATACTAACATATAAAGAGGAAAGGTTTGTATTTTTGCTTGTAACGAATAAACTCAAGAACTACTGAACCGATTTCAAAAACTCTTTCACTATTACAATGCTACATAAGCCCTAAGTAACATGGGCTATGTAACATTTTTTTATGAAAATGATTAAATAAAATTTTAGTTCCACGCGAACGGAGTCGCGGACACAGCCAGATACAAATAAAACACAATACTAAAATAACAATCTAATGGATACAGCCAAGGAATACTTATTTATTGTGACTGCAGACTGTAAGTTATTCATTTACTCTTGGTACATATATTTGAAGATATGGAATGATAATGAAACCTTTAATAACTTGATTTATTTTGCTAATGGCCTCAAACAGGTCTAAATTTATTAGTTAATAAAATGTGTAGTATTATGATTAGTAAACTTTTATATCGAAATTTTGTTGATACCTTCATTTTATGGATATTTCAGACCCTGTAGAGGTTTTATCAATTCAGAGGTTTGATCAACTCAATAATCAATATAAATGAGTGTTTGAAACATACAATAAAGAAATCGTCAGCAATTTATCACTTCTGACGTCGAAAGTAAACTGTTAAAACGTAAAAAGGGTGTTTCATTCCATAGAAAAATATGACTGTATAATATGCAACTTGATATCACTTTCTGAGCGAATTCAGTATAATTTAAAATAATGCTCATTTCTTTCTCATATACCTACTTATGTTTTTAAATATATTTTTATACTTCGTAAGGTTTAGCGTAATAGCAATACCGTAACCTGATGTTTAGTAACGATGTGGTTCTCAAATGTAACTGCAAGAACACATCTATTATGTACACGTATTTGGCGGCAGATTTTAAATTTGAGGGTGGTATTTATGGTTTTATCGCTTGTTGATTCGAATTTACATACATTGACGTGGTGTCTGTACGCACTACCAACTGAACTACCATCGCTTCTAATATTGTGGTTTTAGCTCGGCTACTTAACAATATAAAACAACATTCGTACCTATGCGGAATGTACACAATTGAGTTATTTATCAAATTTATAATATTATTTTTATGTATATATAAAAATATAGGTATTTACATATACCTATATAATTATAAGTTATATAATAATTTTTTAGTATAGAATAATATTTTATTATTTTTTTTTTTCAAAACTTCTTGTCTTATAATTCAAAAACAATGAACCGAGTGAACGAACCCTTTTACCCCGAATGCTTTCGATTTCACTAGGCGGTTCAGCTTATTGTTTGGATTGTGTTACAAATTTTTACAATTATATGGAGATAGTGCTTTTAACAAAACGGTCTGTAAAAGTAACAGAATTTATGTCATTGTTGAATTTTCAAAGAAAATGAAATGTTTATTGCATCCCTAAAAGTAAATGACAGAAAGTGTTACAAATGAAACATAATAAGAGCCCTTTAAAAATAGTGGTAATTTTGAATCAACGGGTTTGTGTTACTATATATGTATATAATATACACCAATGCTTTTATTCAAAATTGTTTACATGTTTTACAATTTGGTTTACGCAATAAACGGAAAACACAAATATCACGCGATTTATGACCACCAGGCTGCCAAACTAAGATTCCCTGTATCTTGGCAGCTGGCTTGTCTCCGACTAGGTATAGTTGCGTGCTGTCGATCCCACAGTAGTGAAATGAAATGTAGAAAATATTACAAATTAAGAAACATGACAACTTGTGTATGTATGCGGGTGAGTGAGTATGTGTGAATGTAAAGTGTATGCAGTGTGAAGCAAAAGTGTACAGTACATGAAATTATGTTTATTCTACAGTTTTGAGTAGCTCCTCTGTTTCTTCGTACGACTTATTCATAAGCCATCTTGTTATTATTTTTTTACTTTCATACTTTGTTTTTCCATAGATAAAGACTTCGCGATTAATCTTATTATATAAATAATCTCCAAGAAAACAGAAAAACCTATGTGAAAATGCTGTGAAAAACAGGTTCGTTTTACAAATTATGTCCTTACGACGTCGAATTGTGGTTATATTGGGTTTATATAGCAATGATGAGTGTTTCTTTAATATTACTTGCTGTATAAATAATTGAAGGATCGACAAAACTTCGGCTTTATTATATAACAGAAAAGTAGAATACTGATAGGGAAGGAAGTACATTACTTTTAGTACAGCTCTTTGGGCTCTTTCAAGCCTTATTAATTTAGTTTTCTTTGCCGCTCCCCAGGTTGTTAGGCAATATGTGATTATGGATTGGCAAAGTGCGTAATAAATAGTCTTTAAAAGTATACAGTCTGCCACATGTCTAAGATTTTTGAAAATAAAAATAATTTTGCGAACACGAGTAATTACTGCGTCAATATGAGAATTAAATGAGAGTTTTTGATCTATTATTACTCCGAGATATTTAACTGAATCAGATTGATGAAGGATAGGGCAATTATCGCAGAAGTTGAAGTTATCGCAAATATGAGCAGATATAGAATAGTTGTGAATATTATTTTGATTGTGGTTGCTGAGACTAAATGTTATGTAACTTGTTTTATTTGCATTAAGGGTTAAAGAATTTGCTCTAAGCCAATGTGTAACTTTGTTAAAACCTTTTTGTGCACTATCAAAAGCTTCTTTCCACGTATTACCAGATAAAATAAGTACAGTGTCATCCGCATAAGAAATAATATGTCCATTTTCAAGTTCTAATTCACATAGGTCATTAATATAGATTAGGAATAGTGTCGGCACTAAAATACTGCCCTGAGGTACTCCATATTCTACAGTATTGTCTTCGCTAATAAATTCGTCGATTTTTACACATTGTTTTCTGCAGGAAAGATAATCTCGCAGTAGTTGCAACTGTAATCCCCGAATACCCAGCCTTTCGAGTTTCTCAACTAAGATAGGAATGGAGACCGTATCAAATGCTTTAGCTAAATCTAAAAATATCGCTAAACATTTCCTTTTACTGTCAAGATTATTTACAATATAGTCTGTAAGTAGGTGAACTGCGTCACTTGTAGATTTTTTAGAACGAAATCCAAACTGATTGTTACTTAATATTTTATTATGCTCTAAGAAATTTATAAGTCTGTTGTTTATTAGGCGCTCCAAGATTTTCGACATTGATGACAAAATTGAAATTGGTCTAAAGTTCAGAATACTATTTCTGTTACCACCTTTATGAATTGGGTGTATTATAACTTTCTTAAAGCCATTTGGGAATATTCCACTTTTAAAGGAAACATTACAAATGTGCGTCAGATATGGTATTATAATATGTCTATATTTTTTAATTAAAGATATAGGAATTTTGTCCCACCCAACAGCACGATTAGATTTACAAGACATAATAATACGCTCTACTTCGTCATGATCAGTATCTATGAGAGCGAACGAGTTTAAGTTACATGGTATATTTATGTTATTACAATTTGAGGTGTGTTTAATTCTATCTGCAAAATTTCTTCCTACATTGGCAAAGTATTTGTTAATTGAGTTAACAGACTGGTCACATGTGTCTTCCAATGATAACAACTCTCTAGGCGATTCACTGTGTTTATCGGTATGTGTTATTTTTTTAATTACTTTCCATAGTCGTTTTCCGTCATTTCTTGCATTCATTAATTCATTTCTTTCATATTTTCTCTTAATTTCTTTCAAAATGTTGTTACAAAAATTTCTATATCTAATATATGTTATTTTGAGTATCATGTTTTTAGGATCCTTTTTAGAATCTGAATGTAATTTGTCTCTATTCTTTATACAGCGTAGAAGCCCTGAAGTAATCCATGGCTTGATAATCCGTTTACTCCGAGGTATCTTCAAGGTTTGTGTATTACTTACAACAATATTAGTTAAACAATTTACTAAGATATTAGTAGCTTCATTTAAATCATGTGTGCAATAAATGTCATTTAAACATATTTTTTTTTAAATCCGCGTGAATCCCTTGTTCATTAATTTTGTTATATATTCCAATGTTAGACTTTAAATTAGCTTTATAATTAATGCTTAGTATGACTGCATTATGATCGGTAATAGATGAATTTAGTACCAAAGTAGTATAAATAAGTTTACTTTTAACCATGAAGTGGTCCAGACAGGTTTTATCTCTGGTGAGCAAATTATGGGCAGGCAGAAATCCATGAAAATACATGAAATTTATGTAACTAGATTCATTGTTATCGTAACTATTTGGTGCAATGTTAATGTTGATATCTCCAACAATAATAACATTTGTATAACCTCGTAAAGACATTAGAATTGTGTTTAGTGATTCTAAAAATTTAGTACTATTAGTATAGGAGGGTGATCGATATATTCCAACAATAGCACTAGTTTCATTCATTTTTACCACCAAACAATTGGAATCAGCGATATTGGGTTCTTCTACAACGATATTGGCAATATCATGTTTGATATAAACGACTACTCCATCATTTTGAAAGCTGTTTCTTTTTGTAAAAAAATGAATGTAACCATTAATGTTTGGTATACTTTTAGAGCTAGAAAACCAACATTCAGTAAGAACAATTACGTCACAAGTTACTTTTATTCTATGAAGAAGTGTTAAAAAATTATCTAAGTTACATTGAATACTACGGATATTTTGTGTTATTATATGAAACGAATTAGTATTGTTAATATAATTGAGACATAATTCTGGTTTGCAATAGTAAGCATTTGGATTGAAGCACTCGTCAATAGTTTGTATTGTGTGTTTTGTTTGGCTATCGAATTTTAAAGAAAAATAAGTACATAAGCAGATATAATAATGGACACAAGAAATTGTTTTAGAAGTGTAGACACAGCATGCCACAAGTGATAAATCATTGTATTACTGTAATCTTTGAGACGCAACATATTACTGTAAATCCATTTGTCGAAAATAAATATCGTATTTGTGAATAGAGTGTGTGTATACTTGTAGTATATATTTGTTTGTGTATGAATACAAGAAGTATGTGACATTGGTTAGTTTTATAATATTGTAAGTGGTTTGTGTAATGAATATATAAGATGAGTACCATACAAAATTAATAAGAACAATCAAAGACAAAACAAAATAATTAATATCATTACTTAAATAAATTAGAGCTATGACTAGTCACGCTTGTTTCAAAATGTTATTTAAACTTTCAAGTGACTTGATGGTAATGACTTTAGAATCTTCACTTTTCACACATGCTTTGGTTTTTGTTAACCGTTTCCTATCCGACTTTTCCGTCTATTACTCAAAGTATTTGTTCTAAGGATAAGGCCGAAGACTTAGCAAGGCGCGCATTGGCCCTCTTTAGAACTATATGGGAACCAGAGCTGGCTGGCTTGATTCCTGTTCTACGCAAATATTCCAGAATAATTTGTAACTCTCTGGTGGGTAAACTAAGTATATCTATTGTTAACGAACAGGATGAATTAACCTGATGTGGTTTCGCCGGTTTCTTCCTCCTTCAAAGCGACTGCGAGATGACCTGTCAGTAACTCGAACAGTATGTTAACATTGTCCACAGAGTTTTAGATATCTCTAGAGGAGGCAGTGATTCTGCATCTTCATATCTGTTTTTACTTGCATGTCTAATCTCTGGATAATATCCTAACCTCATCTTTAAATAAGAAGAAATTATGTATTTCAACAATGCGTCATCTAGCGGTGAGCGGATGTTCTACAACTTCGCTTTAGTTTTTCATAACAACAATAGATTTCCAGATTCTCATTCTCTTCAGCAATATATTATATTGGTTTGACATATTTCGTTCATTTCAGTTTGTTAAATGTCTTTTGTAGCTTTCAATTTACAGATACACATATATTTTAATTTTAAATTAAAAAATTATATATAAAAAAATCACTTACTTTTTAGGGAACCCCGTTTTGCTCACAACAAAAGATTTTGTAAACGGGAATTGAATATTTTTTGTGTAGGATATATTCTGAACAAAATTAAAAGTGTAGACTAAAGTGCGCGAAAAGACAATCTCGCTCTACCTACATTAAGGGTTAGGATCCACGCTAAATATGATTTACAAAGCTTTCCACTTTGATTTAGATATAATTAATATTATACTGGAAACTCCCCAGCTGTATTAACTTATTTCATGTTATTAAATGATTTGATTAATCTAATAACTACTTTTTTTAAATAAACCATGATATAGTAAGAAATAAAAATGTAACCACCTAACTTTGAAACTAATTAGTGAAATATTTTAATAGCTACCTTAAGTGAAATAAGATAATTGCAATTGTTCGTACTTACATAAATTTGTAATATAAATATTATACACAAAAGTCGCATTATGCTAACAATTCTAGTTAACATAAATAAATTTATTGGGGGCACCATACATCCATTCGAAATTTGGAGAGGCCCGGTACGGGTTCAGATAAGTAAGGGCATTATTATATGTATTATTTAGAGGATGCTAGAAAGTATTACATCTCCCTCGCACACATATTTTTTTCCTTCGGTGAAAGAAGATAGACAATGTTCCGGCCGCTTACGAAAGTTGGCCAAAGTGAAATGACCTCTGATGACCATTTTGGCAGTTGCGTCATTCGTCGAGGCTTGAATTTAAAGTTTGTATTTTTTGTACTCTACATAATAAAGATCATTAAAAAGAAAGATTGAATGTAATAAATACATTATCTCAGGCTCCTGTGGTTATTACAACAGTTGTTATATTCTGTTGAAATACAAATTAAGAAATGACAGGAAAACTTACCTACCAGCATTCCTAAAGTACTACTAATACACCTTGCAGGTTCGAATTTAAGATTTACCATTATCAGTATATCCAATGCTATAATTTCTCGTATCAACGACAACTAACACCTCTCAGGGACCACCTCAGTATTTAAACTATATAACGAATATGATTTGAAGTTAAATCACTCTGCTGACTCTGCACAATAAAAACTATACACCCACTTGACAATGATGGTATTTGTATTTACAAGATCAAAATTAAAATAAAAGATGATATTTAAATGTATGTTTTAAGAGTATAATTTAAAATATTTATTAGTTACAACCTCCCACGACATTGTAAACGGTAATTAAAATTTAAAACTTAATTAAAATGAACGCACTCCGAGATGTAGCTTCCCATTAATAAATTCAATATTAGAATGGGATTAATTGTTCCGGAGATCTACCACAAACATAATTACAATCTTTACAATCTAAATGTTACAATTAAAATCCTTTATTTTTTTCAATAGTAAGGTTGTTTACGTTTTTCTTTAGTAATACCGAATATTTTTATCAAAAATTATTGTATTTATTTAAGTATTAAAGCAAGTAACTGTTTTTTATGATATTTATTCATTATTTATATAACATTTAAAAGAAAAAGATGTTTTAGAGAATATATTTCGTAGTCATAATAAAATAATATTTAACTGCAATAATTAGAAAACTCATCATCCGATTTTTACATATAATTATATTACTTAAAACATTGAATTTGATAACTCCAAATATTTTTTAATATTTTGTATTATTGTATTTATTATCATTGTGTGAAATTAATCAGCAAAAATATATGTTGAATGTTAGATGCCTGGGATTTAAGGTTATTTCTAAAATATTATACTTGTTTATGCTAACAAGGTGTCGAAATTGTTTTATACTTCTCGATAGTTCTAATTGACTAATAGGTATTATACTATTTTGTCCATGGTATATATGGAGACATTTAGCTTCAAAACCTTGCGTTAAGTCTTACGTTCGAGTTTATCAAGAGCCGCAACCGCGCCGCACTAGACATGGTTAAGGAAGGATGAAGCCGACCTAGTTGTGGTTCTCTGACCTCCGCCGCAGCCTAGCATGCTATCGTTTTTCTCTGTCGCACCACGTATACCAGAATATACTCTCTCCTTCTCTCCCGGAATATTTTCGCAAAACGCATTTGGAAAATGGCACAGCGCAGAACACAGGCGAGATGACGAACTGCGTGCTAATGAGTAAGACGTACTTGGGTTTCAAATCACAAGTCAGAATCAATTCACTTGCATCCAGAATTGAAAACAAAAAGTTAGTAAGTTAAAAAAAATATATACCAAAGTTATTAATGGATATGGTACTTTTGTACGACTTTAATTTATTTTATAAAGGTTATTAAAAAATAAAACAAAAGCAAAGTTGTGTGAAAATGTTGGCATATATTCCTACAATATATTATGTTTATTTAACTATAGATTCTACGAATAAAATTATATACTTTATACGACATATAAATTGTGTAATATTGCCATAACTATGATAAAGCAGATATTTTTAAAGTACATAATTGTATAAAGCAAATTTTATAATATCTTTTGTAAATATATTATAACTAATGATATCTATATAAGTTATTTAGTTAAAACGCATTATCTATTTTGCATATGTATTATAAAAGGAAATTACATCTCAAAATGCAATGTTAATCGAATCAAATTTTATGTTATTTATATATCCGTTGAGTCTGTAATCTAAAGTTCCTATCCCATAAATCTATTTTTAATAATAGTATAAAGATATTATTATATAAAGGTATTATGTATATGTTTGTACATTTATATGAATGAATAAGTAACATCATTAAGTCACAAGGATAACTTATATAATTACATTGTTCGTTGATATATTTTTTTAATATACCGGATCTTTATATGCAATATAGTATATATCAAATTTATATGAATATAGAATTAAGTAGTTACATTAGAACATTGTAGTTCAAGTGATAATTAGTAATGTAAGCACAAAAAATTAAATATTATGCAAAATTTATACTACTTCAATTAAAATCTTTATATATAAAATTTTGTGTCACGTTGTTTATCTGCGATGAACTCCTAAACTACTGAACCGATTTTTTTATATAAGTAACCCCGATGTCTTCTACATGGGAAAGTTTAAAATTAAATTATTAATAATTCTTAAATTACATTGTGACTCATTGGTAAAGATACACAGCCTATATATTACACAACTAAGCCTAAAATAAATTATGAAAAAATACCAGTTTTAAGTAAAATTATAAAAGAGTTTCACAAGGATGATCATACAATATTATTATGCTTCAAAGGGATTTAAATCAATTTTTTAGAATAAAATATTTTAAGAGGTCAAGCGTTTCATAACAGCGTCACCTATAAATTGTGAAACTCAAACGAACTATGACATCATCTTATAAAGAAGGACACGAACTAAATTTCATTTTCTAAAACCCGATCACAAGCCGAGGTGACACAGGTGGTCCCAGGTCAAACGCGACACAACACACGAAAACGAAAGGTATACGAAACTAAAATCGAAGGGAATTATCCCGTTACCCTGCACCGCGATGAGATGGAAAGCTCCCGTTAAGGTGGCACTAACGTCATACGATGCCATCATGCAGAAATGACTCACCAAACTATACATATATAATATCTATCACTGTTAACAGTATTTGTATTGTAACGAAACGAAGTAATGTAAATAAATATTAAAAATTGAATCGACGATGAATTCAATACCTTTTTTAACAAATTGATAGAATTGTAAAATTTCTTCTCAGATTTTTTAATTTTGGATGAATAAAGATGTGACAACAAAAGTTTTGATTAAGTACTCAATTATGGTATACTTTATTATTTATATAAGTTGATCATGAGATAATATAGCTTAGGTATGATTGCAACATATGTACTTAAAATAGAAATATGTGACAAAAAATTGGAATCACTAGAGACACAATATTGTAACAAAAAACGATTCATAATAATTGACAAAACTGTTCCGTGCTTCATCGCGGTGTGCTGGTATCTCGATTTACTGCAATAACAGTACTCTTTTGCGTTATTTTCAAGGACGTTCCAACAACCCACATGTTTGTATGTCATAACTGTAGTGCTACAACAAATATTGTGTAAAAGTAGATTGTAATATTGTGCTTAAAATTATAATTATTTATTTATAAATGATCGAAATGGACAAAAGAGTTATTCAGGTTATAAACAATTCTTCGCCCTGATATACTCTGTTAGCCTTAAGGGGTTTGACAGCTTCACCGAACTTTTTTGGGCGAGTGTTGAGGGCCCTCAGCCCCGAGCCAGCGTGTGCAAGGGTATCAGAATGGCCAAACCTCGGCTTGGGCTACCAAAAAACGAACAAAGATTCGCGAGCTTAACTAACGGCTATAAGCTAAAACATAATTCGTTATATGGAAGCCTCTGAAATATAGTAAGCGACGAAAAGCAATGATGGCTGTCTGGTAGCGTGTTATCGAGCTATCTATCAACGTAGGTACGAATTCTACTCTCTCTTTGCCGAGCCTCATCCTATTTCATTTGGAGTCGGCTCTCCTCGTCATTGTTAGCCAAATACTTCGGTTCTGGGTTGTCGAGTCGTTCACTTGGGCATGTTTTAGGTCGTTGTGGATTACAGATACCCAAGTTAAAAGGAGTCTACTTTACTTCTTCATTCAACAGACATCGGTGACTGTCGGTGGACACAATTTTCATCGGCTGTTGTCTCTGTCATGTCTGCTTGCTTAACGTTTCGTTTTTACGTTCTTTACGTTTGTCTTGAAGGATCTAATGTGGTAGAAAGAAGAAAACACGTGGGCTGGGACACCATTCCATACCTGTACGGTACGGCAAAGGTATGAATTCGCGAAATTATTTTTCGTGCTATGATAGGAGACACCGTGCAGCGAAGGTTCCGCAGACCAGTCCCCATATTTTTATAGTGGAAAGGGATTGATGGGACCAGGCCGAACGACTGAACAGTACATTCACCATGATAAAAACGATAAACAAACTTAAGTGAAGTAAGTGGTATTTAAATTTATCAAACAATTGTATACATATTCGAATTCCATAATGATTTACTTATTATTATAAATTTTAATATCAAATGACGATTATATCATTAAGTCTGCACTATTATTTGTAAAAATGAATTATTATATGACAGTTTTTTTTTTCAAAATTAGGATATATATATATTGTTTGAAATTGTTTTATTCCAAATATCCATCTTTGTTATATAGAGTTTCACTATCGATTGTAAAGAATAGCTGCCATAAATATGGGTAACACGGCTCCGAGTGTCCACGTAACTCTTTCATGGCGCGACCGACAGCAGCGGCATTGAGCCGCGTGGCCCACTTTACTGTAACGGTGTATCGGTCCTGGCAAAACATTGACGCGGTAAAGCGAATATTTCCGCTAATTAACCTGTAACACTCGGAAACACATTTTGAGGACTTCAACCTTCAGTATAGATATTTCTTTCTCAACACTATTGAGTTGGATACATTTCCTTGTACTATATTTTTCTAGGATTAAATACTTAAAAAGAAGATATCTGTAAGAAAAGCATTTTAAGCATTCTTTATTTCAAAATGTAACACTGAATTTTTAACTTGCATTATATATGTATGTTATTTTATTATGTATTATTGGTATATATTTTGACCACAATCTTACGTGATGTTAAGTGACGATATGTTTCAAATTGCTAATTCAAGTACAGATATTGAAACCCATCGACAGATTTTTGGCAACAGATTTTCTATTTGAGGATGTAGGCAACCAGAAAGGCATTAGAAAACTGCTTCGTCACGAATTTTTTTTCTTCAGCCCACGTTACTACATGGTGAGTTTGTGTGGTGGTAGAGCTTTTTCTAACGCCCGCCTAGGCAGCCCCCCCCCCTCCTCTAAAGTTGACAAACTGGCGCTAAATATCTATAGGTGTGTCCCGGGAGCTGCACTTGAGAGCCAGTCCCTCTACTAGTCTTAACGTGTCCACCATCTTGGGCCATATCGGCATTTAACATCAGGTGAGATTGGGGCCATAACGCTAAACCTTTACTATAAAAAATACTAAACCACCAGTACTTATAAATACAAATAATAACAGATAAGAAAATTGTATTAAACAACATTCTGGCTACTCCTCGTTTCGCTGAGATTAAACAAATCTATGGTAAATGATAAAAACTACCAGTTTGACTGACATAATATAATCTATGAAGTGACTTCTAATAGATAGACACTGATACCAAATTTTTTAATTTTAAAATTCATTCAAATAAGTTGCATAATTGCACGCCTCATACCGCGAAGCGGGTGAGGTTGTGTTCTACTCTCGACACGTCAAGATCAAGCAATTTTTTTTTATTAACTGCCTCTACCACAAACAATTGCATTTACGATAATATGAGTAGATGCATTTCAAAAAACACTTCAAATAATTTATGTTCTATTTTGAAAAAAAAAAACCTTGTATAAAAACTATTTAAGTTTTTTTAAGTGGAAGTCCGTATTTTTTGTACGAGGTGGTCAAGATAACTACCGAAAAAATTGACGTATCAAGACCGGGTTTTGTTTATTATTTATAGAAGGAAGCATGGTGGTAGGGCTTTTTCAAATTAAATTGGGAGTTATTTCGACCACCCCTCATAAAAAATTCGGACTTCCACGAAAAAATTTATTAAACAATTTTTATTCAAGGTAGCAAAATAATATTGTTATTTACAAAATATAAGATTAAAAGTTTGGAAAATCCAAAAGTACACGCCTCATAATCTCATTTTTTTTTAATTATTTAATAACAGTTAAACCACATTAGTAAAACGAATGTATTAGGGTTCTGTTCCTAATTATACTGAAGCATGGGAAAAAAAAAGTCGATTAGTATGGTATTTCGGTCCTTATTATTAGTGTTAGTGTTAAAAATAGTATTTTTTCTTGGTATGTCTGGGTATATATTATTTTACAAGGACAATATATGATAGAGACATTTTAAGTTTGAAAATCAGTTGTTTTCGCGTGAAGTGACAGTAGTACCCACCTCAACGCTTCGTTTATGAGGCGTGCAATTATTTGAAATGTTTTCTTGGATTAAATATACTCATATTATCGTATAAATGCAAATTGGTTGTGGCAGAGGCAGTTTAAGAGCAAAAATTTCTTGATCTTCACGTGGTGACAGTAGAACACTACCTCAACCGCTTCGTATGAGGAGTGTAATAATTAATAAAATATGTCAACGGTCCGTACCTTATGTTTTTTATTTGTTAAAAATTAAACGAATGGTATCTGCCGTGCACTTTTGGAGTTTCAAAGTTTTTTTTAATTCTACGACTATAAATAAGATTCACGTACATTCACAAATACACAGATTCATAGATAAGGTCCTTAAAGTAATTGCAGTATTGAAAGATGAAGACGTAGGTTTTATTTAAACACCGCCCTGGTTTAAATTGAATCACTTCGATTTTTTCCTTGTTTACTACATTTGGAAATTTAATAAGAATAATTCGTACACTTTCTACATAATATTATCAATGCAAACTTGGTGCAAGCGAGCAGAAAATTTAATTTTGTCAAATGGCTCTTTTTGTTATTCCTATTACATGAAAATCTAAAAAGTAATTGTCAGCCAAATTAAACATGATACTGAAATGATCTGTTCGAGTTTTTTTTATCAGTATAGCAATAAGCAGGTATGTGATTTCTGTCTGAAAAAAAACTATATTTTCTGTAGCTAAACTCTCTGCTTTACCAACTCATAGAGGACGAATACAAAAATAATTGGTCATGTTAGATTTAAAACACGTATTTATTAATTTATAATTATATAAAGTAATAGTTATCTCCTGTCTATTATTTTATAGCAGAAATTTGATTGGTTATGATCTCAGATTGCTCTAACATATCTTGCAGGCGTTAAGCTAAAAGGAATGTAATTATTGTTGAATATTCTGCCATCTATATTCAAACCTCCAAATTATGTAGTAAATTTGTAAACAATCATTTTATTTTAATAAGTTTCAAGTTAATATCATTAGAGTGAGCTAATATCAACATACATAATTTAATATTAATTTTTAATTGGTATAGTGATTTTTATATGTATAATTATATATTTTGGGAAAATATGAGTGCAATACTTAGAGATATATGCAATTTAATATTTTAGTTAAAACATTTTAAGTGTTAAATGGACCTCCCTTTTGAGTTTAAAAATTTGAAAAAAATGAATTGTTTAGGTTATGTTGTTTTATTTAATTTATGTCATTATTCAGTAGTTTGGTCGTTGAATAATTTTACGTGCAATGTAGAAACTACAACAAAAAATTAATTTGCCAAGTGTCTGATGCCAGATAATTTCTGTGATTATAGAATATCCACTATACCGTTCCTAAGTACGTGAAATACGAGAAAATCATTTATTGATTTCATTTTACTTGACCCACGTGCATATTGTACAGAAAAACCTATTTAGTTGCGTAATATGTAAAAACATGTTACACGAATGATATATTAATTATTATAAATATAGATTCTGAATTTCTTCACTGGGATATAATATTGATTTATTTTTGGTGAGGAAGATGAAAATAAATAAGAAATGAATAATTGTATAATTACGAGTTATGATATATTTTTAAATACGTTGCTTTTGTTTTAAATATTATCATACAATATTTTTTATATTCGAAATATCGAACCAACTTTCTGGTTTACTTACACTTAATATGTACTGTGGCGTATTTTATAAGCAAAGCAAATTTATTTAATTTACAATGTTAGGATATTTTCTTTTTATTCGAAGTGGTTATGCAATATTATTTACATACCAACATTAATATTTCTATCTACCTAAAAGATTGTTAATGTGTATAAAATTAATTAAAACAATGATCTATACATTTTACTGTTACTATACGTTTAAAGGCCGGCAACGCACCTGCGATTCCTCTGATGTTTTAGGTGTCCATGGACGGCGGTAATCACTTACCATCAGGTGATCGGCTTGCTCGTTTGCCCCCTATTCCGTATAAAATCGTATATCTTGGTCCTTAATCTTAAATACTGATACTCAAACTGAACAGTATTCATGCTGGGTGTACGATTGATAACCAAATGAAAAACAACATTAGTTATGCGTATGACATCGTGCTAATCAGTCCACCGGTTGGTGAAAGCTTTTGCATATATGTGAGACCTACACTGACTGAATCGAATTAAAATATAATACAAAAAAAAAGAGTTTATGGTTGTCACGGCTGAAAACAAATTATTACAGGAGGTTCTACCTATCCGATTGTATAGTATTTAATTAAACACGACATACTTAATTACCTAAATAGTATTGTTATTGCTACGTATCATACATTATTCATCTTGCAAATTTCACTTGAATAGGTCATACATAGGTATTACTTCGTAATTACCTCGTCATTATGTCGTCACTACATATTATAAAACGAAGTCCCTCGTTGTGTCTGTCTGTTCGCGATAAAATCAATAACTACATAACGAATTTTTGCGCGGTTTTTACCAATAGACAGAGTGTTTCATGAGTAAGTTATAAGTGTGTTATTTGTTAAGGGGTTTGTAAAATTGTTTATAACATGCCGATAATTGTTGAAAATGTTGGAAAAAGACAAGCTGCCTATATCCCTTCCAATCATTTATTTTATTTTTTTGACATACACAATAAGCAATTAGAGTTAAATATTGAAAAAAGTTATATTTTATAGGAACTTTGCCGCTTAGCATAGCGGCCAAATGAAATAAGTTGGGTATAAAAAAAATTAAATATTTAGTCTCAGAAGATTTTTAGAAGTTATCTATCTCTTTATAAATAATATAAAATGCTTATTGATAATTACATAGCTTCCATTTCAATAAAATAAGAATAAAAAGATGTGTGACCTAAAATGAATATAACGTTATTAAGTCATTACCAAATGGGTCTTATTTTAAATGTAATAAAATATATCATACATAGTTTTGTTTGTTAAAAAGAAAAAATATATAACATATATTACAATATCTTTTAATACTATTATGTACACAACAATTAACCTTAACAAAGACCTTGCACAGGTACAAAGTTACAATTCAGTATAAAGAAATTCTGTGCTGTATTCTTATGACATTATGTTTAGAATGTTAATTATACGTTTACCTAACACAGAGTAACATACTTAAAGACCATTAAATATCTCATACTATTATAAAACACTTACAGTACAAAGTAACTTAATATTTCTGTTATTTTCCAGTCAAAGATGTATAACAAATTTGCATTAAAATTTTGCATATACATGTACGTACAACGCAATTACTAGTTTTCCTTGCAGGTTTAACTTCTAAACAGGTTGTGCCTTTATACCACATATTAAATACATTATTGCGGTCAGGTTTCGATGGTGACCACATCGCATGCATATATATGAAAACTCATTATGAACATTTATTTTGAAGTTAAAATTTCGAATCAGATCAGGCATTGTGTGCATACATGTTCCATTATAATCTTTAATAGTCATATAGTGTTGTCCAGTGATTTGGAATACTAATTCTTGAAAATCATTTTTTGATTATTTTTATGTATTAGAGGTCACTAACTTAATAAGTATGAAGTGCAGAACCACAAGTTTCAAGCTTTTTATACCCAAAAACTTTGCTAAGAAGATAAACTCACTTGGTTAGCTTAGCTATAGCTGATATATTAGTGATAATAAAAACTAATTAACCAGGGTTAATAGTGCAAATGCATATTGATGATCACAGTGTCTTGGTACCCATATACCGATCCTACATACGTAAATTATGGTCAGTATAAAATGACAACTTTACATGAGAAGGTTTTGGAATAAATATAATGGAAATAAAACGTCAATTATCAAGATATTTTAATAAATATTAGTATAGGTATTAAACTGTAAAAATACTATCTGACCTGGCAGATCTTGTTCAGCCTTTTCGAGTAATCAATCACATCGACTACAGCGACATCTATCGCGTTATTATCACTTAAGGAGATACAAAGATAAAAAGTATTAGTACCGCACACAGTGTGCAAAATTTGATTAAAATCGGTTCAGTAGTTTAGGAATTCATCGCGGACAAACGACTTGACACGAAATTTTTATATATAAAGATTTTAATAATAACTTTAATTAATTATGGCATTATTGAGAAATTATGCTTGCTATATACATACTATGTGAAGTAACGTCATGTGTTTAGTATGGTTTATTATTCTTTTAAAACACTTTTGTACTGAAAATTTCTACTATTCGCTCAAAGTAGTTCGCATTGTCGTGTTTATGCTATACATATAAACATAAACATTTTGATAGTTTCCTAAGAGAAGTATGAGCAGGCCTCATCTTTTCGTGCTATCAGGTAACACTGATGTTATAATATAACATAAAGTAATACTTGGATTATATTAACAATAGCCAACAAAGAACAGTTTTTCTTATTATGTCTCTTATTTAATTTTATTACCCATTCATGTGAAAATATTATTATTTATTAATAAATTCTAATTGAAACTTATAGGAGAATTTGAAAAAAATATGTATATTTAGTGTTATGTGATAAATACAATATTTGTTCTCAATTTAATGGTCGATGTAAGTTATACTAAGTAATCTTACGTCATTAAGTTTTGGTTTCGCTACTGATGTAAAAAATCGTAGGTAGGTATGTGTTTTATGCGATAGACTATCAAGATCATATGAACAAAACAACTTATTATAAAAACTAAACTGAATATGTAACCTTGGATTCGAGAATCGAACCATAAAATATTACTCTTATCCAGGTAATTAATATTTGTATCTTTTATCTTACTGATATTTATATAAACTGAGTTTTTATTAACTTTTGGCTGAATCAAAAACTATTTGGCGTGCGTTTTATACAGATGTTATAACTGGTTCATCTTTTCATTGCAAATAAAAGTATTTTACTGAATTAAATTTAAACCATTCGTCAGCAAACTTTACACAAAGCCTGCTGATTTCTGGAACTCATACGTAGTATACATAAACTAAATTTAGTAACAATTAATATGCGGAACGTGCATTCAATTCGCTTTTAACGCGATGTGATATATCGTTAAAGCTTATAATATAGTTTACTTCTGAAACATCATAACAGACGTTTGCTGATTCGTATAAATATGCTAATATTCCTACTTATTTCCTAATCTACTATAAATTTAAGTAAGATTTTGTATTAAAAAAAAAACACAGATACATAATTTTGTGTCATGTGATATTTAACATAGGAGGAGAGGATACTTGTAGATTTCACCGTTGTAACTTAATTTACCTGTAAGGAATGGATCCCCTAAAAAAATTGCATAATAATTGAACGGCAGCCTGCCATTTTAAATTGACGTATGAGACTAAAAATTAAAATCTATTACAGTGAGCTGTAGTCGAAACTACAGTTATTTTAGTTGCAATTCCTCTTTTTTTCTGAAACTATATGTTTATCTATATGTATTTAACATACATTTATGATAGTAGGTAATTTTAATTAGCAGTAAAGATTGTTGTCGTAAATCCACAAACAACGACGAGGTTTCAGTAACTCTAGGATGACAGCTGCTGAAAAACCAGCTTTTACGACCCTCAGCAGCTGGACGTACATGATTGATCTAAAAAAGAATCCAACCAAAAGAGAGTGATAGCGATGGGCTTATGACTTTATACATGATGGTCATTGTTCAGTCAGGCCCGCTCCTTTGCAGTCAGTTGATTGCGGAATATACACTTTTTTTTTAACGTAAAGTTTAAAATCTTATTATTTACGGACTTTCATCGCAACATGTAAACTCAATCGCATTACTCGGGCTTAGGCCAAGGCGAAAAGGGCATGTGATGACTCATCGGGTACTATTCACCCAACATTACCTACTAAACCACACCACGGCCAGAAGTCATATTCCCGTGTTGCCTACTTGCGTGTACCCCTTCTAGTTTCTGACGGGAAGGCTGAATATACTCCTGGAAATATCCGATTTATTAATATAATGTGGTTGATATGGCCTTGTCATTAACATAAATCCATTATATTAACATTTAGGCTATTATTATAGCATAATACATTTAATTTGTACCTTTGATAAATCGATATCATTATAATAGTCATAATTTTATTCATGAGAATGATATCGGTATAAATATTTTTACAGATAATGAATACTTATTTATGTAAATCCATTGAACATAACTCTCATAGTTAATTATATATTTTGCCAGCTCTATTAGAATTTGACTAAAATTTATATTTCAAGCCAAGTAGACGAAAAAAGATAAATAGGAAAATGGAACGAAGATTTTAATTTTTTAACGAATTTAAAATAAATTCGAAACTTGTTGTAGCAGCTGCGGTAGTTATAGACATTTTGATACAAGACAAAAACGTACGTACCAAACAGGAAATATAAATAATAAGGTCTGCAAAAAGTTAGGATTTACATTAACGTCAATAGATAAAAAATCAGAGCTGTAAATATATAGCATTTTATTGTCGTTGTTTATCATAACAAGACAATATTACCGCTCAAATCCCAGTGTATGAATCTCAATACAAGCGGGTTCAGTAAGTCTTATCTTTTACCATCATTATTAACAATGTTATAATGAAAATCTATAGTTCTAGCAACTATTGCACATATTAAATGAAATAAGTATACAATATTTGTAATTATAGTTTAAATGATTTGTTCCGTAATAATGAATAAAATTTTCTTGTCATGGAACTGGAAAGTGAAACAATATCACATTTCTTCTTTTAATTATACTTACTCTTTTTTTATATTTTTATGTGACCTCTGTTTTTAATCCGACGGCGTAACTTAACAATAAATATTAAGCCAAAGTCAAGATGTTCGTCCACAATAAAGTAACGGGGACACCATGTTTATTCATATGTATTGATTATAGTTAGTTTACTGGGGTTAGTTTAAATTAACATGTGAATTTATGGTAGTACGATGCTTTTGCAACTCTGATATGCAAACCCTTTGCTTACATTTTTAATATATGTACTTACGTTTATATAATTATATCGCACCTCCGTTCAAACAGTGTTACAATAAAAAAAAACAACATTATCGATAAAAAGGCGTTTAAAATTTATACTATTTTTATGTTTCACTTTTCGGGGTTGATTTTGAGCAAGTTAAAAGCTTGCTTGAAGCTACAAAAAGTCATTTTTAATATTATTATTTTATTTTCTACATTTCCCCCTTAATTGCCACATATCAGGAACCACCTATAAACTTTTACCTCTCATACCGGACTTAACTCTACATACATTGCCGCACTTAAATACTACTGTATACAGTATTTAACTCGAATATTACCGCGCACTTAATAATTAGAGATCTTGCGAAGTTAGGAGGAAGTTTGGAAGTGCTGCCAGCTGTAAGAGGAAGTCCAGCAGAGGCTACTTTGGGCGCCGGTATGTCATGTGCTACCGGCACTGGCATTTTAAAGAAATAGTTAACTGTAGAGTGTAGAAATAATAGTATATCGTACGCATTTTAGATATATATATATATATATAGATTATATAAAAGGTCACTTTATTCCATGTGATTATCTAAAGAAACAATTGTTACGAGTTTGGTTGCTACTCTGTATCAGTTAGTAAGTCTCTACATAGGCAAATGTCATAATAAAAAATATTGTAGTTAGTTTTAATTTTTAAGCACTTTTACACCGTCACAGCCCCGGATCTACGATATTTTCGTACCGGGAAAAAAACTTGATAGTGGTGTCCCCTTTCCAATGTGTGAGGCCAATTGTAAATAAAAAACATAGAAATATATAATTAGTGGCATTTTTGTGATCGGGACAATAACAGTCCTGTAATAAATTTACACTCTTTATTACCTATTAGTTTATAACTTTTGGCAGTCAAAATTTCATAGGAACATTTACAGTGTTATGTTTTTTATGGAATAGACGGCAATCGAGCAAGCGTGTCACCTGATGGTAAGTGATCACCGCCGCCCATGGACACCCACAACTCTAGGAAAATCGCAGGTGAATTGCCGGATTTTATTTAGAGGGACTGAATCTCAAGTGCAACTGCCGAAACACACCTATTGGTATTTGGCGGCAGATTTTCAAATTGAAGTTGGTAGCTAGCCAGGCGGGCATTAGAAAAATCAGTACCACCATGCTATGGTTTCCTCACGATGTTTTCATTTACCGAAAGCTCAAGCATATTGTAGGTGGTTGGATTCGAACTCACGTCCCAAGCCGCGACATTCCTACACGCTACCACTGAGCTATCATCGCTGCACCGTCACGCTAGGCTATGTACTTACATACTTACTGCTAACTGTTTAGACGACCTTACGGTTTGACTATTTCCTTTTAAGATTAGTTTTGTACACATTGTTTATAAAAAATACAAAAGTATACAAACCTATAGTACAACCATTTGCAATTCAATTTCACAAATTTGATAGCACGGTGTACTCTTGAAGCGACAAAAATAATTTTCCCATTACATAAAGATGTTTCATTAGCATCATTATAAACGAACCCCAAGTTGAATGACAATCCTGGTGGTATGCGCTTGCATCGGGATAAAGAGAGGTTAATGAATTTAATTTGTTTCAAATTTGGAGTCACCTTGAAAATTTTCACAAACACCGGTTTAAGTGTGAGATTGTAAAATTTCATGTGATGTGTAGTGACACTGCCTCTTTTATATTTAATTCTAAATATATGAGGATACTTGACGAGGCGAGTCTCGCAAATATACGCCGCAGTTTTATGCAGTGGGCTTGAAAAATATTTGGATATTTCAATAAACCTTTCAATGTGACCTTTATAGATTTCGTTTATTTCCTTTTCTTTCTGGTACTCGTACACCGCATCAAAACAAGTCTCATCCTTATGAGTTTTCTTATCAATATTCACGAGTGTTGTTTATAACATGACTATAGAAACCATCCATATTTTTTATAGCTCTACAAAGCACTTGTAGTAAAAAATAAATTAAACCTTTTGCCACCAAAACCTCAATAAAAACAACACACTATTATATAACACTCTTAAACTGTTGTTTTATATTGTGCCATATAAAAATTAACTTTATTACATATGACTAAAGGACAATTTAACTAATTAATAATATGATATACTTGCAAAACATCAATAAATTAAAATTTACAACCGGCGATATAAGATCATTACAAAGTTAAAAATAGTTTTCAAGGTACAATGACAAGAAAAAAAATCGTTATTGAGGTTATTCAAATTAAAATCAATAAATGTCCAGATCTTTAGAAAGAGGTGGAGTTTCATTACATATATTTAAATATCGAAAAAATACTTGCGTTCAATTTTTATAAGATTGAAAACTCTACAAATACAGCAACAACTTTTTCGTACCGTATTTACAGCTTGACAAGTTTTTTACAGCAGTACAATAAAATTTTGGTACTGTACCTGAAGATACCTAAAAACAACCATGACCCCCGAAAGATTAACGATCTAAAAGGACATGCTAGAGAAGAATAAGTGAATTTTCAGTGGAAGCTCCGCCAAAACCCAAAGTCTGTATTCACTATACCAACCCATCGGAAGTCTTTTTTTTTTTTTTTTCGACTAGACATACGCTGTTAGCCGGAGGGGCTTTTACAGCTTGGCAGGACTTCTTGGGGCGAGTGCTGAGGGCACTCAGCCCAGAGGCAGCGAGCACAAGGGTGCCGTTGTGGCTGGCCCTTGGCATGGACTGCTGCCAGAAGAGAAAATAATATATAAAATAATAAGAGCTGGCCTACTTGAGTAGACCTTTAGATAAATTACTAATTTGTGAAATGTTAAAATACTAATTGTTAAGAGAGGCAAGGAAGTCGGTGGAGTGGATTGTACTATACTGTTTTGGATTGAGTTTATCGGTGTTGGAAGGACGTAGTCTTCGCATCAAAACGACCGTGGACTACCGTGGTCTAACCAGTATTCTGGTGCCTGTATATCTGAAATATTTAGGAATTAATTAATTGAATAGTGAAAGGTTAGCAACAAAGGCAACCAAAAAGATCCAACAAAATAAAAATAGAAAAAAAGTGCCGAACAACTGGCAGGGCCACAGGTTTTTGGTCCCTTACAGAACCGTGTACTTAGCGTGTGGGTGAGCACGGATGGTATGCAGTGTGATGTTGTACTCTCAGTGTTGTAGAGTGTCACTGTATCGCGCGAGCAGAGTCGCTCGAGGGCTCCTTTCCGGAGGATCGGACCTAGGCTCGAGCGTCTGCAGAGGGAGGCCGCGGCGGGTGTGCGGGAATGAAATTAACCGTAAGGCCTCGGCGGCGAGACCTGCGGTTACGCGGGCGTGTGCGCGGACACGAACGGTTTGAAGAGACGGCGGATGCAGATTACGGAGAAGCTCGGACGAGCTTTTGCACGGCGCGAGCTAGGTCCGGGTAGGCGGCTACGGCTTTTAGGCGGTCGATTCCGTCGGCAGAGCTGATCATAAGATCGAAGGCGATGATGTCATCGACGTCGAAGCTTTGTAGAAGGCCTGCTATCCAGGTCAGGCCTTGAAATTCGTTTGAGGTTGAAGGCACCTTCGGGGCTTGTGGCTTGGGATTGGGGGCCCATGCCGTGGGTGGGGCTTTAGTGGTTGGCTGCGCGGGAGCGACGCGCGTGGATCCTGGCAGGCTCGGGAAAGCCTGGTCCGACGTAAGTGGCGGTAGGGCGGGGCCTGGTGCCACGACACGCGCTGAAGGCGCGTGGCGCGGGACATGTGTGCGCGTGCGCCTTGTCCGTGGGGCGCGTTCACATCCGCGATAGTTCGCGGGGTGTCCGGCCTTACCGCACAGGACGCAGCTGGGTGGTTCGATGGTCTCCGGCATGCGAAGACACTCCTTAGTGGAGTGATCTCCCAGGCACTTGACGCATCTCGGCTTCATGTAGCAATTCCTGGCCGAGTGTCCGTACGACTGGCAGTTATGACACTGCGTAGGAGCATGCTTTTTGTGGGGTATCTCTACTGAAATGCCAGAGAGCCCGCACACAGATTGGATATTAAAAATCTCCTTGCCCTCCTTGGAACGGTCCAGGGTGACAAGGACGAGATCATAAATGTCCTTGGTGATTGCGTGGTACATGCGGTGTACCTCGTGGACTGGTAGATTCTGCTCCTTAAGGGAGGCTAATATATTTTCCGTTGGGAGCTCCTTCGGAACGCGCCTGATTACTACGCGCAGAAGGCGTTCTTCTTCGGGTGTATATGTAAAAAAATTGATTTTACCTTCGCGGAGGTATGACGTTAGATTTTTATAGTCCGCGATTGTGGGGACTTTAATTTGTATGCCGGATGGGGTGCTCCGGGCGTGTGTGTAATTTATCTTTAAGGAATTAAGTCGCGTGGAAATATTAAGCCACGCTGACTTGTCTGCTATTGTGACTGGGGGCGGTGGGCGCACCGCCCTTTCGGTGGGCTCTGCTGCTGCTTGCGCAGAATGAGGAACGCGCGATCTAGGGACGCGGTTGTTTCCGGCTCGCATGGTTTTTGCGGCGGCCGGGGCTGTGGTCTCGGGTGATAGCACCCGTTTTTGTTTGGGCTTGGCCCTTGAAACGGTTATGAATTCCGTTTCGGGATTAGTTATATCCGAGTCCATTTTAGTATCGTCATCTGGAGTCGGGTCCGGCGAAAGCGGCGAGAAGGAATTCGCCGTAGGTATCGGTCGAGGCGCATACGATATTTTTTCCTCGAACGGACGAGGCTTAGATGTTGTGGTGGCGGTCGCTGAGGGCGACGGAGGCCGCGACGAGGTGCCGGCGAGGGGAGCGGGCGCTACCGCGTGCCGGATGACCGGTGAGCGGGAGCGAGAACGCGAACGCGGCGGCAGCGGCGGTGAAGTCGGGCGGCGCGGCGGTAGCGGGGGCGACGCCGGACGACGCGCCGGGGCGGTCGCCTTGGTGGCGGGGGTACGGATGGGTAAGGTCGTGGGAGCAGGTGGGGACGGTGGACGGCGCGCCGGCGCGTTGGCGCCGGTGGGTGGGGCGCGGACCCGCTGCGCGGGCGCGGGCAGGGTCGCGAGATATTTTTGTAAAAGTTCCGGTTGTTCTTTCGCTATGAACTCCCGGAGCCTTCTTTCTAGTGAACTAGAGCGTCCCGCCATGATAGCGGGTTGATGCGAGAATTTAAAGGAAAAAGCTAGGGAGCTCTTTGTAGGAAACCTCCCTGCCTGAGGGGCAGGGGGGCGCGGCTAGCAGAGAGTTAACAACTATCCTGAGTTTTATAATATGTCATGAGTCTACTTTAGTTTATTCATGCATGATCGAAATAGCAATGAATAGAGAACAATAAGTAACAAAGGAACTGGGCCTTGGCCCGTAAAAAGGATTAATTAAATTTTACCTTATCTGGAAGCCGGTGACCGGCGTACTTACAGGCGGTGACACTAATTTCACTGCGCTTAATCACAATAACAAAGCAATATTTGGAATCACGGCACAAAAACACTGAGAGATATCTCTCAATTTAATTACCACGATAACCAAACAATATGGTTAGAGAACAAAGACACTGTATCGCGAACAAGCAACAATAGCCGGTTTGTTGCAGGTGCGTCGTCGCAGGTGCGAGAACAAAAGAACCGAGAACAATAGCGGCGCGGTAAGGCGCAGCGGTCGAATAGTTAGAACAATCGGCAGAGCTCACGGACACGTCCGTTCGCTGTGGCTGATCGAACCGAACTCCCCATCGGAAGTCGTTGCCAATATGCCGCTTGCAATCCTTTAGGCAGCTGATACCTGGTCACAGTTAACTAGTGACATATAAAAAAAATACAGGTTTATATCTACATAAATGATGTTTGCAACGTAGTCAGGTACAGGTCCCGACTAGTCCGAAAATAATTAAAAAATCAAACATTATACAATCGTTCAATTCGGTTGACTGTTTTGTTCGGATTTTTTTTTGCCAATCAAAGTCAACGCTATTGGTGCTATACGAGGACTGCGCGATATATTAACGCCTCGAGCAATATCACTATATAATATTTAACTTTATAATATGTACATATATTGGAATATTGTATCTTTCGTCATTAGATATACCTATAAGTAGGCTTACCATAAAAACGAAGAGCCAAACCGGGACGCAGAAGAGAAAGAGGCTCATTTTCATTTTGCTTTTCGCTTAATTTGTGTTTTTCATATCTGAAATGCAATCAAAATTTTGACCGGGACGCCGGGACAGGGATCTCAAACCGGGACTAACCCGGTCAAACCGGGACATATGGTAAGCCTACCTATAGGTATATACAAACGGCATCACCCGTTTTTAAAAACGCTCGCTAGTTTATAATCATCTTATCGTCCAAGCGCTTCTGTAAACGATTATGTATTACGATTAACAAAAGACATTTAAGAGAGAAATAAATAATTAATTAATATAATATACGACTTTCAAACGACAACAGTGAATAAACTATTTACAAGCAAACATTTTAATGTTATTCGGCATGCAAAAACCGTTCGTCCGGATGTTGTCCGTACATGCTGAATAATATTAGGTTGTACTGGTGACAGTAAGTACTAAGTTAGCTATGTTAACACCCAGCGAGCTTCAAGGTCTACATTTATGATTGCAAGTAGTGAATTCGCTGCATACAACACAGCACATCCCTTCACTATCTTCTTTTTTAAATTTTCATGATCATTTTTATTGCCGCTGGCAGTACCTACAACACTCAGCTTCTATTTATATTATAGTGGTATATTTTATTTAGTATTTAATTGAGTTTGTGTGAAACAAAACAGTAGTTGTATGTATATTTTACATTGTATGTTTATTTTAATAATGTTCTGTAGTGTTCGCTTTCTCTTATAGCAGACTATAACATGATGACTTTAAGGGGAAACGAATATGCAGAGAAATTCAACAGTTTTATTTAAAAAACAAAGAATTTGCAAGTACGCGAAACCGTTTCTATAATAACGAATAATACGCATTAGTGCGATGACAAATAAATTCTTGCCTTTGTAAATATGGATGACTAGTAGTAAACCTGTTTTTCAACTCTCGACCAACTAGCACACGCCATCCCCACATGACCGTGGAGGTATACTCCGTAGGAGAATTATAATTTTATACGCATTGCCGTGACCACTGATTACTTATAAATACAGAAGGCAGCAACCGGCATTGTGGTCACCTTTGCATTCAATCTATCCAGCGGAAATATTAAAAACCACTAGATATTAACAACAATTCGCAAAGTAAATGCCAATTTTTTTTCTATTAGTGTTATATATCTATATTATTACGTGTGTAGTTTATCTATATATATGACTGAGAACGTTATTTTAAATAAATGTTATTGATATAATTCTATTTTATTCAATTTTGATTGTTTAATTTATTATTATTCTGATTACATTTAAATTTCTTTGAAGCTGTATTTGAATTTAAAGAATGTAGTATTTAAAGCGATGATAGGTCAATGGTAATGTGTACGACTTCGCGTCAAGAGTCGTGAGTTCGAATCCAACCACCCATAATGAGTTTGAGCTTTCGGTGAAGAAAAACATCGTGAGGAAACCATAGCATGATGGTAGGGCTTTTTCTAATGCCCACCTGGCTAGCAACCACCCTCAAATTAAAAACCTGGCACCAAATACTAATAGGTGTGTTCCGGCAGCTGCACTTGAGAGCACGTTCCTCCACAGATTTAACGTCTCTACCAACTTGGGCCGTATCATCACTTAAGATCAGGTGAGATTATGGCCATAACGCTAAAACCTGAACTATAAAAAAAATATTTTATAAGCTTGAACTGGCTCTCAACTGCCGGAACACACCTATGTATATTTCGCGGCAGATTTTCAACTTGAGGGTGGTAGCTAGCCAGGAGGGCATTAGAAAAAGTCCTACAACCATGCTATGGTTCCCTCAGGATGTTTTCCTTCACCGAAAGCTCAAGGTCATTGTAAGTGGATTCTAACTCACGTCCCTTGACGCGGCGTCCGTAAACACTACCATTGAGGTTTAGTAGTAACGCTAGGCATACTACAAGCAACATTGGTGACGTATACGGAGTAAAAAGTACAAACGAACTGAAACAGGGTTCTATTAATTATCTACAGCAAATTCTAAAGATATTAACTAAGGAGTACTTAGATTGAAATTTATTATATTGAAAGTTACACTGTTCACAAGTACGTCTTAACCCGATATATTATTATTGCGTCCAAACTGTTCATTAGAAGTATAAATTTCGCAGTAGTAAAAAGATTTTACAATAAGTACTAATATTACACTTGTGTTGGTAGTAATATTGAGTATTAATAGTTTAAACATCCTTATCCGTACTAATATTATAGATGTTAAAGTGTGTTTGTTTGTTTCTCTGTTACGCTTTCATCCCTAAACTGCTAAATCGATTATGATTAATTTTGGTATAAAGATAAATGGTACCCTGGAGACAGTGATAAACTACTTTTTCTCGCGAAAAACTTACAGGTTGCTCATAATTTCGAATTTTGGCTATGTTCTTATCTACCTGTGTTGACTAACATTCTGAAATATATAAATTTAATAGAAAAAATATTTCTGTAACGATAGTCAGCCAGAATTGGTTAAGAAAATCAATATTAACACGAGCAAAGCCGCGGGTGAAAGCGGAAGAAACATAACGTAGAAAATGGCGCGGACCGTTTTGATATAAAAAAAATCACAACGGAAAATTTTATCCTTAGTATCATTGTCATTACATTATCGTCGTTTCGTAGGATCAATCGTGATCGTAAGATCAACAGTGATGAATTAAATGTAATTATTCATAGTCTATGTTAAAGCTAACCGTAAACTTATTATGTACTTTTTGCTTAACATTGTGCCACTTAAATCAGTTAATTAAAACAATGAATCGTAAATTCTTTTGTTACATTATAATTGTTTACTTGCTAAATCTAATGTCATGGTTTTACCATAAAATAGCAACTTTTAAAAGTTAAACACATTTTCTTGTTTATTCACCAAATTCGTTTGAAATTATATTTAAGTGTATTTCAAATGAAGCGTGCGATATATAAATACAACAAATATAAGAAATTATATTTTGCGTATAATTATATTCAGCAAACTCATCATTATCCCATATGAAATAATTATTTTAGAAACAGCGTATAATTTATTATTTAACTTTTCGGCCCCTCGTTTGGTTACTTTATAATCATCGGATTGTGGTAATACTAATAGATATAGGTTTACTGTGATTACAGTTTGTAAAATAAATTTGAGAAAAGTAAATCAACAGTCTACCAACTAAATAACATTTTATAGGGCAGTAGGATATTGGATAATGTATAATGGATAGAAAAATATAACAATAATTTTGATAACTCTATTTTTATTACTTTCATACAGCATAATAACAGAAATTACAATACGAAAGACAATGTTATAGAATAAAAATATAATTCACATTTATCGTATATCTAATACAAGTGACTGATTCTAGAGTTCTAGGATAAAGTTTTAATTAATTGCATGAAATTATGAAATATATCATAGTTTTATGTTCGAAATATAATTAAGCTTGTAGGTGTTGGCAACCTTGTTTCTGTTTTTCTTTCAAATGTTTTTGATCGTAATATCAGTTTTAGGGAATGTTTTTTATGTGAGAGAAATATTCATATCGATTCTCAGGTGAATTGAGTGTATAGTTTTGAAGATCTGGTGATAAGTGAGCGAAATTCTGCCATATGTAAGTAGAAGATATGCTTATCCTTGCGAACGAAACTTAGTCGTCCAAATATTTAGACAAGAATATAATTTCATGACTTTAAGAATAAAATATTGCAATAATATTGATTTACATAAGTTTAGAAACTTTATCTAAATGGATAGCATTGCATGTGCACAACTTCAATGATTTAAAATTACTTTGTTATGGAGTAAATACACGCTATTTTAGAACAAGGTCGTTATTATTATTAATATTTTTAAATGTGCTTGAGAAAACGGCTACATATGTTCTTTCTTTAATAAAATGTAGACCGGGAAAGAGTATGAATATAATTGTATCGAGAAATTCCCTAGACATATACAAATACTGAACCATAAGCTATTACAAATGTTTAGTTTAGTGAAAAACCTTGAACACGCAGTGGTTAATTATTTTGGCTCTTATTGAACTTGCAACATTAATCTTTATAGACATCATAGCCTGTAGTCTCAAGAAAAAAGTTGATAAATATGATGTTTATTTAACATGTATATACCCATAGTAACCTTATTAGCATAAGCAATTCGAAGCATATAATACACGAATATCAAGGATATTTCTGAAATATTTGTACATTTCACTTTCGATCATCCAATAATGTCTTCCTATGATCAACAAAGATATAGTACTCGAACTCTATCTTATGTTGGAAAGTACTTTACATAATATTAATTAATTCTTATTTTTTATTATTATAGCATCTACCTATGTAGACAATTTCTACAATGTCAAGTGAAAAGGACTTTTTAAACACATCTTTACCGGACATAAACTAACAAAGAAATTCAGAACAATTATTTGTAGATAATACAAATAATTGTCCTATGCGGGACTCGAAGCCACAATACCTCAGTGTGGCGGTGGTAGCGAAGCAACTGCTTTAACCGCTAGGCCAACCGTAAAAATCCTTATTATTATTTCGGAATAATATGTTTTTTGCGAATTGACATACGCTGTTAGGCGTAAAGGATTTGACAGGTTTGCCGAACGCTTTGAGGCGAATACTGAGGGCACTCAGCCCCGAGGCAGCGAGCGCAAGGGTAACAGAATGGCTCGGCTTGGACTGGTGCCGTAAAAAGAACAAAGATTCGCAAGCCTAACTAACCATCAGGTCCTAATTTACTAAGTTTAGTGGTCCTAATAATGATATCGGGCAAGCTGCGTAAGGGCCGCGGGGGTAGTTTGTTACAGAACCGTGTATTTAACGTGTGGATGTGCACGAATGGTATGCGGTATGATGATGTACTCTCAGAGATGTACAGTGTCACTGTATCGTACGAGTAGAGTCACTTGAGAGTTCCTATCCGGAGGATCGAACCTAGGCTCAAGCGTCTGCGAAGGGAGGCCGCGGCGGGTGTGTGGGAGCGATATTAACCGCTCGGCCTCGGTGGCGAATGCGGCGGTTACGCGGGCATTATGAATAATATCAAGTGCATTGAATAAAAAGTGAATACTATATAAAGTTTTTGTAGTTAATAAAAAAGTAAATACTCTTTGTTAACGTTAGATAATCTGTTAATGTACAAAAAATAGATTACACTTTGTTTTTTACATTAAGAGTCGTTTGTTCGCTGTCTGTTCTAGCTGGCTACATAATACTTAAGTACCTATGCTTTAAATACACCAGACCTAACCTTTAAGATTTCTATTATTTCCCGAAGCGGGAAAAGAATTTCACCACTAATTTAAAGATGATGAAGCATTAATGACAGCATAATAAGGTTTTTAGTTACCAGAAATGCTGTTTAGAAAGAGAGTTTTTAGTTTAAAAGTAAATTACTACCTTATATGGAGTACGTACTGCTTGCACATATGGAAGCGTGCTCCTGCCTACTAGTTTGCTCCTCTGGATTCAATGCAAAAGCAAGCCATCTTTATTGTCGATGATCTAGAACTGACACGCGGTCTGGAGTCCTTAGAAATTCGTAGAGACATAGGAACTCTTTGTATATTCTACCGCATGTGCAATGAAGAGTGCTCTGAGCAACTTGTCGTTATGCACCTCTCGCCGTTGGCTGGCTGTTTATCCGCATACTCTAAAATCTGGCCGTTTTGTGACAACAGTCAAGTTTTGTAGAACCTTCTTGTCGCGTACATTAGATTTATGAAACGGGTTACCCAGCACGGTTTTCTGCCAGGGCGATGATATGCGGCTCTTCAAAAAGGATTGAAATACGGTCTCCAATGTTGTCAAAATAAGTGTAATGCCTCTGGTGTTGCAGCTGGTGTAGGCCGTCTACCCGAGTGCTGCACTTTAGTGTAAAAAATATTATGTACGTCGCCCTTATTGTCACTATTATTATCTATATTTTAAGTATATTACTTTGGCATACCGAAGTAATAAAAAAGCGTTACATTATAATATGAAAATAAAACACGACACTGAAACACGCGTAGACACTACTTCAGGCTTAACCGGTCTTAAATCTATTACGGCCATAATTCTATTCACTATAGTTTGAAAATTTACCTATTATAGCGTTATCTGTCCAAACACTGGATTAACGATCCCCAAATAATACTCAAAATATAGCAGCGGTAATAAATAAAATAAATATCCATCAAAGTTACTGTTAATCGCATCCTTACTAATATTATAAATTCGAAAGTGAGTTTATTAGTTTGTTACGCTTTCGCGCCTAAGCCGGTGAATAGATTATGATGAATTTTGGTATAGAGATAGATGGGAACCTGGAAACGGTGATAGGCTATTTTTTCTCTCGAAAACCTTATTGGAAGTGTATTAAAGATAGAGATAAACTTTGCGTGAAACTTTTTATTGTGTCATACGATTTGTTTGATCAATAAATAAAATTAATAATTAAATAAATAAATAAAATTAATAAATAAATAATAATATTAACGCGAGCGAAGCTGCAAGTAAAATCTAGTTATTCTATAATCTTAAGTGTTTTTTATAATACTTGTCTGGTTCGAGTTTATTCTAGCTGCACTGTTTTGTTTTGATATCAAATTTTATTTCTAACACTTGCTCTTGTAGATGACTTCTAACATAGTTTTCATAGGTACGTACTGTCTTCAGGAAGACTAAAATCTAGTTTCAGATTTGTATGTTTGGTTGTAAAATATATGGTTAGTCAGTATCACAACTCCGTACGTACTAACGAGTATAAGAATTGCTTATACTGGTGAAGTAGGAACGTGACTTATTTAGTATAAGGTAGATGCTTCAGTTTAACAGGTTTTATGGGTTTTGAAACAAAAATAACTATATAAGTAATAAAATATACATCAAGAATAGCAATATCATACATCTACTAGAGTTTATAACAATTTACTTATAATTTGCCATTTTTTTTTGTGTTCACGATTCCTGAGTACTGCAATTACTGATGCTTTTTACAGTTAGACGTCAGCGTATGTAATAAAAAACGCGTTGGTTAAACCATAAGGCGTTTTTATAATACAAATGTTCTATCGAAACTGTTATAAATCGTTTTGAGTATGTGAGAACAAATTTGTCCATTTACAAAGCTTTAATATGTGTGTAGTGGTGTTACATATAAGTTTTTAAGTGAATTCGACCTTTATCAAAATAGGTATATATTTGTTAGATATGCTCAAGCTTATTTACTGCAAATATTTATTTACTTCTGAGTACCTTAAGTGTTTACCACTGTTAGGTACAATCTAAATGTGAATTATTGTACCTTCCCGGGCCCGGTGCGTGTACTACATCAAAGGATAAAATGGTTACGTTAGATACCTTTTTATGTATAATTTACACTGGAAATGTTTGTTCTATGTATTCTAAAATATTGTTCAATATCTGACTTGTCTTAACACAGGTAAGCTTACATATATGTGAACTCCAAAAATAGGATGTTATGAAATTTGATTTTAAAGCTATAATGATAAAAATAGGCAACAAAAGTATTTTGCTCATTAAAAATAACAGTCCATATCTTTAAGTATTTAAATTTTGGATAAAAACTGAATGTTTTTTTCTTATTTGAACAGATCTTCATTCGTATATTTATGCCTCATTTTTCGTTATGAAAATCAAAACTTCATTCCCAAATTTAGAGGTTTTTGCTTGGTGAGTCTCGGCCCAGTCAACTTTGGGGACTGTACAATAGTATTATTTGTAATCATAACTTTAAATTTATTAAAAATCGGGAATGGATATTATATAATATTGTCTTATATTCTTCAATCACTTCTAAACTAAGTAATATATTTTTTATAAATATAATTTTGTAATAACTTTTTTTCTATTCTGTTTTGTAATTTATTCGTAATTTGATGAAATGTAGAAACATAATGTTTATCAACTATTGCGAAAATCATTTTGTGTAACCAATAAATAAATATTTTCCTTTATTGTTTTTTTTAATAAAAAGCTAATTTTACACGTAATGAAGTAACAGCATAAAATATTTAGTTTGTATATGTATATGTATATGTATATGTATATATGTATATACTATTAGACAAACAATTATTACGACTTACAAATTGAAAGATAGTAATGTAACGCGCAATAAAATGAATTTATGTGGCGGATCCGTTGTTTCGCATTGATCCGACCAAATCTAGACACTATAGTTTCCGAGGTAATAGAAATGGTTAAATACAAACATGCATAGGAAAAGAGCAACAAAATTCAATACAAAGTAAGCAAGTAATGACTTTTAACAATGACAAATAAGGTGTAAGAACGAATAAGTATTTTGATAAAGTGAACGACCTTTCTTAACAGCAGTTGTGTGTGTATTCCACACACAGTGTATTTATGTACATTTTATAAGAGTTTAATAACCGTATGATGCATATAACTTCATTCATGTGCTTTGAGGATCAATAATATAATTATTGACATATCTTAAAATTTGTACATACATATATATGTTGTCTTGAAAATAGTTTCCCAGTGTGTAAAATAAACAACAAATTAAAAAAAAGTAAATGCGTAATATTTATTGTTAAATTGTATATTTATAGAACCTAAGTTAAATATTATTAAATTTTGATAATAATAAAGATTTCTTCTTCGTCTAAATCCTTACTAACAGTATAACAGCGAAAGTAAGTTTGTTTGTTGGTAACGTTTTCACGTCTAAACCACTGAATTGATTATGATGAAGTTTGTTATAGATCGAGACCTGGAAACGGTAATAGGCTACTTTTTTTTCGCGAAAAACTTATTGTTAGTGGAATAAAGAGAGGGATAAATTATGTATAAAACTTTTTATTAAGTCATCCGATTTGTTTGTCAAAATCAATATTAACGCGAGCGAAGCCGCAGGTAAAAGCTAGTCAATAAATAAGTTACTGCACTAGTGACTCTGGTATTATTAATTCCTCCACAAATCCTATTTTCTGTATTTTCCTAAGGCATGATGGTATTATGTGCTATCTGTCTTCTATGGCTTACTATCTTATACACATATTTACGGTTTTCTCGCAAACTTTTATTACAATATCAGTTACTGATACCATAAAACATTTAAAACATGGATAATTAAAAAATAATCAGCTATACTATATTTTGAAATTAAAGTTCCTTTAACTATGCTGCCAAAATAATTTTGTACAAAATACTGTTACTGAAATATTTCTAACTTATAATTTAATGATTTTATAACATACTTGCTAAATTTTCATTTCTATTTCGCTCGTTTTGCTACTGAATGATGTGTTTAATTTATTGTGACGATTAACATGTTTTCAAGAATAATTTCTTCAAGTTACAGCCTCAAATAACTTTTTAATCCTTTTATGAATAAAACCGAAAGAAACCTACGTAAGAAACGCCAGGTTACAAATATTAGATATAATAATAGATATCTGATCTATTTCATGCCTCGATATATCAGAATAAAAGTTCGCAGCTGTAATTATATAGTTTTTCAACTTTATTTTCAACCTATTTATCTCGTTCGCCACAATGGTAAAGCATTTAACGGAACAATTGTTATTTCTTGTGAAAAATTACAACTTTTCAAATATGATGTAATTGATTTAAATTACACTATGTATATACACTACGCAAATTAGAGTATGCACTGTGATAAAATGAGTAAGGTTTTTGAGTGGGGCAAATATAATAGTTAACTAAATGTTGTTGAATAAATGGACAAAATTATAATTAGGTACAACGATTACTATTCACTGAAGAAATATGTATTTCGCACGCGTTACCGTCCAACAAATAGCATGTTTATTTACTCTTTCATATAATTATGTATGTTTTGTTTATTAATTAAGTGTACGTCAGGTTGACGATTACTTGGCATCAGAGAGTATCACTTGTTTTTTTTATTTTCATATTTTATTATGCTTTTTGTATCATACAGCGTTAACAACTATTTTGGCATGTTTTTGCATCCTTTGGGAATGAATATATTAAAACTCATAAAAATGAAAATCGTTACAAATGATATAACTGTGTTCAAATATATAACATCTATAAATTTTTGCAAGCTTTTTTCTAAACACATCTATTTTCTTTACTAACTGATATTATGGTTCTTTTCGAAGGGTCAAACTAAAGACGTCACTGGCGGAAAACTGCATAGTCATAAGTTAACAACAAGAAGTGATTACTCGTAACTAATGTACAAAAAAATCTTGACTGCTTTAAGACTACAGTCTTTTTGACCGTCTCACATTCATGATTAACATTAATTATTATATGTCAAGGCGCTTAATATAACGACGTGCTATTCTGAGTGGCATAGGGCATTGACAGGTTCTGAGCGAAAGATTTTGAGTTTAATATAGTATTCTCTTCTCTTTATACTAGTCCGGTCACCTGAGAAGGCTTAATGGAAGTATAATGATTTTTCTCCTATACGTACTCCTCGGGTTGTGCTGAAGAATATAAAATTTCGGCCGCTGCATTGTTCCATATTTTTAATTGGACCTCGCGGCAATTAATAGAATAATCAATTGATGATTGTGGTTTTACCACACGGTAAAATAAATAAATAAGAGGACTTACCGATACGCTGGGCCGGTTGCCGCACCATATTACAAATTTAAACTCGCGTCGCTCCAGCAAAGAGAGTATTCGGCTTAAGTTTAAATTGCGTTAGAACTCATTTCGTAACATGAAGTCATTATTTTTACAGATGCTAGCAAGTAAAATGTATAAAATGTTTTAATTTTCCTTTTAATTTACTGCTACTGATAATCCATTTTTTTTTTCTAAAAAACATTAACATTATGTTATGTTATCCATCCATCCATCCATTCAACCGAAAAACGTCCACTGCTGGACATAGGTCTCCCCAAAGATCTCCACGACGACTGGTCTTGCGCCACCCGCATCCAGCGGATTCCCGCCACCTTCACCAGGTCGTCGGTCCACCTTGTTGGGGGCCTACCCACGTTACGTCTACATTTTATAACTAAACTCTAATTCTTTATTAACTCTAATACGTTATCTATTTAACACATTTGAAAGATACAGAGAACAAAATGGTGAAGCGATGATAACTCAATGGTAGTGTGTACGGACGCCGCGTCAAGGGACGTAAGTTCGAATTCACTTACAACAAGCTTGAGCTTTCGGTGAAGGAAAACATCGTGAGGAAACCATAGCATGGTGGTTGAGCTTTTCTAATGTACGCCTGGCTAGCTATCACCCTCAAGTTAAAATCTGTTTCCAAATATCAACAGGTGTTTTTCAGCAGTTATACTTGAGAGCCAGTCTCTCCACAGGTTTAGCATGTCCACCAACTTGAGTCGTATCTTCACTCAAAATCAGGTGAGATTATGGCTATAACGATAAACCTACAAAAAAAAAATTGGGATTCGAGAGTAGTATCGTAGAGGGTGCGTGTATTTTATTACAAAAGCACGCTAAATGTGTTTCATAAAAAAAATCGTTTAACAGACAACTGGAATAGGTATTTTCTATTCTTCGTAATATAACTAAATTCAGAAGCTATGAATGACTGCATATTTTTTTTAGTGCCCATTCAACATGTGAATAATGTACATTTTCTATAGACCAATTCCAATCAGATATTAGTAATTAAGCTACGTATAAAATTACAATATCCTAAACTGTAACCTCATCATGTCACATCTTCAATCACCCAATTTCCGATCTCAATAACTCACTACATCCATGGTTTTCTACTATTTCGTTGTTAAACATGTTTGACAATAGATTATATACAAATATAAAAGGTAATTTGTGTTTAGGATAGGATTCAAAAATTTATAGCGATACTATGTCTTAAATATTTTTTATGTATTGTAGTGTTCAATAAAAGTTATTATTATTTAATGTATTTAACTACGCATTAACTATAATACTACCAAATTAAAATAAAAACAAAGCTCAAAATACCTACGCTCTGTCCATAATTTAACCAGGTCTCATAATATAAGTATGATTGTTTTTATTTCACTTTATAATGAAACCGATGCAATATTCATAGTATATTATAATATTGTTCAAGAATAAAATGCAAAACTGTTCTTCATTAACTGATGTGACGTGTATATGAAACGACGGTGTTCTAATAACACGATATTTTATTATTATTTTTATACTTTGTGGGTATAGCGTAATGTAACTATGTGGCCCTAAATGGAGGACAGGCTATGCTTAGGGGAGGCACTAGCTCTCAAGTGTAACTATCGGAAAAACACCTGTAGGTATTTGACGATAATTTTCATCTTCAGGATAGTAGCTCGTCAGGTGGGCATTAGAAAAAGCCCTATCACCATGTTATGGTTTCATCACGATGTTTTACTTCACTGAAAAGTCAAGCTCATTGCAGGTGAATTCGAACTCACGTCCCTTTACGACAAAATCAAAATCTGATAAACTTTAATCAATTTAGGCCCTGGGAAGGCGCTTATGAACGTCAAAACTACTACCGGTTCGGACAATAATCCAGTCATCGAGAAGAACCGGCAACAAACTCGATCTGGTTATATAACAAGGTAGGTTTTTTTAAGATATAAATTAAAATATATTCACAGTGACATTCACAGGCATGTTTCCACAAAAAACTTGTTTTTCTGCCGTGAAAGCAACGACAGACAGGTGTCAACTCGTTTCTTGCATTTCTGGGGTTAATGAAGAGGTACCCACTTCCTTCTTTCTGGATCTTACCTGAAGTACGTAATCATTCAGAAATAGCTTGTTAAGTGACGTTTAACTTTTCTGCAAGTTGTTATTGCGTTTGCGCAGAATCTTGATCCAGTAATTCTTGCAATTCCTCGTCACTGATTGTTAAAGACCTTCCAGAGCGTAACCATTTGAATTAAAATCTTCATTTAAGAAATTCCCAAACTATCTTTAAGCAGTACTGTCATCAATAACACTGTCACCATAAGTTACACTGATTATTCTTTGAGCTTCAGCAGCACTTTTTCCTTGATGAAATTCGTATAGAAGACAATGGCGGATATGCACATTACTTACTTCCATTTTCAACTTAATAAAAAAATATGTATTAAAGACTAATTTATTAAAAGTGTGTTAATTTAATGAGTACAATCAGCAGTGCATGTATATATACGTATATATGACTAACCTATAACTAGCTGTTAGATAAGGTTTTTTTTTTAATCGGTGTAACCTATTTGTTCACCTATTAAACGTTCTAATTTCCTCCATTATTTTTAGGAACTGAGATATATTTGATGATGAAGATCTATAAACACAGAATAATTAAGTCGTCCGTCTCTGCCCAAGCTACTTCACAAACACGGTCTATTGAGAGGCCACATATATCTTTTCTATCGTTATTTTTTAATTATTTTTGAATAATATATTACAACCACCACTGGTAGTGATTGTTCTATTAAAAATACTGGCAACCGAAACATGGGGTACCCCAAATAGCATCTTGTTTGGTTTAAGTCATGTTTCTGTATAACATAATATACCTAACCTCTCCTTATTTAATAGTAATTCTATATTTAAATTTTTGCCGGAGATGCGATTAATATGTTGATGATATAATGTAATATTTCACTGCTCCTTTATCTTATTTATAAGTTTAAAAATTTTAGCACAGTATCATTAGTTGACCTAAAACATCACTTTAAGTTGTTGGCAACAAGCATTGGATAGCACTGGCTTGAACACGCCCACCGCTTTTATCATTACATGTCGCTTTCAATTTCTATGTTGCATGACCTTATAAAGACCACAAGATCAGTTAAAGTTTTAAGAAACCATCGCTATTGTGGGTTATTTGTTATGGTTATTAACTTAGGTAAATATACGTAAGTTAATTTTATGCACAACTATCATTGTAAAACCTTAATCAAATTTCTTACACTATATTTTATTATTATATCTTAAATTTGTATAATTTTAAAAATACAATAAATGAGGTTTAATTCGATATAAAAAACTATTTTTAAATAGAACGAAGTATCTTAGTAAAATAGTGCGAAATAAAGTAGCCATAGATAATGTTGATATGTGTATATGTCATAAATACTAAGATTATTTAAGCGCCACGTATCTTGTACTCATTCTATTATATATAAAGAGTTACATTGTCATATTTTATAACTTTTATAGCTTATAACTTTAATAGCTTAATGTGATATTTACATAATTATTCTAGATTTATATATAATAATCTTTGTTATGCCTGCCCATCCGGTGAAATGTACTCGATTTGATGTAGTCTCAAACAGCCCGACATTATATAACTTACAAAATATACGTGTAAAGATACCAGTATATTCTAAAAGAAATGTGTAGCCTAGGGGTTCCCAAACTGTTTCAGTTCGCGGAGCACATACGTGTTTACTATTTTGTCGCGGCGCCGGTGTGTTTACTATTTTACTATATGTATAGCTGTTTGAAATAGATAGTTACAATAATATCAGTTATGTAGATAGGCACAAAATTTAAAACATCCACATAATGAATCTAAACTGTTTATTTATATGATCATAAAATTAATGGTTTCCGAGCACGTAAGTAAGTATATAAATTTAATTGTTTATTTATACCCGCGAATACTTAAGCTGAGGTTTCGGCGAACGGTAAAGAGAATCGCTTTGCGGCGCCTTTCTTCACTCTCTACGGCGCACCAGGGCGCCGCAGCGCACACTTTGGTGTAGCCGATCAATGGAAAAAGACATTACTAGTAGATACATTAAAACTGTAATGGGCTTGGGTAATGGGTCATTCGAGATTTTAAATTTATATATGATATTTAGTGTAGTTGTAAATTTTTGATATAACATTATCATCTAAGTTTATGCGGAGAACAGAAAGATCTATGAAAGTACCTATAGGAAACACTATGCCCACCATCGAAATAATTATAATTATTATACATTACTGATTAGACGCTCATCAAGTAAGTATATAAACAACACATAACATTTCAAAGGAACTTTTATATTAGGCATTCGCTGAAAAAATAACAATGTTTACATTAAGGTTATAAATGCGTATATGTACTGGATTAGTAAATAATATGACAAAGCTTGTTCTTGCTCTATAAATTTAATTGGTCTGATTGAATAACCATTCTTTAATACACCATGGAAAAAATGTATGCGTACAAAATACAAATATAATATTATAATATTTTTCGCTTATGCCTGTACTTGCGTAGATATAATATATGTACGGTTTTTGTATTAAAATAAAAATTTTATATGATGACTGGTTTTCACGGCTAAAAAACAATAATCTAATTTATGTGAATCCTTAATAATTTGGTCTAACCGTATTTCAGACAGAATAAAGCGCTTTCGAATACATTTATATAATTAACTAACCCTATTTAAACACTTATGAATATCTTCTTCTTATTTTGAAGAAACTTTGTTATCACTCTATTTATTAGAGTGACGTTCTAATACATTAGATATCAATACATTCCAATATTAATATTATACTTTATAAGTATATTTTATAATTATTAATTTGTGTCAAGAACAAATTTGGTTTTTTAAAATAAAACGTAGGTAAACATATCACAAAAATTAGAAAGAGACAGATGTAGAACATGAAACATAAAAAAACCACCAATCAAAAGTAAATACTAACTTGTCTCAATTTTAAAAGAAAACATCACGTACAACAACCTATATTTTATAAATCTTGAGTTATGATAAATAATTTTACACATTTGTTGTTGGTTTCCAAAATACTCACTATTTGGGATCATTAATAAACTAATCCGGAACTAAAATTAAAATTTAACGGTAAAGTATTAATACATTTTAAAACCAAAAATTATTGGTTTGATCATTTGATACAAAAGTTTATCTATCTTCATCACTTAAAAGGAAAAACAATATAAATTTTTGAATTGTGAACGGAATTAAATAAATTTAACTTGCTCAGAGCAAAGCTACGCTGTGTAGCGCCGCACCAGTCTACCGGAAAGGATTGGATTAGAGTATACAGAGTGGCGATGTGCGTCACGGCAACTACCAAGCACCGCTAGCGCAAATGTTTCGGAACTTCCCCAAATTAATGGAAAAATACAAGCTTCTTTACTAAAAGTAGTATCTTCGTAACTTTTCAATACCCTTTTTTACAATGTTTTTATTAACTCGCTTTCTTGTATGTCTGCCCGGATGAAATTTCGTAATTGGTTTTAAACTAACTTCCTGATGAGTTAGATACTTGTAATTTGGAAAATAGCTCAGAACTATTTAGCATGAAATATTTTTAGCATGAAAACGTGAAAAAAAATTGTATTTTTTCGATAAAAATTAAACAATTCATTTATAACTAACTTCTCGATAAGCTATATATATGAAAATAGGTCAAATATAGTTGACAGATGAAAACAATATATCAACATTCACATAACTTTATATAGCAAAAAAAAATTAAGATACAATGATTTTATAACTGATTAAAAAGTAGAAAATAAAACATTGGAAACTAAAAACATGGAGCACATGCAACACATAACTAAAAACATGCGCCCCATGTTTTTAGTTACCAATATATTCTATTATTTAGAGCTTGTTTTATTAAACAAATTTAGTAAATAAATTCAAACAGGATCATGTAGTCCTTTTCAGTTCAGTAGCTATTGGAAAATTAGTTGAAACATTACCTATATCATTATGTATTAACATTCATGGATATAGTGATTCGAATAAATCCCTGAGAAATCCTAGTGGTAAAAACAAATATGGCATTGAAGTTACCACAATTGAACCTTGCGGAATTTCTCGAAATTTGTCCTTTTGTCTCAGTTACAGTTATGATACTAATGTAAATCACCGTTTATCTGTAATATTAATAAATATAGTTACAAGTCGGTAATTATTGTTTATGGTCCAAAAGCATTGATATAAACATTTTAATTATTTTGTACTGTATAGAATGTATGAGAGATACGCGCTTAAATAATTTTCATACATTTTATTACAATTCACAGTTTTTCTTAGATATGAGAATTGGAGACAAGAAGTCAGACATAATCTTAATATTATTTTCATAATTAAATCCGATTAATTGATAGATAGCGTTTAGTTTAAACTTTTGTGTCTAAAGACTTGACCACTAGACTAGGATTCTATCGTGATTTTTTCCCCTGAAAGAGATTAAATGTAGAATGTATCTTTAAAAAAGTTTCTGATGAGAAATATCACGGTACACGGCAAGTTTTTACATGAGAACTATGCAATATGAACTTAGAGTAATTTTCTAAATAGTTTCAGTAAATTAAATAGTTTCTGAGTGGCATTTTTACGAAAAACTGAAGAAGAATGCGAAATGCTGAACTTTTTTATTACCTTATAAGTTTAGTATTTTCATTTATGTATGATAAGGTAATATGATTGAAGGTAAAGGAAGAAGGGGATAAAAAGGACTTGATCTTTATTGATGACCTTTATAGCTATCTATCTTTAATGATATTTTGAAGATGTTGCACCGAAAGTTTTTGGTTCATTAAAGTAAATGCTATATGAATCAAAACATTTGTAATGTATGTTACAGCTGGTACTTGATTATTATATTATATTATTTTTATTTCTTTTTCTTGTAAACGTATGACATAGGTAGTTAAAATTTTATGCGAATAAAGTTTATAGTAGCGAATATTTTTGTCTGTTCTCCTTGAATTGTGAAAACAAAGGTTTATTTAAGTTGTAATTTGAAGAAATTAATATTAACTACGGAGAACATAAAATATTATAATTGATATGAAAGTTACAATTATTTATATTTACATAATACCGATATTTATAATTTGCAGACGTATCGATGCTTGACGTCAGAGACATGTATATAGACGCCTGCGCGTGAGTTTAATAAATAGTCGCCACTAAGGCCTCTGCTCGCAACAATTGGGGATAAAATAACGTAGGCTGTCGGACTCAAAACGTCAATAGTTGGGTGCTTTACCTTAAGGTAGTGTAACCGTTTCGATATTTTTTCTTTAATTATTTATACTACAGTGATTGTTACTCTATATTGATTATCGGTGAAAATAAATGTAACGTGGATTGTGATTATATAAAATATAAATAGGTAATGTATCATAGTATTATAATATTAGTAACAATTAATATAATCATATATCCAAAAAAACAAACATACAAAACTTCTTTAACAAGGGTATATTGTTTGTTGGTGTATTAGTAAAATTAAGTAAAGAAATATACTTTATCTACTTATTTTAAAAGGCAACGAAATACTTTCATTGATATTGAAATTTGTTCACATTATACATACAATTATTTAAAAAGTATTACTTAAAAAATACATATTTAAAAAAATAAAAATTTACTTCATGCAGTTTCTATGGTACCTAAACAATATGGGAATTGATGTTAAGATATAATGTTATAATCATTTCTTGATTTTATTTGAATTGGTTATTATAGTTACTGACTATTAATAGTGATAGTGAATGTTTTTTTAAATATTTATGGACATAGATATTCGGCCTTTATATCTTAGTTGGTTATTTATTTGTAGTATATAGTTCAATATTTAATGTTGTTAACAAGATTCGAAAGTTTTTCAATCATTCTTATAAAATCGATTGTGCATTTTGCGGAACGCTCTTGAAAATATTTTCTCTTAGTTTATAATAATCATCTTATCTTATGTAAAATTTGTGTAACCGTTTGCTATTCTTAAACTTTAGGGAGTCTTTATTGCAGTTTTTGTAGAATGGTTTAAAGGCGTATTTATTAAAAGAAAATAAATCATTTCCAAAAATAAGATAAATTATTCTGGGTTTCCGTTAAAAACGAAAGTATTTTATTTTTAGAACAAATTAAAACCTAATATTAATTACTGTGAATTCAGTGCAAACGCGTAAGCATTTGTAAATGTAATTACTTTGTTCATACGCATAAGTGATTGTGTAAACAAATTTGACAAAATGAGTGTTGAAATCATAAATATGTCAACTTGTACAAATTGCATTTACGTAGCACTTTTCTAACAAATGACATAAAATTTTCTTTGTGGTAATCAAAACTAATTGTTCTACATAATATTCTTCAAATCTGCTTCTTTTCATTAAGCATTTTTATGCTTTTGTCCAAAGCCTGCCTTACTTTCGATTCGCACAATAATTTTTCACTATAAGTATAATATAAGTATAAGTGAAAAATACTTTAAATCAACATAACACCATATTGTATTTCCTTATTCTTTTAACAATTTTCTAGGCCAGTCCATCTTATTAAAAAATTACGACATTCGTAGGTTGCTTCCGCTAAGACCGATCGAATTTACGATTAGTTAGTACCAGCTAATGTTTAACTATTATCCATTGCTTATAGTCTAACTATTATACTATAATACTACTAATAGTCTTATTTACTGGATATTTTATGATGTTTCTCACTCGGAGAGTCCCACAAACCTTGGTGCTGGGTGGTAGGGTTATTGCCCAACTGGTTAGTGATACCCACGGGTTTAGACTGCCCGCAAAATAAATGTTCAGTATGGGCCTTTGTGTTCCAGCATAGTTAACGACAACCAGTTCTTTCCGCCAAGGTCAGCAACATGACTGTAATACCCCTGGTATTGTGGCTGTCTATAGGCGACGGTAACCATCAGATGTACCATCTGCTTATTGCTGTCTACTAGCATAAAAAACCGTTCTCGTAGCCTGCCGATATATATATTATATTTCGACATAAATATTTCGAGACGTTATAAAAAAAAATAATGGGCTGTGGACTTCTGATGAGTTGAGTCTTTCATTTTTATCCTATCAGTGTATCGCTGTATTAAGTAACTAAAACAGATTTTTTTTTAAACTGACCTTATATTAATTTATATGTGAAACTACTAACAATGTATTTTTGAATCAACTTTGCTGCAATTTCTGGTAGTAAATTCGACCTAAGGAATCTGTTTAAATTATATTAATAAATTAATATGCATACAGTTCTCGTTAATTGCAGAAAAATACAAAACAGTAAACCGTAATATTTACAAGTCCAATTATAAGGTTTTATATAAAAAGGGCAACTTCTCTTTGGCTGTTTGAATACTTATAACTCGAGACTTATTGAACTGATTTACATGATTATTTTCTGCATATCTGGTATTTTCTCGGGTCACGTTCAAATGTATGGTTTGTTAGATTAAGTAATTTATAGAAAAATACCTTTATGTTTTCTTATAATACTATATCTGTAAAAAATATAGATTACGCTAATAGAGCTGCGAGCACAACTAGTTTATCTACATATTTAACAAATAGTTGCGTTGTTACCTACGATGTAATATAATTTTCGCGACTGTTTATTCATTTACATCCTGAAACAAAGAAAAGATAAATAGTTAATAGCATGTCTTATAAGAATATTATTTATTTTGATTTGTTATGTCAATGTCATTGTTTTGACCGTTTGGAACCAACCGATGAAATAAAAGCATTTTAGATAAAATTTATTATTGATTTTTACCATTTTGGTAACTACACATATTTATATAAACAAACATTTTTTATAATATTGGATATTGGTTTACCTTGAAATAAATGGGTGATATTTTGTATATAGTTATGTGTTATTGCATAATCTAAAGTAACAGAAGTTAAAATCAAAAATAATTAATGCTGCCATTTTTAAAATAAATACGTTACGCCTGATAGTACGACCTATATTACCCACCAATACATAAACTTATTAATTTGAAAGAACATGAATAAATAAAGTAGCAACCGTTTAATATTGTGCAGGAAATTAAATAGTGTAATAAATTAAATTAAATACGTGTAGGTATTGTTAACTTCTCGATTACAATAAATGGAAACTCCTCAAGGTAGAAATATGTTAACGATATATTTCTTTACCTTTTTGGTAATGTGGTGTTAATATCAAGGTAAGCAAGCTAACTATAATGGGCATAAAATTGTACACTTAACGTAAACATATTTGTTACAGGAATAAATACTTCACAAGATGAGCTACACCACGGCAGAGAATGTGGTGCCCAGTAGCACTTTCTCAGCTATCAATCTGTTTTACGTGTTACTCGTACCAGCTGTGATCCTCTGGTACACTTACTGGAGGATGTCCAGGCGTCGGCTCTACGAGCTGGCGGAAAAACTGAGCGGACCTAAAGGATTACCGATAATAGGAAACGCTTTGGAGTTCGTCGGCGGTTCACCTGGTATTTTATTTAATTATTGGATGTTTACAATGGTCTAATAAGTTTTGTCATATACATAAGAAATATTTTACTCTTAGGGATTAATGCATGTATGATCCACTATAGCATGCGTACTAACACAGCATACCATATTTTTTGGGAGCAGATGCAATGTGAACACAGATCCTGCTCCCTGGTCCTATAGGTAATAGGCAAACAGCGTGGGAGTTTAGTGGGTATTCCAGGTGATTCGTTCGCCGGGTGAGTCCCACATACCCTTCCTAGCCCATCAGGGAGGGGATGTCTAATTGCATTTCCCAGGAGAAAAGCATATCATATTTAATACAGTGTACGTGATTGAGCTTAAACAAATTTAATTTAATTAATGCTTATAAGCGAAATTCATTTTTACAAAATTTACCTGCTTGTACTATAATTATTATAAAACTAAAGTTTGTGAATATATTTGAAACTACCGGAACGACACTAAAAATTCATTTATTTATGTAAAGCTATATTCAGACCAATGTCTATGTTTTATTATTATTAATTTTTGTATTGTTATGTTAGTAAAGATTAGTACTTACAAACTTACAAAGTAAGTTGACTATATTTACCTTATACGAATAAGTTCAGCTCAATATAATAGTATATTACCCATCTAATTTGTTGATCTCTTATATATATTAAAGATTTTATAGATCTATTAATAAATCGTTTGTTTTGACTCAACAGAAATCTTCAGTAACATGATTGAGAAGAGTTCGGCGTTTGACGATGAATCTGTAATAAAACTCTGGATAGGACCAAGGCTGCTGGTTTTTCTCTACGATCCAAGGGATGTCGAAGTTATTCTCAGTAGTCATGTCCACATTGACAAAGCGGATGAATATAGATTCTTTAAACCTTGGCTCGGCAACGGACTCCTTATTAGTACTGGTACGTAATCATTTTTAAAAGTAATAAACACAAAAGAAGCATGAAAAAGCTTTGATATAAATTCATAGATAGAATAAACATAAATTCATTTAATATTTGTTCACGAGGCTATAAACATTTTGTAAATACAATATTATTGTTTCTATTTCAATATAAACGATTTTCCGATCATTTGTGACCCGTTTCTTGTAGTACAAGTATTTTTTTTCGTTATAACTATAATATAAGTTTAATGCCCAAGTTATTAGTATTACAACAAAAACAAAATATTCTATAAAAGAATAAATTACGTTTGGCACCAAAATAGTGCCTCAACCATAACTTTTGTTCTATATAAAACAATATTGTTTTTCTTCTTTTAAATATTAGTTTTTCTGTTGAAAACCGCAAAAAATACTATTAAGTGAACATATAATCCACAACTTAATAATTAGAATTGCAAATTTGTTTTGTTGTACATTAATTTCCACGAGGTCAGAAGAGTATTAAGTTTAGTTATATATTTATATATTTATAGTATGTATATGGCAGAAGATCGATGTATTTTTAAATTCTATTAATGCAATTATAGTTATTATAAAAATAATATTATATATATGTAGCAGCTTTTGTTCAGTCACTTGATTTGATTCACAAATTGATGTTAATGTTAAATTTAAATACTATTATAATTATTAAATTTGCATTCAATAGCATTCCCATTTATCAAATTCGATTTCATTTAAAAACTGTTTGCTGCAATATTAATTTGTAATTTTTTTTGTTGCATCTATACTTTACAGTTAAAAAAAACTATGAGCGAATTTGGACTGTATCTTAATCTTACATTTAATCGTTTTTATGTTAATTCAGTTTAACCTTATTTGGCTCATTAATTTGTTTGTTGTGCACGAGTAAAATTAATGTTAAAAACCTACTATGATAATTAACTCTATATTGTAAAAAAAAAATCCCTAGATGTTTTAACAAGGGAGCAACCTTCATGTTAGATCTGGACTTGAAGATTACAATTACTTGACATCAGCAAAATTGCATACCACTAAACAAGCTTTTAGATAAGCTATACCTAGTTTATTACAATATTTATAAGAATACCTAACTGATGGGTTTCAACAACGCCTTGCAAGGAACCATTGTTTTTCACAGTGAACTAACTCACTTTTATAATAAGTGACCTATCCTTTTACATGGATCCTTAATTTTGGACCTCGCTTTGAAACAAGATAATGGCATTTTACTAAGAGATTTATTTATGAATGAATTTAGAAGTATTTATCTAAGCTTCACAATTAAATACTCGTGAACTATAAAAACTGGGATAAGATATCTGTGCTATTTTATATGGATACTAGCTGTTCCCGCGACTTTGTTTGCGTGAAATTAAAAATTATTTAATCAGTTTTGCACGTTTATGTAACTTTATTATAATACAGCTTTGCTTCTATTGGTAGCAGCGTGATGTTGAATAGCCTAGAGCTTTCCTCAATTACTGCTTTATGAAATACAACATTTTTTGAAATCCGATTGGTAGTTCAACTTTTACTCTTTATAATTAATATAGATATCATAAACAAAATATAATCCAATTAATTAAATAGTTCAAGTATAATCCAAGTATGCATAACATTAACCATAACTTGTTTTGTCTAGGCCATAAATGGCGTTCTCATAGAAAACTGATTGCTCCCACATTTCACTTGAATGTGCTGAAGAGTTTCATCGACCTATTCAACGCCAACTCTAGGGCTGTAGTGGATAAGTTGAAGAAGGAAACGGGTACCTTTGACTGTCATGACTACATGAGTGAATGCACCGTAGAAATTTTATTGGGTAAGTCATATTTTGTGTCGTCGCCACATTTTTTTCGTATTTTTCAGTTTCTTTTTTACATTTATTATTTGCCAAATCTATTGGCCCTGTCAGAATTCACTGCGAAAAATTGATTGCCAAATTGTGTACGTCTACAGGTTCTATGTCTCAAAATTGTATATAATATAGAATATTAAATATTATTAGTTCTATAAAAAACAAGGTTCTAGACTAATGCAAAAGAATGAAATAATAACGAACAACGCTAAAACCTATATTACAAATGTAAATCACAGACTGATTACCAAAACCTATTGGGACAACTCTAACATAAATTAAGGAATACATATCAAAATTATGAATGTTATATTACGTGTGAATTTATTATGCAAAAAATGTTGATATAAACGCTGTTATTTTTTAGGCCGACCATTCGACCAAATACACTATAATTTATTCAACATGTGCCTTGACATTGAAGTATAGATGATTTACAAATTATATTTATTTAAACAATAGTGCTGAATACATTTCATTAAAATTTTATCAGGCTTGAATGATATTCAACTGGAAAAGCTCTGTACAATGTATTATAGGAAAATTTCAGTGTTTTATCAATATAAAAAAATATTTCTTGCATCATTATAAAACAAATTTAATTAGTGATCGCAGTGTTTACAAAGCAATGACGCAGGTATTAAAATACAATACAACAATATTTATTTGATTATATGTATATAAATTTATTAAACACTTCTCTGATAATATTAAATAAACCAAATCATCATAAGGCAAGCGACAAAATCTTAGAGGCATTATTTAGAAATCACATCATGCACACCTTTGTACGTCTTTGTATATAAATACATTGTTATCAAGCCTGTTTCCTGTATCTAAAATAATGAACTAGATAAAAGGAAACTTCTTATCCTTAAGTAACGTACGTGACCGCGGTATGATTACTCAACGATTGTTGTCTTTTAATCAGATTACCCGTAGTCTACGAGTAATGAATAATCAATAAAATGTATAATATAGTAAACCAAATTGGAAAAATATTTTCATACGTACCCAGGCAAATCTGTTGTATATTTTATCATACGTTGCATATTTTATCCTATATGGGTAAAAGAATAAATTATTTAAACCCTGCGTTATAAGTATTTATATAGGTATTTATGATTATTAGCGACACACATTCACACACATTAGGAAGAGAGAGCAAGTCCCTCTACTAGACTTAGCGTGTCTCTACCATCTTGGGCCACAATATCATTAAATACCGAGTGAGATTGTGGCTATAAGGCTAAAGCAACACAAACTAAAAAAACCGTCCTTATTTGTTCAAAAACTATGCCTATCCAACAGTGAGTTGCTTAAACGGTCAATTACTTAATTTTCAAGGTGCCAGTGCAAAAATAAAGGAAAATAATTCGTAATTTATATTTGCGGTCACGTAACTGTCGACGCTTGTGACAAAATGGCGGCCGTCACTGGAACATTAGACCACGTTCTTGAAATAAATGCCTCAAGAAGCTAGAAATCGTTTGCGAAATTCCACTCAACATCAACTGCTAACGTATAAACTTAAAATTATGTTAAGAAATATAAGGAATACCATATTCTTGCATTATAATAACTGTAATAAACATTCTACCAGTTTAGGCTTTCGTAAACGTCTACATGCAGTTTTATGTAGGAATGGAAACTACTCATTCCTAGATATTCAAAGTGCGCAAAATGGTATAGTCACGTTACGTTAATAAGTACCATTTCCGCTATAAGGAAGTTAAAATAAAATATATGTAGAATACAAATTACAAACTGCATTGCAGTCACCATATTTATCGGAGCAATTATGTTGTACTAGATTTCCAGCTTTACTAGCAAAATGCCATCAACTTTGAAAAAAGCCCAAAATGGTCATTAGGGGACTTTGTTATAGTTTGTTGTAATTGTTATGTATTGAGATAAGTAGAATGTGTAATTATTATTCACATACATATACATATGTCTATGTAATTGGTTTGTTGGAAACTACAACACCAATCTGAACGAAACAAAAGCTCGGTATCCAAGATGTATCAAGAAAAATATTGTGGAAATAGTTTTTTTTTCTCACTGTTACGATTATTTTTGAGGGTCACGAGGTTTCCTATAAATATTTAGCGAAAGTAATCGATAGATCACTATTTATATATTGTACGATGAATGCTATACGTGTGAAGTGTTTGTAATAAATCGTAGATAACCACGTATGATTGCTTGGTGTCAAGTTTGGCGACCCCCCGCGTGTCCACGTATTAATGGGCAATATTCACCATTTTCGGCTAACGTTAACTGCTATACTGTAGTGATCTTGGTTTCGTAATTATTTTAAATTCAATAAAGGCCAACCAGTCTTTTTTCCCACTAAGGTACACAACATAATTAATTCTTTACGAAAAAATATATTTCATGATGTAAAAATTTATAAAAGTATTTAATTTACCTATTTAATTTTATAGATTATCGTTATCCTTCGCCATTAAATAGCTATAACTCGGAAATAAATAGAAATTCTAATGTCTATAATATATTAACATTTATTAACCTATAAAACATATAACATATATCGTAAAACTCTGTAATTGTTTTCGTTATTACTAGAACTTTTAAATATTGCTTTACATAGATATTAGCTCTGCCTGCGATTTCGCATGAAACTAAAAATTACAATACAAATACAGCTTAGCTCCTGTGGGTGATAACGTGACGTTAAATAGCCTAAAACCTTCCTCGATTATTGTTCTATCAAATACAATTTTTGAAATTCGACTGTTGTTTCTAAATTTAGGGCATCCAAACAAACAAAAAAAAATTCTGCTTTTAATATTAATACATATTAAAATGTAATATATCTTAACAGAAACTGCCATGGGTGTAAGTAAAACTACACAAGACCAGAGCGGATTTGAATATGCCATGGCCGTAATGAAGATGTGCGACATCCTACATCTCAGACACACAAAAATATGGCTCAGGCCCGATTTGCTCTTTAAATTAACTGATTACGCCAAAAATCAAACCAGGCTTCTTGATGTAATCCACGGCCTAACTAAAAAGGTATTGTATTAAATAAAAGGTATTTATTTATTCACAATTATGTTTGTGGATGTACTATATTTTTGATTTTAGAAATAGCTGTTTCTATTTATGTTATAGCACATATATATATATATATATATATATAGCATATATATATATATATATGTGTGTGTATGTGTAAGGTATATTTTTAAATTACTTTGAACCATTCTGAACATTACTTTATAAAAGTAACATCTAGTTTATCAGTCGAAAATAGACTTTAACTATAAATTTAATCCAGTTTTATAAAAAAAAAAAACTATTTTTAGTTATGTTGTCGAAATATTATTTTATTAGAGGTTTAACTTTAAGGTTATTAAGAGGAAGAGGGAAGAGTTCCAAACAGGCAAGAAAGCAACTGTTATGACCGAGGTCAATGATACGGCAATAAGTGATGTCTCATCTAGCAAAGTAACTTCAGTAGAGGGATTGTCTTTTGGCCAGTCCGCTGGACTTAAAGACGACTTGGATGTTGACGATGATGTCGGTCAAAAGAAACGCCTGGCCTTCCTTGATCTACTTCTTGAGAGCTCACAAAGTGGTGTTGTGATTACCGACGAGGAAATAAAAGAACAAGTCGACACAATTATGTTCGAGGTAAATGTATAAACAGTTATAAATATGCCGTATTTTATTACGTAATATCGTAAAAACAAGGTTATAAGTGTATGATATATAATTTAAGGGTCACGACACTACAGCTGCTGGTAGTAGTTTCTTTTTATCCATGATGGGAATCCATCAAGACATTCAAGATAAAGTAATCGAAGAGCTTGATCAAATATTCGGAGATTCTGATCGTCCAGCCACGTTTCAAGATACTTTGGAGATGAAATATTTGGAAAGATGCCTTATGGAAACACTTAGAATGTATCCACCGGTACCTATTATCGCTCGTCATCTGAAGGAAGAGATTACTTTGCGTAAGTATTTTTATTAAATACAATAGATGAAATATCTATATTATTTCGACATAGTACTTGAAGAACTAGCAAAAATAATTCATATTATTTTTAGCGTCAAACGGAAAGAAAGTGCCTGCGGGTACTACATTAGTTGTGGGAACATACAAACTCCACCGTCGCCCCGACGTATACCCTAACCCTGATAAATTTAACCCTGACAACTTCCTTCCTGAACGGTCTGCTAATCGTCACTACTACGCATTCGTTCCGTTCTCTGCTGGTCCCAGAAGTTGTGTCGGTAAGTATTTAAATATTTATAAAGTAATATAATAAAAATTGATGACATTGAATCAATGAAACGAAATTTTACCATTTTGCTCTGTTTATTTATTCTCAGTAAGCCATGATGACGTTATAAGATACAGCAAGGTAAACAAGTAATGTTAAGGTTAACTGAAATAAATTATAAGGGGAATATTATGAGGAAAAATGGTATAAAACCACTTCACTTTGATATGTAATAAAAAAATACTTTGTATTCATTTCTATGCAAATTGAATATAATATCTTCTTGCGCCCTCTAGGTAGAAACTAATAGGAGCCTTTTTATTAGGTATATCAATTCTAAGTTCACATTTCGATATTTATACAATACTAGATTACATAATCGTACCCAATATAAATTATTTTAGTGGTGTTGCTTTTACCTTTCTACTGTCACTTGTTTTTATATTATTGTTTTATTGAAATACGGTTGAACTCACTCTATTACCCTGGTTGATATATCATGCTGCATAATCATACCGCGGTCACGCACGTTGGTTATGTATAAGAAGTTTCTAAGAAACTAGAGATTTATAAGTTTCAAATTATCACATCCTAGCTGTGCCCGCGACTTCGTTCGCGTGGAACTAAAAACTATTTAATGATTTTTACCTGTTTCTGTCACCTTTTTAAAAGCAACCTAAAGATTTCTTCAATGATTGCTCTATTAAATTAAAATATAAAAAAATTGAAATCCAACTGGTAGTTCCTAAGATTAGCGTGTTCACTTTTCTGCTTTATAATATTGATTAATATAGATATATTTTCTGATCAATATAATTTTAAATTTTCTCTAGGTCGGAAATACGCCATGTTGAAGCTCAAGATTATTCTGTCAACAATACTCAGAAATTTCCGTGTCTACTCGGATCTTACAGAATCAGATTTTAAACTTCAAGCAGATATCATTTTGAAGAGAGCTGAAGGTTTCAAAGTTCGCCTGCAACCACGTAAGAAAATGACTAAAGCATAATAAGGTTAACTACTTTCATGTTTACCTTATAATTGCAAATGTTGATGCCTAAATTGTCAGAGACATTCGCGTTTTGTGATACTAGTACTGAATAAATTATTATTTTTTATTATTATTAAAAGGATGTTGAATAAAATGGTGATAGTTTCGGGAAAAGTACAAATAATGGACAAGGATCAACAATATTAAACTAATCGATTAGTGTTTTATTGCTTATACATAAGTAGTTAAATTATATTATTTGTACGCCTTGCAAGTATTGGCAATGTTGGCAATATTGATATATTAAATGTAGTTTAAAAATACCCTGTTTTATTTCAACAGATACTTACCAATATCGCATTTCATATATTTAAATATCATTGACGTGATAGTTACTCCTAAGTTTTCTTATATCTTGGACAGTATCTATTCTACCGAATAATGCATCTCCTTCTGAAAAATCAGACTCTATTTTTTCCATGTTCACCTTCATATCCAGCTTAATCCTGAGGAGAATAGATATATTTACACACTCAAGGTGGACTAAGAAAGATCAAGTGAATTTAAATTGGCATACCTTAGAACCTCCAAAGGCGTTCGATTGTGAACTAGACATAAGCATGGTAGAAGATCATGGTGCTGTCTTTTTACCCACCATGATGCATGTGATGATTTCCATTCCATAACTTTCATCTGTGCCACAGAACAAGTCTCAGCTTCGCTTATTAAATTGAAGTAAGAGGCCATAAGTTCTTGACCTACAATATTTTTATTCTTATGTGACCAGCGAAATACAAAAGCATATACAACTTTAGTTAATTCATAGAATATTAAATATCTAGCGATGCTTGAAATTATTGTCTACAATAAACGTATAAACAATTTCATGGAATAAAAACTTTTTTTACAAAAACATAAATACTATTTTAAGTAAATTGATTGTATAAAATATCAAATTTTGATACTAAAATTTGTCCCTTATTCTAATTTAGAACAAAGTTCTCAAAATAATACCTGCAGATATAGCCATCATGAGTCGAGACTGTTCGGCTTCCGCTTCAAATATTTCTTTAATTCGTGACTCATATATTGGTTCGAAAACAACTTTACTGTCAAAATGTTGTTCATCTGTTATCAATATCTGAGCTTCACTTCGCTATAATCAATCAAACTTCGTAGAATATTTCAAGCTATATTACTTGCATTACACATTTATGTGTTCCTACGATACTTGTTCCTGGCAACTTATGGCCTTCAACTTTTCATAGTTTTATCTTATATGTAAAAATCAATTACTGGTATCGAATATTTGTTTTAAAAGGGTTTAAATAACAGCGAAATACAACATTAAATATACAAAGAAAGAAAAAGCTTGAGAGGGAACTTGTCACTGGAAAATCCTTTTAATTTAATAATCTAAAAGTAACATTGTAATTCAAATGGGCATGTAACTTTACGCATATTAGTGTACATTGTACAAACCGGCAGCACGACCTATTTACGCAATTTACGGTATAATCTTGAAGTATGACCACTTTGCCAGACATAGCCCAACCAGCGCAACTCCACGAATAATAAATGTAACTATCTTTGCATTGCTTAATCAAAGTATAACTATCAAAAACGATACATTTTATAATCTTGTAGAGAACTCATAACCAGGCCCTTGTATTATCTAGCTATCTACAATATTGTTGAATGTTTAATACAGAAATGTTTATAGTTTCATTCTTAGCCCCAGCAAAGTTTTATTAAATAAAATGTTATTTCCTACTATTGTTATATATCTTATAAGTATATAGATTCAAAGTCTAAGCTTGTTAATGGCAGTACTACACGTGAACTCAAAAAACCTAAAACCAAATGGTATTAAAACTAATAAATCACCTTTTGAAAATCAAATCCCATAAAGCAGGAGAAAGCTTCTGACAGATGTTGCGTACCGAGCTCTGGCCGTTCTCTCCTTAGATGAAGTTCACCTAGAAGATGCAAAGCTCGACCTAATTGTTTTCTTAACCCGTGCTTCATAGCGAGGGCGCCCATTTCCGTGAGCAGTCTTGCAGCAACCTGGTAGTCACCTAATCTATAAATTAATTAAAAATAAAACAAAAAAATATAGTAATGACGCTATTCAAACATTCATTTGCAAAGAATAAAAAAACCCCTAATTGCTGACTTTATTCCACAAGTATAGTCATATCTTCATCTAAACTTGTGAGTAATAAAAAATAACCTTTCTCGGGCAAGTAGTTTTAATAAATAATTGTGACAATGAAATTAGGCCTTCATAATTTACACATAACGAGAAATAAACTATGCGTACTGTAGGTAGACAGCAGTATGCCCACACTCCCCCCACGGAAAATAAACAGTTTGTTGTTGTAAGTATACAAGTAATACTATTGAAAAATATCATTTCATAGTTCAAGGTATAGTTTAATGTTAATCAGTGCTACTCAATTTGTTTTGTTTTTTTCACTCATGTTCAGTAAAATACGAAAAAAATTAAAAAATATCTCTTACGCACTTTGAATGTTTAAAAACTACTCATTGTTGTCGTACATGCTAGTCTGACTTTAATCAAGAGAATTGTCTAAAGTGTTAGCAGATTATGCAAAATGGAAAAACCCGTTACACTAGTCACGTTTTCAATTCATGCACACGGATTGAATCTAGTATCGCCGGTAATTTTGTAAGCTTCCAGGATTTACGGTTGGTCGATGGATACTCGAGTACACCATTATTATTATTTACCATCAAGTATTATCAGATGTAACCTACATATTTCTATGGTTTAAAAAAACTATAAATCTTATCGAAAAATTGATTCTTTCTACAATTCAAACAAATCTCGTGTACCAAAATTATGCATATCTTATGATATCTGCATTAAATGTTAGTAGTATTTCTAGTCGTCGATACCAATTTTCCATTGATTATAACATTATAAGCCATTATAATCATATTTCTCAGAATGTATTGTAGAAACAGCAATACGTAGTGATAATTAATAAGCAATTAAATGCCAGCATGCATGTTAAAAGTAACTACCTAGACCGAGCATACGTACATTACTAAATGGACCTTGATGGAAAATCAACAATGCATAAATTTAAAACCATTTTAAATGCTGTTTTAAAGCAGTTGCTTACGTAGGTATATGTATCAGGAAAGTTCCAGAATGGAAGTTTTAATATTCCAAAGATCAAAGTTACTCGTGAATAAAGGTCAAATTAATTAATAAAGACATTGGATATTCTATATAAAGTATTGTATTATTTTCCTGTACTACAAGTTATTATGTACGTTACATTATCAGTCTATATTTTTATAAGGATTTCTGTTCAGTCTGTCGAAAATATTCACAAATGATGATACTTAGTGGTTTAAATGTAAGCTTTTACCTTTTTTCCATTTTAGGTAAGGGACGAATTTCTGCACTGACTTTTGTTTTCATGCACATTTACAATGTACCTAACCTTTTCATCAGTGTTCATGGCCTCTGTAAATAGTATCTTGTTGCTGAATAGTCTTTACTGATAAAAGAATGAGCATCAATTCTCATAAAGTGTGAGGATTTCAATTCGATTAAAGCAAATCGCGTATAGAATAAATGTGTAGCTAAAATATATTGTGATTGAATAGAGCCTAAACCGTAGTATTATCTTGTCATAGCAAATATGTTAAATAATAGTCATCAAACTACCGCAATAGAGGTAGAGCGACAGTAAAAAAAAATTGTTAAACATATGACAAGTCAGATCCGAATATTCTCCTTGATTGGTTTCATACATAAGCACTTAACACGTGCCCGTACACTGGATTGTCACAATTAATCCTTTCTCTGAAATTACAGGATAGTAAAAAAAAACCAAGAATTATCTTAGATTAACGTAAAAAAACGAATAGTTGAATGATAAAAAATAAAAAAATTAACCGTATATTGTCATCATTTTTATGACCAAAAATTATTTCGTTGTGATTTGTTTTTAAAGCCTTCATATTTAAAATTATTTAGGAAGTGTTATACATTATAATATCAACATTTTATAAGTATCTTATTTTTATCACAATAAAAACAAATTTATATAAAATACCAACACTATATTATCCGGATATAACACTAATTAACATAAAATTTTAAAGTTTTAATATTCAAATGTCATCCTACTATACGATTTTGTCGAAATTGTAATTATTAATTATTTATCATTAGTAGATTGACACCATAAAAATTAGACTTCCTATTAACAACAATGTATCTATCGTGGTGATACGACGCAATAACTGTTTGCGACTGGATCGCTATCACAATGCACGAAGTGGAAAATTAACGCTTCTCCGTGCCGCGATCCAATATCAGTACATACCTATCCATTAATTAAGCCCGGTGGTAAACAAACTCGCCTAGCTCGTGACAGTATAGTAGATATACATATAGTATTAAACATGGCCCCACGACTTCTCTCTTTGTTGGCGTGCCTTCGATACAACCAATAGGCTTGCAAAACGGCAAAGATTAGTGATGAATTTTATGTCTATATCTTATAAAATATGAATTGAACTGTGCTTGTCATCAGACTATCACCTTACTACTATAAAAAAATTAGGTGCCTAGTTTTTACTTAATCCTGATTATCCACAAGAATCAAATACTAAATAATGATAACATCATTTTCTACTTTAATTAATAGTCAAAAACAAATTATGGTAATATTAATAACTGACGGATATAATCTACGTACTTTATCTTTAATATCATGACCATTTTATAGCTGGCAACATTCTTAACAGCTTATTTCGAAACTTTAAAATGAAAACAATGTTTTAATTTTGCATTTGAATTTAATCAATAAAGTAGAAAGATTAAATTCACATATATGTCGTCGCATTGTAGAAATATTAGAACTGGTTTTCAATATCATGGTAGTAAAGCAGGGCAATGCGGCTTGTAAGTTGTGATAACCGGAATTCAGATCAGATTTTAGCATAAGTAAGACATCACCTCAATGATAGCGAAGTTGGCAACCGCCCATGCCGAGGATCATACATTGGCACTAAATCTATAGTTGCCTTATGGCTGATTGCGATTCGCATTGCTTCGAAGTCTGGTGAAGTCGTAAAAACCCTTCCGACGAACAAAACAGCAAATATACTGTGTGCCACTTCAATCAGTTAAGTTAACATGCTTACTAATAAGAATACCACCATTATATATAATATAGTAACAAATATAAAGTTTTTTAATTTTGGTTATTTTCCATTTTGCGTTTTTATATATTATTGGCATAACTTATGCCTACTGCATATCTTTAATTATCTTTAGTGACAATTATAGTGGCTAAAAATACTTTAGTATCCTTTCTGAAGTAATCAAGTAGATTCATTTTAACGATTACTTTAATGATAAAACAACAAATTTCCAAGAACTAGTGGAGCACATCTACATTTCTTTAATACTAGATATTTACAGCGTTGGTAAATACTCCACTAACTATGTTATGGTATTTTCACTATGTTTTAGCAAATGACAATGTTCTACCGACAACTTACTTCCTGCTGTACTGCCCTAATGCAGCGTCGTTTATGTTGAAAACCATATGCTAAGAATTGATAAAATAAGTATTTTATTATTATACTCGATGAACCAATCATCATCAATCATATAACCAATTACAAGTAAGGTAAATGAGGTATCTTATATTAAAACATATTAAATATTCGCAATTAAAACTTGAATACCATGTGCTATAAATAATAATAGTCAGTTAAAATTAGTCATTTCTGTAAGAGGCAAGTGTATATTCTTCAAGTTTTTTTACATTGAACGAAATTGTTATAAAATCACTATATAATATGACGATGCAATGATAGATCAAGTTTGTGTTTTTTTTTCGACCTGACATACTCTGTTCGTCGTAAGGGCTTTGAAAGCTTCACCCAACTTTTTGGGGAGAATGCTGAGGGCACACAGCCCCGAGGCAGCGGGCGTAAGAGTGCCAGAATTGCCTACCCTCGGCTTGGGATAGTACCGGAAAACGAACACAGATTCGCGATCCTAATTAACCAATAGGTTCTAACTTACTTAGTTTATTGGACCTAACAATGACATCGGTGATAAGCCGTGCAAGGACCGCGAGGTAAAATGATAGTGTACGTTATCCATATGTTGATGTTTGGAACCTACGACCTTGCTTACGCGTATATATTAGGTCGCACGTCAAACCGATCTACCAAACGTTCATAAAATAGATCCAGGATTTCGTTATAAACTAAAGGATCTAATTACTACAAATAAAAAAAAGTTAAACTCATATTTGAATCATACACAGGTTTAGCGTGTCTACCAACTTGGGCCGTATCGTCGTTTAAGATCAGGTGAGATTACGGCCATAAAGCTAAACCTTAACTACAAAAAAAATGTTAATAAGACGTCTATAATATATATACTTTATTTTATAATTTTCTCAGGTATTTAAGCCAATGCCTTTATGTATGGGAATCTACGTGTACAATAGACAATTTCTTTTAGTGACTAAGGGCATGACAGGTCTTTTTGCTACGCCGTAGGATATTTGGATGACTTAATAAAAACATGGTAAAAAAGTCATCATAAAGAAAACTGTAGCAATAGTATTGGAAGGTAATGAAATATTTTTATACTTAATATATTAGTATCTAACGCTTCAAACATGGCATAGTTCTTCTTCGTATCACATACTAAATAAACAAGTACATAGTTTGACAAAAAACAACTTACGTTAGGCTTAATAAAAACTAAACGTAATTAACCAGTACAGTACGTGTAAAGTTTTTGTGGTTATTATAAACTTTTTTATATATTGTATAGACGATGATATTAGTATAGAGGCCAGGAAATTCATAACACTTTTTATCTTACATCATTTCGCATGTTTAAAAACCACATATTTCTACGAATTAGGAAATCCTTATGTTATGTGTATTATGTAGACAACTGCTTCTAGTCATAATAGATAAGACTATAGATGTGTTTCAAAAACATATGAAAATATATTGCATGGTGGTAGGGCTTTTTCTAAAGTCCGCCTGGCTATCTACCATGCTCAAGTTGAAAATCTGCCGTCAAATACCATTAGTTGTGTTCAGACAGAAGCATTTCTGAGCCAGTCCCTCCTATAAAGACCAACAACGCACCTGCGATTCCTCTGGTGTAGTGGGTGTCCATCGGTGGCAGTGATTACTTCCCATCAGGTAATACATTTGTTTGTTTGACCCTATTCCATAAAAAAAAAACAAATAATAAAAAAACTAAGCATCAATTAAAATTCTAATCGGTTCTTAGATATTTGTATGAAAAGAAACCTATACTTGAACTTTAATTTCAACTTATATTCTAATATTGTGGAACGTATATTTCTTCATAACCTATATTACTCATAAAACATCATTATAAATCTTCTTTTTTAATTTTTCTAGTCTTTAAATACTAAATCGTAACCGTTTTTCTCGTAGGTATTGATTTAAATTTACCCAAAAAATAGCTATATTTTTATATATTTAATTTGATTACTGTTTTTTATATCAAGTCAACAATTATTATGTAAATTATTATACTACATTACTCAAAAATCAATAATTTTGGTTGTATTAGTATTTTTTATTTTATACTATCTATCTACAAAACAACAATAACTAATCTTTACATATATTTACCATCGTCCTTAGCAAAGGTATCGATCAGGTTTTTTTGTTGATATTACTAAAATTAAGATGCCTGGATAAGATTGATTGAAGACTTTAGATTGAAAAAATATATGAATGGCGCCTTGCATTGTATTTTTCATGTTTTAAGAAACATAACTCTTCTTATTTAATAAAATATATCAATGTATTAATTTGAAAAATCCGTCGAAGTGTCATCTTTAGTGATAGACTAGTTCGTGTATTTTTTAATTCATCTCAATTTTCTATAATTTTAAAGTAAAAGTTACAAATACTATTCAATATTCTCGTTTTCTAACTAATTTTACTTATGATCACGTATGCGGTAAAAAATGTGCGTACTTTCGTAACTTATATTAAGTTTTCAGATACTTCTTGTCTTAATACTGATAATCGGTTTCATTTTTAACATAAATTCCAAATGATTTGTAGTTTAAACTACAAAAATATAACAGCAAGATGTTTTGCTCATACATATAGAATCCCAGTGCTACAGTTGATTAATACGGAATAAAATAAAGTCGAGTCACATTGAAAAATTACATATAATAATCCAAAGTCAATAATATAATGAATTGAAAACTTTCCACTTATGTATGTCAATATTCGATATAGAGATTATAGAAACGTTGACCGGTTCTAATAAAATCGTGCGATAAATATTTTTGTATTGAAATAGCTTTTTTTATAGGCATACATTCATAGCATAAACGCTTGTTTTGTTGACTGGCACTGCGTAGTGTCTAAATATAAATTAAATGTATTCATAATGACTACATGGCTTTAAAATTAATCACTGGTCTTGAAGATAGATACAAAAATTAAAAAGTCCCATGGAAGGTAACATTACAATATATACCAGAAACTATAAAACTTAGATACAATGAAAATTAAAAAAATGTCTCTCTACGACACAAACTTCATTCAAAAAGAAATCTTCATTCATTCAGACAATTTCATTAAAAATGTAAATTAATTAATCATTAATTCTTAATTTTCAACCTGCCACAACGTGTCAATATTTTTAATTTTCAAAATTAATTAATTGTGGTAAGACATAGTACGCCTACCGAATCCGATGGTTCTTTAATAAATACAATAATTTATGAAAAAGTAAATTATATAAGTTTCTTTAAAGTTAATATCAAATAGGTAAGTGACGTAAAACTGATTAATTTATAATAAGTTTACTTTAAATTTCGGCCACCTACTTGACCTCACTTTTCGGCAAACCAAGGAAATTGTTAATTATCAAATAAATATTATGTTCGTGGTAAACGTATATAGCTTTTCTTAGTCACTATAAAATTACTTTAAATTGGTTTAAAAAATAATTCATTTACCTTTGCATGACAATTGCTAAATGCATTTTGGTGTCGCACAAGCCTTCAACATCATTATTAGTTTCGTAAATTTTGAACGCTCGTTCGAATGTCTTCTGAGCATTGTTCAAATTGTTCATAATCAGTTGTGATATACCAATCTCGATTATGGCTTCAGCGATCTTTGTTATTTCATCGGCTAAAAACACTTTTAACCTGATTCATACTTCTTTAAATTATAACTATTAAGTAATTATTTTAGTAAAGCGAATACACAACATTTAAAAAACAAATAACTTCTCTAGGTTAGTAACTTCTATTAAATATGTATGTATATTATATAGCCTCTTATTAACATCCATTTATTTAGATCCGATCAATTGTCTGCAGGTAAAGTTTTTTACCAGTTATTGTTGATGACTCGGCTATTTCCCGAACCGGTGGTATTTTTCATGTTCATAAACGCTTTGTCAGGGCCTAAATCGAATAAAGATATTTGATTTAATTTGAGTTTTTCAAAACGCAAAAACAAACAAAATGTAATATTAGATTTGAAAATAATAATAAAATAATAATTAGGTCATTATTATAAAAATATATTCTATAAAAATACTCAAAATACTTTATGATTATGATTATAGCAACCGATTAATTACAACTAAATTTCTCTACGCATTAGGGATAAAAAGGTTGAAAAGAGGACAGTAATCCGGATGTATAAAAATATTCAATTTAAATTTATCGCAGTGTTATATTTTTTTGTGAGACAGGTTATGTTCGTTAATGTGCGTCAATAGAGATTTAACCACAAGATTCTTTTTTTTTATTAACGATTTGTTTTCGTCAGATCTACCATAATTATTGTTACAGCGTTTTTTTATAGTAGTAGCGATGTACATATGGACCGTTTATTTTGAAAGTGGTGTAAATCCATTTTTGAGAAAAATGAGTTATCACGTAATTCATGCTTAATTTAATGTATTTTTTTTTTATATATAACTAGTCCGTGTTTAATTTCTCAAAAAAAAATCCCATGTTTTGTACAACTTAAAATCGGTCGGTAAATGAAATTGCATTATCAACAAGTATAGTAACCTTTAATTTTCTCGAAACAAAATAAAATGGACTTACACCACTTTCAAAATAAACGGTCCATATGTATATTCGTAATTTTAGTAAATAAAAAAGTATCATATTTTTGATGAGATAATAAACAAAATAGAAATTTGTTACTTACAGAAAAAATTATTAGACAATGATTATAAATAATATTAACTATATAACATATGGACGTGGAGATTTTAAGTGAACCTCAAATGGTGGCAAATAGTTTTATCAAAATACTGTAAGCTTGCGTTTACTTATGTTACAAATAAATAGATGTAAAATATGATAAATCAGACTTTGACTTGGCATTAAATGTTTACAACAGAAGACTAATTTATGAGAAGCGCCAGATCTAGATCGCTTCCTGTCAAAGAGAGGGCACGGACGCAGAACCGAGAGATTTGTAAGAAGTCCAGAGCAAACGTATTAGCAATAGTCTTCTACTGCTCATGTTAAATCAAGATCAGGGAACTTAAACTCTAAAACAGAGTGGAGGTAGTATTATACAGTCACTCATTAGCGCAATGAGTACGGCATTAGCTGGGCTGGCAGCTTGGGCTACGCCGAGGATGCTTATTTAAACCTGTTACGCGTCACTATGGTGATTAGGTACACCATGAGGGTTTAACGAGTAGTGGTGCAATGGTAGTAATACCTACTATTAAGCTGAAAGAGCACTTTTCCATCCCCGCTAGCTACGGACTTTTATGTAAAATAATAATAGTGAATTTTGTGTCTAGTTATTTCATGTCTCAATGTGTATACTGTATTACTTGTTTACATAATACAAGCCATGCTTAAATGGGAATTAAATAGCTAGCTTGTCCTAAAATGTACTACGTTTAAAATAAACTTAACTTAAGAACCAAACTCAAATTACTTGAGACGTAACTGAATTTCAATGAAAGTAAATCTTTAGAAACAAGGGGCTCAGGAAACCAAGTTCATACTCTGTAGCTTTTTCTACTCAGTATCCGGCTGATTTAGATTTTATAAAAAATAATTAAAGAAGCTAAACAACGTTATGCAATGTATTAACTCACAAAAAATAGTTTAGCATCACCTATACCGTGTCCATTATAGCATGAGACAAAATGTAAACAAACCATTAAGAAGGTTCTTTTTGAGTCAAGTCAGGAAAGTACATTATTGCTAATGTCTTTAGATATGTGGAAGTGAGTTGGCCCAAAGATTTATTTCCGTTTAAAAATGACATGATAAATAAAACTGCAGAAGTAACAGAAAAAAACAGGTTCGTTTATTTCTATGAGAAGTTAGCTTATGCAACACACAGTCTGAATTATAACATACAACAATAACTTTCAAATGATTTTCCGATTTTCCGATGCACAGAAAACTGATACCGATTATCACTCTGAAATGGATACATACAATTTTTAAAAGCCCAATTTCATCCAATTAGACTCAAATTCTGTTGTTGTCAGCAACAATGCATGGTAGTTTCAAACAAGAAGAAAAGAATAATAAAAATAATAAAATAAAAAAAGCGAAATGCAGGCATGGTTAAGTGCATTGACCATGTTATTAAAGGTAGATATGCCGAAAATAGATAGAATTATGGATGACTTGGTGGATTAGTTTGTAATTGATGTTGGTGATAGTGAAATAGTTATCAGATTATTCTGATTCAATAAATTTATAAAACTAATTTCTTGGTATTATTTTATCTAAAGTGATGTACTGACGGTCAGTAGTAGTGCCATGTACCAACACATGAAAGTAAGATCTAATCTTAAGATTGTGCTGAGTTTTACGTAAATAAAAATAATATTATCAAAATTAGCATTTTTGTCCGAGTGACATTGTCAATTATGTTGTTATAAAGTTACATATTATAATTAACGCGCCGAAAGTCACGAGTTGCTAGTATTTTTACGTAAAAAAGTTTTGGAACCTTTGTTATTTTGTTTACATTTAGTCTCACGCTGTGATGAACCGAGTATATAGACTTTATTCAAATTTATTAAGCTTTTAGATAGCTGTAACTTGTATATATTTTTGTGAGGTAACATATCATGGTATAATACTATTCATAGTATAGTTAAGATTCATTTCTGTTGCAGAAGAAAATTAAAATTAAATTGATGCTATTTGATACTATTTGGGGAATCAAACATTGCTAGGTTCTTTAAAAAATCCATTTAATTAAACTCAGAAAGTAAAATATTATCTAGATACATGCCATCAATATCGATATAGCAACTTTGTGCAAATTTCGCAGATTTTCGTTTAAATGTTCAATAGCAATAAATTTAAAACACAAAAACTATAAATATTTGCTGATTTATTTAAACTGATTTTGCTAACCATCCTTCGCCCGTCTTTCAGCAAGTCGCGATAGTCTTTCCGCTTTAGCTGAATCTTCTTTGCGTATAGATCGTGCTTTACTAAGTAACACTCGATGCAACTGTATCGCGGAGGCAGCAAAAACCGTGTCTGTTGGTACTTCATCATTTTTGTTTTTCGGTTCATATAACGGCCATTTCTATACATAACCAGAAATATAATCAAAAGAATAATTTGTTTGGGTTAACTATTAAATATCTGAGTATTTATCTGTGTAACCTCAATTTGGACGAATTTCATATTAAATGAAATGACCACCGCTGTGTTTTAATGTAAAGATTAAAAATATATTTTGTAAGACTTATAACACTCAGAAAAGTACATTTGACATTAACAGGTCTACTCTATGAACAACTTAAAAAGAGCATGTAATAAATAATGCACATGGCATTCAGGCTTATGTTATGAAATTAGTCAGTAAGATTCTGTTCGCAGATGAACCTGTTTCTTGTTTTTTCAGCCATCTCGTCGATGATACTCCCATATTATATTTGTCAACAGGTACTCTTCACTTAAGAGTTCATATGTCCTCATTTTATTCATCCTATAGACTATATATTTACTATATAAGTATAAGGACTATTATATAGACACTCTTTCTATTTATTTACCAACACTGAAAGCTTATTACATATTATAATAATTAAATTAATAAATACCTTTCCGATAGAACTATCTCTCACTTCAGTTAATATTAAAAAAGCCTCCTCCGTGTCTGCTTCAGGAACTATTTATGAAATAACTTATAATGTAACCACTTTGTAATTCCCATATATGCATACTTTGATATATGCACCTAATTATAATAAAGTTTCTGATTTATGTACCAGACAGAACTACTGTCCGCTTCAACGATTCTCTTATTGTTTGATACAAAGAAAATAAAACTTAGATTTCGGTTACTTGGATGTTTGTATACTATACTATGTTCTTTATATGTCTTTGGTACTCATAATACTAATATAATATATTAACATGGAAAATAAAAGTCGTAGTTTTTAATAAAGCAAAAAGTTCTTGAAACTGTATATCGAACATAATCTCTCTTGAAAGTTTTAGTCATAGCAATGATTTCTCGCTAGGTTTCTATTGATTAGAACTTAAATGCATTACCTTTTTTAATAAATATTATGCTTAATATGATATTATATATTTTCTTTATTTCACCTACTACATAACAAAAAACAATTATAAACACTCATTTAACATTTCAACTGTAGACAAATATATTTTTTCTTATATGTATCATTAATTGTCTAAATAAAATACATATAATTGCGCGCACATGTTAAGTGATGATGTGGCCCAAGATGGTACACACGCTAAGCCTAATAGAAGGACTGGCTCTCATGTAAAATTATCGGAATACATACGTATTTGGCGATAGAACTTGAGGATGGTAGCTGCCTAGACAAACTTAAAAAAGCTCTACTACTGATGCCATGGTTCCATTGTGACGTTTTCCTTCACCGAAAGCTCAGGCTCATTGCAGGGATTCGAACTGGCGTCCATCGCGAAGTTCAGTTGCTGGGTTCAATTCATCTAGATCTAATTATATAGTAGCTTACACCACCACAGTTAGATGGTATATCTCTGTTAAACTGTATATATCCATATACGTTATATCTCAGTTTCCTAGGCTCTGCATTTTTCTTGATATAAATTAGAGTATTCAGTGTAATTATAACAATATTAAAGAAAGTTTCTATTAGATACTGTAATTTATATGATCTTGTCGTATAATTACATTAATATTCTTTTGAAATTACTAGATATATAATAACTTTATAATACTTGCATTTGTCTAAAAGAAACTTCGCATAGTGGTATTTGCAACAACCCTTCTGTCTCCCTCCATCTAAAAGGTACTGACTGCTAACTGCAATGGATGCCAGGAAGAATTTTTCAGCCAGCCAAAGGATTCCTTTTTCTTTTTCACTATAGTACATTGCTAATTCTAGCAGTTCTAAACATTCTTTCTTCGTATTATCTGTTAATAAAGCTATCATGTACATACCCTATTAATACCTTTCCGAAGGTTATATTTTGATATGATAGCTCAGTGGTAGAACGTACGGGCACCACCTTAATGGACGTGAGTTCGAATATACCTACAATGAGCTTGAGCTTTCGATGAAGGAAAACATCGTGACGAAACCATAGCATGGTAATTGGGCTTTTTCTAGTGCCCGCCTGGCTAGCTACCATTCCTAAGTTGAAAATCTGCCGCCAAATGTCAATAGGTGTGTTCACCTAGATACAGAAAAAAATTAACCCTTTTAAGAGTAGTATGAAAAACAAATATGCATACTTTTGTTATTAATTATAAGCAGTTATTCTATAAAGTTAATAAATAATTAATAAAGTTATTCTATAAAGCAAACTGGATGACGCCATAAAAAGTTTCACACAAAGTTTATCCCTATCTTTACCCCATTTTCTATAGGGTTTTCGCGAGAAATGTAGTCCATCACCGTCTCCAGTGTCCCGTCTAGCTCTATACGAAAATTCATAATAGTCGATTCAGCGGTTTAGGCGTGAAAGCGTAACAAACAAACAAACAAACTCACGTTCGCATTTAGAATATTAATAAAGATTATTACAGTGACTTAACGTTTACTTAAATATAATCTACCCTATTCCTTATTATAAACGTGTATAATCATTAGAATAAGCCACGCATATAAAATAACGACAAGAACTCAACCATCAGAACCAGAACTAAAAGTGGTAAAAAAACACTTTTGGAGTGCCGTATCTACACATTTTAACTTATAATATCGTTATATAAACTAATGAGCCAGTCTAATATACAAAAATAGCATATATATAAGATAAATTATTGTCGATGTAAGTTAATATTAAAGCTTTAAGCTGTAAAATGCAAACCGCAAACGTTTAAAGATTATTGACGACATACTACATAGTACACGTAATTATTTTAAGCAAAAAAAACCTTTATCTCTCTGTCTCTCAGCTCTCTGCAGACCAGTACAAATATGTTCAAGATAGTCTTCACGTTTCCTAATATCGACAACAATACCGATTTCATCTTTTTCGATAAGTTGTATGTTATCATAAATCAAATCTTGAATATAATCAGATGATTCCGTAAAGCCTGACTCTCTTAATTCAAGAATAAGACATTCGTGTAATGGAAATTTTCGCCTGGAAATAAATACTAACTGTTATACATCAATTTCAATTCTAGTCTATAGTGGTCAAAAACAATCTTCATTCAAACAGACCATAGGAATATCGACCTTATGTTCATATGTGGTTCGTACCATAAGCTGTATCAATTTAAGGTTATTTTTTTAATTCCCTTCAATTTAATTAGTGACATGAACAGCTGACGGAGAACAGAAAATTGTAATGACCATTTTGTTATAAAATAGTACCATATACACTGTATTGCAGTCTTATTTAAAATTAGTCACTGATAAGTTCTTATAATTGAGAATTCAGTGGGAAACCTCACTGATATTTTTTCTACACTTTTTGACGGAATATTACGACGATTTCTTAGGTTTACGCGAATATTATTCATTGAAATAAAACTAATTTAAACGGATTTTATCGCGGTTATTTATTAAATTTTGATCCCTTATCGCGGTTATTTAATATTACGACGTACGGAGGAGACCGAGACTTCGCATAGTAGCATATATAGATAGAGAGAAAAAATCCAGAGCGGTAAATTCTATATTTTAATACATAAACTGAATACTTTAATTTCATTTTTAATAATACTGCGTTCTCGGAGGTGTCTGCGGTTGGGCATAAAGTTTATATGTAGAACAAACGTAAATAGCTTACATTCATACTATTAATGTATACTAGATGTATAATAGATTTTAGAATGACTGCTTTATTAGTGCTTAAATTTCAGGATTTTAATTGTAGTTGAATTTCGTTGATTGGACGACAAATAGTTTATATATAATATGTATTACAAACACATAAAACAAAATAAAATATTAATTGTATGAGGTCATACTGTCAAACATAAGAATATATTTTTAAGGAACATTATCAAACTGTACATATCAAATCAAAGTCGCTTAAAATTATAAAATTTAATACGAATAAAAAATGAGTAATATCATGGATAATAATGAAGTACGGATTTTTTTTATAATCGAATCACTCAATTTTTTTTTAACTTGTGGAAATATATTTACGCTTCTCATTCCACCCCGGGTAGACTGGGAGATATGCGGTAGAGGTATGCGGGACTCACCCGGCGATAGCCACCAAAAATACCCACTAAAACCCCACGGTCGTGTGACGCGGGTTCGTGCTTGCAATCACCGCGTCACCCCAGCGACCGGCCCGGCCAGATAGTAAGCCAGGCCCCATCAGGACAGCCTGGCGAGCTACCCTTACCCACGGTCGGACTCCTACAATGAGAGACAGGTCCCCCGACCCACCCCCCTCAATCCAGATTTAGGGAGACGGAAAGGTGCGCGCTAATCTCCACCAGGAATATATATACCTATCAGAGATACAAGCTATCTCTTTTTATAACCCTAACTAATATTATAAATGCGAAAGTGAGTTTGTTACTCTTTCACGCCTAAACGACTGAATCGATTATGATTAAAAAAATCTTCTGGTGGTCCTTCTTGAAAAAGGAGGTTTAAAGGAGGTGTAGAGGCTACAGTAACTGGTTATTTGCTTGCGTATAAAAAAGCTATATATATATATATATATATAATTACTCTGCCTACCTACATATAACCATGTTCAAAGTATAAATGTGGTACGTATAAATAGCGTTTGACATCTGAGGCCTTCTTGTAAATTTTACATACCTAAATGAATTTAGGTGGTTTTGCGTTACAAGTTATCAAATACTATTGTATGCTAAACAAAGTTTATTATTATCGATTGACCTGCAGAAGTATTAAATTATTTATCTTCGTATGCATTAATATTAACTACAATTAACACACAAGGTTAAGAAATTTAATGTTAATGCCTACGAAGCGTTAAACTCAGAAAAATAATAAAAATCTATAATGGTGACATATGAGATATATGGTCTATAATGGTAATTTGTTGTCAAAATGTATAGAATTTTAATGAGAGAATTCTAATCTGTTTACTTCGACAAGCGCGTAATCGATTATAAGTATTTTTTTGTTAAACAACTAATTAACATTAGTCATTTTAGTTTGATAATTAATTTAGATTAGGATATAAAACGGCAGACCGGAATAATGTCCAATATTGCCCAGAATCTTTTTGCGAACAAACATTATCCTTTAAGCACGCCTGTGTCATAATTCTTATATAATCACGTTCAAAATCTGTTATTCAATTTTTATACTATTGACTAACATAAAGTAACGGATGTAAAAAAATAATTAACTGTTAGATGGCCTTGATGTTAGTTGCGATTCTATGAATTTGTGACATAAACGCACAGTTGAAACTTATAATTTTTATACTCGTACTAACTATATGCGGCATGTATGCAATACGATGAACAGGAGTGTTTTTTTAGCCTGAATCCTTCGCTGTCGTACACAGAACTCTCGCCAAAGATTACAGCAATAGGATGAATGACTTAGGAACTCGTAGAGGATAAACATACACAAAATAACCCATTTTATTGATATGAACTTATATTGGCTCGCCATGATAGTAAAATCGACCGTGACTGCAAATGGTATGACACTGACATATGCCCCCGCTCTCGACTCCTTGTGCGTGCCCGCGTGTAGACTATACACTTCATTGCTTCTTTGTGTGAGCTGCTTACTATTACTATATTACGCCAAATTTTCTTTGTTCCGTTTTACTAATCATAAATTCTAATATAATGCCATCTAGCGAAAAAAGTCAGAAATATGTTTGCTTAACAAAGTTCGTAGTCCTTTCATGGTGGCTTTAGTATAAATATGAACGCTTGGTCGATCGGTTTGACGTGCGACTTAATAAGCACGCATAAGTAAGGTCGTAGGTTCCAAACCTCAACATATGGATACGATTTTACTTCTTGCACACGTCCGCGTAACTGCCTCCCTCGCCGCCAAGTCCGAGCGGTTAACTTCGCTCCCGCAGACCCGCCGCGGTCTACGTCTGCAGACGCTTGAGCCTAGGTTCGATCCTCCGGCTAGGAGCCCTCTTGTGACTCTGCTCGAGCGATACAGTGACACTCTACATCACTGAGAGTACATCACCACACCGAATACCATTCATGTAAACCCACAAGTTAAGTACACGGTCCTATAAGGAACTACCCCTGCGGTCCATGCGCGACCTTACCGATAAGGTCGTTGTTAGGATCATTAGATTAATATGTTAGGACCTGTTGGTTAGTTAGACTCGCGAAACTTTGATCATTTCTCGGCAGCAGTCCAAGCCGAGGTTCGGTCATTCTGGCACTCTAGCGCTCGCTGCCTCAGAGTTGATTACTCTCAGCACTCGCCCTAAAAAGTTCGGTGAAGCTGTCAAAGCCGCTAAGGCTAGTAGCGATTGTCAGTTCGAAAAAAAAAAACGAGTATAAAACAATAAATCTAGAAAGACGGAACTTTGACCAAAACTTCATATATGACCAACGAGAAACTAAAAAAGAAAATACAATTCTTTAAAATGTTTTACAGTCTATTGCTTTCCGTGGGATGTGCTATCGGACACAAGGCTAATTATATATGTATATATATTTCTGTAATATTTGCCAGATGCTACTTATAGCTACGCACGAGAGATCCTTCGCTCAATGTCAAAAAATAGAACTGCTATAAAATAAAAATAATTACAATATTCGACTATATCTAAGCATAAATTATTACAACGAACATACGCACACATTCAATATCACATACTTTAAATATAACCTTAAAAATAATTTAAGATTTTATCAGTACCTTCTGATACCTTTTGCATCAAGAATATCCAAACTAAATAAAGCTTTATTTCTCAAGTTCTCCAAACTTGTTTTCGTCATACACGCCATTAATTTTGGCAGCTGCCGCTTTTTTGGCATCTCTAAATCCGATGTCATCTTTACCTTTCAATAATCCTTGTAAATAAACATATAAAGGTATTACAATTAAAGCAATTTTAATGGACTTATAACAGTTTTTCCAATGACAGAGCGATTGATATGAATAAGATATGTTTCAAAATGTGACAACTAATTTCTGTCAATCTAGAAAGGTTTTTACGAAAGAGTTATATAATGCATAATTAAATAAATATAATTTAATAGAGTAATTGTTATTTAAATAACTTACAGTTAGTAGTTAATATTATACGTAACGTATACTTTTAAAACATCCTAGTCTTTGAGTTCTAGATTTCATAGTATGTAAAACTATAATAAGAGTACTATGCTATATTTGTAAATTACAATTCCCTTATAGAGGACAGTGTTTACCTTGAAATTATTATTGGTTTTTAACCTTTTATAACTTCACACATCACCTTGCCAGCCAGTACAGACCTTCAAATTTTGCTTTAAGATTACATCCGTATGGATGTAGGTCATACTGCATAACTTAGCATACAATATATGAATATCATCATTTTACTTTCAGTCACGTATTTTTATGTGCCTACATAAAAAATTACCAAAAATTAAATCAAATACAATATTTAAAAATCATTTTTTTAAATTGATGGCATAATTGTAAAATCTTTAAAATCTTAAAATCGTGGAAATTAATTCTTACTAAATATAATTAGTATTGAGTATACAATTTGTGAAGGTATTATATAAAACGATTTATATAAACTTTTATATTTATATAATATTATGATCTTATAACTGCTCCTTTTTGTTAATCAGCGGAAAAATCTTGGTCATCACGCAGGAAATCATTGTTACTTATGAATTATGTAACATAAAGTAATATAATTTATAAACATTAGGGACTCATTTGTTTTGTTAAGATTAAACAATATTGATAAACAAAAAATAATAAGCAAAACTTGTAAAAGTTTTTTTAATTTTTTTTTTTATATTTTATTCTTACGGTTTAGCATTATGGCCATAATCTCACCTGATCTTAAGTGACGATACAGCCCAAGTTGGTAGACACGCTAAACCTGTGGAGGAACTGGCTCTCAAGTGAAGCTACCGGAACACACCTATTGGTATCTGGCGGCAGGTATACAACTTGAGGGTGGTAGCTAGCCAGGCGAGCGATAGAAAAAGCCCTACCACCATGCAAATAATCATAATGTAAATTCAAATACTGATTGTAGTAAGTCCTATATTAGAATGTGCCTCTAAAGCTGCTCTGGCAGGCTCTTATCAAATTTGGCTGCGTATGGAGAGAAGCACGAATAGTGAAAGTGAATGTTGACGCGCATCGAAAAGAGTTCTCTTGAACCTACACCCGTGTCACAAGTCTCGGGATCTGCTCGGAATTTCTTTCTCTACCACAAAAGGGGACCGGTACCAACACGGCAAAGCCATGGATTGTTTAGAAGTTCATCTCTCTAATCATTTGGTTAGCTAAGATTAGTAAAATGTTGGTTTGATGATAGTTCGAGAGCTCCAAGGAGTTCAGAAATTTTCACATATTATCATGATGAGGAAAGAAAATACCAATTAGTAGATTTATTACTGTTTCAAATCGTCGATACATCTTAAACACGCCCGTACTCTCTATAAAAAGTAACAATAATCTATATACTAATACGCGAGGCAAAAACTTTGTACCCTTTTTACGAAAATTGCGCAGACGGAGGAGTATGACATTTCGCACACTTATAGTTCACTAGCTGACCCGACAGACGTTGTCACGTATTAACTATGAATATTGAATTCGAATTGGTGTAATTAATAAAAAAATATTATTCAAAAATATAGTGTTATTGTAATGCTGTATGACAAATGACAGTTATGTGAAGTTAATATGGTCGTTAAGATTTTTTAAATTTTCTTATATTTTCTAATGTTCCGCCAAACTCCTTATTTTTTTCTTTAATAAAAATCTTCTCTTGATTAACACAACAAAAAAGGAATTAGCGAAATTGTTCTATCCGTTCACGCATGATGCTATGGCCAAGGAAAATATAAATATATATATATATATATATATATATATATATATATATAAGAAGGAGTGCAGCATAAATAACATTACACACACTACCATGCATTTGTTACAAACACGCATATATACTCTTGTTTATCGTTAAAGTCTGTGGTAAAATTGAGAATAGATTATAGATTAATATTGTTTGTCTTTACTGAACGTGAAACATAACCAGAATAAATTCATTTATTACAATATAAATATTAGTTATTAATGAATAATAATGTTCAAACTTAAAATTTAAATTAATCATGGTCGAATTTCGACAACTGGGTGAGCACTATTTATTATAATAACCAATCCCTGCAGTTTGTTCAAGTAATTTGCTGTCATAATGAAATTGATTTTTATAATAAAAAACAAAACAAATTGCAACCGATTTTTATATATTCTCAACTCACTATTTACTTTCAATAAAGAATTCGCGAGAAAAAGTAGCTTGTCTCCGTCTTCTGGGTCCCATCTATCTCTGTGCCAAAATTCATTACATTCATTCAATTCATTCATTACAAAAACTATTGAATGGATTTTAATGAAACGTAACAAAAATATAGTTTATGCATCATAATATCACATAGGCTATAATTTATAAAGATATTGTGTAAATTGTCCAAAATGTAACTATAAGTGTCAAGTAAGTAGGAAAAAATTCTGACATCTGCGAGCTATTCTGGTGTGCGTTGCAAAAACTGTTACAGTTACACATATAATGTGTAATGGAAATGTTTATCTTAAAGAGTCCTATGTTTATCTTTAAAAAAATTGTGACAGCATATATCTATCTTTTACGTGTAAGCAATAATTGCCAAAATAGTGAGCGACCCGCGTATAAATGACTAAAATAGCGGGTACCGGAATCACAATAGTTCAACAAAATCAATATTAATAAAAATAGTAAATGATTGAAATTGTTATATTATCTATTTGAAGAAAAGGATTTATTAATATTATTATGATTGATAACGCATATAGATATGAATAGAAAATACTATGTCAAAGCCCAAACCTGAAAGTATCATAGTTTCTCAGTATAGTGTACCACAAAAATGCATCAATTGTCAAAGGTATTAAGGCTTTATTCGTTCGCCTTGATACAATTCTCCACATTGTAATTAGAGAAATAAAAAATAAAAAATTATGTGTAATCCATTGTAAAAAAACGCCGTTTGTTCTACACTGTAACTAAATATTTTTATCAATTACTACTCACACTTTATACTAGCTATTGTCATTGCACGTTTTTAATATTATGGTTTCAGTCTATATAAAAAATGAAACTTATCATTCACATCCAGCCTTGTTAACTCTCCAAGAAATTATAGTGTGAATTTCTAATATTACAGCTTATCAACAGTGCTCCTTTAAGTTTCTTATGGAATACGTTTTGACTCTGCGGCAATTATATCGTTTATCGTCCAAGTTATACGGACGGACTGCACTGATTTTCCTCATTCCTTCAGAACGTTCCAAATACTCTACTAATTTGAGGTCATGGTTAAAAGCGGAACAGTCTAAACAATGAACCCTGGTATCTTAAATACAGCTTTACACTTTTTCAGAACAGTTAAAATCATAGTTGTCGTCCGCAAAAAGCAAATTATTTTTTAGAGCAATCAACGCAGAGCGAGCCTAAGAAATTAAACTTATCATGAATTTCATGTGTCATTGTTTATATAAACTAACTCAATAAGGTTCAATTCTAAATTCTATCAAATTAATAGTAAGCCTGTAGCGTCGAGTTCACATTATACAATTTCGGCCGATGGTATGTCTCGCAATTTTGTTCGGCTCATCATTTTTCACCAACCCTTACCGGACCTTCTACTGTCAGTACTGAGCTCTACTTAGTACCGCAGCTAAGTGTTCTAGACAGGCGAAAACTCTCTGGTACACTTACTTAATACCTTCTTCAAGTAGCACTATAATTTTGCAAACTGAATCTTAAATTTGAAATGGGAACAATTTTTTTATACAAAACTCTATTTAAAAGTAATAATATGTTATATTTTTTATTTAGTTATTATATTACGCATATTTTAGCACTAGTATAAAATTCTTATTTGTTTTAGTATAATTAGATTTTCATTTATTTTTTTCATTGAACTAGAACCTTAGAATATGCGCAACATAAAGGTATAGGAAGTTAGTGTTAGAAGACCTTCACACTAAAAAACTAAAAAACATATTCAAAGCATTCAACATATGGTGAAAATAAGCTTTAAAATAAAAAAGACTTTTACAGTGGTCTAATGAAACCTTGCTAGTTGCATGGACTCGGTATTGAAGAAAATTTCATATATTATACACGCTACACGTTTGAAATACCATATTGTTAGTAATTTTTTAAGGAAGCTAATTGTACTAAAACGTTATTACAATAAAAGAAACGGTAAAAAGTATTTTAAAGACACATGATTTATTTTCCATGAAAGTCATTTATACAACATTTAAATTCGGGAGGCCCTCACTTTTGAGTTATCTGGCAAAAAGTAAATTCTGTGTAGATAAACGAGAGATGTAAATTAAATACGAAAGTTCATACAGATAATTGGAATCGTTCCGAAGCAACTAAGTACGAGAATTACTCATATACTGCAGTTTTTTATATATAGTTTAGATAATATTTAGATCAACCAATCATGCCTTTGTAGAGTATACTAGTGTTTGTAATATTGAAAATATGTAGAGTTATTATCTACTGTTTAAATCAGCATACATGAGTTTTATACCTAATTAATAATTTTAATGTATGTTAATAGCATAATATTCCTGTGGTACGAAAAATGTATCGCTCTCGTTGGGAAAAGAGAATATAAATAAAAATATAAACTGTAATTAATATACATTGAATACCACTACTATTTCACCTAAGGTATTTAGATTTCTTTAAGCCAATTCGACTAAACTATTTGTGACATACCACACTTAAGATTGAATTCCGACTGGTACTTCAAATAATTAAGTAAAATTAACCTAGCGAACCTAACTATTTTGAAGCGATGATAGCTCAGTGGTAGTGTGTACGACTTCACGTCAAGGGGCGTGAGTTCAAACCCACCTACAATGAGCTTGAGCTTTCTGTGAAGGAAAACATCGTGAGGAAACCATAGCATGGTAGTACGGCTTTTTCGAATGCCCGCTTGGCTAGCAACCACCCTCAAGTTGAAAATCTGCCGCCAAATACCAATAGATGTGTTCCGACAATTGCACTTGAGAGCCAATTCCTACATAGGTTTAGCGTGTCTACCAACTTGGGCCGTGTCGTCATTTATGATCACGTGAGATTATAGCTATAATGCTAAACCTTAAGTATAAAAAAACCTATACTTAGATTCACAAGTTCTTCAATCCGTTTAAGTAAGCTACCTAATCAGAAAATAATTTTCTTCTCATGTAATATTATTTGATATCATTTAGGTCATAATAAAATTATTTTGTTACAAGTTTAGATTAATTTTATAATTTTGTAGTTATCTAATTGTTGGTATTTATAATATAACAGATAATGTATAAATGTAAATATCTCTTGTTCCTAACTAATGTTACAAATGGGAATACGAGTTTATTGTTACATTTTGTATACTCGTAAGGGGTACAGAAAAGGTAATTTCATCCAGAAGAAAGTACTATTCACTATAAGGATACAGAGACAACTTTTACACTAACAAATTCTACATTTACGGGAACGAAATCGCATGCAAAAGCTAGTAATACGTAAATATATAACCTTAAATATTAATCTTTATGTTATACTATCGTTATGCATGGGAACACCAAGGTATTCATTACGATTGCAACACAACAATCGCCACTTGCACACTGATCTTCACCAGCATGGGAACCGCCTTGGAGAGGGATACCTTTGATTACTATTGGGTCACTCTTCTATCGATAGACACCAACGTAATATTAATTCGTTTTAGTTAATTAATGTAATTGTAATTTTATAATAAATATTATTTTGTAATAGTTTCTTTTTTTGTGTCTCTCGAACGCGGCCTACATAATTAGTAAGTAGGTATTGGGAACCTTGAAACATGTAGATTACAAGTATGTATCTAATACGGATATTTGTAGAGCTTATTGTGTCAAAATAATCCTAACCACATTTGGTCAATCGTATCTTAAATAGTATAAGGTTATGTTCTTAAAAAACCGGTCGTGACCTACAGGAAATAAATTGCTGATTAAGTAGGAAACATACCATGTATAAATTACTAAAAAAAATAAAAAAAATAAGAAAAAGAATTGCTCTGCATATCAATAAACATTTAGGTTCAATTTTACACAAATTCTAAACTATAATATTTACTATAAAGCAAAGTTTTGTCATATGATATTAAATACAAAAATATATAGTGAGTGCAGTATAGTGTACAACCAACTTTATTTTCCACATCTTTGTTACGATGACCCGACGCGACAAGGCGCCAACTCGCCCGCCTCCACCGCAACGCGGCAGACAGTCTCGATCAATCCAACCCCTGTCTCAAATTTAATTGGCACTACGTAACATTGAATAAGTTCTGACAAGACTTACACACTTAAGTGTAAATTACAAGGAAGTTTGACTTGTTCAGTGGTTTATATCATAAAAATAATAATCGAGATCAGTCTGTTTATATTTAGCATTCCCATTTAAATTTTGCTATGGCCTGCATCAGAATAATGATAACTGAATATGTTCTCGTAAATCGTATATCTACAGCGATATGCTTGAACTGTAGTGTATATATCTGCATGAAACCGTTTTAGGTACAGAGAAAATAAAAAATAAAAAGATTTATTTTCGTTTATCCTAATGAACTTGGTCAGCATATTAGGATAAAATCATGATAGTATTATATTGTTGTACCTAACTGACGTACAATATTTCGTGATATTAGAATGCGTGGGCGTTAACCCTAGACCTACTTAATATTTGCGATTCAGTACTATGGACTAGCATAATTTTTTATTTGTATTTTTTATAACATCAGTTGTGATACAGCGTTTAAGTAACACAACATTACTGCACGATTATTAATAAAACATTTTTTATTTAACTTAAAACATTATCTCTACTAAACTATGTACGAAGCAATAGAAAGAATATAAGACTGGATCCTTACCCCTTCAATTGTCACTATCTCTTGATAAGAGTGCAAGTTTTCTAGTAAATCAAAGTCGGTATAATTGTTTAGAAAGTTAGAAAGATTCTGTTCTCTTGGTGGACACAAAAGAAGCTAATATAAGCATTTAATAAATGAAAGTAATACATTGAGTTTACAATTATCACAATTGCCCACATAGATAGAAGGTATAACTAAAAGCAGATGTATATTATAGTCTTGTGTGCAATATATGTAATAAAATACATAAAATTTTCAACATGTAACTTTTTATTTGCTGTGTGACCTTATGGGCACTATGCCAAAATAAACGATATTAACTAGTACAAAAGATTCTTAGACATTAGTAGAGTACCAGTCTATACAAAACTAAGTCTAGTACGTATATGTGTATCTCGACTTAATGTTATCTACCGAGCGATAGTTCATCCTAGATTATAAGTGGTAGGTATGTTGCAGTCGTACAGATACACCTACAATAAAAAAGAGTATTGTCAACAGCACCAGATGTCAGGTGTAAATTATAGTCAAAAACCATCCAGGTGAATCTATAAGTACATATAAAATATACTTCAAGATTATCAAAGCCGTTTATGAGAACACTTACAAACATGAGAATAATTGCGCATGGCATAGGACTTTTATATATAAGATCTTGAAGACAATTCAATTCTTGGTAAATAGCAAAATTTTCATAACATATATATAAAATTATAAATAGATCAAGTTAAAGCACAGTCACACAGAATGCTACATTTTATCAAATTGTTTTCCTGTTTGTTGTTTGTTCATTAGACGTTTTATCCATAGGTATTCCAGTCGACGTACTTTCTTCGGCATTTCTTGGGTTTTCATTAAGTATCGAAGAATTACTTGAAACTAAAGGCTTGGCGAGTACGGTTGAGACCACACTGCTATCCTCTCGAACGGCACCACTGCTTGTTTCTTCGGTTTCTTCACGGTCTAAGCTATCATTACGTTTATCTTTATTCTTCTTCGCATTTTTTATTGCCATCAACATTTCTGTAATCAATTAACAATTTCTACATATAAAACGTATAAAGTAATAGATTAAATTGTATTAATTTTAAGACATAAAAACATTAACAAATTATACATTAGACTATTAAATTAAATATTCATTTATTGGCGCGAGTTAACTAGTATAAACGATAAGACTAGCATTAGCAAATTACCTAAAATTCTCCAAAATCGCATATATAAATGAGTTATCATAACCAAATTGATGATTAAAAAGGATAATTATATTATGTTTTTATAATTTTTCATGAATATTATATCATTCATGTTATTATTCTACGTTTTTTGCTATGTTTGACATCTTCATTACTATTTATTCATTATTTACAATCAGAAAATGCTTTTTCCTTTGCCTAGGTAGATGGTAGATTAGAACACAATGTCACCAACGATAGAAATAAAAGTATAATTGAACTTGAATAAGACACTGGTAGTGCCAAGTTTGTAGGGGGGAGGTAAAAATAACTTCACCTATTGACTTGAAATTTAGCAGAATTAAAAAATAATAAATAATAATAATAATATATAAATACGTAAAATATTTTAAAATAATACGTAAAAGTAAAATAGTGGACAATTTTAATGATATATCTCCATAATAATCTCCATAATAAAACAAATTAAACTAACACAATTAAAAAAAAATGTGCCAAAAAAACGGACAGGCGGCAGCCAATACTTTAAACGCTTATGATATCGAAAGTTAAAACGATAACTACAGTAGGTTAAAAAAAAACATAAAAAGAATCAAAAACTTTTTAGCTTACTAATGAAAGAATCTAGGTTACGATCATTAGTTTAAATAATAAATAATAAAAGTTTATTTAGCAGGAATAAGTTTTATATGTTCCCCTACCAAGCATGACCCTGACTAGGGAAACCTGTGTCACGGATGGCCACCACAAGAAAACGCTTGTACAAATGAATGTAGTGGGTAACCAATATACCGTGAGTATATATAGTTTATATACTATATTACGCATTAAATATGTAAAGTTGATTTTATAAACCTATTATTATTAATTATATACAAACATATGAAACAAATGTAAGTTTAAGACACAGTATATGTATATAAATTCAGAATACTATTTTGTAATTTACGTTGCAATTTGCAAAAGATCTTAAGTTTCTCTGTATGTCAAGGCCTTCCCAATTTTTCGTGCCTGCCTTTGTTATTCATAGGTTTGATTCTTTAAGATTACCAGATTTACATATTATATTGTACGAGAATAAGTTAAGGAACAAAACAAACCTTTTCGTATAACTATTGTTAATTATTGGAGTGGTTAGTTTAAAATTCCTACTTTTTAACATGTTCTGGTAGTTGGGGGAATTTATTACGCCTTCGTGTACTCAAACGGGTAACGTCTAAATGCGGGTGAAATGTGGCAATTCAATATTAGTGACGGATAATATATCAACAATTCGCTACTGCAGTGATATGTCTATCCATTTAAGAAAGAGTGGAAATTATTCTCATTACCTTGGCAATCTTATTCACAGAGTCTTACATATTTATACAGTAAACATCTAGCTATCAAGCATACAAAGCCTAAGAGCTGGTACTTCAGTTATAGTTCTGAAGTATCCACCTGTGTTATTCATTAATTTTATACAATCATCAATTCCTTCATATGTGTTTTACACATTACATACATTTATACTAACATCTTCGAAAATAATCTTACCCCGGCGGAAATTTGCTGAAAGTGGCATTTATAATCTCCTCGTAATCTATCTTCTTATAATGAAATACTTTCTTAAAATTAATACCCTGATATATTCAATTACATATTTATAAATTATGAGAAAACAAAATAGTTGGCAGCATCTATCAATTTCAAAGGATATTATGCTAATATGTCTATTTTTTACTTCTAATCAAATTTTGTCAGTTACATATGAGCAAACCTTCAACGTAAAATTTATTACATTTATTACACTATTGCACCTTACATAAAATATCAAAGAATTTATTTCTTTTCAAAACCAATCTGCATAATAAATCAAAGGAAGAAAACCATCAAAGGAAATAAAGCATATGATATTTACAGATTTTTAAGGTACAACAAAGAACAAGCGATTCGATTATCAGACGCTAGTTTTATAACAAACTAGCGACCTGTCCGGCTTCGCACAGGTGGAAATTTATTTTTTAAACATTTTGGGATAACCTTAGAGCAAATGACTTTTTATGCAGTATATATTCTAGTAAATTGTCAACGTTATCGTAACAGCGATCACACGGGTTTTTAGATCTGCTCAACAAAAGACTCTCTTCTACCTATACTACTATTAAAAATACTCCCCCATGACCGATTTAGGTGAGTCAGGACTTTGGGAATGAGAGACGGTGGTGGAATCACCTACGCAAGTGGATAGTTTCATGGAACACTGAACACATCGTGAAATAGTGCTTGCTGGTCTTATAAGTCTAGAGACACGTAATTTTTACTACATGGGTAGTTTTCGAATCAAACAAATTTTTCGTTGGGATTTCCCACTTGATAAACACTATTTCCAAAGCAGCTGGCAACGAATACCGTTCGGGGGACGGGGGGACGATAGCGAAATAGATGGTCGATATAATTGTTGTATATGCCTGGAATATAGTGTATGCGAAGGTGCATTCGATACAGATCTGTCAACTCTTAACATTTGGTAAGTTACATCCATAAGAGGTAGAGATTTCATGTCCTTTTCTTTTCGTAATTGTGCTACTAGAATCAAGCTACCCTTTAGCGATAGCATGACCCTGGAGAGTGTATGGTATGGCTAACATTTCCTTCTAATAGCTGTGTAGCTGCTGCTCCTTCTACGACCATAATCTCCGTAACGCTCGATCGTTTAGTTGCGCTCCACAAGCCAGGTCGGATGCATCCATTACTAAAAAAAATCTGGATCAGGATAATGTATCGGTGTTGATAACTTTCAATTTTCGATCCACCAATTCACTTCGTACACTACACCTCGAGGTAGAGGGTAGGCCCTCTTGTTTCCTAAAGAGTTCATGAACATTAACAGTTGTCGATGATCGAGTCGACCTCGTGGAACAATAAATCTTGCGATATTTAGATAACCTATTCATTCAGAGTAACCATTATTTGTTCCAGCACTATATTGGATATTCGTGTAATGGTTACGATTTTTCTGTGTGGTAGAGTTTTTTGGCTTAATCAGGGATTCAATAGTGTTCCTAAGTAAATTAATCTTTTTGAGGAAATAAAACCGATTTTTTTAAATTTATCTGCCCAAGTCGGCAATGTCTTTATCGTGTGTGCGATGTGATCGTATAGTAGTACGTCAGCATTTTGATATACTATTAAAAGGTTGTGTAGGTACACTACAACTCTTATATTCCATCTTTGTCACAATATCTGAGCCATCCAATTTGTGAGAATCGAGAATGTTTTGGGGGCTGTAATTGGACCGAATGGCAGGCAACAGCTCCTGATCGTATACAAGACGCAGGAATCATTTTGTGTAATTTCGATATTTTTAGATGGAAATGTGCATATTTATCATATGAAACTTTTTGATTGTCACATATTTCTTTGGCGCTTTGAGATTGAATATGGGCCGAACTGATCCGTCGAGTTTCGGTATCAGAAACAACAAAGAAATTACGCTTGAAGAAAGAGGAGACCTTTTTGAAAAGCCTCGTTTTTTCATTTTATGGATAATAGCAGAAATTTCTTGTGAGAAGAGATCTCCGATTACATTTTCATAAACAAGTGGAGAATTTTTGATGAAACGCTATTCGAAACACGTTTATTAAATTTCAGGAATGTATCTGGTGCTCCCCTTCTTTTCCAATATCGAAGAAGCCAACCGTCCAGCTCGATATTGCTTCGAGTCATTGCTTATATGTTTTTTGACGTCAACAAGGGTTTCTTAGAATTTCTACTTCTCATCTGAAACTTCCCGTTCGGGCCAAGCACTTCGGTTATAAAATGTATTTTTGACCATAATTTTTGGAATATCTTGTAGACTGACCTCTAGTAGACAAATTCCTATGACGTTAACCCCGCGAAGGTAGATTTTTGCGAGAGTGCATGTACGTACCAATATGGAACTGATAAGAGATCGAGCCCGCGAGGAGCGGCTATTCGATTAATAAGTACTTTCGTTGCCCATTGCTATTTGGATGCCAGGAAGGTATTCGAACTCCACCCACTTTTTCAAGTGTTGATGTGAAAGGTTCGGCATCGTTTATGTGGGTTATTGATGGAGGTAGGTACTTATTCATAATAATAGTAATACCAAATGGTGTGTCTTATTTTTTATTTTTTCTTGTACTTTGAATCCGACGAAATTCAACTATATTCTAAGTTGTTATAAGTATTTAAACAGATACGTTTGGATTATAAAAAAAATTAACGATGGTATTCCACTCGTTAAAATCCACATAAAACCATCTGTCAACAATTTCGATTCTTATATTACAGGCACTACTATAATTAAGTGTTTCTAATAGAATCAATTAATTGAAAGATTATAATAAAATGATAAAAATTTACTAGTTTCTAATTTATTCCTTTGTATTCACCCAACTACCTATCTGGATGCCAATTTTAACTTTCTAGGTTACCTGGAACTTTTGATCTATAGGTCAGTGATAAAAAGTATATTTTTTAACTGTTCCACTAATCGTCATACAATTTTGCATACACGTTTACTTTTATAAGGAGTAGTAAAGGATACTGCTCACTTTTTATTCAGAAAATAAGTACTTTAATAATTTTTAGTTCCACGCGCACGAAGTCGCGATTACAGATATTGTTGTATAATTGTAATAAAAATTTGGTAACAAAAATACAATAATTCGATCCGCTTGCATGTAGCTCTGCTTGTGTGAGCCACAAAACCGCACTAGACATGACATTTACATTACAAGCTAAGCCTAGTGGAGGAACTAGCTCTCAAGTGCAACTGCCGGAACATGTTTTGTAAACATTTGTTAAAGATTTTCAACTTGGAGTTGGTAGCTAACTAGCTATATATTAGAAAAAGCCCTACCACCCTGCTATAGTTTCATCACGATGTTTTCCTTCACTGAAAGGTCAAGCTCATTGCAGGCATTTGAACTCACGTCCTTTGATGCTGCGTTCGTACACTCTACCAACTGAGCTATCATCCATTGTTATATATAACGAAGTTTATGAAATTATTTAATTTGAATACAAGTAATATGTTGCCTATTCTGTTAAATATATTTAATTAGCTTTATTACGTAGAAATGTCTAGGTGCATTATTACAGTCTAAGTACGTTACGTATTGCGAAAAAACTTACCGAGAGTAACTTTTCACGTTTTAATTTATTATAAATTAAATTAAGTTATAATTTGTTGTATATATTATCTGCTCTGACTAAATTTATACTAAAATCTGAACAGAACACACTTCTATGATTTATAAAAGAACTAAGTAAATCGGTTTAGTACTAACGGTACAGGAAAATACAGAGATCTCTCATATAATGTACGAGAATGGAAATTAGTTCAAGAATAAGATTTTATCACATAAAAGTATCTAGGTGTATTTTTTTCTTTAGTTTATAGCTTTAGCGTTATGGCTACAATCTCCCCTGATGTTGTGATGATGTGGCTACATGTGTGGATGCGTGTGTGTGTTTGTATTTATGTATTTTTTTTTTGTAAAGAATAAACTCAAGAACTACTGGACCAATTTTAAAAATTCTTTCTCCGTTAGAATGCTACATTAGCGTACTCATGTACATACATTAGCTATGAGTAACATAGGCTATATAACATTTATTTTATGAAAAACATTAAGTAAAATTTTAATTCCACAGGAACGGAGTCGTGTAATATGCGAGAGTGGAAACTACTCCAAGAATATGAATAACAATAAATAGGAAATAATACGAACTAAAACCTGTTTAAAATAAATTATACGGTGAGCGCCTACAGATATTTTTTTAATCACATGTAAAAATTAACAATTATATAGTACGTACAATATATCCTTCACATGAATAGTAGTTTTTATTTTTAGTGATATACTTGCGATATAATTATGTAAATCTTAGTTGTTTTGTAAGCAACAGACCTTAAAGAGGTGTATATCTCTGAGTTTTTGTTGATTAATAATTAAAATTCTGTACATCAGTATGGGTACCTACGTATTATGTAAGTAGTAAAAATGGAAATAAAACACTATACATAATTAATATTTTTAATTATAAATATTTATTTTCAGTTTAATTTAATGCCTTTACGTGAAATACTTTAAGCTTGGTTCTACGACAACTATACCTATACTATACTAACTATACTAACTATTATACTTATACTATACTAACTTATATCACCTCTGACTTGGCTTTTCCTTATATATGACATTGGTAAAACCATCTTAGCAAAGTTAGATGTTAGTGCCATAAAGATATTGATATCAGGGGTTCGGACTGGCACAACCTTTACCTCGTCAACCTTACAACCTCAACTTTATTCAGGGATCATAATAGTTTTGGATTGAAATTAAAGAAACTACCGGAACTCTATAAAGGAAAGCCTCTGAAAAATCTTTCTGTTCTTGTGGTGCGGCCATAGGTACAAGAAGGCATTAATTAGTAGGATGCAAGATGTTCCATGACAGACGAGATTACTCACGTCGCCACGATAGAGTACTTGAAATCATACGTGAAGCTATAAGCCTTTCAATAGTTAGAGCCCAAAAATGATTTACTACTAACAAAAGACAAATAAATTTTGTAAAAGAAGGCTCAGTTGTAAGATCCATAAATAAGCCCTGCTCAATCCTAGGTGCTGCACCTAGCTGAATTATACTGATGGACACGTATGAAAAGGATTACAAAATATCAGTAAATGTTGGGGCTTCGACTTCCAGACCGGATATGTTTATTTATTGTAGAACAACTAAACACATAGTACTAGTATGAGCTTACTGTACCATGGGAAACAAACATACCTAAGGACCATGCTATAAAAATAAATAACTACTACGAGCTAATAAATGACCTGAATAGGAATGGCTACGTGGTCAATTTATAAGCGGTTAAGGAGGGAGCGAGAGGTATACCAGCAAAACCTCTTTATAACCTTCTAAAAGGCCTGTGTAGGACTTCAGTGAGTTTTACTAGCACGTTTTTCTAGAGAAACCCGAAAGGTAAAGGTGAGCGTCGACACGCGTTGACAAGTGACCCCTTAAACCTACATAATAGTCACAAGTCATATTGTTCGGAGTTTCACTCCCTACCACACGATGGACCCGGCACCCGCACGGTGAATCCATGGTTCGCTAAGAAGTTCGCCTCTCTCTTAGCTTATTTACATAAAACTACGTTATTATCCTTTAGTATGCATATGAGGGTATAGATATCCTGTCATTTTGAAAGCAATGATATTTTTATGGAGCAACTACGGTAGCCTAGAATGCGTAAAGGCATTGTTGTACATTCGCGTCAACATCACTGGCGTACTTTCTTATTTATATATACCCGTATAAAACTTAACCTTATACATGATCGATGGGTATATACATAAGTTTTAACTTTTCATGGTAGGGTTTTAACTAATGTCCGCCTGACTAGCTACCACCCTCAAGTTGAAAATATGCTGCCAAATACCTATAGGTTTGTTGTGGCAGTTGCACTTGAGAGCCAGAACTGGCCGACTGCTTGTGATAAAAGTAATGTCAGCTTACCGCAAAACTAAAAAAAATTAATTGATGATATACTACAGAAAGTGTTCTATTTTCTAATTAAAAATATCTAATTAAAAATATGTTCTATTTTTAACAATTATCGATATTATATTTTAGTTACCATGGTATTATTCCTTATCAGGCTCTGGAAAAATAGAAACTTATTCCAGAACTATTGGAGCGCAAACTTGAAGTTTCTATCAAGTAAATACACTAAAAATGTTGCTGATCATTATCAGATTAAAGACTCGGAATTAAAAAACATTCTAAAACAAATGTGAAAAGTAAGTGTTAGTAATCTTAGAAAAACATAAAAAAAATGCGAGCACACAGAAATAACGAACAATTTCATTGTGTAATTAAATACTTAGGGAAAAGAAAATTTACTGTGTTACGAAGAAACTACAGACGAACTTTTGAGTCCTGCTGAAATACTAATTATATTGATTACCTTAGTTTCTTGAAATATTTAGTAAGCAGTTGTTTACTGTTGTAGTAATGTAGTTGTGTGAACAAATTAGAAGTAAAATTAGAATCATCATCACAATTATAAAATCCTAATTCATTGCAAAAAAGTAATAAATGAATTGATCTGTATGAATGAACATAATATAATAACATGTATTAATATAATCAACGTAATAGGTAAAAATAAACTATTATAAACTAGCTGTGCCTGTGACTTCGTTCGCATGGAACTAAAAATTATTTAACTAATTTACGGCCTATGTTTCTCACTGTTAATATAGCATTCTAATGGTGAATTTTGGAATGTGGGTGCTGTAGTTTTTGAGTTTATTCGTTACAAACATAAATAGAAATATTTAATCTATATAATATTAGTATAGATAATAAAATTTTGGATTTTTATCCACACAAAATAAAATAATCTTACCAAATCGATTAAAAAAAGAAGGAGAAATAAACAGAATGAAAGGAAATAGGTTGGAATACAATTTATTGTCCGAGTTCAGAGTATAAGCTTAAATAAACCATTCATAATCCTTTTATGCCGACAGTCTACCGCGCCCCACCACGTAGATAAGTAACTCTTTGTATTTCCTTTAAACGTGTGTAATGATGAGAAGATCAAAATGTTAAAATGAATGCCGAAAAACTAGCAATAAATAAACAGCAGTTTATTTTGCATAGTGGTAGAGCTTTTTCTAATGACCGCCTGTCTAGCTACCACCCTCAAGTTGAATATCTGCCGCCAAATATCTATACGTTTGTTCCGGCAGTTGCACTTGACAGCCAGTCTCTCTACTAGGCTTAGCGTATCCATCATTTTGGGACACTTAACATCCGGTGATATTGTGGCCATAACGCTAAAGCTTAACTATAAAAAAATGGTTACCTAAATAAAATATATAACTAGTAATATATACACCAATCAAATGATTGTTTCTTAGTTGACTAAAATCGTTTAATATATTAACTAGAAAACAAATGAGTAAAAATAACTACTACATCACGCGACATACCATCAACAAATGGTGAGTAAATGCTTGTTCTTATGATATTTCTTACAACAAAAAAGAAAATAAACAGACAATAAAAACTATGTTAAGGAAATTATGTTGATTTTCAATTTAACCCTTTTCACTTACTTAATATCATCATATCCCAATACAAAAATATCATATTCAAAAGAGTATTTTAAAGTGTGTGTTATCGTCAATAATATCATCAATCACTATACGGATGTCATTCTATCGATTAAAATTAGAGAATTTTTATTTCAAACCTGTGTGTAGTAAACATTACATTAGTTTAAAAAAAACTTAAGTTCAAAAGTTTCATCCTTTTGTATGTAAAATGAGATTCTTATACGTTTTAGTTGTAATTCACTGTTAACGAAATTAAAAATATATATTTTGAATGTTTACTTTACAATTTAGTAAAAGGAAAAGTATCATTCAGGAAAGCACTTTATATTTTTTGTACGCTACAAATATTATCAAACATGCTCAGTAATTATTATTATCATGCTATATTAAAGGTTTAAACACTGTTGTAAATGAAATTAGGTTATATAAAAATAGCGTGCTGTTCTTGCAAGATGGATAGTCACCTCCTTATTAGTCTGTCAGTATAGGGCGAAGATTAATAGCAGCATATCACGGGAGTGGATATCGAGGCAATAGCGAAATATAAACCGAGCAATTATTTATAGGTGATAACTTGAGTTCTTAAAAATAAGTATATATATAGAGCTATTTAGACGTAAAAGTATAGCTTCTTTGTTTAAAGAAACATTATAATTTGATGTAATTGAATAATAATTATATAAAAATTAAAATGAACTGCAAAATCTTGGATAATAATATACATTCAACAGGAATTTTATAATGCTTGTATAAATAAGCAAAATATAGTATACCGTTTTCATGAATATTGTTTACAGAGTTCTGTTCGAGTATATATAATTTAGATGAACGTTATGTTATTTTTATAAGTTGTTAATTTTTGTTATATTTTCTTTCGGAATTAATTTCCTATAAGGGTGAGTTTATGTGAAGCAATAGGTCACTATTTGTATATCTATCTAAATGAAATATTAGAGGTCATAAACTATTGGATAGAGATATATTTTTTTTTTTATTTGTACTAATTAGTTTCTCGGACCTTATAGAAAAAGCGTTATGACAATACCTTCATTAACTAAAAAAATATAAATACATTTTTTAACCGCATTTTTGCATATTATTATTATTATATTATTAATCTTTAATCATCAATCTACATCTTTGTTTGTTTAAATAGGACAAAGTGTCAGCAACTTATCTGTGGGTATGCCTAGTACGACTTTTCCGCTTTATAATATTAATATAGATAGATTTCGCAAAATCAAAGCAATAGCAAAATTCACTAAATATTTCCTTCGAAATGTTCAATTCGTATTATGTATCTATCAGCTTGGGTGTACAAATTTGTTAACTATAACCGAATGTTTTACCGTCGTTTGAGTTTTTTTGACTGTACTGCACCTGGTGTTAAGTACAGTACAATCTAGAACAGCGGTGATTAACAATGATCCGAAATTTACAATCAGTCACCGCTGTCATGCTAACCTGGTTAGCTACCTTTTCACGCCTCTTTTGAAGGACCCTATGTCATAGGAGGGTGGGAACACGCTGACTGCAAGACGGCTCCACGGTACGACAAAAATATGAATCAGCAAACTTTTTACTTCGCCATTCAATAGGAGTCACCATGAAGCTATGACACCGAATTCGCGCCCGCGTGGGTCTGTAGTGAAACGGGTTGGAGGTGATTATATTGAAGAGCTCTTCAGAATACTTGCCGTGGTACATACGGTAGAACACCCTTAAAGAGGCAATGCCCCTTCATAGCTTCAGCGGTTCTACAGTGTTGGTGGTGTCTGTATCATTAACAAAGCGTACAGCCCGCCTCTGCAACCTGTCTAAGGCAATGAGTAAATATTGAGGGGATCCATCCCAGAGATGCGAGCAGTAATCTATGCACGGCCGAACTAGGGACTCATAAAGAAGGTACACTGGGCGGGCATGAAAAATAAACGCACTCTGTTCAGGATTCCGACTCTCCGAGATGTTGTGGAGATGATATTCTCGATATGGTTCTTGAGGTTTAGATCGCTCCGAATATTCATTACAACTCAACCAAGTTACTTGCTCCCCATATGGATATGCGGGTCAAGACTTGGTTAAGTTCAATAACAAGTTCCTTACGTCTCATTTCTGTATCTCCCCGACCACTGCCGGGCTTACTGATGTAGCACCCATAAACCGTGCTATCATCTGCATAGCAATGAATGCCAGCGAGAGGTAGCATATCGTTGATATGCAGAAGAAACAACGTGGGTGACAGGTACAAAGCCTTGAGGAACTCCAGCATTTACAGTCATGAAATCTGCGCTCATGCAGAAAGCTGGAGATACAACGGCAGAGGTTCTTGGAGAGTCCGTACGACGGGAGTTTGGAGAGAAGTCCACGGTGCCAAACCTTGTCGAAAGCTTAGGCTATATCCAAACTAATAGCCATAGCCTCGCCATGCTTGTCAATCGCTTCCCCCCAGCGGTGCAATTCTGGTTTCAAATTGTCCGGTTCGGTCGAAAGCCATATTGTCGATCATGAATAAGGGGGTGGTCTTCTAGGTGACGTATAAGACGGACATTAATCATGCGTTCCATGATTTTGCACAACACTGAGGTTACAGCGATGGGATGGTAGTTGTTGGGGTCTGAATGAACCCCTTTTTTAGGAATCGGTTGCACGATGGCCTCTCTCCAAACGCGAGGCACGACATCGGAGATACTTTTACAGAATGGCGGTACAAGCGTGACAATATCGGGGTCAACGCAGCTGCACACTTTTTGAGAACAATTGCTGGGATACCGCCCAAGCCACTGGCTTTCCGAACATCGAGTGACAGTAACTCCTAGCGCACGTCTCTTTGTCTGATGTGGATGTCAGGCATCGAGACATTGTTGTTGGTTGTTGTGGGCGGTTGCGCGTTTCTATCGTCGATTTGGGAATGAAACCCCAATTTTTGTGAAATACGTAATAAGGGCGCGGCAAAACATCAACGGTCGCTGTTATTATACCTACCTAAGCAAGCTTCTCGACGTTTAGATATATACTGAAACACGAAGAACTAAAGAATCATCACTGTAACGGATTTATCACCATGTAGAACTCCACACTCCCGAAATAATGTATTTCTCCATTTCTTTTATAGGTAATAAATAGGTTTCTCTTATAGAAATGAGAATGCGATGTCTCTCTCCTGAGAATATACGTATATCAGCATTAAGATCGTCAAATATAATGCAAGTCGCTAAACGCGTATGTGATTCATTGCCACATGTTCACAAATGTATACCAGGTAGTCAGTAAAAATTATTAAGATTCATGGCCATAAATAATAATCATACTTTAATTATTAATATTTCTCATAATATTAATATATTGCGCCAAACTTAATGCTTTGATTCATTATATATATATATATATATATATATATATATACATAAATATATTTATATTTATATGTATTAACAGGCTAATACTACTACTAGAAGTCTATTCTACGTTAAAAATAAAAAAAAATACAAATAAAGAAATACTTACGTAATAAAATGTAATAAAAATTGTATAGAATTTTGAATAAGATGGTAATCTTTTACCTATTTTTCTTTACCTAATTAACTTTTTACTGTTTTATTGTACCTATTTATTTAGTGAACCACAATACATAAAAGGAACTACTGATTTATACATATGTTTAATAGGTATATGTATATTTTTGAAAGGTCAACTACAAAAAACTTATCAAACTCGTATCAGATGCATAGATATTGTTAATGCAAAATTAATGCAGAGATTTATTTCCTGTTACGCTTCCGATCTATTTCCTTAATTATATTATTAAAATATACTAATAACAATAAAAATATATTAATAAGTTTATCGTTAATTATCTATTATAAAGTAAAATGATAAAGAATATGATTTTATTTTTATTTGGAGTGAAAAATTCTGTTAGTACGCTGAGCACTTTATTATGTGGGCTTTGAATGAATGTTTGTTATAACGTAGTGCTGAAACGGTAGAGTAAAGTCAACTCCAATCAACTAATGGAACGAGAGAGATATAGTAAGCGAGTCACTGCTATACTCGATCATCGTGCGTTACATTAGAAAGGAAGACTCAACAATCGCATTGAGTATCAGCACGATGTTTGAGTTAATACTTTGATGAAATTTTCACTTATGTGGTATGGTCTTAAGTAAGCATAATTTTTATGTTTGTCTGTTTGAACTTCCGAATTAACTCAAACACAGCTTAACTTTTTTTTTAATGGTAAGTGCGATAATTATATAATTCCTCAATTAATGTTTGTAATAATATCAACAAAACTGTTAAAAAACGTAATATATTTTTTATTCTTTCCGATGCTGAAGAAATTTTGCACTCGGAAAGTATGTGCTATAAAATTATTATTTTTTATAGTTAATATTTAGCGTTATGGCCATAACCTCACCTGATCTTAAATGACAATACGGCCCAAGTTAGTAGACACGCTAAACCTGTTACTATTATTTTTACTAAAAGAGTAATAATATTATTACTAAAAGAGACAAGTAACCTAGCTCAGAACAACGCCTGTTTTATATTAAAACAGGAACTAAAGTTAAAAAATAAACGAACACTATTTTTTTTTTACAAAAACAAACAAGTATAACGTAACATATACTGCGATAATTAAGGAGAGATCATAAAAATAAGACTACATTCATAAAAAAAAAATACACAACCACTTAGCAAGCAATGCTACGTAAATTATATAGTATTATTTATAATTTGTTATAACAAGGAATAATACAGGTCAAATTCATTCGTCACTGGTGACCCCATTAGTTCTATTGTTTACCAAAACCCATAGGACAAGTATAAGAAATTGTCTGCAGGTAAAATTATTATTCTGTTACATAATACTATATTATTCAAGACTGTATCTCTACTTAACGTAAGAATATTAATGATTCTAATGTAAGAATATTAATGATTGAACATTCAAAAAATTAGTGTTATATTCAAATTCAATTCTTAACATTGGTACACGTTTTGTCGGTTTGTTTTGTCATATATAGAGAAACAAATGCACAACAAAAAGTAATCGATCTAGCCGATTAGCAACATAATAATGGCATAAACACAGGCATCAGAATTTTATATATAAACATTTATATCGCATACTGCTTGCATGATATATAGTAATATAAAAGTACACATGAACTAAATTTATATTTATATGTTATATCTTTGTAGATGTTGTCATTACTATATTTTTTGCGAAATCCTTTTCATCTATTTTTTTTATTTTATAAACGTGTACCGGATGGTATTCTCATCTGATGTTAACTCTTTAGATTTAGATCTACTCTTTAGATCTACTTGAAATAATTAAAACCTGAAACCTAAAATGGCAATTAAATTTTATATGTCAAAGTCAAGCTAAATAATATCCTAGTTTCTATTGCCATAATTTGGCTTCATTGTGTAAAATTCCTTCAATTGAAAATAAGTAATTTCACACAGTGTTCGTGACACTATCAGAAAGCCATCATCGCTTCAATAATTATAATGAAAAAATAATAGCAAGCTCGCACAGTGGTAGCGAACCTTACATTATTGAACCAAGAAGTCGCAGGTTCGATATCCGCAGACATTTCACTTTAGTATGAAGAACATAATTGTCAGTGGTGTATCTAGGTTATATATATTATTATTACACAATATTTGTAATACTAACTTGATTTAGTTTGAAGTGAAATGACCTTGTGTGTTATTGTGTACGCACTAAAAATATTATTATGGTATTTTCGGAATATTTACTGCATTTTATTATCTAAATATTTATATCTTTGTCTAACCTTGTCATTGTCACTCAGTGCCGATTCACATATTTCAATAATATAAATTATATACAAAGAATATAGACTAATACATATAAATAAATTATCTATTTTATTCATAAAAAATACAAAATTACATTATATTAATAGCTAGCTGTGTCTGCGACTTCGTTCGCGTGCGACTAAAAATTATTTTATAGTTTTTTCCCGTTGTTGCCACTTTTTTCAATATAGTTTTAGTCTTATTGGTAGCAATGTGATATTAAATAGTCTAAAACCGTCGTCAAAGAATGCCTTATCAATTACAAAAATATTTTTTGATATCCGACTGGTATACTGATGAAGCCTTTTTTCTTTATAATATTAATATAGATAGATTGAAAAATGTAGGTAAAAAACTATAACTACTATCAATTAATGAATATAAATGTCGATTCGAACCATGGATATACGTAATTCTATTTTTTTTGTTCGTTACCGTACTCAAATATTTAAATAAAAAGATGAAAATAAATGGATTTATCGAGTTATATAATATTAAAACGGCATAAAAACTTCTGTTGAGTAAAATGAAATAATGTTGGCCATGTTTTTATGTTTATTTACGATATTCTTTCAAGTACAAATTAAATATAAATAACACCACCCAACAAACAAGTTTAAAAATAAGTTTTATTTTATTCATAATAAATTTAGTTATAACATATTAGTCACGGTCTTATATTGTAGAAATTTAAATCCGCTATATAATAAATTATAATTTTTAAGTCGAAATGAAATATAGTAAAAACCTAGTATTCAATGTTTACTTATAATGAACACCGTAACTGAGCCTAATCTGTGTATAGTTTATTTTTTTAATTATAATCACAGTATATTTTGTTGCCAATATAGCTGTCCAAATTAATATTATGTTTTTTTTTGTTTGTCTGCATTCGAAACCACTGCGCAAATGTTGTTGAAATTCGAGAAAATGATAAGTTATCAGAGATAACTAATAATATGGGTTAACATATAGGATATTTTTAATCTCATAAAACGAAAGGACTCCTCAATTATAATAGTTAAATTGTTGTAATAAATGAACTTCTCGGGGGATTGTATTGCAATATATTATGTGAGATAGATGAAAAATTAAAATAACAATCTATTTTGTTAGTGCTCAATGGTCAATATCATAAAATGGACCACTTCAATGAGTGAGAAAAATTTGCATCTTGATAATAAAGATTTTCAGGTAGCATGAGAATAGATATTTAATGGGTCATTGCAAGAATGGTTTATATAAATCACAATCCAGTGGTTGTCTTTCATCCCTTAAAACATTTTTTACATTATTTTTGTTGTTCACTATACTTGTTTTGAAAAAGAAAGTCGTAAGTACAGCTAGCATGAAATAACTTGGAATTTGGATAATCTGTATATGTAAAAGAAACTCCGCTTGTTTACATCATTTATACCTTAAGGACAGCTAGTCCGATTGTGATGATCTCTGATTAGTTAGATTCCTCTCTGCCTAGAATAGCAGCATAACAATAAAAATAAAATCCTAAATTGAAAGTTAACACGACATTCATTGACTGTTAGGCGGTACGAAGTTTGCCGGGTCAGCTAGTTATTAATAGGTTATAGTTCATTTTTGCAGCTCTTAAATAAATGATGTCTACAAAACGCAAATATTGATAAGTTCTTTCATTTTTTATTAGATGAGTCAGACATGGTATAAAAAAACACAATAGAGAACCTATTCGTAAGTATTATTATTCGACATGGGTGCATATAATTTAAGATTAAACAAATTTTATTGAACTTTAAAAATGAATATAATAATAACTTAACAAATTGTAAAAGTTTATTAAAAATCTTTAATATTATAAAAAAGCGACATCTTTTTATCTGCTTATCGATTAATGTTCTTATAATTCAAAAATCATTGAACCGGTTTGCATATTTTTTTATTCATAAGCGAACTTACTGGTCTGCATATGATTTTTTATATTAGGTAATATATAAACACGTTACGGCTATAATAGTATAGATACAACTACCAATAAGACGGCAAAAAGTTACTACTATTACGGGTTTTTGCGATACTGCATATTAATCATAAACCGTTAGCTTATAATGTGAAATAAATCATATAATATAAAAGCTTTTTTTAAATGTACATTTAGCACCTATATATATGTAAATACAGGTCTTTAAGGTTTTTAAATTTGGGTTTGTTAAATAGTATAATTATACATTTACAATTTTACCCCATGCGAATTTATTGTACTCAAACATTGAAACACGCGTAGTAAATGTTTTCAATGTAAATTAGAAACAACACAAATTTACAAGCTCGCAACAGTTGAGTTGGTCATTTAAAGTGCCCTTCCACCATGCTACACAATTTGTTATATTATCTTATTTTCACAAAGGGGAATAAACGAATTGAGGCCATCGTTTCAATAGGAATTTTGAATGTTCGTATATTGAAGGTACAAATCGATATCTTTATGTTATTACATAGAGAATGTTTATGAAAACCAATGTTTACGAGAACATTTCGAAGATAGCCGTGTTTACGCTTAGCCAGATGATACTGAGCAGGGTTTCGGGATTTGATCTCTATAATGTACTCATGAATTCGTGAACTTACACCAATAATGTAAACAATAATTTATTTTATTAAATTACGGCAATACATTTCATTTTGTGGGATATTAGATCTCGGATCTAGAAAGGAAAACCATAACAACCTACGCGCTTGTCGATAAAATGTGATGCGTTTTGTTTAGAGTAAACAAATGAAAATTCATCTTTAACTTTGGTCGAGAACCGAGTTCTTTGTGTAGAAGTGCTCAGCGTATCGCGAACCATCAGCATAAATTTATGTAGGACGTGACGTTTTATGTCAAATAACAAACTAGATTTTTTTGTATGTTTGTTTAATCTGAATGAGCTTGTGTCAATACACAGAGGAATCGTAAAATTCTTCATTTATTTATTTCAAATCAAACTTCGAGCTACACTGACTTGTTTATGACTTTGCCCGATTTCATAAAAAAGAAGTTTGCTTTTGTTTTTATTTGTAGCAGTATAATTGACGAGGAACTGACTTATTATAAAGTAATTTATGCAGACATTTTAAAATATACAGTCTATTATCTTGAGAATATCATAACATAGGTAGACATAGGTATTATCCACTTGACAAGAAGCTATTACAAACGGTCTGTAAAATATAAATTAGATAGAGAAGAACCAAAGTTTGCATGAAAGCATCTGGTTTATTGTAATTAAGTATATGAACAGTTTGCAGAAATATTGTAAATTATATATTAAATAAATTAATGCTTTGCGGTCATGATATAAAGACACAGATAAAAAGGATCTTATCATTTTTTTTAATTAATATCTCAAGCTAAATAAAAATCACTCTAACATATTACATTTTTTTATACTTACAACAAAAGTTAATTTTCGAAATCTTCATAGATACATATTTTTACATAATATGATAGATTTATTACATTTTCCGCGGAACATTTATTTTGGTTGTAAACATCTATAAGATGTATCGTTTACGATGAGTTTTTTTTTTGTCATTAAATTATACAATATACAATATTAATATTGGTAAATAAAATAAAATACATTATAGAATTAGCTGCTTCACTGCGGCGCGGCCTGAACCCGAGTTCTTCATATAGTATTGCGTCTGTACATACCGCTATGATAACAAATCCCCCTCATGTGTTTGTACAATGAAAATTACAGCAATCAAGTCACACCTCATTTAATTACAATCGACACACCTATTTATAACTCTACGAGTTAATCGACGAACGAGTGAGGAGTGAGTACATGGTATTACGGAGAAGCGGCTACTTTTCATAAATACGTTTACTACTTCTTATTTCTCTTTAGCCTTCAATCAAAATTATTGAAATTATTAATCACATCGAGCTTTATGAAAATACTTTTTGCATGTTTTTTTACTATAGTGGGTGGTATGACGGGACAACATTATCATGGCAGGTGCAGCCATGATTGTGTTAGGACGGGGCGTTTTAGGTTCCGGGATCAGCCAATATACATAAGACAAGCTACTTACAGACTTATGTGCTCTGTACTACAAGACGGGAGTACGTATTCTATTTTTTATCTGGCTCAGTGTCGTCAATTAGCTATACTATTATAAAAAAGTAATCTACACAACCTATAAATGCTTAGAATACCAGAAGTATTACATGTTTCGTGCCGGCCAACGTTTTTGTCTTGTTATCAATTTTATGATGTAATTATTGTTGCTAATATTTATATTATTAACATAAAATACAATACAATGTGATATAGATACATAAAGGAAAACAAATCATACCCTCAATATATGTACTTACATATTGCTTGATACATTAAGTAACTTTGTCATCGATTAAGGAATTATTGTCATTATTGTAGAAGAAAAGTACTGAGGAACTTTCAACGTTTTAGTACAGAGCCTACATGAATATTTGTTGTAAACTGACATATTTGATTAAATATTCCAGCTTAATAATAAACAATAATTCCACGTGTAGGTTATTCAATACAATTTTTACACACACTATGTAATTATGAACAGTATGGTGGAATTTTAGTTATATATTAAGATTTAGTAAATACATATTGCTTGTTTAATTAGCTTGTATTTAATTTAGTCAAATACAATTGAATCGTGAAATTATCATATAAAAAGGCAATTTTGTAAGTATATTATCCAAATCGATTTGCGTTCACGACTGTCCTTCAAGACATCTGTTAGTGGCGTCTAATAAATCACTGTATTTTACTACTTCGCGCAACGGTTATTTGGGCAACTCTATTTTATTATAGTCAAAGATCTCCACGGCTAATGTACTTCAGGAATCTTTGTTATTTGGCACGCAAGAAACTCACTACCGCATTGTTGAACCGTTTCGTGTATGCGAAAATTTTATTAACACTTCGTTAGTTGAGCTGTAGAGATCACATTATATTGTTTGGAACAACAAAAGAAACTCTTTAACGTATAGTTTTCATCTGCATATTCATGAAATAAAATTTTAACTGAAGCAATACATATACAAATGCGAATCCACCGTTGCCGTCGTGGGTACCATGAGCATGCCCACAGCCCTAATAGACTTGTGACTTCACACTTTTACCGTTATAGTTTACCCCACGGCTTTGCCCACACCCATATAATTTATAAACATATCCTTTGCAGGGGTGCACTATATCGATCATGAGCAAGTTCATATGTCGACTCAAAGTTGGGCGATTTTCAGGCTCCTGTGACCACAAACTGTTTTGAAGGCTAGATCTGCGCCTGACATACAGATTACATTTTTTTTTATTATATTGTACCTACTGTGTTATCGAAATACAACCTAAAAATATTAGTTCGATTTTTATCTGCCTCAACCATTATAAGCGCATCAATCCAACCTAATATTATAATACAGTGTTTATGATGATTTATATTCCATAATATAAAGCGTTAACTTCGCGATAGGAAACTAAAACAATAATATAAAAATAAATGAGCTTCTTAACAGATTTTGACTAAATTTTATGTTTGATAACTGACGACATAACTAAAAAAATTAACTAATGTTTTATTTTTTTGTGGTATTGGAACACTAAAAAATAACATGTCAAAGACAAGATTTTTTAGCAGCGTCAGAAACTTAATGATGAAAAATAGCCTTTAACGACCAATGAAAATGAGCCCATACAGCTAGTATAATCTAAGCCAACCATTGAAATAAAACTAATTTAAACGGATTTTATCGCGGTTATTTATTAAATTTTGATCCCGACGTTTCGAAAGCTTTACAGCCTTCGTGGTCACGGGGCGGACTGAGGTGTAGGTTGTCCAGAAAAGTTTATGTTACTGTGTCTGTAACTGTGTACTGTGTACACAGTAACATAAACTTTTCTGGACAACCTACACCTCAGTCCGCCCCGTGACCACGAAGGCTGTAAAGCTTTCGAAACGTCGGGATCAAAATTTAATAAATAACCGCGATAAAATCCGTTTAAATTAGTTTTATTTCAATGAATAATATTCGCGTAAACCTAAGAAATCATTATGTAAGCCAACCATTTTATCTACAAATTCTAATGCAACATTATGATACAATATTGTAATTGAAATATATCATAGGTAGTTTATTTGCTGTTGTACAAGGTCACCAATAAAGCGAAGTACGACCAAGCTGTGCTTAAAATCTGAAAATAAAATAAAATGTTGAAATTGGAAGTAATACTGATACTATGATATTGCAAGAAGGATATGGAAATAACAGTCTCAATTTTATTAAGCTTTTGGAGGTAAAACGCAATATTAACAAGGTATGCTGACACTTTAGTAACCATGGTGCCTATACCATATTAATATGCTTCCCAGACTATTGAGGTCAGATATACCTGTAGTCAAGCGCTGGGCTATAATACAATTAAAAAAAATATTTATATTCAGGAAAACGTGTAATATACAACGTTATTGGAACACAATTATATCAACAAAGCTTAAACTGGAGATAGAACTTTATTTGTAAATAGCATAACGTAACTAACATGAATAAAATTAGTAATATGGATGAGGTCATGCTTTCTCATCAATTCAGGGTCAAAGAGAGATGAGGTTTCTAAATAGGGCACTTTCACTGTATGGCAATTACGCTTTTGTTTGAAAAATAGATCAGAATCTAGAATGCACAAGGAAATAAATGTATGCGTGTGTGAATATTTTGTTCTAATTCGAAAAACCGTAGATTCGGGACTGCCGTCCGTCTGGATTTCAAATCTCTCATATAAATTAACTTATGTTTATAATAATAAGTTTATTTTTATTTTATTATACCATTTAAACACATATCCTTAAACCTTTATCCGTCCACCGTCATACTTAGCGTTCTAGGAGATATACGGAGATTCTAGGAGTTATACGGCTTTAATAAAATAAAATACTTTTACAATAATATTAATGATATCTAAAACTTACTCTACTGAAAGTTTTTAAATTAACATCTGAAAATCCATATGCTGTAAGTTTGCTAGGACTCTGAGTTCTGTGAAAAGACAGGAGTAGAAATAACATTTAGCTACTGTTGTTGTATGTCAATACATCTAATTATCAGGACTACATTCACTTACCTGATCATAATAAACAAGAAGTCCTTCATTTCTGATGTGTTATATTCATACCAAATGCTATCATAAACAGCATCACTCACTTTTGAGCTCTAGAGAAGGAGAAAACATTAAAATTTAGTAAAAGATACTGAAAGAAAATAGCAAGAATCTTGCGCAATATTGAGTGTAACGATATGAAATTGCCTAATAGTTATCTACCTGACTAAAGTTTTCAATTCGACTCTCAGATAACTGAGAACAATAAAAGCACCTCAGATTGCACCTATTATGTAACTATACCTACAAATATTATAAATGTGAAAGTGTGTTTGTTTGTTACGTTTTCACACCTAAACCGTTGAATCGATTATAATGAATTTTGGTATAGAGATGGATGGGACCTTGGAAACGGTAATAGGCTACTTTCCTTTACATAAAATTAATTGAAATTGAGGTAAAGAGTTTTGTATGTAACTTTGTATGAATTTTTTTATTGCATGCATGAAGAATGCTATTTGTTAAACAAAATCATTACTAACGCGGGAAAAACTAATATTATAATAAATTACAAATATTATTGTAATATAATAAAAGAGCTGCAATATAACTTTAATAATTTTTAGTTATATGACTAAAACAATAATTAGAAATTAAACAAACTCCAAAAAACGTCAAAGTGACCTTTTTCCCTTTGAATTCAATATCTGAAGAGATGGTGATGGTACTCTGTACGAATTCCGGATCAATGGCCGTGAGTCGAATCAAATCTCTGCAATGGACCTTTAACCTTATGTACCATTTTTTTTCGTGGGGATATATATTTACCACCGAGGATACCCACTAAAACCCTACGGCCATCTGTCGCCTTCCTGGGGCTACGAGGCTTCGTGCTTGCAATCACCGCGTCACCCCGGCGACCGGACCAGCCTGATAATAAGCCGGGACCCATCCAGGCAGCCTGGCGAGCTGCCCTTGCATTTAGCCGGACTGGTGCAATAGGAAATTGACATGCAATGGGACGGCAATGAACCTGAGCATTCGATAGAGAAAAATATTTAATGAAACCATAGCATGGTGGAGAGCTTTTTCTAATGCTCACTTGGCTAGCTACCACCTTCAATTTAAAATCTGCCGCCAAACACATATAGGTATATTCCAGTAATTGCATTTGATAGCCAATCTCTTCACCAGGTTTGTCGTGTCCGCCATCATGGACTACAACGTTACTCAACATCAGGTGAGATTGTGGCCACAATGCTAAGCTTATAAATCTATTAATAAAATCACTCGTATTTATAATTGTGTTTCGACTAATATCTAAAAATTGTTTTAATAAAGCGAGAGTTTATAAGGCACATAACTTCTAGAAAGATGATAAAAATATTAAAAAAGAAAACCTAATTTATACATGAATTAAAAAAAGCATACCTATAAATGTATAATAATGAAGTTCATTGCGTAAACTGTCCCATGACAATATTTTCTGACTAGATCGGACATACGATACATTTAGTGTAAAATAGGTCATAGTGGTGCTCTCGCTAAGGCATGTCGCTTTCAGGCATGAGCCAGTGTATAATATATATCCAGTAATGAAGTAGGCAGATAAAGATCTGTACCCAAATGAGCCAAGACCACCCTGCACAAGCTTATAAGTTATAACAGTGACTGCCTTTTTTATAACCATTACATATTTAACTGTTAAGAATCTCGCAACCCGAATCGCTAGCAACGAACGTCAATGGCTCGGTGTTTGCCAATCTTTTTGAAATAAACTGTACTTGAATTTAAAACATTAGGCGTAAGCCTAATTTGACGAAAAGAAAAACGTAGGTATGTTATCTAACAAGGAGACGGCAAGGGTGTGGGGTCCTCAAATCAAACGGAGGTTCCGCATGTAGTTAGCACTCAGTGAGTGTATTTATATACTCAAACCCTGGAGCGCACTACTTAGCCATTGCCAAGAAAAAAGTTCATGAATAATGTTCATAATAATGAAGTTCATAATATTTAAATTAAAAAGCTATTTAAATTTAAAAGAGTGTATTAATTTGTAATAAATCGTTATAAACCAGTTCTCTTGAATTTTTATACATCATTGAATCGGCAATTCTACATTTTCTCGGGAATGGCTAAGTAGTTTGCTCTAGGGTTTGAGTATATGAATACACTCACTGAGTGCTAACTACACGCAGAACCTCCGTTTGATTTGAGGACCCCAGAACCTTGCCGTCTCCTTGTAAGTATATCTACTAAAAGTAAATTGTGTGGAAATTTATAGAACAAATATTACTTACGGATTGTATAATTATAGTTCCATAGTAACAAAACAGATATATTTGGAACAGTCCTAGACCTAAGAAAAATATGAATGGAGTCACCATAGCTAAATCGTCAATAGCCTGAAATAAAAGTTTATATAATGAAACCCAAAATATATTGACAAATATAAAATTGCGAAAAAAAATTAACTAAACTTACCAGAATATTGAATCCGGTTACACATATGACAAGGGAACTACTTAAAACATTAAATAAAGTGGATTTGGAGTAAATGATTTCCAATAAGTTAATACATCTGAAAATTTATTTAATAAAAATTGTTAGTGTAAACTGCTTAATATTAAGATGTTGGATGGATTTTATTAATTAATGTAACAATTTATTAATAATCTAAATTTTTAAACACGTTATGATAAAAAGTGTCGCAACCAACTAGCGTAATTAGCCGTTCAACTGCCTACAATATACAGTACAATATATTATACGCACTCTCGACTTATAATAAAAAATGTTATCACAGATCCAACCTAACCTAACCCAGCAGACACCTCTACTACAGCGACCACCTCATCGCTACATACTTCGCCTAAAAGTTGTCTTTATTACCTATAATTATTGCTAGTTGCACGGCCGTTAGTTAACGGTGCTGTTTAGTAAAGAAGCTAGGCTGCTGATTACACGGCTAATTACGCTAGTTGCTGCGACATATGTAGTGGCTATACCATCTGCGAATAAGTTCGCGTGAACTGGAACAATTAAAAACATCCTCTATTGTGCTAACTTGAGAAATGATTTTGTATTCCTGTGTGTATGTGTGTTCCTAATTTACAAAATCTTAGCTTGCGTACTTTATTTTTTCAATTTTAATATTATTCACTGTAATAAGTAATCTATGCCTCTTTACAAGGGCCAATATATCTGCATACTAAAAGTTCATCAAAAATATATCGGCGGTTTAAACGCGAGAACTTAATAAATTTTGGGTTACTTTCTCATACATAACATTACTTTACATTCTAAACACTAATGAAGCATTATTTAGTAGAACAAGCTTTTTAAAATTACATTATTAACAAACAATCAAGAGAAAAATTTAACAGGGACTATTTTAAATTATAAACCCCTATTTATATACAACAATGTAGTAAAGAAAACGAATGGTATAAATAAAATATTGGGGGAACTAAATCCTCCGCTCTTTACATAATTTATTAGTAAAACCCAAATATGTAAATTCTCTATCCCATCGAGACAGTTTTGTTACTTGAAAGATAAAAAAACAAATAGATTTGTCAGATTAATACGTTGGGTTCGTGAAAAATTTTGTACGATTTCTGTGTTACGTCGCTTCAGTTCTTAATTCATATTACCCATTTTGTCGTTGATTTAGGCTACTATTTTTTTAACAAGTAGATATATAACTAATAATTAAATAAATATTAGGACATATAAAGACAATACAGATGAGGCACTGGATTGTAATTGTCTAGAAGCCAGTGAAAACAGATACTACCGACTGCAAATATTGTCGAGTGTTGCCATGCGAATAAGAAAAGTTAAGAAAAGATATATGATATCAGAATAATTTGTTATTGGTCAAACTTATAAATTATAGGCCAAATTTAAATCTAAAGTAGTTATTATTTTCTTAGCTTCGTATTTGACTATCGTTTTTCCCGACTAAAATTTACTACACATTTTATAACAAAGATAATGTAATAGAAAAATATTTGTGAATCGGTTTCTGCAAAGTATTGCCACCAGTACATTCTCCTGCAATAATACTGTTACAACTGTTAAATGAAGCAATAAGTACGAAATTGGTTAATATGGAAATGTCTAAAAAACTATTCAACAGGTACAAGAAAGAATTCGGTTTAGACAATTTTAGCTATATTTCGTGTATTTTTTGTTTGTAACGTTTTTTGTAAGCATTATTAAATCAATGCTCATAATAATAAAGTTGTGGACCGAGTATCTGCAAATACAATATAAATATTATAATAAATATATATAAAAGAATGAATTATATTAGTGACGAATACATAAAAAATATCTGGAAAACCAGTTTCGCCCGATACGTTACTAATAAAAAGTACCCAATTTGTCTAGGTAAACTCGAAAGGAAAAACATTATCCAAATACAGTATTTAAATCAGGTCCATAATTGTAAAATGGTTTATTTGTACATGTACATCTTAAAGTTTTCAATTGTACTTAGATAAAATAGGTTCTTCATTACACCTGGGGTATTTTGTGAAACAATTGTAGTGTTCTAATGTCTACAAGTGCCTTCGTTGGGCCTAAATAAAATAAAATAAATAGTTTTGTTTTGGTATAATAATACATATTATATATACTAAATAACTACGAATACAATACAACACTATACAGAATACATTGGAGTTCCGTTCACTACCATAAGATAGCAAACAATATTTACATACCGCATCAATTTCCTGTGTCGATCCACTAACTCTCCCAAATCTCTACGGATTATTTCATTGGACATATTTATTCGAATGCGTCTATTTGAATTTGTCGCTATCATATCCTTAATATCATATTGTAGATAACAGAACTGAATATGTATGAAGGTGCAGGAAGAATAATATAAAAAGTCTGAAGCAAATACTGTACCGGTAGCGACAAAAGCTGCAAAAAATTAACATAATATAGATTGATTTACTAATAAAGATATTAAAAAATATCGTATCGTTCTAATGTGGATTTTTTTCTGTTATGCTTTATATGGCATTTTTACGTTGGAATACTCTTTATTTTTATCAAAAGGTTTTCACCATTATTTCGAATTATATAAAGGAGTAATATTGTAATCGACGGAATATCAATAAAGCAAGCAGAAACATATCGGTATAAATTGTTATAGAAATTTCTTATTGTTATCTAAATCGCATTGCATATAAAAATACCTTTCACTTGATGTATTAATAGTTTCGCCATTTGAATGATTGCAAATATGTAATATAATATAATCGATATATTATTTTTACAGTAAAACATATGTTTTTATTCCTAGGGAATGTATGATATTACGCCTTATACAATATGTAGTGAAGACCTAAATAAAGTCTTAATTTCATACATATTTTCACTAATTTCCACCAATTTACTTAGCAATAAAATGGTTGTATTGGGTCGCATTGATGTGTACTTAGTATATAACTATCGCTAATAAAACTTACAGGATCAGCCGTTTGGCTAATCCGGATATTGTTTGAACATCTGATCAGTCATCAGATATCAGTCATGCGTTTTGGAAGTAACAAGTATAATACATACATACATACATGGCTTCTTATATATAATAAGTATACTATTTTTACGCATGTACCTAACTATAAATTAGTTAAAGACACGAAACCTTCCGTTATTTTCTACATATGAATTTATTTTATAGATTATTTGATCAAATTACTATAACAAAATTAATTTCGAATCATGCAATACAAATCATAATTTAATCCCTGCACTTATTAGTAGTTATCACCAGTAAAATAAACTAAGTTTTAAGCATTTTTAACTATATAATAGAACTCAATACTTAATTGCAACATTTATATTATTCTTTTTTATTTTATGGACATAATTTACTAACAATTTTTATATTGTATTATAAGCCTATCAAAGTTAACAACATAAAATTTGCATAATAAGAATCGCAATTTATAGGGATTGAGAAAACTAATAGAACTTCAATAATTGTGGATTATGGATAGCCCACAAATATATTCTCTTTTATCTAGCAGAGATCGAAAAAAATCCTATTGACAAATCAGTTATTGTAACGTATTTGTTATTTAATGGCCATTCAGATTTTTTATAATATCATGGCAAAATGACGATTATATACCAAATTACAAGGTATGATACAAAGAAAACAACCCTCACCCCGAAATCTTCAAACTATTAACGAATATTGCTATTTTTATGGGGAAATTTCTTTATAAATGCTATCCTTGATGGGCTGGGAGGGTATGTGAGACTCATCCGGCGCTAGTCACTGGGAATACCAAACCACACGACTGATTCATGCATGTCTGTGGGCATGGTAACGGTAAGACTCGAGCAGTCGATCGCTACGCTGTTCACGCCCTAGGTCTCCAGAAAATATCAACCCTCAAGGAGCATCATCTCATCTTTGACTCTTATATTACAGGTAGTATATGGTGCTCATAATCTACTAGAAAGCGATTTTTGAACCGATGGTGGCTCAGTTGGTAGTGTGTCAATGGGAGTAGGATTAAATTATTTTTTTATAGTTAAGGTTTAGCGTTATGGCCATAATCTCATCTGATCTTAAGTGACGATACGGCCTAAATTAATAGACACGATACACCTGTGGAGGAACTTACGCTCAAGTGCAGCTACCAGAACACACATATTGGTATTTGGCGGCAGCTTTTTAACTTGAGTATGGTTGCTAGACAGGCGGGCATTAGAAAAAGCCCTACCAACATGCTATGGATTCCACACGATGTTTTCTTTCACCGAAAGCTCAAACTCATTGCAGTATTTGGATTCGAACTCACGTCCCTTGACAAGAGTCGTACACACTACCACTGAACTATTATCGCTTCAGTAATCTCTGCAATGAACCTGAGCTTTTAGGAGATACAGAAAACATCCTTATACCATAGCATTGAAAAGCCCTAACACATGCCTTGGGCATTAGCCCACCTGGCTAGCAACCACCCTCAAGTTGAAAATCTACTGCCCCCTACTTATGGTTATGTTCCGGCAATTGAACTTGTGACCCAGTCCGTCCACTAGGCGTAGCGTGGCCACCATCTTGGGCCACATCGTCACTTAACATCAGGTAAGATTGTTATATGCTAAACCTATAAAGTATTAAAAATGATCATATTTAATCAGTGTCGTTTCTTAATTTTGAATGTTTTTAATTTGATATTTATCTGCAATAGGCACGTATATAAATTGTTTGTTACTTTTTTCATAGTAACTTTATTTTCATAGTATTTCATAGTAACTATTTTCTGTGACTAATAACTATATCATTAATAAAGTAGAAGCATGATGTGAGGTCATGCCACAATAGCTAATCTGCTATATATTTCATGTTATGATGAAAAACAAGTTTTTGGTCGCCATGTTAATAATAACTCAATCTATCCAACGTTTCAAATAATTTGCTTTTATATATAACGACGAATAATTAATAATAAATTAATAACGATTAATTGTCTGTTTTATTTAATAATAACACTTACGTATACGTATAAAATATATAGGTATTATTAGTAAAACTATACATATAAACCATTAAATTTACCTCATTCGATTAAATGATATTTTCTTCAATTCCATAAAAAATGGAATAACAAATATTTCCTCAGTTTGAAAATACATATGTTTATAAAAACGTATGTAAAATATGTTACTATGTATTTAAACGTTATTATTGATTAATATCGGTTAGAAATATTTATTTTATCAATTTAATACACTTAAGATTCTGTAGTGTCTATGTGCGCGTGTTCGAATCGAGCTGAGTTCAATTCCGTCTACTAAGTTCGAGCTTTCAATAAAAGAATAAACAATAATAAAACCATAGCGCGGTGGTCGTTCGAAGAAGTGTGAAAACTGTCCCTGGTCTTTGGCAATGCAGGGTTTTAAGTGTCGCGGTAATGTCTCTTTTAATGCATATTGTATGGTGCTTGTCACCCATGAGTCATTTCACGGTGTCTATTTAAGACCACTCGACAGAAATGGAAACATCATCAAGCCGAGGTTAATAATAGGAAATAAAACTAAACAGTATTATATAAAACGTTTCGGTACGGCACATACGGTGTTTATGACAATATAGAATGCGACTGATATGACATACTCTCTCATGTAACACTCGGTTAGCGAGTATTGCAGTGACCGGTTGCCTATATTTCTCTCGTTTCCTTAGTTAACTCTAGCCGACTTTACCCACACGAACATTACATAGTCGAGCGCTTTAGCTTAGTCTCATTCAATTCCCATAAAATTAAGTGCTCAGCGTGCCTCAAGAAGTTATCACTTCAAAAAGGTATTGTGTCACAACTTTGTCGTGCTACATAAAAATATCACTAATGTAGGTACATACCTGACCAAAGTTGGTGTATATAGGCAATCGGCCAATAGCTTATGGTATAAGCATCAAACGGATACCATACAAGGAAAGGTGTATTCAATATAATTTCACCGCTTCTATAGTATGTTAATGCAGCTTCAATTATTGGACCAACAGCGAATGTCAAGACTCCACTAGCGTTAGTGAAAATAAGTACCCTATTACTTATCATAAGAAATGACGTCCATTTCTTTGCTGGTGCTTCTTTAGAAACGGACATCTCGACAGTTAATTGCAAATTTGTCAAACATTTGATCAATTCGTTGACCTGGTGATCATACTTTACTATGAACAAAGATTTAACAATTCCTAAACAACAGAGAGTTAAACATGGTAATAAATGTGTATTCTCTATTATAGTACTGGTCCCATAAACAACGCCGTTCACGAACCATATCAACTGGCCCGTACAACCGGTACTAAGCCAAAGAATATTAATCATATAAAACCAACGATTACGTATACGCTCGATAAAGCTTCTATAATCATCCTGCATGTCTATACCTAAACCAATAACTTTCAAATAAAAATTTACTCTCAGTAGAACTTTTTCGAATAAATTTCCTTGGATCATTTTTATTTCTTTACGAGCGTTCTAATTCGAGACGTGTTTTGTATACTAAAATACTATATGAATTAACGTTTCGATTTTACTTCTAATAAACGTTGAAGACCCTAATTAGGTAATCCTTGTATAAGGTATTATTGTGAAACGTAATTAGTAAAATTATAAGACACCGAAAAATTAATGATATGGTACTGTAAGTTTTTATGTATTAATAAAGCCTTTAACTTCCAAGGAAAGTATAAATTAACTCAAAATCAATATGATAAATTTGTTTACAATATGAATAAAGATATTCTTCAGTCAGAACTACTAAGGTAATAAATGCAGAAATTTCAGGAATACACTTAAAAGTCATGGTTATTTATGTAATTCTTTCTGAGTTTTAAATAAACAAATGATTTATTAATTATTACATATAAAAATATGAATTTATTACATTTTCAACATCGTATTTCAAAACGCTGAACTTCTTCAATACAAACAAAATAGTCGTTTAACTCTTTACAAAATATAGATACTTATAGATAATAGATGATACCTGTAATATGTCTTTACATAAATCAATCAACCAAATATTAACACATTATATTGAAGAAGAAAAAACAGATTTTATTTAATAGTTCAATGGAATACCTAATCTAGTAGGTTGAACAACGAAATCAATGGTTTATCGTATAATGCCTAAACCACTGAATAGATTATAATGAATTTTGGTATAGAGATAGACGGGACCTTGTAGACGGTGATAGTATACTTTTTCTTGTGAAAAACTTATAAGAAGTGAAGTAAAGAGAGGGATAAACTTTGTATGAAACTTGTTATTTCGTCATCGGAATTGTATGACAAATTCAATATGTATGGATGCGAAGCCGCGGGCAAAATAAATGTGTAAGCTTTGTAGTTTTTTTTTTCCAAATCCATTACCAAAGTTCTAATAATAATGTTCTCGAATCATAAATTGTGTGGTGTTGCGTTTTCAAGTTCAAGAAGTGAATGCTTTTACACCTCCTCAATATAATGATTTATACTACGCGAATCTGAATATACAAAAAAATAAATCATCCACTCATGTAGTTGATTATGAGTCGCTCTCATCGCATCGTATAAATCAGTCAAAGCGAATGTACAACAATATGTAAAGGTTTAAAACAACGTGAGACATAAACAATGAAAATGTACAAACATTTTAACATTACGATGATGAAGTGTACATATGATAAACCAGTTAATTCCGAATGTGAATGTTCTGAATAACACCAATTTTCCAAATTAATAGGATTTATATTATATATCGATAATTATTTATCTAAATTGTAGGTACTTGTAATCTCCTACAAAAGTCAATATGTGACAATTACATGTAAGTCACAATCAAGAATATGCTACCTCTGTAATTAATCTCAAAAACTGTGTGATGTACTAAGAAAATAAAAAATTGAAAAGTAAACACTCCTTGATCTTATTTTTTTCGTTAAAACAACAACTAAATCAAATTATGGCGTAAAATTAGTCACAAAAGATACAAAAATAACGACAGTAGTTTCAATCACTAAGAAACGACATGGGCACACAAAGTTTAATGTCTAGTAATAAAACAAATTGACACATATTGTAAATGAGGTCGTACCCTAAATAAATAGGGTAGACCTAAGCAATAACGGGTCCCATGTTGTTTCTAAAATAGGCACTGGCTTCGTGCACTTGAGAGATAACGTCGACCCCTTTCAGTTATAGAAAAAATCTTGATTTCGCTTAATGAAAGCTATAAATAACGTCACAAAATCAATCATGTATGCGTCGTTCGATTTAGGTTCAAATCCTTCAACAAGCCTCAGTTTTTAGAGTAGTCAAACTTCATGATATCTATAATATTAGAACATCTTGGGCCACATATTTATGTAACATCCAGTTATTATTTTATCAATTATGACGAAAAGATAAAACTTTATGAAGGAATTGACAATACTTTTATATGAATAATTATATTGTCGGATAATAAAACTTCTCACTATCTTTACTAATATTATAAATGCGTGAGTGAGTTTTTTTGTTTGTTACGCTTGCACGCCTAAACCGCTGCATCAATCATGATGAATTTTGACATAGTGATAGGTGGGAACCTGTAGACGGTTATAGGCTACTTTTTGTCGCGAAAAACTTATTGAAAGTGGGGTAAAGAGAGGGATAAACTTTGTATGAAACTTTTTATTACGACATCCGATTTGTTTGACAAAATCAATATTAACGTGAAAAAAACTAGTTGCTAAATAATATTTACTACACCTATAGATTTTTTATTCTTTGATACTGTTATTAAACCTTCGTAAGTTACAACGGTGAAAACCACAAATCAATCCTTTTTAGAGTGCTCTTAAATAAGTGATATGTATCCAACTAACAAAGGAAGCTCTTTCATAGTCAAAAACAGAAGAAATCGACGCAAACGTCTATGATTATCTGAAAATAAAGCTGCAGTAGTTTGCTTTTTTTATTGCTTTTTTAATTATAAAGTTCTTCTTCTACACAGGACACAGTAAATAAATAATCTTGTTGTAATTTACAGAAATTTATGTAATTACGATAAATCAAAATGTTAAAGCTGTAACAAACCATATATATTCGGTTTCGAGTACCGAATTATTACTGAAGGATGCATCTCGTTACTTGCAATTATTGTACAAATGTTAGTTTGATTGATTATTTTAATAATACAACTGTTTTAATTCACGCATCTTAGGTGCGTGATTTCGGTATTTACATGAAAACGACATAACTCTAAAAAGAAAATAAAACAATTCTTTGATATATATAGACAATAGCTTTTACCTGCGGCTTCGCACGCGTTAGTATTGATTTAGTGAAAAAAAAACCGAAGACGCAAAAAAGGTTATAATATAAAGTTTATCCCTCTCTGTACCCCACTTCCAATAGGTTTTTCACTAGAAAAAGTAGCCTATCATCATCTTCAGGTTCCTATTTATCTTTATAACATTCATCTTTTTACCATCAAATTCATCATAATCGATTCAGTGGTTTAGGCGTGAAAGAGTAAGAAACAAACCCGCTTTCGCATTTATAATATTAGTAAGGACATAATTAGAGGCTAATAAATTTGATCGCGAGGGTATTGTGATATTACCTATTTCACGTATAAAATATTCAAAATAAAATACATTGTAAAATTAGCGGTTTGCCGTCAAATCCGTTGGGTAATTAAATTACAGTTTACTTGAATTTTAACCAATTTATCTATTAAATCAATCTAAAATTAGATTTACATGTACACCTGCAAGCCAGGTTCAAAATACGGTAAAGTTAAAAAATGCATCTTACGTAGCTAGATAAGTAACGTATATGGGTATGTTTTTGTAGTACGTTTTCTACAAAGTACGAAGGACGCGATGTCAATGTCATACCGTACACAATACGCAATACGCATAGATAATAATAAAATATTAATTTTGTATAAATTTAATTTATTGTTCTATTTATGTCTATAAAAACTTTACTTTTCCTGAATCAGTTTTATGATATTTTCTAGCATAAACGGTAATCTTTCTGTAATAGTTTAATGCATGACACAAACCGTATTTAAAAAATACAACTCTCGTAATAGGGATCAAATCCTGTTTCGCTAGGAACTTTACAAACATACAAGTAACGAACACAAAAATTACTTTGTAAGGATTTCAATTGCCACGCAGGATAAAAATTAAACAAACATAATAATAAAAATATTTCAAGGTAAGGCTAACAATGATTATTCGTCTTACCCACAAATGTTTGTTGCGGTTTGTTAGCTACAGTCAAACGTTATATCTCGGCAGTTACATTAAGAAATAATGATAGCCACGAACTATGAAAGGGAGATAATAACATATTAAAATAGTGCATACAATATTAGATGCAGTTTTGTTTTAAACGTTTTATTTGCATATCACATTATCACTCCCACATTATATCTGATACTGGAATAGCAGTATGTTTACGCTATAAATTATAATATTACATAAACATTGGGATATATTTTATAGCGTTATAAAATTGAAAGACTCGGCGGAAGATCGGTATACCGCATTACCACATAATGTTGCTAGCACGCTACAATTGCTAAATGGAACAAGGCTAGAGGGGATTAGGTATTTCACAATAGTATTTCTAATATAGACTTTTGAAGTATAATCGTTATTGACATTAAAATTGGTTGTCTTTGTATTTCAACATTAATTAACTCTGTTACTATTCATTATACAGTGTTTTACTTATATTTGTATACCATCGTAAAGTTATGACAATGTGCCTGATGGAAAGCATGGCACATTCTAAAATCCGATAAAGTAAAAGATATTAAGTAGTACGATTAAAGCGAAGGTAGCACAGTGGTAGCGTGTAGGGACGCTGCGTCATAGGACGTGAGTTCAAATACAACCACCTACAATGAGCTTGAACTTTCGGTGAAGAAAACTTCATGAGAAAACCATCCTATAAAGGCCGGCAACGCACCTGCGATTCCTCTTGTGTTGTGGGTGTCTATGAGCGGCAGTAATAACTTACCATCAGATGACACGCTTGCTCGTTTGCCGCCTATTCAATAATAAAAAAAAATACGAATTTATTGCAATGTGTATGGGTGCCACCCAAATGCATCTTGCATTTTTGCAAGACCAATACCACCTAAATGTAGCGAGACCAAGACCAAGACTTGGGAGACTCTTGCTGCAAGACCGAGACCAAGACCAGGTACATTGACGCAAGTCCAATACCAAGACTGACATAGGTCTTGTCTTGGTCTTGCATTTGGGCAACACCAGACCTACGCACCAATTGCCATGTAACGTTAGTTCAATATATATTCGATATGAATATATAATCAAATCAAAAACTTTATTTAATTTTGTTACTAAAAAGGCGCTTACGTCAAAACTATCTCTGGTTCGTAAAATAACCCATTCATCGAGAAGACCTAGCAATAAACTCAATCTGGTTATATTGTCTTTTTTAGGTAGGTACATATTTAAATAAAGAAAAATTAAAATACAAATACATAATACATTTACAATAGTTTTTCCGGACGCACAGTGAGAGGTGCCAATTCCATACATTACCACCGTTCACATATTGATCCACTCTGATACTCTTTTGACATCTTGCTTAGTGCTTGACATAGTGCTTAAACTTGTTATAAAACCTAACACTATCGTAACCTAAAAAATTTTTTACTGATCTTACTGAGTATAAAATCTGGGGTGACCAGTTTGTCACAATTTTTAGTATTTAAGTCATGCCGGTCTTTTACGCAATCCACCTTTTCCAAGTTTTTGCGAACATTAAATTGTCAAGAATGTACTGGAAGGCAGAGTTATGATACTGAATTCCAGAAACTTAGCCTTTAATGATTCGAGAGGTCCCATATTGTAAATTGCAAATTTGCAAAGCTAATTTGATCACTTTTGAGAACTCACTTGTGCAGATAATCAAGAAAATAATATTGCCTCTCGAGCGGTCATTATAAAGATCAAGAGTTTTGTTGGTTGTATTGCAGATAATATCATATTGACGTATCAGTACGTGCAGGTTTTTCATTACAAACTAATCGGCGATTACTATATACTTCGATAAACTTCTTGGCATTATATTTTCCTATTCTACAACTCGTCATTATACCTTTGTCGATTTGTTAGTTTTATAAATAATAGAACAACACATTTCAGTAATAAAGGTACCTAAGTGATAGTTGAAAAAAAACTTCAGTTACGAATTGCCATAATTTATTAAAAGAAATTATAAAGTACTTTTGCCACAAATGATATTTTATCTCTTAGATTCGTAGTAAAATCTAAATTTGTGTGAAAAAAGAATCACTTATTGCGCATTTGCTTGAAGATTTATGACAATTATAAAGTAATATAATTCACACTTGCGTATTTTTTAAGCATAGCAGTTCTGAATTAAAAATATCTTTAATATTATTTGGTAATATGCATAAGTTAATCTGAGAATATACTTGTATGAGTGTGTCCGACAAAGTTTGCTTTTATATACATAACAATCCAGCTAGTCGCTCTTGCTTCCCATGACAATAATTATCCATAGACAAATGCTAAAACAAAAGAAAAGAAAATATATTTCTATTGATCCGATCGCTACGAAAATTTTCAGAATCACTCGCTGGACTAATCTAAAGATCTATCCATTTGTTTTGGTATCCATAAATACACATAGCGATTTTCATATGATAATGATATAAATAATATTATATAATAAGAACGTAAATTTCACATGTCTGTACTTTTTACATTAACGAGAATAAAAAATTGCAAGTGATTGAGAATAAGTAATAAAATACATTTACATCATTTTTAGAAATGTCTGCCTGTATGTTTGTTTGTGCACGTGTTACTGCTCAAGTACAACGTTTATGATAAAACGTCACTAAGGAAATCATAAAGCGTATCTTCGAGTAACATTTCATCTTTGTTTCATTAAAATCGATTAACTCTATCAAAAGTTAGTGTAATTTGAATGACGTCGTCAGATTATAACTTTAGTTCTACGCGAACGAAATCACATGCACAGCTAGTATAATAATATATTGGTTTGGAATTCATCTAATCGCATAATAGTGGCTACGACCGATAATGGCTTCGTAATATGTCTTTGCGAGTATATATATATATATATTATATATATATATATATGATAACCGGTACCGAACTCGAGGCACTATAATTTAGTTTCTTGGTTGCAATATTATTTGAAACGCTTTATAATATTTAAAGACGAATTTCATATTATTCGAAAAAAAAATTTCTATTGTTATTTCAAACTATCGACTTATACCAACATAATTTTATATTCGTAATCCAGTAATACTTAAGAAAATCTTCTTACGGTGTCATCGTAAAAGCGATCCAGATATCTCTATTGCACCAACTTGAAGAATTACACGCATAAAATTCGTACCTGATCTATTCGCAAAATAAAGTTATAAAAATGAATTTACTACAGGATCTGACCAGACAATACGCCGCCGGATTGGACATCATTAACCTAATACGTTAAACAAAAAGTTCAATGTACACAACAAGAGCCACGGGTAATTTTTGATGTTGGCACGTGAACGCGTCCACATGCCGAAGCGTGTATTATATTTCAGTACGTACTCGTTATATTCGCTGCACATACAAAAACATCAAGGAAACGTTACAACATTGTGCGTTTTAAATAGTTACTCTGTTCAGATCGATCGAAGTAGTTCAAACGGAGATAAATAACGTTACATTATCTTGACCAAAGTTTATTTCTTTTAAGTGAGTATCGTACTTTATTCGCGGTTCACATAAATCATTTTCCAATTTATTATACGCTACACACATCGAACGCGGTTAATCGACTATGAAACATTTTAGTACAACAATTTAATAAACGTCTAATATTATATAACATTGCAGGTGAACTGCCCTTGAACTTTTATTAGAAATGGTCTAATATCACGCGAATGGATCAACGATCGTCATCGGAATTTATATTATTTCAATAATGACATTAATTGAGCTTTAAATACTAAATGTCTTCGTAAGGATTTTATCATAAATATCCAAAGCTTCTGCACTAAGCATCGTTAAAATTATTAACACATTACACTGATGATCTAAAGAGTTGTTTTAAACCGAAGATTCGTATATAACTATTTGAACAATCGGTGGTTTTTGCTGTACAGGTGATGTTATGTCCCTGATAGCTGCTTCCACAGCGGCTTCCCATTCCAGTCGACGTTTATCCGAGAGAGCGCCTCCCGTAGCACCACTTAGCCTGGGCATCGTCACCTACGACACATACACGATATTTATGTAAATTTTATTAACTATATGAGATTAAATCTAAAGCAGAATATTTCATGGCGTGTCTTAGAACAGAGAAATAAAAACATTGCCACACGGACCCTTAATTAAATAAATTGAAGTGTGTAATAAACTTTATCTACTGCGGTAAAAACAAATGCGAGTAATGTAATTAGAACCGGATGTTATTTGAACGAAATTTAGTATTGATTAGGTAATTTTTTTATGTATTTACATATGTGTATGTGTTTTGTTTAAATTTGTAAAAATCTACTTTAATCTCTGGAATTACACTGTGTAAAATATTAATTCAAACAGAATTTACCAACATAGTTTGGGTGAATAAAATATTATGGAAATATTATTAATTGAAGATACGCTGTCAAGGTACAAATAAATTAAGCGTAGTTATTAATGATACCTATTTTTTACTACAAATGTAAATTAAAAACCAAAGTGTAATTATAAATTTCAACTGAATATGAATATCATAAAGTTATTAATAGAGATTCACAAAAAAAAAAATACTTACAAAGGCGGATGAATGGATGATAAAATTATATCCTAACCGGACCAGCTGCAATCTAACTCAAGTTTACGACTTCTCCACTACTCATAGAAAGAACATAATGTTACCAAAATGCTTTATTAAAATATTGCGTCATAAAAGCATAAGTAGCAAATAAATGTGGAATACTTTAAGAGCGAGCTCTAACTACTGTAACCTACTTGGACTATAAAAAGTTTAGATAGGCCAGTATAAATTGTATAACGAATTATGTTTACTTGTAGACAGAAAAAATGTACGTTATACTAAAAAACTAGAATGTTCAACCAGGAATATTTTATACCCTTAAATATGGAAAACAGCTGAATAGTAACAGCAAAGAATGTATAAAACTGAACAATTCATGAATCATAACATTAACCATAAATCAATAACAATAAAACTAACACGAATGATTAAAAATATACGCGCTTTGAACTTATAATCTTCAGTTTTTGAAACACTCACCTTCATCGAAAATTGCGAAAATAGATATTACGTATAAACTAAATAATAGTGCTATAGTTCTATCCATATATTTATATATTTATTTATTTATATATATTTAGAACTATTTGTATTTAATGGAAATAAGAAAACCTTATTCTTATCCTTACTAGTATTAGGAATGCGAAAGTGAGTCTGTTTGTTTGTTACGCTTTCATGCCTAAACCGCTAAATCAAATTGTGATGAATTTTAGTATAGAGATATATAATACCCGGGAGACGGTCATAGGCTACTTTTTCTCTCGAAAAACTTATAGAAAGTGGGGTAAAAAATGGGATAACTTTTGTATAAAACTTTTTATTGCGTCATCCGATTTGCTTCAAACTTTAGAGGATAATTGCTTACAAAGTCTGAATTTTGGGTAAAGTTAATGTGATAGAAAAATGTTTTTTGTATCGATCGACAACATGAATTGGTTGACAAAGTGAACGAGAACGGAGCCGCGGGTAAAAGCTAGTAACAGATATATTATTGCAACTCCATAGTGGAGTTAACCGGTATGAGCTGAGATATCTTTAAACCTTGTTTGTTTCTCCCAAATACCACAGCACTACTGAATAAGACAAACATTACAGAACCATTATATGTTATTTAGTGCACACTAAAAGTTAAAGGTGGTCACTGCTATATAGAACTACTCAATAACCTCAATATTTTATTGCAGAAGAGTAATAATACGTATAATCATTAATGAAAATATTACATAGATATTTTTTGTTGAAGTGAAGTTTTTAGGCACGTAGGAGGAAACTCTTACACGGTATAAAAACCACTTTGCCCGTCATAGTTGTAATATAAATATATATGAGTGAATATATGTTGTACATACATAACGATAGTAAAACTTATAGATATAAAATTTAGTATCATTTCTATATAAAAAGTATAATTTTATACTTAATATGTTCGCAATTAAAAATAATGTAGTTATAACTTAAAGAACGCACACTTTTGTATACCCGTTATTTTATAAATTACTTTAAGATTTTAATGTCAATATATTATCTTATATAATACACATCATATTATTTTAATGGGTGATATGAGAAAATAGTTTAAAGGTCTTACAGGTAACTGTAACGAATTATCTATTACGATAATTACTTCAATACCTATAAATATTGTAGGTATTGAATTAATTATCGATAAGCTCCCGTATATGCTACTGCAGCCTTAAGTTTAGGGAAAAATTGTATGTTCAGTCGAGGAACAAAGGAAAATATATTTAATTAGAAAATGTGAGAAATGGCCCATTCATATGCTGATGGGTACTAGTATATATGTATTTGTATACATGGGTATGTAATACTTTGTATATAAAAGTATTATAATAATATTATTACTATATTACGTATTTTACTCAAATAAAGCTTCGTATTTGCGTTGAAAGCAAAATCAGCGACGGCCATCTTTATTTGCTGTGCACATAGCTGATAAATCATTGTGGCACACATGCCTGATGAGCAATACATCACCTTAGTCCGAGGTTGTACCATAGATTCCGGACCCGTATAAGTTTTCTGTGAAATAATCGTTTTATGAACTATTTTCCTGTTGAAAAGAATTTTTTGCAAGTCACGGTATTTTGTAGAAATAAATTTGAGTCGCAATTTAGAGAAAGTAATGTTCGTTGTTTTCTAAGATTGATGAAACTACTTAACACTCTGAATATGCAGTGTTCTCAGAATGTATGTGTTGGAATGAATGTTTCCATAAATGAATGTTCATTCATAACAGTATCTAGATTAAGATAAAAATAATATACTCTACTTTTGTTATATACTGTATTCACTAATAGGGTGTAGAGATCTGACTATTATTTTTATTAATATAAAAATAAATACTTATGAATATACTTTCATAGCTGTTAAAATTATGTATTAAAAATACCAATAAGCCCTTGAATATCTAACATCAAAGAATGTTGATTTAATTATTTCATCCGGTATTCAGCCTTCCCGTAAGTTGTGTATCTACGTAGTTCCCGCGACCTTTAAACAACTTATCAATCAATATGTCGTACAAGTAGGCGATTGTTTACGACAGAGATGAACATCTGTCAGCATGAAACATAGTTCGCTCGATTGAAATATTTTAAATGTAGACGTATTGTTGAATACTGAAGTCTTGCCAATTTCTCTTATTTATAAACAATATTTTATGATGTTCTCCGCATACAAAACAATTGTAAATTCTTGACAACGGCATTTTGGCCAATTTATAAAATGGAATTTTGTTACTAAAATATAATATTATTCTAATATTTTTTTTCCTTCATTTATAAAAAACCTCTGTGACCAAAGTAACATTATTCGGTTAAAATTTCTTAGCGAATATTACTACAATAATAATTTCACTACATGTAGCAGTAAAATAAAAAATAAGATATATTAAAAAAATTATAAATCTGTATCAGCAAACGTTACTTACTCAATATTAGCTCCAATAAGTGTCAAATAAATTACTCGACATTTTGTTAGTTTATTGTTACACTTAATTATTGTTAGATAAATACAATGTAATAAAACTGTTTTATTATCGTCATACACTAAATTTCAGTCTAAAGTTCTACTTACTACAGTAAGAACTTTCCTGAGGTCACTGTGCAAACTAGACACGTCGACTCCACGGCCGGCGTCACCGAGCCTCCTCAATGTATCTGCCAGAGGACCGGAGAGTGCTCTAAGCTGTTGCCAAGATCTGGTATATTGCCTTCTCACAAGCTCGATAATCGTCGATGTGAGAGCTAATCCAATTAAAATGTACAATGTACATAATAACATGTATTTCGGTCGTTCTGAGAACAAAAATTATGTCTATTAGGTACAATATAAATAAAAATAAAGTATTTGCGATTAAAGAACATTTTAATAAAAAATGAAAGTTTTACATTACCTAAATGGAGGCGTTAAACTAATTTATACATAAATTCAGAAAGTAATAACTGAGTTACTACACACGGTACAATGAATCACTATTGTATTATTTATATTACAGAACACAATATTCTTACTTGGAACGATATCACCAAAACCAATAGTTGTCATGGTGATAAAACAGAAATAGAATCCATCGTAGAAGCTCCAGTCATCTTCCCACATTTTGAACAAGCCAGCACCGGCTGACAGATAAATAATTAAGAATCCCACTGCTCCTAAAGCGTAGAGTGAATTTCGACAAGCAGGATTTGCTTCTGTTAGCAGAGTACAGCATTCTGGTAGCAAATTAACAGTGGCAATTAAAATTTCTCCGTAAAAATAAAATCATCATCCGTAAGTATGTAAAACAATATTTACATACATTACATGTAACTTCATAACATTTAAATAGGTAAATACTTTTAAGACCATTTTTTTTAATGTATTAGACGTTATAAGTCCGTGTTTCAATTTAAAAATACCAAAGTGGCGTTAAGGAGAATTGAAATACAATAACTGATATATGACATGTAACTACCACAATTAAATACAAAATACCTTAAATAGATACTTAAGTTAGTAGTTAATTAAAACTTACTCGGTGGTGCAGGTAATTGCTTAGCAATAATAGATACAAATGTAGCGAATATTCTTCCGAGATCTGCAATAACGGTGAGTGTAAATGGTATTCCAACCAGAGCGTAAACGATACAAAACAATCTACCCCAAAAAGTCTCGGGTACAATGTTACCATATCCTGGAACAAACATATCTGAATAAAGACGATTATTTAAAACCTTATCAAAATAAACTAAAGCATTATAAAGTATCCAAAATAATGATACTATCAAGATTATATTAACACATATGTGAGATAGATACTAAACAAATGATGGACGTGAGAATACATCAACTGAAAATTTGCATTTCATTTTGTTTTATTTTTTCGAATGTAGTCCAAATTTGTAAAATCCACTGTATGCTTACATGTTCGTACACACCTATAGTGGTGAGCACAGTAGACGAGAAGAAAACAGCTTGTAGAATGCTCCATTTTTCTTCCGATGATGGAAAATTATTTTCCACTTCTAGAGATAATCCATTGGAAGACGCTTCTTCTAAAACCTTTAAAATCGATATAGAGTCTATTATTAAGATAATGTTGAAACGAACATAACGATGTTACAGATATTGTTTGGAGAGTGATAGGAACTACAAGTTAATGTGATTAGATCGAGACTACGTTAAACGTAACACCCGGCTAAATGAAACCCATAGGTGGGTCGCGTTTAGGAATTAGCTGATTTATTTCCAGTATCGAAATGCGATGACAGGAAAGCGACTGATATGCATAATACACACCCGGCTCAATATATTCCTTTTGATTTATTGATTTTCGTGATCAGCACACATCATACACACATACAAAAGTTTAAAAAACACACATCAATTATAAAATTGGTAAGTTTTATAAATTGATATTTTGTTTTTTTTTTGCAAGTATAATAAATTGATATACAATCTTTTCCGTTCTAGGAAACGTATACTAAATAATTTACCTTTAATGACTAATTTATTTAAAAATAGAATCTTGTCAATTGTATTTTGTTTTGTGTTAAAAATAAAAGTTAATTTTATGATCCCGTTTCATGTTTTGGTTGCTTGTTAAATGTAGTATTTCATTTCCATAATTTGAATACAGAACGAACGAACGAAATTTTTATACAGTTATCTTTAAATTGTAGACTTTAGACTTTTTTGACGTGTTTATATTCAGTTACGAAAAGTATTACAAATTGAGATGATAGCGACGACATAGTGTCTTTATTTTGACATTCTTTTATATAACCATTCGTATCGAGTGATTGTTTGTAAATAGTGTTACCTTTTCATAAATCGCTAAATGCTCGCTTAGCAATTTTTCAACAACGTCTGTATATTCTGTGCCGTTAGTTTGTTCGGTTACGAAACGTATAAGGTTCCATCGTTCTGTAATAAGTCGTTCCCTGTGAAATTCCTGTTTGGCCATCTCAGCGGGATACTCCAATGCACGGAATACCTACAGGCAGAAAAATATATTTGAATATTGACAAAGTTAAATAAAACACTATGATAAGCATATTTAATTACCATAAGTTTTAAATAATGCTTTACGATTGTGGAAAAGATTAAATAGTGATTAGTTAAAAATGTAATTATCGTATTAAACAGAGTTTTTACACATCCTACTATCTAAAAGTCCTGAAATTCTTTTTCAAACAAACACTCTGGGGACTTCTTAAGTTTCTTGTCACAAACTTCATTATAGCTTGTGGTTTCTCCGAGATTTTTACCAATAGGAATATAAGGCGCAACAATCTTTTGGTGTAATATTGAATACCAATCTACTTCACGAAACCATGGATGACTTTTTATGTCATAAACTCCAGCCTTCAAGGAACCGAAACGTTTTGTTGGATCAACTTCTAATAAATTCTTTACTAACGATTTGCATACTGTCGTCATGTTTTCAGGTGTTTTAAAACGTCCTGTGAGTATTTTCTCATAGAGTTTCATCGGATTAGAATTGTAAAACGGAGGGTATGCTGCATTCATTTCATATATTAAAACTCCTAAAGCCCACCAATCGACTGAAAATGAATATCCCTTCGCCATAATTATCTCTGGAGCTACATATTCTGGTGTACCACATAAAGTCCAGGTTCTATTTTTTAATATTTTACTAAATCCAAAATCAGCCAACTTTATATAACCTGATTCACAAATTAATACGTTTTCAGGTTTAACGTCTCTGTGAATGACAGAACAATGATGCAAATACTCTAATGCTAGAACAATTTGAGAAGCATAAAACTGTGATAAAAGTTCTGAAAGTGAGCCTAACTTTTTTATTATAGCATATAGCTGTCCACCAATCTCGTAAGGTACAATTAAATATACATATAAATTATCTTTACATGAAAAATCTAACGATATAACAGATGGAAAATTAAGGCACTGTAAAATTTTCTTTTCGAGATATATTTGCTTAATATTTTTCTTTTTGATGATTTTAGCTTTTTCTATAGCCTTCATTGCATGATACACAAACGTCATTTTATCTCGTACTAAAAACACGGTCCCGAATGAACCACGTCCAATGGTTTTTAATTTGTCAAAATCTTCCGGCGATTTATCGTAAGATATAGATTTCACAAATCTCTCATTGAATTCATGTTTAAGTATATTTAGATATCGGGTGTGACTGATTTGTAGGGCGTGTGTGTATGTTGGAAATTTATCCGGATTCAAGTTATCGAAAGTCATTCTTATTTTAGAATGTATTAACATATGATTATAGAATGTTTTCACACAAATTACGCTAATTGTTCAATATTTTATGAGCAAGCTTGCAAAAAATATGCACTCTATATTTATTTTGGCTTAAGTAAACTTAAAACTATGACTTTAACTGTCAATAACATAGAGAAAAAGTATAGTACAAGGAGAGTATCTGACAAACGCCACAGACCTTAGATTAATTGGAAGTTCAGAAAAAAGAGCATTAAAATAGAGTCTCAATTTTTTAACTGTCCCAAAATTGAATGCGAAAATTTTGTCCTGATGCAATAACAAAATCATAGGCATCTATTCAACTTATTTAAAAATAATTTCTAGCTCTTGGCTCAGAGGACTTTCATTTTCAGAGAAAAATTAATTTCAGACTATATTAGATTTTTTTATCTATGTCTTAATTAAAAACAGAATGACTAACTGTTTAGGATAATAACAAAGATTCTTTTCAGCAAAATTAACTAAAAGAGAATTCATGAGAATATACAAATAGATAAGTTAGAGCTATAAATTCAGTGCAAATATGAATTCAGTGACATATTATTCACTGTTAAACAGCTACTCAACAATAGTGAACTAGAGTCTACTATTTAAATTTAACTATAGCATCATTCACACGGCAATATTTTGTTACTAGCTTTTACGTGCGGCTTCGCTCGTGTTAATATTGATTTTCTCAAACAAATCGGATGACGCGATAAAAAGTTTCGTTCAGAATTTGTCCCTCTCTTTGCCCGCTCCCAATACATTTTTATCGAGAAAAGTAGCCTCTTGAGTCCCTTCTATCTTTGTACCAAAATTCATCACAATCGATTCAGCGATTTAGGCGTAAAAGCGTAACAAACAAAGGAACTCACTTTCACATTTATAATATTAGTATGATGCAGCTTACTTGCAACTTTACATCCTACGTTCAAACTACTACAATCTTTGAATTTTTATAACGTCATCATTTTAATGCCATTTCACAAGAAGGTGGTACTCTCTACATCAAGAATAGGGAGTAATAAATATTTTTATTCACTTATTACAAACACGATTTGTTTATACATTTTACTTTTATAAACTAATCTAAAAATCCTCAAATTCTTTTACATAAAAACATTTTGAAGACTTTTTTAACTTAGGCTGTGATATTTCAGGGAAATTACTGGTATCTCCCGGTGAGGGACAAATCGGTACGAAAGGTGCTTCCATCCTTTGATGTAGCGTTGCCTGCCAATCAGTACCACCGAACCAAGGATGACTTTTGACATCAAAAACGCCTCCTTTTATCGATCCTATTCGTTTAGTAGGATCGACTTGTAATAAACCTTTTATCAAATTCTTACATTCAACATTCATTGCTTCTGGACATTTATAATGACCATCAAGAATTTTCTCATAAAGTTTATTTGGATCTGCAGCAAAAAAGGGAGGGTGGCCTGCTTCCATTTCGAAAATTAACACACCGAGGGCCCACCAATCGACTGGAAATGAGTAGCCCTTGGACATTATAACTTCTGGAGCCAAATATTCTGGAGTCCCACAAAGAGTCCAAGTTTTTTTCTTTAACACCTTACAGAACCCGAAATCACACAATTTCAGATAACCATTAGTATCGATCAATATATTCTCTGGCTTTATATCTCGATGAACTATTTCGCAGTAATGCAAGTATTCTAAAGCAAGAACAACTTGAGTTGCATAAAATTTGGTCAAGCTGTCTGAAAAGTTTCCATATTTTTGTATGTATGTGAACATTTCACCTCCAGCAATATACGGTAATATGAAATAAAGATATATATTATCTTTAAAAGCGACATCTAAAGTTATAACGAAAGGAAATTGAATACATTGTAGTATTTTTTTTTCTAATATTAAATGTTTAACGTGTCTACGTTCAACTACAACACTTTTCTCAACGACTTTCATAGCATGATAAGTAAACGTCGTTTTATCTCTCACTAAAAATACCTCTCCGTATGCACCATTACCAATAGCTTTTATTCTATCATAATTTTCAGGTGTTGTATCACCACCAGACGGCTCAGCGAATTTTCTTCTAAACTCCTCTTTTAACATTTCCAAATATCGCAAATGGTCCTGGTGTGTCTGAGTGTTGTAAGATGCTTTTGCCATAACCCAGTATTACAAGTAAGTATTCCATTAACATACGTTATTCAAATAATAAAATTGATTCCGAAGTATAAATAAATGTATAAAAATCATGTAAAAAATATACTTCTCGAGAGATCACATTGTTTAGACAATGTTTATACAACTGTTGTCATAAATAACATTATTATGTCAAATATAATTTGGCATTACGTCCATTCACACTATATATTATTATTTGTGATTTAGTATCTGTATATAGTATATCTAATTAGTATTTATATTTTATATAAATATAAACCTTATTACTTTACATATTAAAATTATAAATTTTGGCCTACAATATTTCAACATATATAAAAACAACAATAAATAAGCAAAGGTTTTTTTAATAATATATTAGCATTTCTCAGTAAATATAATAAAACTATTATACCAATATAATGATAAAAATGCTAAAACGTATGCTTTTAATATACTTCTATTAATAAACCAATAGATTAATAATTAACAATTGTTTGATAGTCAAAGCATTCTCTTAATTTTATTAAAACTTAGCAGTCTAAAACGAGGTTTGCACATTTTAAGAATTGGTGACAGTTTAAAAACTGACAACCTTGTTATAAAATAAAAGCTGGGAATATTCGTTAATAAAAATCATTCTTTTCAAAAATCGTTCTTTGTAACAATCAACAAAGTTTTCTTTTTGATGTTAATGATAAAAAATTGAGTTCAAGTATATTGCTTTTAACTTTATTTAAAGAACTGTTGGAATAGATGATGGTAGATTTAAACTCGAAAAGAAATATCTTGTCACAAAATGCTGGTGGATATTCCGCTGCAAAGCAAAAACAGTATACAAATTACCTGCAAAAACTTCATCAAGACTTTGTTGAATCTTGGAACGAAAAATCAGAAAGTAATGCTCAACAATCTGATTTCGAACAGCACAAAGTATTGGGGACTGGAGCTTTTGGTACAGTTTACCTAGTTAAACATATCCATACGGGTAAACATTACGCAATGAAAGTTCTAGAAAAGGAGAAAATTGTTAGGTTAAAACAAATCGAGCACAGCTATTACGAAAAGAAAATACTGTGTGGATTAAACTTTCCTTTCGTTGTGTATATGAAATATTTTTTCAAAGATAACGTTTACCTTTACTATGTATTACCTTTTATAGCGGGAGGTGAAATGTTTTCACATTTACGAAAAATGGGTAAATTCGAAGAAGCCTCTGCAAAATTCTACGGAGCTCAAGTAATTCTCGCGTTAGAATATCTACACGTATGCGAATTGGTTTATAGAGATTTGAAACCTGAAAACATATTATTAGATAGAAATGGATATATAAAAATAACAGATTTTGGATTTTGCAAACTAATCCGCGACCGTACTTGGACCTTGTGTGGAACGCCAGAATATTTAGCACCAGAAATTATATTAAGCAAAGGTTATGGGATGTCAGTAGATTGGTGGTCGCTTGGTATATTATTGTTTGAAATGAGCGCAGGTCATCCACCTTTTTTCGCCGCGGATCCAATGAGAATTTATGAAAAAATCGTTTCTGGAAAATATAGATGCCCCTCACATTTTTCTCCCGAACTAAAAGATTTAATCGGTCATATGCTACAAGTAGACACGAGTAAAAGATATGGTAATCTAAAAGATGGTGTAATGGATTTAAAAAATCATAAATGGTTCAGAGAGATAGGCTGGGACAACCTTCTAAACGGTCGAACAAATCCACCATTTATTCCAAAAATTCGATCACCCGGAGATACGACTAACTTTGATGTTTTCGCTGAGGAAAAAATAAAAGACAGCCCTACTTGTCTGTATGAGGAGGAATTTGCTGACTTTTAGGCGTACTATCATTGCATTCGATTATTTCAGATTTTACCAATTACAGAGGAAAAAGTAATGTTTAGTCTAAGTAAGAAAGTTTTAAGTTATAGGCATAAACAATCAATAACTCGAAGTGGCACTTGCCTCTAGTATATATGTATACGTTACTTTTACACAAATGGCTTAAACAAATTCTATCCTGATTCCTAAAAAATTAAACGATACAAAAATTATTGCATAGCGGTTTCTGGAAGAAGTAGATATGTATGTTCGAATAACTTTTGGTAATACCACAAATACAAAAGTGTTACATCTATATTATTCTTGTTTAGATTAAAAAACATACATATTATCAAAGATTTGTTGTTTAATCATATTTTTGGATTTTTATAATATAAGCATAGACATGTTTGAAGTAAAAACTTCTTTAGGCGCGTTGAGCACTTTTTCAGTGAACAAAAATAATGGAACTCGCGTCATCGTCACCGAACGCTTTCCATTTATGTAGAGAGTGTATGCAGATTGTTAAATAATGCTTGTCCTATATGAACGCTTGGTCGATCAGTTTGATGTGCGATTTAATAGTCACGCGTAAGCATGGTCGTAGACTCCAAACCTCAACATATGAATACGAGTTTTACTTCTTTTTTTTACATAATTTTATGAAGTATGGTATAATTTCTGTAGGCAGCCATGATGGCCTTTTTTATATTTACAACAAATAACATTCTGTCTGTATGTTGCAACTTTTATGTTTATTCTAATTTACACAGTTTCTGTACACAAAAAGTGTCAATGCCGGTTTTTCTGCTCTATATGCCGTATGTAGCAAATAAATATCTCACTCTTTATCTCTCGACCTCAAATACATATGTCAACCTAAAAACTTTAGTGATCCAAATTAATATAATTGCACGCTGTTTCTTTGTCTTCTAAGAAAAAATCTTCGCCAACGCATTACGTTTCAGGTAACGTTGCCAAACTTTAGTTCGGTATAAAAATAAATCGTTAACTCTTTCGTACACTGTCTTTATTTGGTTATTATATAGACATCTCTCTCTGCAAGTCTGATCGTGACGAATATTTCAGAACTTGGAAACATTTATTAATTGAATTTGATTTATCGACTGTCGTCGACAAAGAAAGTTCTGAAGTAGTGTGAGCACATTAAAAATTTAAGCGTAATATGATCACATAAAAACGCTAGTAGTAGTGCTATCAAATTTTTTTTTGTATTTAAAATTGTGAATACGTCACAGTGTCATTTTAAATCAAAATTTATCTTTAGCCAAACTTCTTTTTTAACATATTAATAAATTGGTAATATCTATTAGAAAAACATGAACTTGCTGTCCACGGGTTTACCGTGCGGGTGCCGGGTCCATCGTGTGACAAAGAAGGAAACTCGGAGCAGTAGGTTTAAGGTGCGCCTTTCCGACGCGAGTCAACAATCACCTTTTCTACTCGTGTTTCTCTCTCTGCCCTGCTAAATTTGGTAGGATCCTGCTATCATATATTTAGGAGCACGTTCTAATATAGAACTTTAATTACACAATCTTCTGTGTAATTATCTTCGATTAATTTAGTTTCCATAATTATCTCTAAATACATAAACCACCAATAAACTATGATACTACTAATAATTTTTCAGACGAATATGAATGAGCGAATATTATTTTGTTTATCTAGAACCTGGCCTTTTCATTAGAACCTCTTTAATAACTGCATGATCGTTTTCATTGTTACATATTGTATTACTATCAGAAGTGGGCTAATTTACCATATGTACGATAAAATTTTGATATGCTGTACACAATATTATTTTTTATACTCTATAGGTCTAGCGTTATGACCAAAATTTTTCATCTGATTATACCGTGGGCCAAGGTGGTGACTACGCTAAGCCTAGTGAAGGGACTGGCTCTCAAGTGCAACTACCAAAGCATACATATAAGTATTTTGCGGCAAATTTTCAACTTGAGAGTGATATCTAACCAGACGGGCATTAGCAAAAGCTCTATGACCATGCTATAGGATAATTTATCATAAATAAAAAAAAGGTTATTTTTGATATCAAAAGTTATGGTTACATTATAGCAACGAAGTGATTGAATACGACATTTGTATCCAAATGCATCGCAACATCACCCACCCAGCAACACCCACACATATTAATCCACTTAGGCGTAAATTACTTTGGTAGTCCGGATCGCTTTTCCTGCCAGAGACTTGAAGTATTTTTTTATTTATTTATTCGGTAATCAAACAGTGATATGTAGCAGTAGTTAAATCTACATTAATTCTATGCATCAATTAAATGTTTTCGAGTAAGAGTGACTTGCTTGAAAATGAAAAGGTTTTTCGTTTGGAACAAATGAAATAATAAAGTAATTTTGACGTAGCCTAAATTACGACTAAAGACAGAAAAAAATGTTAACTAAGTTCGAGCAATTGTAAAAAAAGAAATGCGAAAGAAGTCCCCAGTCTCCGGTAATAAGGTGGATTAGTGGGTATTTGATGGTGCTTCTCATCTGATGAATATCACACGTCCTACTCGCAGCCTACCCGAACGAAAGATCTAGAACGAAAAGATTTCGTAAATATATTTTACCCTAACAAAAATCTCGTAAATGTTGAAGTGTATATTACTTTTCACTTCAGCTTAGAATTGATTGGCCGCTGACGGTTGACCTGACGTTGGTGGTTGGTTAGATCAAATTTGGGTATGTGGCACAATCGATTACACGTTTTTCGCTCCGTCACGGAGCATCCTGAAATCGATGTTGACTATAGTCTAGCCTGTAAGGCTATGCTTGCCTGTGTAAGATATTTGATTGTCAATCAAATCAAATAAAAATCTTATATTTTGTTCTGAGATCAGCAGAAGTGGTAAAGTTTTGTTGCCAAATTGAGTCCCGACTACGAACATCATTGAGCTAACCCGTTACTGTGACCCTCCCTTTACTCGTTTCGGTATCAATCAGCATATAATCAGATGGACTGCTGGTTCCTCGGTGACCGTCATTGTAGTAAAACGTAATTAAACGTAGTGAACGTTTAACATCAAGTAGTTTTAACTGGTTTGCTTAGTATTACAATCATTAAACTGATTGTTATAGTTTCAAACTTCTAACAACAATTTAATATACAAAGTCTTAGCAAAAACTCCGAGTTTGGTGCCTCACAAAAAATGGTTCTATTTTGGTAATCTTGGTAAGTAAAACATTAATCCGATACAACATTTTATCCAAATGGGTACAGCAGTTTTCGAGATACCAGTTATATACATATACAAAAATAATGTAGAAGAATTACTCTTTTAATGTATTATCGGATTCCAATTAACTGCAGTTCGCTTTTCTATGGCTATAACAATAATTTAATTACGAATTTGTTAAATAAACCTCCATATTTAAACAGTAACTTTTAATATTGTTTCCTTTTCAGCTATGAAAAATATTATACATTATGGTTATTGTTACCGAATATTGAGATATTCATTAAAATCAAACTATAGACGTTTTGAATAATATAGTGTCAGCTTCAATTTTACGTTACTCGGTTTGACGACAAACTTTCCACGTACACTTTCAATAAGGTTGTAAAATGCATTTCCTGAATTATGTCCATATCTTCACATGAAACTAGCAAAATACTGTGATCCACTACAATAAACATCATTTCTGTATACTTAAATTTATAGTTTTGTTTTATATAGAACAATGTGTTTACTTACCAGTCCACCACCACCAGTATAAAGCATAAGTGCTACAAACAACCCAACATGGGGTATGGCAGAGCGTGGACAGAAGTTGTCCCATCGTGATTTCTTCTTCGTCCCCATCAACGCCTCTGTTTCCCAAGACACATTCTTAACGTTCTTGCACATTTTGTCACTCGGTTCTTTTTTTTAATAATAATATCACCATCCTACACTTTGTTAAGTATACTAATACGTTTCAAGGAAGTAAATTTTACGCTTCAGCACTAATTACTACAGTATTTTATTAATTATTAGACATTAAAAATAAAAATTCCTTCAACTATTATGATAATATCTAATTTCTTACCAAAGGCAGTGAATTATTTAACATTAAATTTCCTTATTCCGTACATAAAAGCTTGGAAATTTTTGTTTTACTACTAGCAGGAAGTTGCGTGTACAAAATTACGTTTTTCGTAACATTTTATTTACTTAAAATAACAAAAACTTTTAAGTGTATATCATGAATGCTTGATTCATTTGTTTTATGATAGCTTATATAACAATTAAATGTTAATACTAATTACTACTAATGAATAAATTACTATTCCAGCATTAACTTTTTTATCACGCGCCAATTTGACGGAGCAATAGCTGATAATGAGCATAGCAGAATAAAAAAAGGCAACGACCATCAAGATATCAGTTACCACTCAAACCAATCAAACTCAGTTGATTCAAACCGGTTTCAGTTACGGTGACTATTTTATGGACCGGGATATACAAACACCAGCTGATCTTGCAATATGATAAAGCAAAAGAAAATCACCATGACGGGTTCTTGCCCTAATGCCTAAAGGTCGAGACCCAGTCGGAAACAGATTCTTAACACCGATTTCAGTTACGGCGATCTGGAATTGAAGCTAACTAGCGATGTGATAAGCCAAAAGAGAGTCACTATGAGGGGTTCATACCCAAGCGCATGACGGTCGCGACTCAGTCGGATACACATACTTAACACCCCGATAGGTTGCTAGATAAACACGGCTCCATTATTAAGTATTTCGTAAAAGCAAAGCGATAGCAAACGTTGCAAATAGACGACAAATTAAAGCTGTTCACTAAAGCTGATACATGATACGAAATTACCTTATCGAATCAAATTAATTAAATTAAAGCCATAATAGCTCAGTGGTAGTGTGTACAGACTCCGCGTCAAGGGACCTAAGTTTGAATCTACCTACAATGAGCTAGAGCTTTCGGTGAAGGAAAACATGGTGAGGAAACCATAGTCCATAACCATATATCATAGTCGTAGAATTTTTACTAATGCCCGTCTGGCTAGCTACCACCTTCAAGTTGAAAATCTGTCGCCAAATACCAATAGGTGTGTTCAGACAGTTGCACTTGACAGCCAATCCCTCCACAGATTTACTATGTCTACCAACTTGGGGCGTATTGTCACTTAAGGTCAGGTGAGTTTAAGGAAATAACGCTAAACTTTAACTATAAAAAATGAATAGCGATTTTTGCTATCGGTTTGCTTTTGCAAAATACTTTACAACGGGGCAGGCAAATCAAAGAAGGCGATAGGCTTAAGCAGGAAACTATAGCAAATGTTGCATCTGGTATATGATAGTTAATATTCAGTTAAATACATTTCTCGTGTTCTATCATCTAAAGATAATAAAAGTATAAGCGCCATAAATTTCACTGATTTTGGGTTTTATTTCATTCAATTATATTAACGTATGCGGTTATAATTATAAACACAGGATCTATTATCTTAGATAAGCAATTAAAGGTGACCTAATTACTTAATAAAAGAAAAATATAACTACATGTCACGTAAACAATAATCTCAATTAAGTTACTGGATTCTTTGACAATGTAACAATTTTGATTGCGATCGTTTTTATAGACGACAATAAAACTACATCGATTGACAATTACAGGTCCAAGGTACTAATTTAATAACACACCGCTATAAAAAACTGGCAATTAAATAAATAACTCTGTTTATAAACTTTACATGTAATTACATAGTCATGGATAATAACTACATCGTATACAAAGTAATTGTACCAGGATTTCAAAATACATCGAGTAAATGTTAGCTTTAATTGCGTCCAGAATTTACATTAACAAATATATAAAAATAAAATGTTATTCTGATATTTATATTTTATTCCGTACTTTAATTTTATACACACGCATACAAATTGTGTACAGTACCTGGATGATAAAAAATGAATCCTACGACGCATTCTCCAACATAATTGTACAACAAATATCATTAGAACTTAATTACAAATAAACATATTTGCCTCTCAAAATATTGGCAGCCATTATAACCACATATGTATAAAGAAATCCTAAAATAACTTATTCCTGAAATACTAAAGCTTCATGTATATACATATATTCGTACTATGTCATCCGTGATTCAGTTACATTTAAAATAAATTACACGGAAATACCATTTTGTAAGTATATCGTATTCACTTCAAGTACCAATGCTTCTATGACGAATAGACATATGTGAATGAACAATCAGATTAGTTTGATATACCATTAGATAAAAAGCAATCAAGACAAATTATTGTTTTCGCAGAACAAAGGAAAGGCATCTTAACAAATTAACGCCTGTTCTATGTTAGAATGTAATAAATTGGCTCATCTTCTTGAAGAAGCTATCAATATTCACTAACCTTGAACTAATGTCTACGACCTTAAAACTAAATGACCAGTATTGAAGAGAAAAATAAACGAAGTGAGTGGTGGTTTTTTATTGCCTAAAGCACTTTCTGTTGATGTCCACTCAAGAATAGATGAGGCGTAACTCATAAGTGAATATTCAAAGTACTCATAGATATGAGTGGCATACAAAATAGTTCAAGGTATTCAGTTTGGGAATCACCTACTTTTCTTTGCCTACTTATAGGTGACTATTCAAAGCTTTCCTATCATATTTTTTAAAATGTAAGATTTGATAAATTACGTTATTAAAGTGAGATTATATACATACGTTCTATGAATAAACTTTTTATTATTACGTAAAGTGTAAGTTTTCAAATTTTTAAATAATTATCCAAATTAAAATCGATTCTATTTAAATTAAAAGCACATAAATCAGTATTTAAAATTTCAAGTGCTTTTTAAAATATTTCTAGTAACATTACGGATTATAGTGAGTGCTAAAAAGCTAAATTATATTTTTAATATAAAAACAGATTACTGAAATCATAGATTCTATCTAGACTGGTTTATATATAAGTGAATAGCCTGCAATGCCGTAGCGTTACATAAGTCAGTCAACTTATGCTACGAAACAAAAAGCGTGTAAATTGCGATCCAATTGACAAACTATAGATGTCAGCGATGTTGACTTACAAAGAAAACATTACTTGTTATAATAATTGATTTTTAGAGATAATTAATTTTCATAATCTTCCAAAAAAGGTATCAGATATTTATGAGATACATATGTTTCTACGAATATAAAATAAAAAATTCTAATTAGAAATATAAATGATAATAAGGTTAAGACAGCATATGTTTCAAATACTTCATGCATTTGTTCAGTAAAATAATTTCAATTTACATTATGAACAATAAAACGATATATTATTAAACAAAAAATACTCTAATATCTGTATATACGCCTACCAAATTTCAAACAACCTACCTTATATATAACACATTAAATTATATTATTTTATGTTTCACATAATTTCATTTTGAACCATTAGACTTGTTAATTAAAATACACTAATGAAAAAATATAAAGTTTCAAACGCGATTCTGTGGGATAAGGACAGTAAACATGCTTTCCCGACTGCGGTGCGCGAATAACTGAAAATCGCTTCAACAAGCTTTCATTTCTCTCTAAGGAGACCATCGCTATTTCACTGGACGCTTTCAGGCTTATATGTAGCGAACCATACTTTGTACGCTATCCCTTTATTATATAAACTTCATCCGGGCCTTAGAGATTATAGTGGAAAGCGTGTAACCAGCTTTATTGTAGGCAATGCCGACCTACAAAGCTTCACGATAAAATATGATAGGGTAGAAATTCTATATCATAAAGGTCTAATTAAATAAACTTGCATTAAATATTTGATTAAATTAGAATAATTTTTTATTTAAAAAGTTTTGGAGGGTTATTTAAATCTGAAATCATCTAAAAGACTTTTTAACGGTTCGGAATAGTAGTTTTATACTTCCATCTAACAACTTAGGTTGTGTACTAGGGAACGACACTTGAGTTCGCCTTCATTTCAATTACCTTACACCAAAACTCCTGGCCAAGTTGTCTATCAACCATCGCTAACGCAAATAAAAATGAAAACCTGTATGGGATGACACATATCAAAGTGTTTTGACTTCTTTCTGTACGTTTTCTGTTTTCTTGCTATTACATTTGTCATACCATACATTTCTTGATTTTTTTCCACTAGCGATCGTTAAAAGACAGCTTGGCTAAGGACACTGTAATAACATCCGCCATAATGAAACGATCAGGATTTTCGTGTTTCGAGATAAGCCCATGTATATTTTCCTAGTAAACAAGCGGGTTTGTAGCAAGGCATCCGACCGGATCACGATCAACATGCGCATGTTGATAAGCCTATCGTAGCTACTTTACGTATTTACAGAAGCCATAAATAAGACTTACACTCCTCTATAATAGAGACGGTTGTCGATGAATTGGCATCTCTTGGTGGTCAAGGTATGTTTTTTTTTTTACTGTGCATACTATTAGTCACTGTCACATCAATTAAAATAATATAAAATACTATAAACTAATAATAATGTTCTGATCCCTTAGTAGTAAGTAAATTCGCCACAGTCAAGTGTGAAAGACTCTTTATCTACAATTAACAAAGTAACAATCAAACTCAGAACAATCATTTGTGTAAACACAAATAGTTGTTCTATGCGGGACTTGAACCTACATCACTACGATGCGGCGATTGCAGCGAGGCAATTATTTTAATCGCTAGGACGACCGTACTGTCGTAAATCCTTTTTCTGTGTTAAATACAGTAATATGCTTATTAATTAAATTACTAGCTCTGCTCGCGATTTCGTTTAAAGAACAAACAAACTTTTTTACTTTGTATTATTAGTATAGATATCATCAAGTGGTGTTTTTATCTATATGTATGATATAATACTATTTTGTAATAATCATCATAAAAATATTAACTGTATCGGTATAGTTATAACGAAGTAGCACAACTAATATAATGTCCTCGACTATTTATAAACACTCTACTTACTATTGTTTACTGTTGTATATTATTAATTACGTCATTTGTATTAGAAATATTTATAGAATTAGGTAATATATTCATTATGCAGTATATAAATGTGATTTTGTGAGGTACCCGGTAGTTTAACCAACTTTAATAGTTAATCATTACTAGCACGCGACGCCTGATCGTTTGGTCTGATTATAAATGTATTTTATATGTTTTGCATGCAAATATTATCAGGCATATAAGTACGATACACAGTAAAAGAGCGAGGTATCCATATATTCTTTTTAATTGCAATTTCCGCTATAATTATTTAGGTCTACAAATCTACAAATATGTATTTCAAAATTGCTTTTTTGAATTAAGGCGATTATGTTATAATACCACCTGGTCCTCATAGGTTCAACTTCAAACGTAGAATCTTTTAAAGCATTTTTTGCGACATTTTATGCAAAAATATTTTTTGAAATCGTACTGATAGTTTCTAGGAGATTAGTGTGTTGAAAATATTTAAATGCGAAAGCCTTATATTATTGTTATATGATATACGTAATAATTATGTTAGCATTACTTTACATTGATACGTTTATTTCCCGCTATTGTTAGCCTAAATTCGAGGTAGACCAACTCGGATTAGGCCTATATAGCATTGGTGCTGATTTCGAATAATAAATATTAAGCATATATCAAAATATTATCAAAGATTTCTAGTTTCCTATTTCTATGTTCGCATCAATTCATGCCTGTAGGATGCCAAAACTTAGGATTCATGGATTTCATGTCTGGTGTCCAGTTATTATATGTTTTAATTGTAAAGCTGCTTTGAAATCTTTGATTTCCAGGTTGAGTCAGAAAAAATTACATTGTATTTGCATATTATATAAGTGGTTTGCGAATTTTTATGGTACTCCTCTGTGTTCGTAGACAGTATTTATGAAAAGGCAGAATTGGAAATTAGAACACAATTCTCTCTTATCCCTGTAAACCTTTTTCACTGACCTTATGTTTATCACTCATTTCATTAGTCTACATCCGCTGCGATGGCTTTTAGTCGATAATAATAATTTATTCTAGTTCTTTTTGCTACTGCTATTTGTGTAACTATTATTTTATGCTGAGTAAAGAGCTGTGTAAAAAGGATTGCTCAATATTTCTATATTCAATGGATTACAGATGCCAAAAGTAGCAATCAGTTCATACTGTAGTTTTAAAATAATGCTTTTGTTCATTTACATACGTAAATAATCACGTAGAAACTTTTAATATCCTAGATTAGTGTATTACTACCCGACTTAGGAGTTTCTCATGAATCCTTAAGTTATATATTTTACGGAGCAAATATCCTACATATCTATATATGTGTAAAGACGTTGGTTGACTGGTTCATCAACGCATAGCCTAAACTACTAAAGCCAGAAATATGAAATTTAAACTGAGTATTCTTTTTGTGACGTAGACGCCCACTGTACAACGATTTTTTTTATTTAATCTCTAAGGTGATAAACGGGGTTGGCAAAGTTTGTTTAGGGGAGATAAAAATCTTTACCTATTGACTTGAAATATAAAACAATAACTAACTAGGGTAAAAAAATAAAATTGTATTTCACCGTTTAATAAATTTTATACTGTAAAAGTTTAAAATACGCCATAAAATTTTATTGATACTTTTGTGAAATTAATAAGTAGGTACTTAAATTGGACTACAGGAAAAAGTAGAACTGGGTCTGCCAGGTTAGGTAGCATAATATACGCGCATAGGTAAATTAGGCAACACGCGGTGCTGGCTGGTGCGGAATCCATAAAATTAACGAACACAATATTTTCGCTTTGATCCGTATTGATCGTATCCATTATTTTTGCAACTAACTTTCTATTGTTACATTACTGCATCAATAACTAATCAGAATGTATAAGTGATAGTCTATAAAATTTAATACTCAATGGATTTCATAGAAACTCGCTACGTGTTTACTTTTATATCTAGCGCGAAAATGGTTTGAATGTACTGGATATAAGAACACTTGTTAGTCAACCGTTTTTTCATAGTACAATACTCGCTACCACAAACAAGCTCGCAGTGTATTTAGTGTTTAATAAACTGTGTGCAGTACATACACACACAAGACACTTATTCTAATTTTATGTATTTTTAATTAATATTTCTATAAATATTTATTGTAAATATTCTTTTGGGTCTATACCCAAATATTAAAACGACACATAGGAAACGATGTTGCCAAGACGCTAACTTTGACTTTCTATTTTAAACCACAGAAAATAATTATTAGCTATCATGTAAATAGAACCTATACCAATTATAATTAACTCTGGAAGACCGAACTCCTTCAGCCAAACGCTAAATATGTAGTGAAGATGTTCCCAAAGTCGAAATCCCATTGCGCACTCGCAATGCCTGGACAGACCACCAAAGTGATTTGTGATGAAACGATAACGAAAACTCAGTCACTTTTAATCTCCCGTACTGTCAAAGCCCAGGGGCTGCTATTACACTTCTTTCAGTCTACGACGGGAGTGGGAATCCGAACTTAATCAGTTCTTCCGGCGATACCTAGCTAATCGATTTAATACGGCAGGTCTCTATAAAAGTATGGACGAAAGCGATTCGTAGATGTACCTACTAGCCAGCATATACATCGTATGAAGGATAGGTAGCCACCACGTAGTATAATGTGAATATCATTATATATCCTCGTTTTAGGGTTACCAAAACTTTAAGCTTCAATAAAGTATAGTCAGCCTAAATGGTTTGCACTTTATCATTATCTTAATACAGTCCGAGGTTTCGTCGTTCCAATTGTCAAGGGTAATTAAGATTTACTCAACAATTGAAAACATACAGCTGACCCGCTACGTTTTTTAAAGCGGAAACAAATTCTGCCATCATTTACTTTCTACTCGAAAAATGTCAATGCCGGAAACGAACAATAACAGACGTTGAATATATTAACTTGTATTTAATTTACAACTTGTAAGCCGTGACATCTGACACCGGTCATTCCCCGCTCTGTGATAATTCATTGTCACCCTGCTAAAGATTCTGAGAAAAAAATATTTAATTTAGTACTATAAAATACCTACAAAATTGAAACAAATAGTAAGAAAAATGCACATAATGTATTCAATTAATTAGCGTCCATATTGAATTTGCGTTTTAATCCAAGTGAGGATTTATTTATTAGTAAATATTATAAATGCGAAAGTGAGTTTGTTTGTTTGTTATTCTTTCACGCCCAAACCGCTGAATCGATTATGATGAATTTTGGTAATAATATAGTTGAGAAGCAGGAGACGGTGATAGGCTACTTTTTCTCGCGAAAACCCTATTAGAAGTCGGGTAAAGAGAGGGGTAAACTTTCTATGAAACTTCTTATTGAGTCATCCGAATTGTTTGACAAAATCGATATTAACGCCAGCAAATCCGCACATAAAAGCTAGTATAAAATAGTTTAAAAATGCAATACTAATTTGGATGAACCTCATCATTACAATAAATCCTAAATCATAACACATACATGTACCTGTAGTAAAAAAAATATGTATGTATAACAGTTTAAAGATCATGGTCACAGTTTTACCTGATGTTTTTTTTTATAGTTAAGGTTTAGTGCTATGGCCGTAATCTCACATATCCAGGTTTGACTGTATATATATTAACTGGAAACATGCACTTTAAGTTGCTTTAAAAACTCTCTAGACTTCGCTCTCAACATTAGGTACTGCGTAGACTTGCAGCACGTAGGTGTCAAATTTGTATGGATGTGTTATTAATTATTCTTTTTTTATAGTTAAGGTTATGCATTATGGCCATAATCTCACCTGATCTTTAGTGACGATACGGCCCAAATTGATGGACACGCTAAACCTGTGGAGGGGCTGGCTTTCAAGTGCAACTGCCAGATCACACATGTTTCCCTACTCTGAAAGCTCAAACTCAGTAACGGTATCAGCATCTACACACTACCAACTGAGCCGTCAGCATTGTTCCAGAATCCACTTCTGTTATTTTATTACTATGAAATTTTAACATTACGTTATTAAAGGAAACAATCTACGTAGTGTTCTGGCTTACGTAAGTGACAATTAACTTAGCCTTCGGAAAATTTAATCAAATGTATATTCCACAGGTTTAGCGTTATTACCAACTTGGGCCGTATCGTCACTTAAGATCAGGTGAGATTATGGTCATAACGCTAAAAAACCTTACATTGTACACAACAATTACATGGGGTTCCGTTGTGTTAATGTTGTAGTAAGATATGTTTACGCTGGTAAACAACAATACAAACCTGGACTTTATTTCTTTAAGACTATTTTCAATACAGCTTTGCCCCTATTGGTGCTAGCGTCACGCTAAAAAGCCTAAAGCCTTTCTCAATAATTGCTCCATCAAATACAAACAATATTTTTGAAATCTGGCAGGTAATTGCCAAGATTAGCGCGTTCAAACAAGATAAACTTTTCCGCTTCATAATATTAATATAGATTGAGTCAGATCAGTCATTATTATTATTATTGTTTCTTCAACTCCCAATTACCAAATATTGATAAAATAAATATTATTGTTAGACACTGTCTGAGACATATTTAAGGCGCGACATATATTAGGCGCAACATCTAGAAACTTGTTCGAATCCACCTAGAATGAGCTTGAGCTTTCGGTGAAGGAAAACATCGTGAGGAAACCATAGCATGGTGGTAGAGTTTTTGCTAATGCCCACCTGGCTAGCTACCACCCTCAAGTTAAAAATCTGCCGCCAAATACCAATAAGTGTGTTCCGACAGTTGCACTGGAGAGCTGTCCTTGAACAGGTTTAGAGTGTCCACCAACTTGGGCCGCATCGTCACTTAAGATCAGGTGAGATTATGGCCATAACGCATAACCTTAACTATAAAAAAATAATAATAATTAATAACACATCCCAACAAATTTGACACCTACGTGTTGCAAGTCTACGTCGAACCTAATGTTGAGAGAGAAGTCCAGGGAGTTTTTAAAGCAACTTAAAGTGCATGTTTCCAGTTATTATATATACAGTCAAACCTGGATAAGTAAGAGCTCAAGGAACCGCGATCTTTTTTTCTCTTATAGAGGTTTCTCAATAACCCGAGGTTCTAACTTACAGAGTTATAAAAGGGGTCTGTCTCACTTACAGAGGTCATAAAAATACGGCAAATTTGACGTAATTAGAAACATAATACGTGTATGTCCATACCCATGTATTACATATTTTTTTAAATAATAGCTGAACACAAATGTTGAGTCTAAATAATATTATAACAATATTTACATGAAAAAATTTGTTAATTTCTTTTTCGATTCTGTTTGTAAATTTTGTGTATGTTTTCGAGTTCATAAATTTTATCAAATATGGTTTGATCAACCGCCACATATACATAAAATTTGCGAAGCGTCTCCAATGCCTGTAAAGCTAATCGTTTTGTTGGAATTTCCTTCACATATTTATCCAAAATGTATTCATTCATTCTTTATTTCCACTGTCATTTCTGTCAGTACACGAGCTCACACAGTTTTGAACCATATCGTCTACAGTGTATTCTCCGGCGGTAGTCACGTTGTCATCAATCTGTACGAAGTCTTCAAAGATTGCCGTTGACACATTACCAATGGTATTGTGGGACACGAGCTTGGCCCATTCTCCATTGTTAATTGCAACTTCAAGCTCACTGTCAAGTTCAACCTCATTTTGCTCGATCAGAAAGTCTTGGTTAGTTGGACTGATACTGAACTCAGCTTTCTTGAAGCAGTTATGGACAGTTATGTCACTCACTGCATACCATGCTCTTCTTGCACTTTTCATGGCCAAGTGTACATTAATCTCACGGCTAATGTTTCCTTCCAAGCAGGTAACCGTATGCTTCACAACTTCTCTGCGATAAACCTGTTTGAATGTATGAATGATACCATGATCTAAAGTTTGAAGCTTACTATTGGCAGGCAAAAATATAACATTGACATTTGCAAGTGTTGATAAGACTGTATGGGCAGTACAGTTGTCAATAAAAAGCACCTTTTTTTTACTTGTTCTTCATTTGCTTGTCAATTTTTTTAACCAATTTTTGAACAATTCATTAGTGAACCAAGCTTTTGTATACCTCGCATAATCAACGGGTAGAGTCCTTGACGCCTTTAAAGCATCTAAGTCGCTTAGATTTCCCAATGATTAGAAGAGGGAGTTTGTCTGTATCAGTCACCTTAACACATTGAAGAATAGTAAGGCGTTCATTGCCTTGTTTTCCTCCGTGACATTTTTCGCCCTTGAAAATTATTTTTTTTTATTTGGCAGACATTTAATGAACAAAGCAATTTCATCGGCGTTATAAATATTGTTTGGATCATATTCTCTTAAAAGACTCGGCAAATCTTCAGTCCATTAGTTACATACTCCCTGATTCACAGATCTACTTTCACCGGCTGCTTTTTTGAATATTATATCATGACGTTTTTTAAAAACCCTCTAACTAGCCTATACTAGCTAAAAGTTCTGGATTCCTAATTATGTGGCAAAGTCTTTACATTTTTGTTTCAGCAGTGGTTCATGTATGGGAATGTTCTTATCGAGGGTTTGTTTAATCCACTCTAACAGGCACTTTTCAACTCCGGGAAACTCAGAAAACCGGCTTCTCTTGATATTTCCGTGTTCCTCACAGTATTGAGACTTAATTCTTTTGATTTTATAATTTTATAGTAGGTGGATTCTGCTAAGCCATACTCATTCTGTATTTAATTTCGTAATTTCTCAGATTCAAATGCATTCAGAATTTTTAGTTTATCACTTAAAGACAACGCATTGAGTTTTTGTTTAGATATTATGAGTAAGTACAGGATCTTTCTGCGCAACTGCTGTTTATGAACTGTAATAAGCTTGACAAGCGAGTTGGTACGCACATTTTCTAATGCCCATCTGGCTAGCTACCACCCTCAATTTAAAAATATCAATCAATGGTGTCAATCAAAGGTGTGTTCCGGCAGTGGCACTTGAGAACCAGTCCCTCCACTAGACTTACCATATTCACCATCTTTTACGTTGTTAACATGAGGTTTTCACTATCATAGAAGGTCGCACATTTTTGCTATCATTATTTACTGGATAGAATCGAGATTCATAAATAAACCGCTAACACAGATACACTAAATCGTACCCACGGTGCAACGTTCTGATTTGTCAATGAAACTAAGTACACACCATGGGGTCACGACATTAGATGCCTCATTGCTTTTTACAAAAACAATATGAAGGTCAAACGGGGTTGAAGAACAATAACTTAAAAACACGGACAGACAGATTCGGATTACATAAATATGTATTTGACAATATAAGCTATTCTATTTCAAAACAGGTTCGTAATAATATTATAGGAAACGTACCTTACAAATAAAAATCTGTACATTCATTGCATTGTTCTTATGTATGTACGTTTTAATAACCTTTAATTATGCATCATACTTAGATGATATTTTGAGTACAATAAAATACAATACCAATGTCATGAATGTAATTTAGCGTAATTAGAATTGTTGATAAATTTATTTAAACCTAATATATTCATTAATGGTCGAGTATATAAATAGATGATTATTTACGACTTAAATCACTTCTGATATCCACACACTTTTTTATTTTCTCAAAACGAAAACACATAATTTAATGGAATGATACAAAAAAAAACTATTCAAATCCATGAAAATTCATCTGTGCAGGATCTTAGTCGATTGCATTTCATAAACAAAGGAAATATAAAATATTTTAGCTAGTAATATTTCTTAAAAAAAATGTTGTGCTCTTCCAAGTTTCAAGGTTCAATGGCAGATCACAACATAAATATATCGCACCCTGCGGTAGGAAGCACAGTGAGTGCTCAGCTCCGGTGACAGTCGAAGAGAAAAACATATAATTGCAAATCTGCAAAAGTAGTATTATAACCATGCTGCCTGTATATTATTTCGTGTTTATATGCTTATTCGTATCTGTCACTAACTGTGAAGATGGCTATTTACGTAAGTGTTAATATAATGTTTTTTTTTTATTTCCATAGAAAACTTCAAATTAGCACTACGCAAAGAAATAACACAAATTGTCTTTATACAGATATACAAATAACTTAAATATAATTCTTTATCTCCGGAATCTAGTAAACATTATTAAAGTAAAATATATATAGTGATGTATATATTAGTAGCCATGCCGTGGACTTCGTTTGCTTGAGCTTGAGTTACATTATATATATTAGTATCAGTAAAAGACATCAACCAACGTCAGAAGTTGTAATATTTAATAAAATCAACAAGCGAGATACAAATAAGTACGTGTCGCATTATGCCACAGAATCTACTAAAAGTATTGTTAAGAAATAAGACACAAATTATTAAAAAAAAAAACTCTGATTTTAGTTCTATCGCGCTATTTACTGCTTAAAATTTCCTCATATTAAATTCTATAAAAGTAACCAAATAAGACAAAAATATTAAATGATCATATTCAAATAAGTTATTCGGATAACTATTGCATCCTCCATTTTTCCTTTTTATATACCACTATGATGGCAAACAAGTTTACGACCCGCTTGATAGTAAGCGGTCACCGTTGCCTATATTGAATTTTGCCTTCCCAAACAGCTGAAGAAAACGTAGTGTACTCTAGATTTCAGTATCCACCTTCAGAAACAATGTAAAGTCTTATAAAATATTTCAATTAATATGGTTCGAGCTCCAAAGACCTCCCTTCCGTCCCCGCTACCAGCAACTATGAGTTGTTGCATCAGTAATTAAGAACATTTTAATGTATCTAGTAATCATCATAGTATATAAAATTTGCTTCGGTTGAAAGTTATATATGACTAGATGTAGTATTTTTCTAAAGACCGGTACCGCAATTAGTGAATTTAACCTTCACCGGGTCATTGATCCATGTTTTGGCGAATCTACCTACAATGTTTCTTCCGATATATGTATTTTACCACTATAGAACCTGTCGGCCCAAGAGCTATCCATTTTACAAGCAATATACATCTCCACTGCCTCTTACATCTGGTAGCTTTGAATATTATATCGGTAACTTTGCATGTTCCGCAATTAATCTTCTAATTTCTCATTGAACTTCTTCACAAAATCTGTCATTACTGAAATTGTAACTATTTCGATTCAACGCAAAATAAAAGTATAGTTTCCATGTGCACCAAACCTAAATATAAATAAAATTTACAATACCTTACTCTAATTATGCTCTAAAGTGTTGTCCTTCTCCACAGGAATAGCATTTTTTCATCTAAAAGTCTTAAGTTTATTACAGTTTACAAAACTACATTAGATGTGTTAATTTTTGGGAACGGTTTCAGTTGATTATTTTTGTTTTTAACATAAATTATAACATTTATATTATTATTAATAAAATATACTTGTATAGTGTCAGCTACCTTTTAAAGGTTTGTTATCAAGTGGAATAAATTAGTTTTTCGTATGTTAATTGACATTAAGAACAATTTACAAATACTCGCGAATTTAGACATAATAGTTTAAAGCTCATGAGTGGAACTAGCGACGAAGAATGCATCGTCATAGGGAACAGTATCTATGAAGATAGCACTTAGATTTTAGTAGAGAAGTCTAAACAGTTAAACATTGCTCCTTGTATGAAATTGAATACTCAGATGAAACTCACCAAAAGGAGAATGATGTTGTATTATGTATAATAAAATAATGTATACTCAAATCATCAACAATATTCTAAAATTTCGTTCGTGTTAAAAATATACATTGAAAGGATTAAATCATAAATTAAAATTACACAACAAAAATAGAATTTGGATATTATTACTAATAGAACATATTTAAAAATACCTACTTATTTTTTCAGCTCCATATATTCATCCATGCGATATTACTGACGATAAAATAACGGAATGTATTAAAGAACAAATTGAAAAAAGTCTACCTGAATTCACGAAAGGTGTTCCTGAGCTTGACGTGCCTTCTACAGACCCTGTACAACTAGACGATATAATCATTGACGGGAATGGATTGCAACTTAAGTTTACAAATGCCTCTATGCATGGACTAAAGAATAGCAAACTTTCCGAGTTAATGTAAGTATAAATAAAAAAAGGAAATATACATGATATTATTAGTACAAGCTCGTGTGAACTTATTTCTTCAAAGAATTGAAGAAAATTCATGTTCTTAGTTAATGACACTTACTTATTTCGAAATTATACCGTTGTGTATAACAAATAATCCAACCCACACAATGGGCAAAGTTATTGACGCCACTGTACGAATAATGCTGACAATATACCTAAAGAATCGTTTTATTCTATAAATTCTTACAATAATTTTAACCAGATTGTAGGTGAATCATTTTTACACAAATTGTCTGACCTGTCTGTTTATGGTTGGCAACGCTGTATGCTGAGCAAATTCTGTATACGATACGCATTAACAAATTGAATATTTTCATTTCGTTTATCGCAAAACGAATCTGCAATTTCCTTGTCTTGACCTCTACAGACATTTTTATACGATTTGATAAAAGCATTATAGCAAGTGTATAATCAAGATTTTAATTTTTACGTATTAAAGATATGAACAATTTCGATGGCCGTCATTGTTTATCTGGATGTCTTTGCTACAAATACATTATTTAAACATTTTGACTGCGTCATCCTTACACTAAGGCCAGTTTCATCATCAATAAAAATATAAATAAAAGAGGTATTGTGAATGGACATGATAATTGTGTCTGACTGCATACGCATTACGAGATCAGCCAATGCGTATATTAGTACACACACAGTAGTATGTAGGGATCTATACTCGACTAGGTTGCAACCACTATACACATAGTAATATATATAATGCCTCTTTTAGTGATTAATATATATCGAACTGCTGTAGGGCTCGCAGGGCAACAACGACCGTCAGCGAATTACTAATGTCCCGATCGTCGGCGTTGTTTGCTACACTTATTTTTGGGCACAACGCAGTAACTTCCATACTAGTAATGCCACTAATACTGCCACTTCGTAAATGTCCCTTTTCAAACAGTACAAAGACATGAATACATACATACAGAATACATTTAAACGGTTAACACTGTAATCTTTGAAAAACAAATATTTGAAACGTAAATAAATCTGTGTAGTCAAGTTTATTTTATCAACAGCCGTATCTAAGCACTAAAGCTTCTTCAAGAATTGCTCTTAAACTTTACTTCAACAAAGTCTAACACTTTTAGTTTCTACAGACTCACTATGATTTGTTTCCATTCAAATTAACATCAATTTTGCCCTAGGATTTAACTAAAAATATTAAAGTACATAGCAGTAGTTGAACCAAACGTGTTTTATTTATTTCACTAGCGAAAATGTGTAGCATTTGTATAGAAATTGGTGTACTACAGTTATAATGTCAAAGTCAATCAATAATAGAAAATTCAAATCATCATTGGATGTTTTTAGCAATACTACGTATCTAGTATTGGATAGCTTTTAAAAATAACTCGTATTCATTTGCCTACATAAAACAACAGGAAATATTATGCCATAAATATAAATATCTGATCTGTAAACAATCATGAATCAATAAACTTGATTCAATGTAGGGAAAACTCGCCACATTGTATGTTAATTAGGTATGTGTTTACGTGCTATGATAATAATAAAACAAGAGCAAGTGTAATAAAACGATGAACATTTAGTGGCATTGACGTCAGATGATGTTCTGACGTCTTCGATTTGATCGAAATATTCTCAAAACATACAATTATAAACCAACCTAGGGAAAATATCGTAATAAAACCTTAGCACAGTCGTAGGAAATTTTCTAAACCCTTCACCTACTTTCGAGAACTAGTAACACTTCCATACTCTTTTTTATAAAAGGACGAAACATTTATCGTTCTATACCTGATGATAAGCATAATATAATCCAAAAATAATGGCGACCTTCGAAAGTGACAGTCCAACGGCTGTCACCGCAGTCATGTCAAGACGTAATGCCACCTATAAAAAAAGTATCAATATGACGTATTTGTTGTAGCATAGTAGTCGGTCGAGACCGGGTCGAATTTATATCTATGACTCCCCTAGGTTAGTGCATATAAATCGGCTGGTATTAAAACGCGATTGGCTTAAGTTACCTACCACCCTCAAGTTAAAAATCTGCCGCCAAATGCTTATAGGTGTGTTTCGGCAGTTGCACTTGAGAGCCGGTCCCTCCACTAGGATTAACGTGGCCACCATCTTGGGCTACATCTGCACTTAACATTAAGTGAGATTGTGAGAGCAACTATCTCTATTGTACAAAAATACAACAAAGTTCCTGTGATTTCAGAGTCAACATAGGTAATACTGATGAAGAATTCGCACTAGCGTTCAAAAGCAACATGAGCTTAACGGCAAAATATGATGTGAATGGCAAAATATTAATTGTACCGATTCTCGGTAACGGCGATGCCGTAGTTGACGCTAGTAAGTGTAATATTTATATTCTTCAAAACATTAAAATGTTCAATAATATATACATTAACATAACTCAGGCTGACCTTAAGAAGTAGTGGTTGCAAACCTTACTAGTGAGCCGTGAGGTCGAAGGTTCGATCCGCTTTCATAAATGATTAATGTTTAATGATCAAAATTGTTATTTATTTACTGTAACTGTTATTAAGCATAATATGTTTATTTAGCCTGTAGTTAAACAGAGATCGTGTCGAATTGTGTATTAAAAACATAATAAACGAAGAAAACGGATAAAGAATGAAAATATTTTGTAAATTAATATTATATCTGCATTCTAAAACAATTACCGACCGAACTAACCGAAACAAAATTTAAAATACTGTGTTTATACTGAAATACTGTATTTATTCTGGAGATAACTACTTTCTGTATAAAATATTTATAATAAAATTGTTTATTTACAGAAAACGTTGTAGTGAGAATTGATAGCAAACTTATCCATGTGAAGGACAATAAAGGCGAACATTTAAAACTTATCACACCGACATATAAATATGATATTGAAAAAACTACATTCGATTTACAGAATTTGTTTAATGGCAACAAGCAGCTGGGTATGAGACATTTTTTTTGTTCTGTATGATTTTAACGTTTGGCACCAATCTCATCTAATGTCTAGCAACAATGTTGCCTACAAAGGTATCACGCTTAACCGAATGCGGGTATTTTTATACAACTATAGTTTCCGGAACACACCCACCTTGTTAGTAATGTAGGCATTGAAAAATACTCTACCACCATGTTCCCATTTCATTACTATGTCTTTTTTCACCGAATGCTCAGAGCGGTTCATGGGTGTCCGAACACTGAGCATTAATCTTTCAGGTGTATTTACCTTATATTTAAGCCGATATAATATCGTGCAGTTTATTATAATATCATAAAATACTTTACTTACAACCCAGTAGGTTTAAATAGAATATAATACATAAAAATTATTTTAACCTTTCCTCTTGGCTTTCCAAATCAGAGGTAGCGACGCTGTTTTTTTTAAACGCACTTTGTAGCATACAATTTTCATATCGTAACTTTACCGAAATAAAACTATATTCAAATATGACTATAACAACTTAATTTTCACAATGCTACTTGTTACTAGACACATTTTCTATGAATCTACACTTAATTTAAATTTAAATAATTGTTAATCTTACTTTCTCTACATTATCATCTTAAATTACACAATTTAAACTACATCACAATTAAACAGTTCACTTAATTATAAACATACTTGTACAACATATTATTATTTATTTATTCACAATTATTGATATTATGAAGTTAAAGTTAAAATAATTTTAAATAATTATTTCAGCTGAAACAACCCTTAAGTTTGCAAATGAAAATTGGCGGCAACTGATGGACGAGCTCGCACCGCCCGCTATCAAGCAGATCGTTAAAACAATCGTTAAGGCAATAAATAAATTCTTTGCTCACGTGACGATTCAACAAATAATAAAAGGTTACCACGGTCGATCTTAATATAGACAAAACCTTAACAAGACATCTTTGTGAATGCGTGTGATTTAGATTCATATTTTATATTTATGATTATATGCTAGTACAAGCCGAGAAGGTTAACTGATGATTGCTCCCTTTATTTTTGAGATAGTTATTTTGTAATAGTACCTAAACAACGTAACACTGAAAACAACTTATTAATAATTAAAAAGTATATAGTAGTGTACATACTAATTATATATTGTTTTATGTATTAATTGAAAATTTCGTAGTTACTTGGTGAGAGAAGTATATTTAGGCATTTTTAGTCGTTGAATTTTTTTAACTATTCGACGTAAGGCTTTTTTTATTATTTGTTAATAGATAAATAAAGTACGCTAATTTAGTTTAGGTACACGTCATATAATTTAAGTAAATAAGCTGGTGACAAGTCAGCAATTACATTAGGTGTTTACGACTCTAACTGGAAAGCTGATAGAACCTGTCTCTCAATGGTTCATTGTCATTATTCTTAATCAAGAGCAACTTTGGTGAACTACTGCCATATTTTAAGTTAAAGATTGTACATATTCAGGATTTCATAGAATATCTTCTGACTATAAATCAACTAATTTATTTGCCCTTTTATTCTAACTTTCGCTTATATCACATTGTATATTTTGTCTATTCCTGATGATATTGAATTTTCACATATTATATTTTTTTATTAATCAGTAGATTGTTGTAAAAGGTTTTTAATAAAGGAAAATAAAACTTTTTTTTTATGAATCTAAAGCTTTAATTTTAACCTACGTCATTGATACATTGAAGGTCCGCATTTACTGTACGTTGCTTAATGGTATAATAATTTCAATTTATACGCTTGAAATTATGGATTTTGAGTTCCATTACTGATGTTGAGGTCACTTCTACGACTAACCGAGGATTCGGAAAGAGTTTGGAGCGATATATTATCAGATGCAGTAGGCGTGGTACTGCTGCGCCGTCTAAATAATTTGTCTCGTTTGTACCATACAACTACACCAAGAATTATAACTAAAATAACAGCACCGCTCGCAGCCCCTGCGATATCAGCTCGAAACCGAGGTACAATGCTTGCTGAAACAGTTTATACACTTTAATTAATTTTTGATGGTAGTTTTCACGTTCATAAGCTCATAAGTTTTTTGATTTGTCTATCAACATACACCTTCTTTTATTCTATAAGTAACATTAACAATACTGTATACAGATAGAATGCATATTAAGTTTACCCTGATTGTTAATAAGGGTAACATTAACAATACTGTATACAGATAGAATGCATATTAAGTTTACCCTGATTGTTAATAAGGGAATTATTATGACCCGTTAATTTTAGCATATTGCGAAGGAGAAATACCCCAAAACTTGACTTTACTTCCGTATTTGACCTTTATTCCTGGATTCATTCGAGTTGTGAAGCGATAATGGCTCAGTTGTTAGTATGTATAAACGCAGCGTCAATAGACTCGAGTTCGAATCCTCCTGCAATGAACCTGCACTTTCAGTGACGGAAAACATCGTGAGGAAACCATAGCATGGTAGTAGGGCTTGTTCTAATGCCCGCCATGCTAACTACCACCCTCAAGTTGAAAATCTGCAGCCAAATACGTATACGTGTGTTCCGGCAGTTACACATAAGAAGCAGTCCCTCCACTAGGATTAGCGTATTCACCATCTTGGGCCACATCGTGACTTAACATTAAAGTTTAGCCATAAGGCTAAACCTATAAAGTATATCAAACATATTTATTGACACTGTCATTAAAATATTTTAAAATCAAATAAATATTAGTTTTCCCACAACCTATACGTTCCTATAATCCATAATTTTGAGTAGTATTAAATTTATTAACATAATTATTTACGTTACAATCACGAATAATGATAAAGAATAATAAGGATAAAATCACGTGACAATGATAGGGAAAATCCTTCAATTAATACTAAGACAATAAAATATTAACATTCATGACACTTATTATCTTAACTAGATAATTTTAACCTAATAAGACTATAAAATAGGGCAAATAAATAAAAACGAAGAAAATATTTCACTGAGCATATGTATGTATTAAACTTTGCATTTTTCTTAATATTTTTTAGTATTGTAATTATAAGCTATGTAATAGTTTATTTAAAAAGTTTACATACGTAACTCACCCACTCTTCCTTGCAAATACTCACATACAAACACACCAATACATACATACATACATAGATACACAAAACATTTTTATATCCAAACTGAGGGCGTTAGCATCTATGACATAACGTTACAAGTGTAGTAATTTCCTTTACTGTATTTTTTAATTTTATTTAGTTTTAAGTACGCTACAAAGGATTTATGTATGTCTATTATGAAGAAAATAAAAATTATTATTATTATTATATAATTTATTATAGACAAGATATTGAGAATTAAATATTTTATTCAATTAATTCTATTTTTATCCATATTTGGAGTCTGAACCATACAATTATGGGATGCGCAAGTAGTATTTACAAACAGTACCTATATTCTACTGAGCCCTTCCAAGTAACTTATACTTTATATTTATCTCCAAACCAGCGAGTATGTCTTTGAACATGTTATTAATAAAAAAACAGTAATTTCTATGAATAACAGTTTTGTTTTGTCTTAGTTTATAATATTTATAAACTAAGACATAATCGTCGGTTCGGGTAAGTATATAGAGTATTGATATTGGTTCAAACTAATAACCGAATTACGAAAGCTTAATAAATGAAAACAAAAATCGGTAAAATTCGTTTGTATTTTAGCAAACAGATTAGATTCTTCGGACTCTGGGCAAAATCAAATTAAGTTTAAAAATCAGTTTAAGCATTCAATAAAGGAACACGTCCTGATGTAATTATAGCACCATGGAAGGCCTTTTTTAGGCACAACCATCGAGTACAATATCTGTCGTTCAGTGACTTCTTGCAGCTGTATTCAGAACCTGTTTGCCCACTACGCTTAGTTCTATTCAAATCGTCACTTAACTTAGATATGTTAACATAAATAGATAAATTTATGGCAAAATATTAAATGTATAAAAAATAGAAAAAAACTCAATAAAATGATTGCTCGATGACAGGACAAAACATAATCCAATAATAACGGTAGACCCTGAGAATCAAAGGTTTCTCGTCATTCAGCGAGCGTTACATATTTCATTATTTTTCGCTTTATCAACACTGTTGCAGGTTACTATAGGTATAATAGATCTGTCTAACGGAATATAAACAAGCACTCATATTTTCTGTTAACAAAGTAGCTCTTACAAAAAAGTAATCTTACAGTTACGTATTACTATATAGCTGTAGAATTCGTTTACGAAGTTTTCAGTCTATTGACATTAGCCGCCGCTTATCTATATAAAATATGTTTCTAAAATCGCACGGCTATGGCAAAATAGTTTTACCCATCAATACAGAAACCTGTGTGAGAGTACCCGCAACAATTTACAACAAATTAAAACATGTATTCTGCTAGTAAACATACTAGGATTAATTACCTATAAGCATTTATTGATATAATATACCTATACACACACACATATATATATATATATATATATATATATATATATATATATATATATATATAGACTAGCTGACCTGGTAGACCATATTCTGCGTTTTCAAGTAGTCAATCACATTGACTACAGCGATATCTATGGCGTTATGATAACTTATCGAGATAAAAAGTATCCTATCTCTAAAGTTGGATCAAACTGAACAGAGTGTGCAAAATTTGTTTAAAATCGGTTTATAGTTTAGGTTTTCATCGCGGACAAACAACGTGACATGAAATTTTATATATAAAGTTATTGGCATAGACTATGTGAACATAAACAGTATAATTTATTGTTCAATAAACATAAAGACCGGTACAACAACAACGAAATACATCGGATTGAATAATAAATGATCACACATGAATGGCACAATCAAACAACACTGTATTCATATGGAACTTGCCTTGACATTCAATTAGAACGCAATTATAACTTATAGCCGGTAATGGTTTTACGCATAAGCCAGCGAAACTCGTACCTAGGTCCGAGATAGTTAAAGATAGCAAAACTTAAAGAACGCATAAAAGTATAAATTCAATAGATAAACTAATATGGATTCGAAAAACTAAATTACATTATTATATATGAATATATGTATAAATTCAAAAATATATTACCAACATCTCACTATAACTACCACAAAATAAATATTGAGAATTGTTCATTACGTATTTGATTACTACTCTAAAACTGAAACTCGTTACCATTTCAAACTCGACTTTATCAATCGTGAAATGTTATTGAATATGATGAATGTTAGTGAAATATGTAGATACTTACAATCAACATAAAGTGAGATGGTGTCTCGAGATTCCAATGTTTGATCATCTAAAAGTGCTGCACAAGTCCATTCGCCAATGTCCTCTTCTGTCACAGGATTTATTTCTAATGAACAATCTCCGTATTGTAATTCACGGCCAGGAGTAAAATAGAAACGATTTAATATAGCACTAAAACAAAACAATTTTACTTTAGATTTTGGGCGTACTCATTGATTTTTTATTAGATGTATTGTGTGTATTGCAATTGACTCTAGCTGATGGCGAACCAGAAAAGGCGATCCTATACTATTAATGATTATTAATAATAATTAGTAAATTACTCCAATTCTAAAATATATGATCACCGCCAGTAGTTGAGTAGTCTTCGGCAGTCATTGTCAGGTAGTTTACAAGCTCCAACTTATAACTAACTCACCGATGTGTATGAACTAAGTACAACTAGTATTAAGCACAAACTGTTTTATATGAGTACAATTTCAAAACCCGTTATACTTTTACTATTTTCCCTTTGGCATTCACCTAGTAAGAACTGGGAATTAATTTTAATGAAAATAATAGAATTAGGAAAACCTACAGTAGTTGTGCACATGGAAAATAATTTTATAAAAGGTTTGATAATAAATATTAATTTATATTACAAGCGTTTTGAATCATAACTCAATTAAAATATTATACAGGTGGTAGGGATTCGTACCGATTGGGTGGTGGAAAATACTTGAACATGGAAAACTCGTCACAGTGACCATATTTTATTTTAGCGTATTTCGGAATCAGTCAGTAGATAATCAGTTGTCGGCAGGCTAGTAAGCTGGTATGACAACAATTATGTATGATCAGCATCAAGCACACTGGCGTCACTATGTCAAGCTTGTAAATATTAAATCGCTCTAAAACGTTATCTGTCTCGTTCGTTAGACTAAAACAGTACACGGGCCACATGGGTAACCATGACCAATGGCACTGACGAAGTGAGATAGAATAAGTATACGTTTCAAGTGTGCAAAGTTTGCCGTGACGCTTTGTTTTTGTTTAATATAATCGGGTGATCTCTCAGCTCAAAGGGTTGAAACGTATTACTTTGACGGATTTTCAAGTAATTGCGATCCGGTCATGTGCGAGCCCTGCCCATCGCTTTGGAACCGCTATCCCGTTTGAAATATCACAGGATGCAGATCAAGCCGGATTGGATATCTGACATGTTTTTCGACAACCCGTTTTTACTTCGGTTATGTTTTCCCCTTCGATTTTCGGTCCAATTCTCATTTATATTTTCTTTGTTTATTGGAAAACATAAATATTCTGTACAAGAATATATCAAGCTTTATGTAGAAGGAAATTAGGTAAGAAATATACAATCTAAATTACATAACTTGCATTTTGAAGCGATGATGACTCAGTCGGTAGTGTTTACGAACGCCGCGTTCATGGACATGAGTTCGACTCCACCTACAATGAGGAAGAATTGTCGGTGAAGGAAAACATCGCGAGGAAACTATAGCATGGTGGTAGGGATTCTTCTAATGCCCAACTTGCTAGCTACCACCCTCAACTTGAAAATCTGCCACCGAATACCTATTGGGGTGTTCCGGCAGTTGCACTTGGCTTGGCACTAGGCTTCGCATGATCACTAGATGAGATCTTAGCTATAACGCTAAGTCTATAACGTAGAATATGTGTTTAGTTTATAGATAAATCATTTAAAGGTAAATACTCAACAATATATGTATCAACTTACTTATCTTGGGTGACCGAGGAATCTAGGCTTATTCCCAAAAATGCGGGGGATAGAAATCTGCAATAAATAAGTGGACGATGTCCGTTCGATGTGTGGCAATACAAGGTCGTATTCAGGCCGCGTACAGCTAATACTTCTTTTTTTATCGCGGCCAGAGGCCCGGTAACACGGACTGTCACTCGGTCTGTTATTTCTACTCCCAATTGATTCCTAGGCCCCATATGACATATCCATTCTCCAGCATCTTGTTCAGTTGCATGAGGGAACATTATACCGCAGTCTCCTGATTGAAGACTTTCACCTACATACCTGGTGGATTTAGAAACTAATTAGAATAAACAAAATCGATCTTCAGACACTTCAATCTGCACCTGTTTTTATATTTTCTGTTTTTCCCTAACTGCATTATTAATCTCCTTTGTCCTTAATATCCTAATTAAGAGCATGCAGAAAATTGTGTCGTTCAAACTTTATATTAGAACCAACTACTCTAATTGGTTTTATTATAACAAGATTATTTTTTAATTTTTTTATTTCAGTTTATTAGTTTTATTTTCTTATTGTATATAATTAAGATCCGTTTAGTGAAAACTATAAGTAACTTGTTATTTCATAATTTGGATTAAAGATAAATTTTCTATGTTAAATCAATAAGACGTTTTATTAGTTTAGTCTTTGGATCTACTACACTTTGTACCCACTACGTATTTATAAACGTTTCTATATCAGTGTAGGAAATGTTATAAAACTTTTGAATTCACAAGAAAATGGACTTCAGATATGATAGAAATAACAACCTATATATTATCGATATTTCGGTGTTGCCAGTTGTTTTAGTGCTTAACATCAGCTACCTTGTCGTGCTACTATTTTTTAATAATGGCTTCTGCCTATATAGACAGATTCACCAACAGCAAGTTTAAAGGGCAAACCAACCGCTAAAAAATTACGTTTGTTCAAACTAAAATTCCTTGCCATGAACTAACCAAAATTGTTGGTTATCATCTACCCGTTCTACGGGAGTGTACTGTGTACCGTTTGGATGTTGGAACCAGCAATAGGTCAGAGATACATCAGTTTGGCACATTATAGTATAGCTCATGTCCTCTTGCACGAAAACCGTTCTCACTGCAGTCTCCTCTCTCTGCAGATCTCGCCTGATTCTAGAATCTACAACCACAAATAAACAACAACAGTATTTTCATTACGGCATGTATTTCTATCAACAAACAGATTTTTATTAATTCTTAAACCAATCACATCAGGAATTACAGTAATAAATACGACAGGGCTAATATGTTTTTTTTTTGTGTTAATGACAGCAAATTAGCAGACAGCCTACGGATAGCCGCAACACCCGAGGTATTACAGCCATGTTGCTGAACTTGAAGGAAAGTGCTGGTTGTCGTTCACTATGCCAGAACACAAAGGCCTTTATTTTGCGACAGTCTAAACCCGAGCTCGGTCGCTAACCAGTCGGGCAATATAGAGAAAATCAACAAGGCTCATATGAAAACGAAAATATATCAACAGTTTCTTCTACCAAACTATAAAAACTTGGTGCACCTGATTGCGTTCGCGTTTTTCCCGTCAACCACGCGTGAGCGCATATTTCATTCTTAGTGGGTCTCTACGCCGTGAAACGAATATTCATGCCAAATTTCGAGAAAATAGAACAGGTAGTTTTGGAATTCGTGTTAAGTTAGTAAATAGTATTTCGCATTTATGTATATTTGCAAAGATAACCTAAATTAACAATAATATATTCAACATTATAACTTTTTATTGTTATTTTGTAAATTTTATATATATTAAAACGTAGTTAATATATAGGGAACCACATAATTATAATCAGTAGATAATGCTTCACGATATAGATATGATAAATTTTATAAAAAAAAATCTCCCATTAATTATCTAAATTATCATAAGTTAAACGACTTATACTTCAAATCGGACAAAATCCTATTCAATAGATAAAAAATTATGATGAAATAAATCTGAAGATAAACAATACGTTTTACTTTAGTAACTACCCAAAGAAAATATACAAAGATAGACAAAATAATGCTGTGACATATTAATAATTCAAGTAATTGGTTCCAGGAACTTCGTATAAATAAACTAATATAGTAGATAAATAAATACGTGTGTATATATAAAAAATGTGTTAAAAGAATGGTCATTAATGTTATTCCCAATAAAATTAAGCAATTGTATTATCATAAATTACAGATTCACAATTTATGGATTTGGTACAGATTTATTTCTTTATAAATATGTTAATTATATTCAATAAAACAAAATTGAATATTTTATCGTTCAATTATGTTAGTTAAAGCATAAATCGTGTAAACCAAATGACACACACAAGTAGACTTAATTAACTGAAAAACAAAACTAATTCTTCAGATAAGTTTTATCAGTATACTTTTAAATTAATGTTAAATCAATAGCGTATGGTTAAGACATATCATACGTGTTAGGAATCAACAATCATTAGCAAGATGTTATTGAAATACACGATTTTAGTAACCTTACTTCGTTCCCTTGTGTGATTTCACTTTTTAATGACCTTGTCAAGTCACCTACAATGTATTATGAAATATTACGTGTCATTACACATAACATTCAAATAAGTCGCTATTTAAATTTTTAAATTATTTGGGGTATTCTTCCATTCTTAATTATCCTAATCTCCTTGTTATAAAAATTAATTCTGATTCTAACTTTCACGATTTTCATTACATTTTAAATTAAACCGTGCAACTAAGTACCTACACATCATAATGACGTAACCAAGACATTGATATTTAGTTATTAGTGTTGAAAATATATTTTAAAGTAATAAAAAAGTATAATATACTAAAAATTGTAATTATTCATTTTCCGACTAAGTCGTTTAATTAATAACAATGTTAAAAGAATTGATGCACAACCTATGCCTAAAATTTTATTGTTCTTTTTTATATTCTTTACAGGGAACACCCTTATACTATGCTTAATAAAATTATTTATACTGAGAAATAAGAAATAATCATTCAATCTACCTGATAGTCGGTCATCATATTATGCAGCTATTGATACCAAAACTTAATGAAGATCGGAGTACTAACTGCATCCAGATATTTCAAGATAGTTTGCTATTCTTAAGAACTAACTGGAAACACTGCGTTCCAACACTTGTTACGTTCAACACCCTTATCAATAAACTTAATGAGTTAAAAGTCATAATATCTGCGGCTTTAAGTGACAACTTATTTCATGAACATGCATACGAAAGACCGGAGCAGCTACTGTTAAAAATAACTTTTTATGCGACCACTATAACGGAACGTTAGAAGCCAATGATCAAATCTAATCCTTAGGATTGGAACAGAAACGAGGAAAGAGTACTTCTTTGTTACAGGATTTTGCATAACTACACTGCTTCTACACTTGATCCTTGTACAGTTTATGCAATTCTTTGCCGACAGTTTATTGACAAACTCTGCAAAAGGTTTAAAGAGGTTTTAAATTTACGACTTACTCATATCATAGTTTGCAACTCTAACTAAAGCTTGCATAGGAGTTTGTTGTTGTATTTGATTACCGACCCATTCCTGAACACCAACAGTACATCTCCAGGAGCCAAATACTTGTGACGTCGGAGTTTCTATAGTCATACCGCACTGGCGCTTTGCAAATCCTTCCCCGTAATAACTACAACAAAACACTTTAATGTATAAAATGTTTATGTGATATATATGACAATTTTATGTCGGAAAAAACAACTAGCTAAGTACTATTACCAGTTATGGATATATATTTTATATATCTAGCAATCAAGTGTGCTAATACAGATTTCTATCCCACAGTACATAACTACGTTCTACTAAGCGTTCAAAACGCATAAAAACCTACCATTAGCTGTTCCACATGACAGCCACGGTCTATGTGGTTTCAGCGAAAACCTCACTAACGATGTCATTTTTTCACTAACGCCACGCTCACAACAACCCATCTGTAAGGATGGATCCATCCTCCATTCTACTCGAGTTAATGATTGTAACACTCGCAAGCAAGTGGGAAAAATCACGGTCGTAAGCGTGAACGTTCAGTGAAACGTAGCCAAGGTGATAAATATATAGCACAATGAATCTGTTTTGGTTTGACGTATTTCGGGATCAGCCAGCGTATATCCAACTGGTGAGAGGTTTGCAGGCTGACATGATAGCGACGACTCGCATTAGATTTTAATCCCTCAGTGATTATTGATGAGAATCATTTTTTTACGTCTTCAGATTTGGAATTAGTTTTAGGATTTTCTCTTATAGCCATTTTTTAACTGTATGGGATCTGTAGAATGTATGCGATAACATAATGTCAACGTCACTTTCACATTCTACATTGAATGTCAACTTATATAGTTTTTGTTTTCTCGTTTCGTTAGAGATGGTTGAAACACAACTTGGCTAGGGGCACTACGTACAAATTAAATATCCGATTGCTAATAATGGAAAACACTATCAAAATTTTGAATATAAAGATATTAAAGTTTGTCTTAATATGTCATAATACGTATATAATATATAATTAAAAATGTCATCCACATACCTGCGCAAACCGTCACTTAAACCATCAATAATATTATATCCGGTCACTTCATTTGTTTTTTGAAACCGACAAAATGTGATATTCTTAGAAGTGTGCAAAATGTTACAATAGATATGTAGTTTATTCGTACTTGTATCTCGAATATATCCAGTATCAAGACGTTCAGCTGAAAAAATATCCCACCATCGAAACAAATCTAATAACAAAGGTTTTTAAGGTAAAATAAATCAGCGTGTCATTTAAATGTTAATTTTTTTTAAAGAAATTTATTGTATTTCTAAATGTATTGAGAAAATCTTATAGGCCTTTGCAAACTACAAAACCATTGATTAGAACGATATATCTAACCTTCAACAGCCACTTGTCTCTCAATCTGCAATTCAGATATCTGACCCGGTATCCCAAGAACAATATTCCAATTCCCTTGAACAGCCCTAGTTGTACGATCTAAGGTCACACGACAATGACCCGGTATAAGAGAGCTCTCCGAAAAAGGCTGGGTGACAAGGCAATAAGCATTGTTCAGTGTGGTAAGTTCAACTTGAGCATTCGTTTGTCCATCCTGTAGAGATATCAGTGATCCTGAATACCCAGGAACGCCATCTAATAAAATAAATTTATTAGCTAGCTTTGTAAGATAATATTCGTTAAGTAATTTTGAGTGTTCAATTAGATAACCGATTGGAATTAAACAATTGTGGATAGTGAGGTAAATCGTTATATTACTTTCTGAACTTCGTATTTAAGATTTATGTAAGGTCATAATAAGCTTACACGGTGCAGAAGATTATGTTCCATTCTAACGCTATACAAATATCTCAAATCAATATATATCTTTTAAAATTTAGGTTGTTAAATTGTTCCAATAAAGCTTAAAGCCAATTTTAGGTAGTGTTAAGCTTTATAACAAAGTCCCAAAACAAATTACTGATTTGCCAGATAGTGAGTTCAAGCACCATGTCAAGCGGGTTTTAATATTACAAGGCTATTACAGAGTGGATGAATATGTGAACGATGGTGATGTCTGGAATTGACACCTCTGTCTGTGCATGCGCTAAACCAGATCGAGTTTTTTGCCGTGACTAGATTATTTACCGAACCGCTAGTAGCTTTGACGTTCATAAGCGCCATCCCTGGCCCTAAATTGAATAAAGTTTTGATTTTGAATTTGAACGTGATTGACAAACAAAGATGAGTATGTTCTTTGGGACTTATAAAGGAATATTTAGTTTTTTCTGTGACCGTAGCGTACTAAATTATTTATTTGAAATATATTTTATACAGACTAATTAACAAAACTTTAGACACCTTCCACGTATACCTCCGACCACCCAATATGTGTGTCATTGCCTATAGTTGCTGTCAGTCTCCAACGACCTTCGTCCGTTTTTGTCACATTGCGAACTCGTAAACCGCATCCCTCGCTCCAACTTTCGTACCTTTCCGATACAAATTAATGGAAATTAATAATTGCTTATTGTAACGGATGAAAGATTTTCTATAGATATAAAGATTCAGTATATAAACCAATCCATATAGAACTCAAAACATATTTCATTTGATTTTTTTTGCCTGTCCGTCTCCTTATAACGAGCATTACTTCGAAACTAATTAACATATGTTGCTGAAATTTGACACATTAATACGTAGTACTATGAATTAACATATAGGTTATTTTTTGTCGCAGAAAACAAAACAGTGCCTACAAAATAGAGAAAAAAATTTAAAAAATTGCGTTTCTAAAAATGGTTTTTGAGTATCGTCATGAACTACGTAACAACGCATAACAAAGATGGTTCAAATAATACCCCAGTGGGTGTCTGTCTCACCTTTAAATATTTGTTAGTTTCATGTTATGATAACATTATATCGTCTGTAACAGACGAATGAATTCACCGATACTGAACATAATATTATGTATTGTTATTTCCATATATAAATTAATCAAGAGAAAACGTAAGGTTGATGTTAATTCGTTTTTTTTAATCAAGTACTAATATTACTTAAATTTCATAATAACTAAAAGCGCTTTTGAATATTGACCATTACCTTATACGTTTTCTAGCTAATGTATCTTTTTCTAAAACCGATAGCATAAATAAATACAAAAAAAGTATGGGGTGACATTCTTAGTACTAAATCGACGACATATCTTAATAATAAATCCAGCAATCAAAGCGAGTTAAAACTTTAAAATTCACATAAACAGTAGAATCTCGTTAAGACGAACCTGGATAAGTTGAAAACCTCCAAATCTCGAAAAAATGTTCTGTTCCCTTTCCTTCAAACACCAAAACCTCCATTACTCGAAATCTCAACCCTCTATTAGTCTAAATAATCAGTGAGTTCCTCCAAGCGATTTTGGTACATATTTTCCCTCCATAACTCGAAAAATTCTATTTTACCTCTATATCTCGAACGTAGCAATATTTTATTTTAAAACCTTTACAACTCGATTATTTAAGACTTATTACCATTATAGTTCGAAGAAAAATAAGTTAACGACTTTAAGAATTCGTCGACAAAGTAAGTACACCATTGTTTCTTGGAAATCAATTTAGGAGTATACATCGAATAGAATTAACACGAATTTATGACTCATGTTAACACATGTTTGCTTGCTTGGTGTCAGGTGTTTAATTTGATTATTTTTGATTTCATTTGAACTCTAGCGAAGCATGTCAATTGTTGTCGAGTGAAATATTGTCAGAGGTAGTTTGGTTTTACTGCAATATACATCAATTTGTACAACATTTTACAAATAAAATTGTTGAAACATGAGTGCTGTAAAACGTAAAATGAAAACTTTGAGTCTCGCTGAACAATTAGGAGTGCTCGAAACTGTGAAGAGCTGTCAAAAGAAGAAAGATGTTGCTGAGCAATTTGGCCGGCCAACAATACTCATTACAACTCACAACATTACTCTGTCAACAATAATAAAAAATGAATCAGACACCATGAGAAAAATACAAAAGGTCAAAGCTTGTCCTGCAAAAGACAACGAATTGCAGAATTTCCGGGCTTAGAGCAGTGCTTACTTAAATGGTTTGTGCAGTGTCGGATCCAAAATATCAGTGTCAGTAAACCACTGTTACAAGAAAAAGCCGAAATATACTCTAAATCATTGGAACTCACTTATTTCAGGGCCGGTTATGCATGTCTAGAAAAGTACAAAAAAGACATCAACTTGTTTTTAAAATAGTTTGTGGGGAAAGTGGAAATAACAACATTGAAACCCGTAACAAATGGAAAAGTGAATTGCAAGATTTCTTACAAGGTTACGAACCTGACAATATCTTTAATGCTGACGAATCGAGGCTGTTTTTTAAATTTCTTCCTGATAAGACTCTAACTTTTAAAAATTATAAATGCCATGGTGGAAAGCATAGCAAGGAACGTTTGACTATTCTGCTAGCAGCAAACATGTCCGGCACAGAAAAACCATTAATCATCGGCAAATCCAAAAAAACCGCGTTGTTTTTCAACATGTAAATCACTACCTTTGCAATATGATGCAAATACAAAAGCATGAATGACTTCTGCAATTTTCAAAGACTGGGTTACAAATATTGACAAGAAAATGGCCAAAGAAAAAAGAAAAATCTTGTAATTTCTTGATAATTATACAGCCCATAATGATATTCTACAAATGAAAGCTGCTAAAATCCAATGTCTGCCCGCCAATACCATATCAAAATTACAGCCTATAGATCAATATATAATTAAAAACTTCAAGTCATTATATCGAAAAGAAGTTGTCAGGAACATATTGGATAATATGGAAGAAAAAAGAATACTACAGTAGATGTATTGCAAGCCATGAGCATGGCTGATAAAGCTTGGCCAAATGCAACTGCGGTGACTACTATAAAAACTGTTATGTACACTGTGGTTTTTCATCGTCGTCAACAGAAGAAGCTGAAACCGAAGATATTTCACCTCCTGCAGAATGGAATACAGTGGTGTTTGAAACAGGAATATCCTTTGAGGACCTTTGTTACGTGCGATGATGGAGTTATGACTGCTGGGACATTATCTGATGACGAAATTATCGATTCAGTAGCTCAGAAAATCGATACTAATGATTTAGATGACATAAAAGAATCAAATAACACTACATGCGCTTCATGGGCTTCCATCAAAGAGGCAAGAACTGCATTGAATACTTTACGAGTTTTTATAAAGCAAACCAGCAACTCCTAAGATTAACAATTTTCTGCTTTTATACCTTATACAATGCTATAGATAGAGCACAACCGAAGTATCTAAATAAAAAAAATATACTGACATTTTTTATTGCCATATTTTTTAGTTTTAAGGATGTTTTGAAATAATAAATAAAAATATGTGTGTCCCCTATGCAACTAAAATTTTATTTTATATCTCTAGCTCAAACTTTAGAAGAATAAATCTCAACCTCTTTATTTCGAATCAAAATCAAACCGCCTGAGTCGAAAACTCTATAACTCGAAATTTTTGGCGTTTCCCTTGATGTTCGACTTATAGAGGTACTACTGTATATAAAATACAACAGTGATGTTGTTATTAAATGCGTAACATAAATACGATCTGGTCACGGGATTTATTGTTGAAATATGTCGTCGTTTTAATGTTTACAATATCGGCTAATACATTTTTTGTGTAACAAGCGAATGTACAAAATGACAACTTTATTTACTCTGGCACGAAACTATAAAGGTAGCATAATAATAAACGTAAACAAACTTGTATACTCAATAAAGTACTTTATTTTTTTATGGCTAATAAAAAATGGTGTAGTGGCAGGACACGGGAATTATGTATTTACGTGTAGACTAGAGCAACATACATTATGTACAATACAATTAGGTATGTTATATTCCAAAATCAACTACCGTATATCCAGCAACGAACAAGATAATTAGGAGTCTGTACCTCATTGGGTCAAGATCACATGTTGAAAGTCCATCACAAGCAGGCTGACATACCAACGAGGCCTCTTAATATTTACGTTAAATATATTTTGTATTAAGGAAAAGAAGGAATATCGTCAACTTTGAGCAAGAAATATAAGTTACCAACTGAAATGAGTATTTATAACTGTACAAACTTTTGAAGAAAATGAGAAGGCAGCAATATAAAATGTATCCACCAACCATGAGAATCTATATAATAGAACGGCCAAACTAATACTGCTACAAAAGAGTACTTACTTTACATAATTATATGAATAAGTGGTAGAATATGAAAAAAACATAGCATGCAGAAATAATTTATCTGTAGTAAATAGGATCTGTTGTTGTTAATTTCGTTATCTTCTAATTTAAGTTAAATTATTTTAATAACCTTAACCACTTACCTATTACTCGGGGGATGTTCCACGTCAAATTTGAGACCGGAAGGTGTGGTCACTTCACAAGCTTGGTGGCTTATTACATTTGTACTAAGCTTCAATAATGCTTCTTGTCCCTGAGCAACGTGTAGTTGTGGAGGCCACCCAATACCTTGTTGCATTAATAATAAATTTCCTAAATTTACATCGTAAGTTGTTTGGGCAATTCCTTTGTAACACCATGAGATTACTAAAATGTTATAATTAATTTTATAAATAATTTAGCATCGAATATTTTTTTATTTATTCATAAATACAGTTAATTGTACTGTTCTTGATACAAATATCCTTAATAAATTAATTAGCATCCACATAATATCATAATATTTTGTTGACTTCGGTCCTTTGTTGCACCCACGAAAACTGCTGTTCGAAATATTCGTCTTTGCATATTAATTCTTATTGAGTAGTTATAGTATTTAGATTTTCTTGTCATCTAGCCTAAGATGTCACACACTTATATTATATAAGTAGTATTAACATACGTAACAACAAAGTAGACACTGTTACTGTAGACATTTTAAATATTTATACGAATTACAACTACTAGACACCGATTTGCACATTGTTTAATAGTGTGTCTTATCCTAAGACTTCAATATTAATACCTCGTCACTCTATATCGCTTTTATTCACAATTTATCGATACTTATTAAACTAATATCAATTAATAACATTAATAGCTACTTTTAAATTTCTGATAATATAATTATATAAGTGATTGATTCGCTAACACGTAGGTATGAGTATACATACCTAAAATCGTCAAATGATGATATATATTAAGCTTATTACTTGTAATATATTATAATCAATATATTTAGTAAATATTTTTTAGATTAGATAGTAGTTTTTGTTTTAGAAACTAATTTACACCAGCGATTTTGACTAATTAGAACTACCATTTGTGTAGCTAGATGTATAAAATATTAAAACAATAACTACATATAGCACAGTGGTGGTACGTTTGGACACTGCATCAACTAACGAGAATTGTAATCCTTACAATGAACCTGAGCTTTCGGTGACGGAAAACATCGTGTTGATGTCTTAGCACTATAATATTGCATTTTCAAACAGCCGTCTGACTAGCGACCACGTCCAAGTAGAAAATCTGTCGTTAAATCAAAATCAAAAATACTTTACTCAACTTTGCTTTATTTAACTTTATTCAGCTTTCGGTGAAGGAAAACAATGTGAGGAAACCATAGCATGGTGGTAGGGCTTTTTCTGATGCCCGCCTGGCTAGCTACCACCCTCAAGTTGAAAACCTGCCGCCAAATACCAATAGGTGTGTTCCGGCAGTTGCACTTGAGAGCCAGTCCCTCCTCAGGTTTAGCGTGTATACCAACTTGGCCCGTATCGCCACTTAAGATCAGGTGAGATTATGGCCATAACGCTAATCCCCAAATATAAATATATATATATACTAACACTAATTAATTAACTAGCTGACCCGGTGAACTTCGTATCACCTATAATCGATGTTCTTTATTCTCGCTCATACTCAAACACGGTTTGACCGATTTTAATATTTTTTTTTACATTTTGATTAGCTATAAATCAATTCTAATCAACCGTCCAACTTCAATTCAATAACATCAATAGAACTATACCTAACATCGTTTCCGTTTTTCATTTCTTTTGGTTATTAGTTAAATCTTGTTTATAAGGCCAATTATCTTTTAATTATATCAAATTTAATTATAGCTAAAATATGATGCTTATTGATAAATTATGTTTCTTGTTTCTCTTTGTGGTGCATACATAAACAAATTTTTAAACAATGTGCGAACACACGATACAATTCCTCCGTTCACGAATTTGGAAAACTCAAGTTGAGTACGCAACTTCCAACGACTGGTTTTGTTATTTGTTAATTATCTATGTAATAGACAGTCGCACGGCAAACTGTAGTCGCCTAAAATCGAATGGCAAATCCGTTGGAATCATCTGTATAAGCGAAATCAAGACAACTTCTCCTTTATATTTTCCCTTTATAGTTGCTTCTCTGACGTTATTCATTGTGTTTTTTACAGTCAGTCTCGTTACATTGCATAGTCGTATTAGTAATGTTGGTTGATACTAAGATGCTTTGCCATGTCTTTTAACTTTATTACCATTGTCTGCAACTGATCGGAAGAACATCTTAGATACCCATGGATTATCGAGTCCGGGTAGGTTTTGGGTGCCGGGTCCATGGTGTGGCAAAGAAGGAAACTCCGAACAGTTCCCGAGACTTATGACACGGATGTATGTTTAGGGGTCCCGCAACGACGCGCGTCAACACTCACCTTCACTACTCGTGTTTCTGTCTTTGTCCAGTCAAATGTACTAGGAGCCTGCTAGCGCAACTTTAGAGACATTCTTTAATATAGAACTTGTTGCTGTCCTAGACAGACCAAGATCTTGTAGTAGGTTATATAGATTTCGGAGGTATACTTCTCACTCCTTCTTCGACCGCGTATAAAATAACTACGTAGCCATTCCTGTTCAGGTTATTTAGTAGTTCGTAGTACTTACTTTATATTTATTTTATAGTGTAGTCTTTTGTTACATTTGTTCCTCACGGTACAGTGGTATCAATCAATGGAATCAATTTCATCTAGCCATATTTTGTCAAATAACCAAAATAAGATGTGCACATATTAAAAACTACGTTTTTACCAGTCAACAGAGTACATCCAGCAAAATCTACATTTATTAGAAAATTCTGATGTGGTGGTCTAAGCAATTCCAGTTAATTTAAAAATTCTATGGAAATAGTTCACTACGTCATTCTGATGGATAACTGTGTCAACTGATTTGAAGAATAATAACTGACCTCGAAGAAAATTCTTTATAGTCGCATTGAGATCGACAATTATATTTATCTCCGCTACCATTTCTCGTACTTTCTGAATTGTAGCGATTTTCATCTCCTTATCCTGGCGATCTTGTCATGAAAAAATTCCTTATAATTTGAGTTGCAGTAAATGACTTCTTTTGGATACAATTGTTTTATTTATTAATGATAGCCAAGAAATGGTTAGAATTACTTCCCATCTCATAAACTAACAAGCGTAATCTATCTGGTAGTGGGACCATATATGGTAATTTTACTTTTCCATCTGCACAACACAATCCGAACTCATTTTATTGTCAGTAACTCTCGAACGCAGTACGGACAATACGACTATTCTCAATATCTGTCGCACGCTGCTCATCAGCTCGGTAACACGTAAAGTGGCTCGTCGCTTATTTGAAATAATAAAAGTAATTTTATGACTCGTTTTTACATAGAATGAAAGTAAAACTAATATACCATACCATATAATGTACCACTCCGTGACAATTGAAAATCTGTTTCTAAAATGTACAAAGGTACAATTATCATTTTTTATAACTAATTAATTTGTATATTGTATTTGTCTTTGTTTTTAATATTTTTTAAGTTTTCTGCTATTATATAATATACATTGTATACATACATACATGCATTTTTTTAAATATTTCTTTACTTACTAACTTTCTAGAGAGTATGAGAACACTTCAAAACATATATGAATGAAATCGGTTTAGTTTTAGCGAGACTAAGGATCGTCGATTCATTTTATATATACATACATACTTTAGTCTTCTGTTCCATTCATTCACTCACTTTTCATATTATGAGATTTGAAGAAATAATTTCAAAGCAACCATGAGGACTCCCTAAAGAAGTTACAACTTAAAACTATAAACAGACTGTTGTTATTTTTGGATATCCAAATTGTTTGAACTTAAATTAAAACTTGTAAATCAAGTGTTTACAGCGCAATAGGTTGTACTAATAGTAACAGATATAGGTGTTATCGTTAACACGTCACGTGACCATGTCGGACGATTTGCATGAATTTACTCCCTATCCCAACCTTCTTATTAAAGTTTTCACTTCAAAAATGTTTCCGTTTTTTTCTTTTATACGAACCATGTTTTGATAATTACGAACATAATAAAAAAAAGAATTATCCGATTGGGTGCAGTTGTACGGAAGTTATGCGCGTAAGTACATTTTCATGCATATTTTATATATACAGATTTTATATATACAGTGATGCGATGCCCAAGGGAAAGAGAGATTCATTTATATATAGATTACATGAGGCTTGTATGTATTTTTCAAATATTTAAAGATTCGGTAGACGTCTCACATTTTTCAGCATTTAATAATTCATATACAATGCCATCTATCGGCTAATATCGATGTTTTTTTATATCATATCTATTTATAAATATATTTAGTTATGGATTCATCAGATGTCCCTTTTTTCAGCATTTATCGGCTAATTTTGGACTTTGTTAATGACACTTACCTGTAAAAAAAATAAAACTGTATTGGTAGAAAAATGCAAATAAACTAAGTGTAAAGTCCAAAAATTCTTATTAATATTATAAATGCGAAAGTGAGTTTGTTTGTTTGTTACGCTTACACGCCGGTATAGAGATATATAGGTACTAGGAGACGGTTAGCTATCGAACTAAGAAAATAATATCAAAGTCCGTGCAGAGGTTTTTTTAGTACAATTTTTAAGTTTTATCTCCTATCCCGCAGGAATCCTATCGTTACATGTAATAAAAAGTAGCCTAAATGTTGATCAGTAATATTAGCTACCATACATTTCATTGAAATTTATCCAGTACTTTCAAAGTGATGCGTGTTTGACGAGACAAACAGATAAAAATTCTATAAAACGTATTTTTGGCCTCTGTATGCATAACACAGTAGCCTCCAATTAAAATTAAAAAAAAAAAAACATTGAGTTTTCAGACTTTCTACCACAATAGTTTTATATTACAATTAAAATAGTATATATGTATAGACATAGATAAATTATTAAATTATATATAGATGTTAAAGTCAGCTTCAACATAACAACCAGTTACTTAATGTAAGATGTGTTTGTCACAAACATTAAACCTAAGAAAATAAATCTTAATGTATCATCTCGAACCAAATTTAATTTTGCTAGCAAGAAACGTCTCTGTTGGAATAAAAAACCTAATCAGGAATTGCAATATGATAATAAGATTTATTAGTTACTATAAGACTTGTTTCAATTCTTTATTAATTAGATATAGAAACGTACATAGCGGTATTTGAAATTTATCTGCTAATTACACAAATGGCTGATAAATTAATTAGCTTTATCAATTTTGATAAATAATAAACCTCCGTTTTATTTAAAATTTACGACGTGTCTCGGCGGACAAAAAGGTATAGGTATATATAATTATTATAAATTAGGCATATTATTCTAGAAGAAAATTATAAAAGTACAATTGTTTTAGTTTATATACAGATGGATCTAAAAGTAATGAAGGTATGGGTGCGGCATTGTATTATCCGACTCGAAATGAAGCCAAATATTTTAAAATCACTGAAAACATATCCATTATTTCGGTGGAACTTATTGCAATTTTTAGAACAATATTGTGTGCTCGTTCCTTGGAATGTAAGAAAGTAGTTATTTTTACAGATAGTAAAAGCACGTTACAACATTTGGCTCGTTGCGCCTCTGGAACAGAGGTGTATCGACAGCTTATGCAATATTACGTGAAGTTCTGAACTTAGAAAAAAAGGGGCTAGTCCTGAAGTTGCAATGGATTCTGTCACACATTAGATTGAAAGGTATTTAGAAGGCAGACCACCTAGCAAATAAAAACCGTCTATTTGAAAAAGTACTAATGTTAACATTAGACCAGATTACACAAAAGTGTTTACAAAATTTAAATGCAAATGTCTACTAAACTAGAAAAAATATTTTGATGAACGGTTTAGAGATAAAGGTATTTGGTATAAAACATTACAAAACGAGCCGCCTCGTATATCATGGGTTGCCTGCAGTGTTACAAACAGATATCTAGTTGTCCTTGCGAATAGAGTATGGTCCAGACACATGCCTCTCAACAAGTTTGCATTTCTTATGAGGAAAGGTGTCTCACCGAACTGCATAACGCGTGGATCTATAGAAGACTTGCAACACTTGTTGAGGAAATGTAAACGGAACCGAGCTCAACGGACAGCTATCATAAAATATTTAGGACTTAAGTTAATGGACCAGGGCATGTTCCATAGCATCTTGGCTGCACCTGCAAGTGACGAAGCCAGGATTTTGTGGAATTTTGTCATTAGTTCTAAGTAGTTTTTTTTACATATTTGTAGGTAATTTTTGTGCATACTATAAGGATAGGTTACGATGGGATTAACATGTCCTTTTTTTGGACCAAATCCCCGAATTTAAATAAAAACAAAAAAATCTTTCCTAGTAAGGTACATGGATGGCCATGTACTTTGTATGGTCGATAAAAAGACCTTGTTAGCGTACATGGACCTTAGTAGAAATGTTTAGGAATCACGAATAATCAACCAATAAAGCAAGTATTGAACAGATGGCTAAATTTATGTATATTTATGTATAAATATCTGTAAGAATTTAGGTAAGAATAATGTCAGAACCAAAACATAGAAAAAGAGGTAGGTATTAAGATTATAGGAAGATATTTCTTATGATTCGATCATTCGGAGGAAGGTCAATTAGGCTGATTATTTTTTAAATTATTTGATTATAAAAGTTATTGGCAAGTAATTTGGTATCGACTAATAAAAAAGTAATGTTCGTTGAGTATGTTTTATGTGAATTTAATATAGTATTTAATGTTTCTTATTTTATATTATGTTCTATGCCTTTGTAGGTAATTTAGCCAATGTTAAGTGGGAAGGACTTTATAAACACGATGAACGAACACAACGAACGAACAAGTGAGAAGCAAACTTAGACAACTTAGAATAATTATTTGTGGATCACGATAATAATTGTCCTTTACTGGACCCGAACCGCCAGCACTTGGCTACAATGTTCCGTTTTATTAAAGACGCTTATATGTAATTGTAAGTATAAGCAGTTATTTATTACAACTTTATTTTTATGTTAAACGATTGCTTTATTGTATCTGCCTTGTAGAAAGCCCTGTTCCTTGCAAAGTCACTACGACGAGTTTTAATAAAATTTAAATTTATTAAATAATCATCAACCCTACATTAAAATAAGTTTTAAAAAAGTCACATAATAAAACAGAGACTTACTTATTAATTTGTCTAGGATAAACCAGGCAAACGTGCTCCATAATTCGAAGAATCAAAATATTTTTTTTAATTCAGAACATGTTTATTTAAGTAATCAGTCTTAATCTCTGACTGAATTGACACAAAAAGAAATAAAAAAATCTTCTAAAATCTAATTAAAAGTAATTGAGATCAACTATTTATTTAAATGTAGGGTAGGCACGTTACACTGATACATCAGTCTTAAGTGCCCCAGCAAAGCCTCTCACTTTCGACGTCTTTTTTTCTTTCCCTATATTTTTTACACCACTTGTTGCATTTTTCTGAATTATCCACCTTAACATTTTGTTTCGTTTTGCTTACTTTTTGTTGAATGAAAGAGATAAGTTGTAGGCAATAGACTGTAGACTAAATTGATCCAAACGAAATTGAATAGAATCAAGCTTTTTAATGTGAGCTACAAGTTTATGTTAATTGTCATGACCTAATTCAGAAGGACCACCAATGCCCTGCTTACACCTCCATCCCTTAAAGATATGTCTTCGAAGTGTTCGTGACAGTATTTCATATAAACGACTCGCGTCATTCACTCCCCTCTTTTTACTTGTTACATCCTCAACCGCTTTTTTATATTTTCTTCCGTCCATTAGCTTAGTTTTAGAGCTTTATTCTTCCTCAATTCCAAAAATATAATTATTTACGTATACCCTCAAAAAATTAAAAATTTAAAAGAATGTTTAAATAGGGCTCATTATTCGAAAAAAATCAGGGCACATTATATATGAGTAATAATGATAAATTCAGTATAATGTGGGGCACGTGGGAAATAAATGAATAAAATTACGAAAAACGAGACGTAATTGATACTAAAAAAAAAGAGTTTAAAGAGGTTAGTTTTTGCATAAATCTTTAAATAGAGTAAATTCTACCAATCAAATACTTCAATTTTATGTGAAAGCTGATCCAAAACAAATTCACATAGTTATACAAACCTTTTTTTCACTAAATCAAATAAAAACCGGCAGGTACTATGTTATTTACATCGTAGCCATACTTGTCACTAGTTTGTTAAGGCCAAATTCGCGGCAAATTTTATTTATTAGCGCTGAGACAAGTATGTTTGCGACAACTATAATAGTTTAGTATCATTACTAATTATTTTCATTTTTTGACAATTCGTTGTCTCGATATAACTATCTATTAGAGTAGATGTGTCGTTTTTTTTACTGTTAAGGTTTAGCGTTATGGCCACAATCTCATCTGATGTTAAGTGATGACGTGGCCTAAGATGGTGGACACCCTAAGCCTAATGGCGAGACTGCCTATGAAGTGCAATTTCCGGAACACACCTATAGGTATTTGGCGGCAGATTTTTAACTTGAGAGTGGTAGCTAGCTAGGCGGACATTAGAAAATGTCCTACCACCATGCTATGGTTTCATTACGATGTTTTATTTCACTGAAAGATCAAGCTTATTGTAGGTAGATTCGAGCTCACATCCCTTAACGCGGCGTCCGTACAAACTACCAACTGAGCTATCGTCACTTCAAAATGTAGGCGTACGCGCGACGTAAGCGTATCGTTATCTCATTTTCAGTCATAATAGCACCAACTCGTCTCTTGACTTATATCATGCACAATGTAGTCCTTGATCTCAGACATTTAATGTGTAGTAATAAGTATATTTAAATAAAATAAAAGCTTACATACTAATTTCATTTTAAAATACAAAAAGATTAATATTCATTTATTCAAGAATAATATTCATTTACTAGGCGAGTTACAAGTAGAGTTGTACTAATAAAATAGACAGATTTTATAGTCCTGTAATATAAGTATTATTACTCTAGTCTAGCTAACAGTAGCCTTGCTATTGAACCAAAAGACCACGAATTCGATTCCCGGTCATTCCTAACACTTAATGTATCATCTGTTTAATTAACGTAATAGAAGCTGTACTTTGGAATTGCATGTCTATGTGTAATCGTGGCCCTGCCTATATATCACTTAAATATCTTGTATACTTATGTCACTTAGAAATCTTGAAGCGATGATAGCTCAGTGGTAGTTTGTACGGACGTGAGTTCGAATCAACCTACAATGAGCTTGAGCTTTCGGTGAAGGAAAATATCGTGAGGAAACCATAGCATGGTGGTAGGGCGTTTTCTAATGTCCGCCTGGTTAGCTACTACCCTCAAGTTGAAAATCTGGCGCCAAATACCGATAGATATGTTCTGGCAGTTGCACTTGAAAGCCAGTCTCTCCACAGGTTTAAGGTGTCCACCAACTTAGGCCACATCGTCACATAACATCAGATGAGATGATAGCCATAACGCTATACTTTAACTATAAAAAAAAGATATTATAAGAAACAGTATAACACTTTACAATATTAAAGGTAAAAGATAACCGTAAAAACAAGAATATTTTTCATGAATCGATTAATTGCGGTACAAAAATTATAATGGGATATAGATTTTGTTGCGATACTACAACACTGTATCGAGCTTAATTACTCAGAATTATGATAATCGGTAAAATATTAGACATCACAGTTATTTTTAATTTGATTCACTATCTTATCTAAATACTAAATACTGACATTGCATTGAACTTTTCATAGTGAAGTATTTATTTTTAGTAGTGATTTCCTCTATCAAAACATCAAATTTAAGGCAAAGTTATTACGTATAAAGCAATTTCTTTTATAACTGGGATTCCCACCGAATGGTCTGTACGTGAGCTACGTATAATCCGCGAGACTTAAAATTACAAATTGTTATTTATTTTAAATCAGTAGGTAGGTGCATACATAGGCGAAAACAAAACTATTTACTGCATTTATCTCTTGTGTTTTTGTAATATGAATTTCTTATTTAACTACCTTTATTGTAATTCATAAAAAAAGGCCATTTATATTTAGTAAGATAGGTAGACACATCATTTCAGTATAGTTCTCTTGTCTGTCAAATGATTTTCTTTATGATGTGAAACACTTTCCGTGATGCCAATCCACAAAATGACCGCTTGTCGTGACGTCAAATGACAGATGATTTCTGTAATGCCCCTCCCTATGTCACCGCTTGCGACTTCCTTGTATACGTGCGTATACTACTTTACTTTACTTATCTTGGACCTTGGTTATACCGGGTAAATAGTCCCAGGTCTAAACACGTTGGGAGCTACTGCTTTATGGTAATTTTAATCTAATATACCTACACAGTACTAGAGGAATGATTATATTTTTTCAATGTATGCATTACATGCCATAGGAAATATACATACATGTTTAAAAACCTTCTATAACACTTTACGCATAATTATAGAAATATAAGATATGTCATCAAAATTTTAAGAGTCTCAACAAACGAGTATAAACATTTGTTTATACTACTTATTTAAGTATTCGCTAAGAAGGTCAAGTGAAACTGTCACTTGAAAAAAAATTGAAAGTGATTGACGGAAGCGTTAATTGTCGTTCAATAAAATTGGCCATTATAATTAATCGTTGCAGGAACCACAAGGATGAATATAAACACCTGAATACTACACACATTTTATTTTATCTTAATCTATACGAAACATCACTGTCGAGATCAAAGTTTAGGAATCTGTGTTAACATTTATTTTCAATTTATGCGTAAGCTTCATTTTTACGGGTAAAAATGGTATCACATCGTCAGCTTCTTTCATCTGTGACGTCGGAATCTAAAACGAAACCATTGGTAGAATCAGTGGTGGATCTACAAATGAGTCGCCTATGGGCTGAATCAAATTGCCGCCTATACTACATTACAAAATAGAGAAGTTGCATTATGTGAAAACTTCTTTAGCGTCGTTGTGATTTAAAACTCGTTAAAACGACAGAGACAACCACATAATTCTATACGATATAAAGTTCAAGAGAAGGAAATAGAGATATTATACAGTTTTTCTTGCAGGGTGAGAGTATTGTTTTTTTTTATGAAATAAGGGGGCAAACTGGCAGGAGGCTCACCTGATGTAAAGTGATCACCGCCGCCCATGAACATCTGCAAGCCGGAGGGCTTGCAAATACCTTTAAAGAAGGAATATGCTCTTATTTGAAGTTTCCCAAGTCGTAACGGTTCGAAAAGACCGCCGGCGACAGCTGGTTCCACAGAGTGGTGGTGCGAGGTAGGAAATGCCTTACAAATCGCGCAGTTGTGGAACGCTGGACATCTAGATGGTATGGGTGAAATTTTATATTTTGGCGCGATGTCCGATGGTGAAATTCAGCGGCCGGGATCAATCCAAACAATTCCTCGGAACACTCCCCTTGGTAAATGCAGTAGAATATGCAGAGTAACCCAACATCTCTACGCAGAGCTAGAGGATCAAGCCGATCGGAAAGAGCTTGATCGTCGATAATCCGAGCTGCCCTATGTTGAATGCGGTCAAATGGAAGTAGCTGGTAGGGGGGGGCTCCCGCCCAGAGATGAGAACAGTACTCCATGTGAGGCCGAATTTGCGCCTTATACAAGTTCAGGCATGGAGCCGAAGTCTTGAAGTACCTTCTCGCCTTGCTGAGCACACCAAGCTTCTCTGAGGCCAATTTGGCCTTACCTTCCAATTGACCGCGAAACTGGACGTTGCTCAAAATATCGACGCCAAGAATTCCGATACTGGCTTTGGCAGAAAGGGGAATATTCTCAAAATGAGCAGTTACGACAAATGGTGACTTTTTTGCGGTTACCGCGCAAACTTGTGTCTTTTTGGGATTGAAATGGACTAAGTTTAGTCGACCCTAATCGGAGACTTTGGTTAACGAAGACTCGACTTCCGACACAAGTTTGTTCCGGCTCTCGTCAACTTATCCCCGAGAAATATTAGCACGGCCAGTGTACAGTACATCAACAGTGCTCTCATCCGCATAGCAATGAATGTTGCTGATTTGCAGCATGTCATTGATATGCAGAAGGAACAGAGTTGGAGACAGTACACAGCCTTGTGGAACGCCAGCATTGATAAATTTAGGATCAGAGCATGCACCGTCGACGACGACCTTGATGCTCCGATCTGCCAAAAAGCTGGTGATCCAGTTGCATAATTTTTGGGAAGCCCGTAGGAAGGTAGCTTCGAAAGCAGCGCTTTGTGCCATACCCGATCAAAGGCCTTCGCTACGTCCAGACTGGCTGCAAGCGCCTCCCCCTTGGTCTCAATTGCTTCTGCCCATCTATGAGTCAGGTAAACTAGAAGGTCACCGGCTGAGCGACCCCAACCCAACCGGTGGTCCTCTAGGTACCGTAGGAGCTGGGAGTTCATGATGGACTCCATTATCTTGGAGAACAAGGAGGTGATGGCTATAGGCCTGTAGTTGAGTTGGACGCGAAGAGAGAGCCCAGAAGACCGGCTTTCTTCTTCGCGGTAAGTCATCCTCCGTGTGCAGGGGTGGAAAGGAAGGCTTACAGAAATTCCCTAAGACAGCCTTAGCGAGAGACCAAAACGCACGTGTTCCCGACGGGAGACGCGCCAGTCTCTCGCCAATTCTGCCGATGTGCTCCGACTTCGCCTTGGCAATAATACTTTTGAATGAACTAGAGGCAGAGTTATACTCCTTTTTAAATGAACTGGTATTAACATCACTAGACGCCAAAGCGTCAGCCCAGGACTGGTAGCATTCCTGCTTTCGGCGTGATGCCGTCTTGCAGGAGCGACCAAACCAAGGCTGGGATTTGCCTCCGATGGGCACTGCAGAGAACGAAATAAAGAGCTCTATACCCTGAAGCACCACTTTGGTGATAGAATCAGCAACGACATCTGGATCATCCGGTGAGAAGAAAATCTGCCCCCATGAGTATGCGAAGCGAGGCCGTATTGAGTGCGTAACTAGCACTGTACTCCGGACAAGACAGTGGTCCGACGAACCAAGAGGTGGGTCAACGGAAATTAGGTAGAAGAATTGTACGTGTTAGTATGCGTGTGCGCGTCTGCGTATTACGAATCGAATTTAGCACACTTCTATCGTGTGTCAAAATCAAAATCAACTGCACACACAATTTTTGCCACAAACTCATATATAAATGAAAGAATAATTCATCTAAAATATAATGAAGTATTTTTTTCTAATAATTATTATTAAAAAATTGTTATATTTTTAATAAAAAGTATAACTTCTGATTGCCTGTGACGTCATTGTATCCGTTAAGGCTGGAATCCAATCGAAATCATGCAATCACTTATATTTTCTACATTAGGATCATTATATGTCATAACAAAACAGGAAATAAAAGATGCTCAATATCTCAATGTAAATTTTTTGATAACATAAACATGGGTATTTTATCATTTATGCATACAGTGGCATTTCTAAAGCGATGTAATTACGTTACTGACGTCACTGAAAATAAAGTTAACAATAAATAAAGGACATAAAGTAACAACCAAACTCAGAACAATGATTTCTTGATTACACAAATATTTGTCCTGTACGTAACTCGAATTCACAGTGCTTCGGCGCGGCGCTTGCAGCAGGGCACATGCTTGCTTACTTATTTTTACATTATTACATATTTTCAATTTTTTATGAAAAGTAAGGATACCATTATATTATGGGATTGTTCAAATCTTCTACATAAGTAAGAGTAATAAATAAAATCCGTATGTGTATGATTCGACACAAATGGTATACCATAAATCACTTACATTTAAATCTTTCGCAAAAGATTCCTTAACAGTGTACTCCCGAAGAACATAGTCGGAGTTCAATAAATGGAACATCCTTGTTTCATGAGAACGTACCAATACATCATCAACTCTCAAAAAGTATCTTAACAATACATACCAATATGTTGGCATGACTCTCTGAAAATAAATTGTTAAAACATTACCTTGAAGATCATTTTAAATACAAAGAGTATCATTATACCACTTCATTGGAGTAACCAATAAAGTATATTTTGAAACAATATGTTTATGACACTATATCAATTTTATTACCACACTAGCGTGCCTGAGACTTTGTTCATGTAGAATTTTTGCCCGTTTTTATTTATTTTTTCAATACGAATTTTCTCCCATTGATGGTAGCACGATGTTAAATAGCCTAAAGCCTTGCTTAATGATTGCTCTAACAAATACAACAGAGTTTTGAAATCCAACTGGTAGTTTCTAAGATTAGTGCATTCAAACAAACTTTTCTACTTTATATTATTAATATAGGTTAACTTCAACCGAGCTGAATGTCTCATTTACATAAAAAATAATTCAATGTTGTTCATTGGAAACAGCAATAGCGAATTGGCAGTGTTTTATTGTTATTTATTGACTGCATTAGCAAAAGAAAATGTTTCCCCAAAAATTTAAAACTTCGGAAAGAACTGAAAGTGTTTTTCCTATTACAATTTTTGTACAAGCTGAGGACCATAACTCACAATTCAAATGTAATATATCTGAAATTCTGTTTTAGATATTATGTTTTTAGATACGTTTTTAGGGTGGCACTTTGGGTATATCTATCTGTATATAGAGTTAGTACAAATACCAAAAATTATGATACATTATGACATACTTAATTTAAGTTGGAATTTAATACAAAATATCAAATCCTTATTCAGAACGCAATAATATGGTTTTAGAAATGTTTGATAGGTTTAGTAATAGAATTTCTCTTTATTTACAATAAGGGTACTAAAATATCCATTATTTTTGCATGAAATTTAAGAACATAATAGAATGATCCAATTTAGATCAAATATACACAATTTCATACAATAAGTTATTGCCATGTTGTAGATAATTTCATCACACCTGTCTCATAGAAACCCTTCTCTCTAGTAGCAAAAAACTGGAATGATTGATTTTGCACAAGTTTCTTTGGAGACAAATTTCAACTGCAAAATTATTGGCCATAGACAGTTATAGCTGAAAGCTGAGACTTGGTGCTAGGTTTCAGATTATAAGGTTGATGTCTAAGAATCTCCCATCCAAAGTCCCAGTGCCATTGGTAAGTCACTATCAAGTGTGTGACTTAGTGTTATTACAATTGTTTAAAGTACAGGTTTTTATTAAGAGATTGTCTATAGGGAAACATATCATAGATGATTGCCTGTGCATCCTACCAAAACACAGCAGAATTTTCCTGATCGGCAATCCTGGCCTGGTCATCGGTTGCGCCGTATCACAGTGATTCGACCACGATCGTTTTCGCTTGCAGCCCACAACAGACGGAGCTATAATACATATCAATATAAATCATAGCAAGGTATATTACGGTATATTTTCATAGTCATCGGCGAGTGACCACAGCAGCTATAACGTATATTTCGTCACCAAAATATGTCGGCAGATATAGCACGACATATTTTAGATGGAATAAGTAATTGAAACCGAACGCAAAAAAAAAAATATTATTGCATAGCCACCATCTGTGGCAGCTTGCTATACCGTAATATATAGCTATATATATATATATATTATAGCTCTGTCTGTTGTGAGCTTGATGTTATCGTTGGTGACCCACTTTTAGTCACCTGTCACTATCTGCTTCAGAAGGTGGTCAACTTTTCTTGCAATTATCAGCAGCAATTTGCAGATGGAAATTCGATCCCTAAGGATTTTTTGCGATAACTCTGTGACACTCATACATCTAGTATTTACTTGTATCCAGCCTTGCTCAAGTTATTTTAGTTGTTAAGTTGGTAGTTGATACAGTTTTTAGTGCATTGTTAGGTTCTCTGGCAATGGAAAAGTGGTGACATGATGATCAACTTGACAATATCTATAACTTTGTCGACATTTTAACCTTCCAGAATTAGGTACATCCAGGTAACATCAAAATTACCGGAAAATAATTGACGACATTGAAATTGTGTGTGATTGGTATTTACAGCATCAAGACCATAAATACTATTCCCATGTTCTGTGGTCTTGCTTGCGTTCTTGTGTTTATTAAAGAAAAACTTTATATGCTGCCACGGGCTGTTTTGGTCACAGTGACTGCCTGAGCTCCGACGTCCGTGTGCTCTCCAGTGGATAATATAACCAATCTTTGATCGGAAGCTGCGTGCTCATAGTGAACATGTGAGGACACCATTCTCATAATTATAATTAATTAACACTGATGGTCAGGCTTTCAATTCACAACATCTATCATCGAGTGCAGTACATAGATGGTCTTCAGTTTTACACTCTGGTCTTTATATATGCCCTCCACTCCATCTTTAACACAAGCTCAAACATCATCAAACCAAGCCATAATTTAAACTGCAATGTTTCTTTAGTATCAAACCTTATCTTTTTAATGACATCCAATCATCTGCATAGAATGCAGGATGCGGCTTCGCTCATAACCAAACATATTACTAAGTTTATCTACTACAAAATTAATGGATTTTTTTTTACTATACCTATTTTTACAAACAAATGACCATCTCAGAATAACTTACTAAAAATAGATTTACATTATTAAACTATACAAATACTAGCAAAACAAAACTTACAATTTTCACAGAAAGTTTGGATATTCCATGATCATGTAATTCATCCTCAAACAATGTCAAATCATGGTAAAATAAGATATGGTCTCTCTGTTTCAAAATCTCAAAATCAATTGGCTCGTTGGTTTCCTCTAAAAAAATATTATCTGTGAGTGTACCCTTGTAGTTTGTTGAGAATGTCCAGTCAAAAGATTTCTTTAACTTTCCTGCCTCTGGTCTGTAAAAAACACAATCTTATTGAACAGAAAGTATCTTTATTTGTTTGTATATTAGTACTCCAAAACTTCTTTCATTCCTTTCCTTTTCTTTTATTAGGTTTATGTAGTGTGTTTATTTTTTGAACTTACAAAATTAGCATTGGTAATAGACATGTGCTAAACAGTGCACTGAAAGTAAATTCCATATATCATATTGCCACAAAGTGCATGTCAACTTTTAATATCAACCATCATCCAAAACATGACTGAGAGCATTGTCAAATAAGAAAAATATGATGAATCTTACTCGCATTATCCAATCACTTTTAACATTATATATTGTCTTGCTTAATATGTAGTGAAACATAGTATATACTTGCTATGTCTTTCACATTCAGATCATTGTAATATAAAAATACATTATTTATCATACATATTCAGATAAAATGAAAATAATGCTCTCAAACTTGGTAATTGATGTTTTCTAAGTAACATATATAGCAATAAAAAGGACATAAGTTGATTTTCCTTTATACTTTCAGCCCTTGCGTTTTGGAATTTAAAGAGCAATACAATTTTTAAATATTTAATTTTTTTCACTTTCAAAAAAGCCAAATCAAATACTAGTTAATAGAGAAAAACCTTTGGTGCAAATACCTATGAGTCAGAGATACCAACAGGAGTAAAAAAAATTAAATTAAAAATAGATCGTATGCAATATGCACAAGGGCAATTTTAAAAGTGCGCTGAAGTTAAATTGCTTATTGCTGTCACTTTTGTTATTATTTGTATTATAGTATCTTATTGCATGCTACACACTGCAATCAAATAAGTAATACTTTGAATTTGGTGGCATTGTCTTCAAATCAACTGAAATATTGCTAACTTCATACTTCTACCATGCCACCCCACTTTCTATATTTGTTTGAGTGAATTTTACATGTATATGATCAATCAGTCAATGCAAAGCAATGTATTGTTTGCTTGATTAATATTAAATTTGTAAAATCAACTGGTGCATGCCCATGTCTAATTGGTAATAATAATGAAAGATCACCACCAGTTAGATCTCTAAACAGTGATATCTATAGTATTTGAGATTCACAAACTGTGTGCATTATTGCTTTTCACATCAATGTTCAATATTTGATCATGATTGTGTGCAAAATATCTATTACGTAAATAGAATATTGTGCAAACTAAATATTAAAATTACTTTAAAAATTTTATTAAAATAAAATTAAAAATTACTAAGTACAGGTTCTCAGTTGAGTATAAACTACAAACATTAATTTCTACACAACATATAAAAGTAAATTAAATTCTGTAGAATAAAAATAATATACATATTTTTGTGTTGTTGTGTAAAACATATTTAAAATTTTATGGTATCTTTTTATTAACCCACCTAGCTTCTTGCCAAACTTCAGCACATGACACTTCAACAGTATCCACAGTATTTGCAACACATTTCAATGCGTCCAATGGATTAAATGATATATTAGCACCATTTTTGTGAGCCAATATTAATATATTTTTTGGAAATACCATATCAGGAAAGTGTGGTATAGACAATTCTTTGCAATACCTGAAAATGAAAACAGCTTAATAGCTTACTGAACATGGAGTTTACTTTAAATTTTTATTTCTTCATATTACGAACAGAACTTAAAACAGTGTTGTTAAGATTGTTAAAATGTTATACAAAATATAATAAATTGATACTTACAAACAAAACTGACAAAATTGATCATCGTCTCTCTGGCACACAACTTTTGTTGAACAGACGCTCGGAAGAATGCAACTCACGTCGTAAGAAATATGCCACGGTCCAAACTCTATAGATTGCGAATTAGTGGCGTAACGACCTGAATCCTATACAGAAATAACAATTTAGTAATAAAATAACTTAGTTTTCTGCAAAAAAACTTACAAAACTTACCACATTATTAAACATTGTTATAAACAATTTACTCCCAATAGTCGATATATCGCAATATTTTGTAATTCTTAACACGAACTACCTACTTAAAATATAATGTATGGAATATTATAAACCAACATAGCGTAAGTAGAACTAAGGTTTTATAACACCGAATAATTCATATAAATAAAACAATTATAACTTCCTAATACCAATACTGTAACTCAGATATATGTCATACGCGAACGAACGAATCAAATGGCGATTCCCGATGTCTAGTAACTATCCATAAAGGAAATATCAAAATCCGCGCGAACGAACGAGTCACTGCGACCAAAATGATTCGTTCGTTAGCTTTACCTAGTGAACCGCCCGCTGTACCTCATGGTTCGTTTCATTTGTTCGTACATTGTGTAGCCCGGTACTAGCTAGATATTTGGTTTAGAACTGAACCTATTGCTCGATTAAACCGATCTAAAGAAGCGGGTCATTTTCTAAACGGGTCACTAGTGATTCGGATCTTCAAAATTTGGACGAACGATCATCCTTACTGTAATTCTCTAAGACTTTTTTTTAACATCACTGTCAAAAGAGCAATTGTTGCCAGGATCCATGGCTTAAATGTTACATTTTATTAATTAAAATTCCTTGTAAGCGTTAGACACATTCGAAATTTTAAACCAACTACAAAAAAGAGGAAGGGTCCTAATTGACTGTCAAACTAGATATATAATTTGTGATAATAAAGGAGATAATCCAACAGCTAAACGGGAATTGGAAGTGAATCATTGATAACACTCCGCGCTTGGAAATATTTCGTTAAATGATAAAACAAAAGATAATAACCTAGAGAGACTGAGAAAGAAGGTAAAGATACAATTTAAAAAGTGTCACGTACGCCCGTCATTTATTATGTTGTATAATGATAATAAAATAAATATTTCAATAATTATCTACAACTTTGATGTTCTCAACCTTACAGTTCTATTCTATATGGCAGTATCCTCCACGCGTATGAAATATTTTAGTCTTTGTTTTACATTAGGGATGCCTTTTAAAAAGCGATGACAACGCTAATACAAGGCAACGCTACGACCTCGATTTTTACATTCTACTTGATTTAGTGACGTCACACTCAGTGCTTAGTGACGTTTTCACTAGGTCCACAACGACCATGGTTGTATTGTGGAACGGCCCATGGCATGTTTTCAGCGTTGTGATCACTATCTGGAACTCACTCGATAACGCTATTAGAAAATTAAAAGCAAAATAAAAAGTAGACTTAAAAGACATATATCCAATAACTATAACAATAAAAAGATTATAGAAATCAATATGGTCGACTTTCACCGGTCGGTCGGTCTGTTTTGATACTTTGTAAAGACACTAGGTAATCACTGAATTACATAAAATAACAGCCAATCATTTAGACGGTATTTTTATGTGTATTAAATTCTTTATGCAATAATGGAAGCACTTATACCAGTTATTAATAAATTACAAGATGTTTTCAACACTGTAGGAGCTGATGCTATCCAGCTACCTCAAATCGTAGTTCTAGGAACCCAGGTGATTTTAAAATATATTTTATTGTTCATTAATATTAAATTGGAGTATACCAAATTGTATAAACACATAAAATAAAATTCTATAATGGTTATGTAAAAGTGTCAAAATAGTCTTTGTCCTCATTTATTCAATTGAATGCCTACTCTGTTATGACCAAGTCTATTAAACAGTTATTTAATTAATATTTATTACACGTTTTTGTACAATGTTCATATTTATAACCAGTATGCACTAGAATTCACATCGCTCATGTATTGCAGCGGAGTTTCGTCGTATATTTGTCAAAATAATTTGAACTCGAGCGTCAAGTTTGATTTTTATTACAGCAGTTCTTGGACCAGTAATATTAAACAAAATATAAAAATAATTTATTAGCCTTTGAGTAGAAAGTATTTTTACAATTAATGATATCATAGAACAGATAGAATATGATGAGACTATCATATTGTATCTGAACTATCAAACAGAAGCCATTATTTATAGTGCATATATATATATATATATATATATATATTTATAGTTAAAACTGAATTCAAAATTTTATTAACAGAGTTCTGGGAAGAGTTCAGTTATTGAGAGTTTGGTGGGCCGATCCTTTCTACCAAGGGGTCCTGGAATTGTTACTCGACGTCCCCTTATCCTGCAACTTGTATATAGTCCCAAAGACAGTAAAGAGCATCGATCTGCTGAAGAAGGTAAAATATTCTTCTGTTTCTATTATTTACCAGCATTTAACTTTTTTGTAGGTACATAGTTGTAAATAGTATGTGGTTTACATTTTAATAAACTGTAGATGTTGGAGAATATAGTATATTTTTGATAACATTTGTAAATTACATTGTATATAGTAAAATTCTAATTATTATCATATTTAAATACTCAAAATTAATTTTATTACCTAATATTTTAAATAATATATCAATCAGTTATATCTTTATAGCGTTCTGCTAAGGTTGCTACTAGCAAAGAATCCCTGTTAATAAGTCAGTACTGTTTATCTTTAAAACTATATCAAGTTCTCACTTAGTTTTTCTCAGAATGCTTGATAAAATAATAATAAAAATGTGAATATTAAAAGATACATAATATTCTCTGTTATAAAAATACTTTTTATATATTAAATTTGGAGTCTTTATAATGCTAATTTTATAGTAAAAGCTTAAATGAAACAAAAAAACAAAGAGTTGTTTGTTGTAAACATATGTGTCATTTTAATAACTACTTTCTTATCGAGATTCATGTTGCTAATAATAACACTTTTTATTACCTATATAGCAAATAAACCCTTTGTATAAAATTGAAACCCTATTAATGTTAGTAATGGTAATCATTTCTGTAATAAAATAATTTATAGGATGGTAGTATAGGACAAATGTGTCCAATTGGATCTGAACCTTAAAATATAGGTTATTGAATGCTGGTATAAACTGGATTCGCTTTTTATTTATGCATTCAGTGTTTTGGCCTGGTTACACATGCAGTAGTCACAAGCGAACTGAAATCTTTCTGTATCATTGTTAGAGAGGACATTTTCTGGTGACTACCCTCATTTGCTCATTATTGCAGACTGCTATGTGCCTCAACCACCCTAAATCAGCTGTGTGTATATCTAGTAATTAAGATAGTTCATAAAGGTTTGTACCTGACTAGGTAACAACCACTGTACACATGGTAATAAAACCAGCATAGTGGCTCTGTTTTGGCTTGTTATGTTTTGACATCAGTGATTCAGTCATTGCATACTTAGTTTTTCTGGGAATCTTGCATGCTGACTTGACAGTGATGACATCTGCCTGATTAATTGCTTCTGTCTTATTGGTAGTTACTGTTTTTATATTTCTTATATACATATTGGCCTTATATAAGTATACTTAGGGATATTATATTTTCCTATTAATGGAATAACTTTGAATACCATATTATTAGTTGTATACATAATTTCTTATAAATATAAAGTTTACCTCTGTATAATATTAGCTATAATAGATGTCTCCAGTAATGTTTTAGTGTTTCAATATTCAGTGGTGGCTTCAGTCATATTTTACTATTATAATCACATCTGAATTATAGTGATTTTTTATTTATTTTAATAAATTTAAAGGTACAAATATAAATTACTAACTATAAAGTATTAACGAAAATGTATTACCTATATTAATCTGTTTACTCAAATATCTACTCTGCATATACCCACAATGTTGAAACTTTATTATGTTCTTAAAAAATATAATCAGTTTTAAAGCTTGCAAATATTCTTTAATAAATTAAAAACAGTATTTTTAATATGCATGATAATAGTTTTAGAAGGATTGTCTTTTTATTAAACATGAGGTTCTGAAAGACAAGCAAATGGGATTAAAAAATATATATATTGTTTTTTTTTTTCTTTTAACTTCTTTATTAATTATATTGATATTCAATGCGAAAAACATAAAAATATATATCTTCTTTTCAATTAATTATAAGTAAGTAAAAATTGATAAAAACAAAAATTGTGACTGTGAATACACCATGATTGGCCATCATACTTGGGTCGTCATAATGTTTAAGCAAATCCATAATAGTATAGCGTTTACAGCTATTATGCTTAACATGACAAAGATATCTCCAATTTACTACAAAAAACGATAATCTTTCCTTTACCCCCCATAGTAGTGTAATAAATATAATATAATGTTCCATATCATCTTTCAGCAAGAAAGAAAAAAGAAAAATCATAAGAATTGTTCAAATATTATTATAACAACAGAAAACCATAATAACATATACTTTAAAAATTTGAATCTAGTCTCATACATAACCTAGACAGTTATATGATTATAAAATTCATTACTGAACTCTACTTTTTCGATCTTTACACTTATATAAACAATAATTAATAAGAATATCATTATTAAATACATACATCAAATGATCTACACAACAAAACAAAAAACATTTTTGTTTTCACATAAACTCGGAGCACTGCCTGAAACCATTTCTTTCGACGTTTTTCATCTTGTGGAACATTTAAAATCATTTTTTCGGGAGTTGTTTTGTAGTATTCTTACATAATGGTACAAAATAACAGCGATAACTTTAGGGTTCGACATTTTCGATATATTTTTGAGTATTTAACAATGACAACAGAATTTAATAAACTATTAATTACAATCATATTGTTTGTATTATGTTAATGATTATGTTTATAAATATTCCATGCTTCAATTTTTTCAAGAACCATTGGGTACTATATGAAAACTAAAACTATGCTACTCTAACATGCCATTGCTATTATCACTATATAATTTTTATTCCTACCACAATTTTTTTTTTTTTTTTATATTGTTCGCTTGTATGTTTTGTATCTATATTACTTCAATTATCTATATCTCTGATAAAGGCTTTCAATTAAAATGAATACATTCCTAGCATGCAATGAAAAAATTATATTAACCAGTGTATATGTTTTAAATCTATTAAGCAAATTGTGTATTGTAACCATATACTATCAAAGAATATTATGAAGAAGATTAAATAATTTAATAAATATTACCTTTTTAATAAAAAAAAATTTTTTATTAAATAAATAAGGTAAGGCTTACTTATAGTTGTTAATTAAAATGAAAAAATGTATTTTCTAAATTGCACATTTTAGCACACTTAAACCAGAATTAAGACAAAAAATCTGGAATCCTCTGGCACATCTGTCTCAAACAATATTTTCTAAAGGTTTGTACTAGGTATTTAGCTATCACTACAACTATTAATCCTTTATATGTATATTTCTTGTTTAAGTATGTATGGTCCTTTATATGTTAAATAACCGCGATAAAATCCGTTTAAATTAGTTTTATTTCAATGAATAATATTCGCGTAAACCTAAGAAATAATTATGTATATTTCATTATTATATTAAATCAATATAATATTATATTAGATCAGTATTCATACTTAACACATTTTTTTTTATATTTCAACTTATCATTAAAATTGTTAGTTGGTAAAATCTTAATAGCGTGAATCAGTTACATGGTCTGAAATATTATTTAAATTCCAATGTAGAGTTATGTTTTTTTTTAAGTTCCAAATATATAATCTTATTAATGTAAACTAGTCCAAATAGATACATTCAAAACAATACTAAAGTACATGTATTGTTGCACTTGATAAAGATTTTAGTATTGTAATGTCCCCGGCAAATAGCATACGTAACTTTTTTTATTTCTGAATCTAAAATAAACATTCTTCAACTTTTATTTATAGTACATAAGATTATATTCCACAATTCAGCAAGTCTCATGTAATGACTACACTGTTAAAAAAATACTTTTTTATTTATTTATTTTTAACAATTGTTGGCTGAAAGGTTTTGTGAAATTAGTTTTGGATTTATGCCACCTTTGCAGTTATTTAATGTTACAATATGTATATGTATATGTTATAGGAACAGTAAATCTCGAAGAATGGGGCAAATTTCTTCACACCAAAGACAAGGTGTACACAAACTTCGAAGAAATAAGGCAAGAGATAGAGAAAGAAACAGATCGCATGGCGGGAAATAACAAAGGTATCTGCCCGGAACCTATAAATCTGAAGATATTTTCAACAAAAGTTGTTAATCTTACATTGGTGGATCTACCTGGCATCACTAAGGTTTGTTATTTTAGTATCGTCTACTTCTACTTCATGTTATCTTACCACAATCGATGATGATGTCTAGGACTTCTTTCTTTGTCCTTATTTGAGGCTTGTGATGTTTTTTAATAAGTTAACGTAATGCCATTAAATACGTTATTTAAAAAATACGTTGAGGTTGTTTATATCAGGGTTGAAGTGAATGTTCATAAATATATTCAACTAACTGTGTACATGTCTTCGTTCGAGTTGAACTTCAAAATTATATAATTTTTTATACCTGTTTTTGTAACTTTTTTCAATACAGCTTTGCTCCTATTGATGACAGAGTCGTGCTAAATAGCCAAAAACCTTCCTCAATGATTGTTCTATCAAATAGAAACAGAATCTAACTCGTAGTTCCTAAAATTGTCCCGTTCAAACATACAAACAAATTTTTCTGCTGTATATAGATATAAATGTTTTGAATTATTCCATAGAGATGACGTTGAATAAGAGAGTATTGAATATCAAAATGCATTATCTGATGTAAAGTTGATAATGTTCATGCACAAGTGTTCCATTAATATACTTTTACTTGTAAATACAAGTTATAGACAAATATAGCATCCATAACTGAAATCTGAAATTTGTTCAGTGCTTACTGTAACCTATACCGATTGAATATTTCCCAAATCCTAAAACTCATATTCTTAATGTCTCTTATTTATTTAGCTTACTTGTTTTTTATGAAGTGTTTTGTAATTCATAGGTTCCAATAGGAGACCAACCAGAAGATATTGAAAACCAAATTAGGAATCTTATAGTTAAATATATAGCGAATCCAAATTCAATAATATTGGCTGTGACTGCAGCTAACACAGACATGGCTACCAGTGAGGCTATCAAACTGTCCAAAGATGTAGATCCTGATGGAAGGAGAACTTTGGCCGTTGTTACTAAACTTGATCTCATGGATGCAGGTAAATCCAAAATCATTGTTAATTATATGTACTATAAATACTATCAAGTTCTATAGTGTAGATGGGTATCCATATCGCGTATGCTATTGACTGTGACCAGTCATAGGAGCGCGCTTATTGGTTCAAGAGAGCTAGTAAGTTCTCAACGGCTGCGCATATGTTGTTTTGTATACGTCATAGACGTCACCTGTTTCGTAGCGTATTATATATATTATAATGAATTAGATGAATTGAATGATTTATAAGAAAATTATTAATTTCACATCTAGAAAAAATACATTAACTACGAAATTTCCTACCGTTCCTTTAATTTATTACTTATCTCTGCGTTACACTTAATTGCTCTCAGACGATAGTAATTCATTTATTTGTATGTGTTTATTAATAACAGTAAACTATGTAAGGAAATTCTTTCCAATCGAGTATTCCACGACACTAACGCTTTTTTTATTTATTTATGAGTTTTACTTTCCTAGTGTACCTAGACATTATTTTTTTTTTTTCGACACGCTAAAAAATCAAATTTTAATCATAATAGAATTTGTTATAGTGTTCTTTCTTTTTAAATATAACAAAATGTAACATTAATTGAATTTGGCTTGAATTGTATAATATATTTTTATCCTTGAATTTCTAATGTATGAAAAATGGTATCAACTTTTTTACAATTATCTCAATATAAAGATTATGTTCGAGTGTTTGATAACTTATCAAGGTCATTTTTTTTATCTCGGTATTTTATTAATTTTCTTTTATCTAGATTGTTGTTAAATTATGATTTACTTTCAGGGACTGATGCTATAGATATATTGTGTGGAAGGGTGATCCCAGTGAAACTCGGAATCATTGGTGTTGTAAATAGATCACAACAAGATATTATAGATAATAAGACAATTGTGGTAATTTTCCAAATATAATACTAACTCATAAATGTAAAAAGAGCCATAATATTAGAATAGCATATGTTATTTTTATTAATGCAGCACACCGTGTTATTTCTATAGATCTTTTTAGTGCAAAGATCAAAATATCTTCTTTGTGCTCTTTATAGAGGATACATTTTCTATAATAGTAACTAATTGATTACATGAAATTGTATAACTAAAAGTTTAATAATTTGATTGAATAATTGTATTGTGCAGAAATAATTCATCTCATAGACCGGTCTTAATTCATATGTTGATATCACATCGAAAATGATATGTATTGTATATAATAAAATGATTCTTCTGATTATGTCGATTATAAATGACATAAAACGTATATCTTTAACGATATATTCATGAAAATAAAATAGGTCTTCTTCAAATAAAAACACTGATCATTTTGGCAAAGTACAGTCTATTTGAAAAAATTTTTGGAAGGAAATATCAGTAAGCAACTGAGTTATAAAGGATAATGTTCGGAGACAGTGATGTTTTAAATAGAATATTGTGATTTTAGGATGCACTCAAAGACGAAGCTACCTATCTTCAAAGGAAGTATCCAACAATAGCCACGAGGAACGGAACCCCGTACCTCGCAAAAACATTAAATAGACTTTTAATGCACCACATCCGAGACTGCCTGCCGGAACTTAAGGTATGTAAATAATCATACTGATACACCCATGAAAATGTATTGTATGCTCGGTAAAACTCACATAAGTTGACTTACAAAAAGCGGACACAAATATAATATAAGAAATAAACATAAAATAATCAAATTAAAGTTTTTAGTTAATAATCAATGGTATAGGTAATGTTGTAGTTAGGTAATGATTGTGAGCTTTGGAAGTGACTGTATATACTCATAAAAATATAATGAATTTTACAATTTATGAAAATGTAAAGTAATTGTATACAAAACAATGAAATGTAGAAAGTAATAAAAACACTTAAGAATACTTTAACTAATGAATTTTATTTTATATCGGGTCTTTACGATAACTAAGATGATATTAATTTTCTATGTTGAATGTTTTGGATTGAATATTATTCTTTGCAATTACGATCGCTTATTGAAAGAATTCAGATTTCCATGTTAAATAAAACAAAACGTTGAAATCACATTGCAAACGGAAAATTTATTTATTAACTACTAGCTTTCACCCGCAGCTCCGCTCGCGTTTATATTGATTTTGTCAACTAATTCTGGTTATGGATCAATACCGAAATCATTTTTGATATTAATTTATTTATTTAAGGATGTGGTTCAATACAGTTAGTGTGATAAAAAATAATCCGATTTGCGTTTCACCTGTCAAATTTTTGGATTTTCATTATGGATTATTTTAATACGTTATTCATAAAGTTTGAAGCAAATCGAATGACATCATGAAAGTTACATACAAAATTTATTCCTCTCTTTACATAACTTCATATAAGTTTTTAGCAAGATAAAGTAGCCTATGACCAAGGTACCACGTATCTCTATATCAAAACTCATAATAATCGATTCAATGGTTTAGGTGTGAAAGCGTAACAAACGAACAAACTCACTTTCACTTTTATAACATTACTAGATTTTACGTGCGGCTTCGCTCGCGTTAATATTGATTTTGTCAAACAAATCGGATGACGCAATAAAAAGTTTCATACAAAATTTGTCCCTCTCTTTACCCCACTTCTTATAGCTTTTATGCAAGAATAAGTACCCTATCTCCGTCTCCAGGGTCCCGTCTAACTCTGTACTAAAGTTCATCACAAACGATTCAGCCGTTTAGGCGTGAAAGCGTAACAAAATAAATTCACTTTCGCATTTATTTATTCATTTATTATTAGTAATATATTTGTCCGCTATAGGTGCGTGTGAATGTTATGATATCACAATTCCAATGTTTGCTCAACTCTTACGGGGAAGATGTATCCGACAAATCTCAGACGTTGCTGCAAATAATCACGAAATTCGCGAGCGCTTATTGCTCTACAATAGATGGAACCGCCAGGAACATTGAAACCACAGAGTTGTGCGGAGGCGCTAGAATATGTTACATCTTCCACGAGACATTCGGTCGAACCTTGGATTCCATCCATCCCCTTGTTGGTGAGTCTCTTAACACATTCCATTTTATCATTCTTTTAAAGATTCTTTATGATTCAGTTTCCATAATCTCACTTGATGTTAAGTGATGCAATTCATCTATTTATTAAGATAACAAGCTATACATTTTTAAATGTTGTTTATAAATTTGATATTTGGCTCCAAAGTCTCCTAGCTTTGAGTGATATACTGAAATATACCAAAACTTAGTTGGGTACAGATTTACAATTAAATCATTAATACTTCTATTTAATTAATATGACAATTGTTAGATTATCTTCATTATATATGCAAACGTAATCTATTACGAAATTCTAACATATAGTAATTAGGATAATGTACGAATTATTCACCCGTCGATACTGGTACTGGCCGATGCTAGTATGTCTTATATCATTTCTGACTTTTATAATCTTGACATATCATAATTAAAAATTATAAGTGCTACATTAACATTACAACTATAAATCGTTTTTTAAATTTATTGGATTATAATTCTGTTACGCCACTTCAGTATAAATTTCTTATATGATTCAGCAAATCTTGATCCTTCTTCTATAATAGTAATACAGCTCTTAATTATAATCTTCCTAAAGCGTTCACCAATCTTGATTCTTGTTTCCATATTGGTAATGTTTTGTTCCAGGACTAACTCGTATGGATATACTAACTGCGATACGAAATGCAACTGGCCCGAGACCAGCTCTCTTTGTACCAGAAGTTTCATTCGAGTTGTTAGTAAAACGACAGATAAGAAGACTTGAGGATCCTTCACTACGTTGTGTGGAATTGGTAATTACTGCCATAATGTAATAAAAAAGGACTTTGCTAAGTAATGGTTTAGTTTAGGACAGGGATTCACAATCTTATTCAGTTCTCGGTGCACATATACGTTTTCTATTTTGTCACGGCGCCCTAACTGATCGAAATAGATAAGTAAAATAATACTAGTTATATATATAGGCACAAAATTTAAAATATCCACAATATGAATAAGTATATAGTAACTAGCATAAATAGAAAAAAAACTAATATTCCTGTAAAATCTCTCTTGGGCATTTGAAGTTTTTCCACTACAAAAAGTAGCCTATGTTACTCTCCATCCTTTCAACTATCTCTATGCAAAGAATCAAGTCGATTGGTTGCTTAGTTAGGACGTGAAGGAAGGACGAACAAACAAACAAACACACATAAGTATTTATAATATTTGTATAGATTGTTTATTTTGTTTATGTTGACTGTTTAAGAAACTTCAATTTATGACTCCCTCACAATTTAAACTCTAAATAGTTGCTTGGATGAAGTAAACCTATCTTTACTGATGGGTCAAATTTTGTATTTATTTCTTATTAATTATTTGAACTATTCTAATACGACGAACCAATCGAATAATCTAACATGGTTAATACGGACTATTAGATTAATTGAAACTACTGAAACTATTTGTATTACTCTGTTTATAGTCAGAATTATTTGAGCAATTAGAATAATTTGTATTTTTGATTTGTTGAAGAATGAAACGTTCACTCAAATATTCACACATCGCAAGATAAAAGTTAGTGCCATGCTTATTTTTTACTTTGAATATAATAAACCATTTCAAAAGATCTGTATGCACAAAACAACTTCTTTTAAAGGAAAAATAAATCTGAAAAACGTATTGAAGATCAGAGAGTTTCTTATATTATCTACGTATGCTATATTCTTATATATAAAAAAATCCGTGTCACGATGTTTGTCCGTGTTAAACTTCTAAATTACTTAAACGGTTTTAATTAACTTTTGCATGCCGTAAGTAATTTGGTCCAACTTAGAAGATAGTATAGTTTTATTTCCATAAATCATCTTAACGGAATAAACGGCGCCGTGGTCTAGTTATTCACTACTGGAAAGAGCAGTACAAGGTCCTCCAGGCCAGTTAGTCTTTATATATAAAAATCCCGTGTCAAGTTGTTTATCCGCGCTAATCTTGGTAACGGCGCAAACGATACGATTTTATTGAAATTTTGTGAATGTGTATTTCTTGATCCAACTTTGGAGGTAGTATCGTCTTTATTCCAATAAGTGACACTTCCTGAAGGCGAAAAGTAGTTCTCTGGCCGAATTATACACAACTATAATCCCCTATCAATAATTTGTATGCGTATACAACTTTATTTAGACTGAAAGATATTTATTATTGGAGTTTACTCTTTAAAAATCGATTCTACTTATAAGGCCTGGAAATCTTATGAGGACTGTCATTAATGTAAGATTTATCTCAAAAGCGTTAGGTTTTTCTGCGCAACAGACCTTGCATAACTTTTACTTTGACAATCTTGAAATCGTCCATTCTATTACAATCCAATATTAGTAAACTGCAGTCAGCCCAATCCTTCATTGGAGCTGAAACACACACTTTTTTAACCTGTCAGCGTCTATAATCTATATTAATACCAGCTGACCTGCTCAACTTCGTATCACGTATAATCGTAGAAGTCTACTAGTGCTGATTTAGAGACTAGTTCTAATGTAGACCTTACTGTGGCTGCTTAACTTTGTCGAATGTCAACTATCATTTGTTTTGTTTTTAATATTTTTTAGGTTTTCTGCAACTGTCTAACTTTTCTCGTAATTTTCTTATTTTTCTTTACTTACAAATCTTCTAGAAAGTACTAGATAACTTGTACAAAACTGAATATTTATTCCAAAAACGATCCTAATGTTCACCTAGGTATTTATGACGATTACTAAAGAAAATACCTGGTTAGGCTGAGAGCATTTATTAATGTAGAAAAACACTCACTATAAACAAAAAATACCATTCGATAGCTTGTACGAAATTGTGGCATCGCCATCTATTTGTGTATAAGTAAAATTACTCAAAATTTAAACTTATAATTTACAATATATTGAAGAACAAACAAAACTTTAAAAACATACATGATTAAAATCGGTTCAGCCGTTTGTGAGTTTTAGCGAGACTAACGAACGGCGATTCATTTTGTTATATATAGATATCTCACAATCTTCTGACTCATTAACATTTCATTTTATGAGAATTAAAAAAAAAAACTATTTTTTTATTTATTTTATACAAACTTTGCCCTGACAATAACGAACACAATAAAAAAAGAATTATCCAATTTGGTACAGTTGTTCTGAAGTTATGCGCGTACATACATTTCGGCGATTCATTTTTATATACATAGAAGACTATAAATCGGAAAAGTTCTTTTATTTGAACGCGCTAATCTTAGAAACTACTAGTCGGATTAAGGAAATGTGTTTGCATAATTAGCATATTAGCTTTGCGGAAGGCTTTAAACTATTGAACATCACCCTACCGATATCAATAGGATCAAAGCTGTATTGAAAATAGTTACAAACAATGTTGAGTAGCTCGCGAACGAAATCGTAGGCACAACTAATTTAGTATATACGCCAATATGTGTGAAGTCACGTAATTGGTGTGGTACAGTAAGAGTTAAATGTTACATGACCCTTTCACCCTCTTATGTTATAATTTTGGTCACAACAGGTCCACGAAGAGATGCAGCGCATAGTGCAGCACTGCGGCACCGAGGTGCAGCAGGAGATGCAGCGGTTCCCGCGGCTGCACCAGCGCATCGTCGACGTCGTCACGCAATTGTTGCGAACACGATTACCGGCTACTAATTCTATGGTACTATTAAAGTCAACCCTACTTAATTTTTTTTCATGTAAAAACATTTATAGAAAGGTTTGGATAAGGAGTAAATTCATGTAAGTCGTCATCGACATTGTCACGTGACGTGTTAACGTACACACTATATCTGTTCCTATTACTATAACTTATTGCGTTGAAAACAGTTTTGATTTAATAGTATTCATTTAAGATCAAACAATTAATTTTAATATTAAAACTAACAACTGTTTGTTTATAGATTTAAGTTTCACTTTTATCGGCAGACCTCATGACTGCTTTGAATTTGTTTTAATACTTTATAGGTTTAGCGTTATGGTCACACTCACCTGGACAACTTGTAAGCCGTGATATCTGACACCGGTCGTTCCTCGCTCTTTGATAAATTCATTGTCACCGTGCTATAAGTTCTGAGTCAAAATATTTAATTTATAGTATACCTAACAAACGGAAGCAAATACTATGAAAATTGTACATAAAGTTTTTTTATAAACTTTATAAGTTTTTAACGTTATGTCTACAATCTCGACTAAAGTTAAGTTAAGTTAAGTTATCATGTTATGTTTACCTTCACCTAAAGCTCTTTAGGCGTATTGCAGGTGGGTTCGAATTCACATCCATTAACGCGGCGTTCGTACACACTACCAACTGAGCTATCATCTCATTATAATTATTTGTTTATAATTTTCGTTTTTTTATAATGCATGATATTTTACAGGTGGAGAATCTAGTAGCTATCGAGCTAGCCTATATAAACACGAAGCACCCGGACTTCCACCGCGAGGCGGCGCTGGTCTCCGGGCTGCTGAAGAGCACGGACGGACTGGTGGAGGATCCCAGCTCCCTCTACCGGCAGAAACCAACACGCCCGACCCCGTCACCGGTATCCAACATGTTCAAAGTATATATACGCTTTTAGTATCATGTCTCTTGCTTGTTCCTGGACTAACTTTGTTAATAACTGCAGGTGAGTCGCTTTAAAAAGTAACGGTTTGTGCTTAAAACCACACGACAGAAGTAGACATGGGTCGTTACGTAATTTTCAAGAAACATCACGAAACCAGTGACATGGTCGGCGTCACCTGTTTCAAAATTAGTGATTTTTGCAACTAGTTATTTTTATTCAGCTACCGAAATTATCTACAAACAGAGATCACTCTATTTTAGTTTTACGTTTGAAAATTAAGCGTATAGTATACTGCTGTTCTTTTATGCTGTTATGTTTTTTGTTTTATACCACATCATGTCCGCGTTTGGGTTACTTCGGATTTATTCGTGTCGCTCGACTACTCACACCCAACAATCAACATATTTACAAAAATCACTACTTGTAATTTGACTCGAAACTAGTGATTCGTTTACATGCCGTGTAGCTATTTATTATATCTAGTGACGTGAAATAACGCCCACGTCTAGACAGAAGTGAAAATTTCGTATAAGGCGAGGTTAATAATTGGTGTGTAATACACCAAAAATTTGGACACTCACTCTGTCACAGTTGATCGATAAAACCACAGATTATGTGTCAACTGCGCGGCGCGTTCCGTTTCGCGCAATCGCACTCACTTTACGACATTGTGCCGTGATCAATATTACTATGAAATACAATTAATTTAATAACATATTAAAGAAAACGTATTGGTACGACACATTCGGTATTTATGTCGATACTGAATGCGACTGAAGCGTCATGTTATCTCATATAACGCTTACTAAACGAGTATAGCAGTGACACGTTGATTACATCTCTCTCGCTCCCTTAATCGACACGAGCTAACTTACTCGAACGAGCATTATATAGGCAAACGTTTCAGCTCAGTCTCATTCAATATCCACAAAATAAAGAACTCGGCGTGCCTAAAGAAGTTTTCACTTCAAAAATGTCTTACATAAAAACTTTATTTTGGAGCTTAATCGTGCATGTTTTGCTTAGACGGAATGAAATTTTTAAATGACAGCTATAGTTTTAAATGACAGGTAAGAGAATTTGTTTATTTATATATATATATATATATATATATATATCACAGAGCAGACAGTTTATAAGCTTATTTGTAAAATCAAATAGTTACAGTATGAATAAGTTGAAGTCCTTACATTGAACGATAGCTATAGGAAAGTTGCCACATTTTCGGATCAAACCGATTTATTGTGATATATAATTATAAAATTCGATATAATTTGTTCGACGCTATAATAACAGTTGATTATATTCAGTTGCAAAGGCGCTATAGATAGTTTCAATCCTACGAAAACAGCAACAACAAGGGCAAACATTGCTATGATCGTTAAATTGAAATATTAATTTTTAAATAGTGCATTTTTGGCCCCAATTTATAAAGTATAATTATCATAATTTCATATAATATGCAACTGTACTGAAAAATCAATATTTTTATATTGTATCTTCATTATGTTTTACTACATATTTTAAACGTTCAAATAAAAAATAAATGAATAATAAAACACTTTATTGCACACTGTGACAAGACATAAAATTAAATAATAATTTAAAATCTAAGTATGTATGGCTTAAAGCAATCTCTTACAGACAGCCTTTGGAAACATTTTAATTTTGAAATTAGTTAACCGGTGGCAATATAAAAATAATATAGACACAAAAAGAAAATAGACTTTACAGAGATATAAAACATAGAGAATAAAAAACAAAAACTAAATTACTACTAACATAGAGAACAACACATTATTGAACATATATATTAAAAAACACATACTACACACACTACATGCTAAAAGTGAAAGGCAAAGTACTTTTATTGCCTTGTTTTATCCTGGTTTCGGCATTACAGTAAAAACCGCTTATATTAAGACAACGAGAGGTGGTAAAATACCGATGCAGATTTTTTTTTTAATATCGTCACAGATTTTGTTTGCCTAAAAGATATCTGTGATAAAAAAATATTTTATTCTGTACTGTACTGTACTATACTGAATGTTTTATAGCTATTTCTTCGCCAAATGGGTGAAAGAGGGTCAGCACTAGTATTCTTGGCGGGTGTATTGGATGCTTTCGAAAAGGTAAATAACTGGTGATTTGTCGGGTGGGCTTAATTACATTACGTATCTACTCACTACTCATTAGATACATTCTCCTACTAACTATCGAGTGACGTTACGATCCCGTGCCATGTTTGTAATATATAATGTGGGCCTTCTTTCACTAGTCATAAAACATTCAATATAAAAACAAACTTGTAATCTGTTACTAAAACAAAATAAGTTCGAATCACTATGTTATTTTCAATTTCTATAATAAGCAAAGTTTGCTCAACCCTTGCAATCGAGGTTTTCTTACATTTGAAGGAGCCTAATCAATTATCTGTGTATGTTCACATATTTCACTTGAGTAAAAAGCCAAAGCCGTTTGTTTGTCTATTACTCTAGTGATTTATGAAATCTATTCAAGTTATTTACTACATTTTTAAATACCAAAAAAAAGGAATACCGCTCGTATATATTATTCATATATGTTTTCTTTTTGCCAAGAACTTTAATTTCTTTCCGTATAATAGTTGTTAGGATTATTCTTCTCAAAACTACTAATATGTAGTGTATATTGATCTATAGCATAGTGAATTGCCACGACAAAAAAAAATAGTAACCGAGAGTTGAAATTGAGTGGTAACTGAGTATCACTGCTCAAGATACCACGTAAAATTAAGTAGTAATTGAGAGTAACCCTAAATGTATGAGGACTCGATCTATAATGCTTTGCAGCGTTTGTTGTGTATTTGAATATTGTTCAAGTGTTTATTGAAAAAAGGCTTATACTGATTCTAGCACAAAATAAAATTAAGTCTTATGTTCAAACAAGAGAGCTAAATTTGAATGCAGGTATTAGTAAACTTAATTTGTTTTAGATTAATATTGATTTTGAAACGTGATTGGTGTTTCATAAGTAGGTGTAAATTTTGTTTGTATGTTTGGCGAACCCGGTCTCGTACGCTGATACGCGTATAACACATACACTCATTTCTTTATTCCGTGTATTTTACAATGATTTGTATATGATTTATTGCAATGCAAAGACGAAATGCTTTTTTGGTACTGAATATTCATTTATTTGTGCATTTATTTGCTGTTGTTTTACAGAATGTTCCAGCTATAACTGATGGCCATGAAAATAAAGCGCCAATCCAGCAAGCAAACAATGAATCTCCAGTGTCACCGCAGGTATTTAATTCTTTGTTCATTATAAATACACTACATATATTCATTAGTACAAAAAAGGGCTCTATTAAGCGAATAAGTAATATATGAACCACTCTTATGTTTTCAGGATATAAAACGATAATTTTATGGGAAATTTGAGATTAAGGTCATTCATAAAATGGACCGAATAAAATACTTTTTTATGTATATCCACATCCTTAATGGGAATCCCAATTCACTTTTGACTAGTATTTTTTTGTTGGTTTATATAAGAGCTTGATCGATATTCACTTAAAGTTAGTCTAAGTAGTTATCCAAAATCGAGTCTATAAGTTAATCTGTGGAGTTTTTGGCGGGATATTATTCTGTCAGGTTCTGGTCTTTATTTTAATTCATAAACTTATCTTATTTGTTCACACGTAATATTTGTCATGATGGGGTAGAATTGATGGACGAAACGTGATGTCTTTTTGAATACAGTACTAAACTGTCCTCCAATTTGCCGAAAAAGTTTAACCTAAGTAAACTACTGTTTTGTAGTTTTTATCAATGCAAGGCAATTTTTTAATATTATTGTTTGCGTAAATCATAGATATATCAAAATAAAATGTTACATTTTAACTTCTCTCCGTATAAACATCATTGACAGTTAAATGCTGTCAGATCTGCCTATACAATAAAGATGTAGCGTTTAATTATAGCTCTGTTATATGAAATAATTGTTCATGTCTTTATTTGTTATAATTTTAAAAGAATAATGTCATAGCGATCTCATAGCGGTCGGCCGAATACTATTTTTTACAGAATATTTTCTCTTAAAGTATTTTTTTACATTTTAAAGGTTTAGCATTATGATTGCAATCTTACCTGATATTAAGTGAGCTTTTTTATGTATGGCTTATATACCTTAAGCCTAGTAGAAGGACTAGCTCTTAAGTGCAACTGCCGACACTTATAGTTATTTGATGGCAGATTTTGAACATAAGGGTGGTAGCTAGCCAGTTGGAAGCCCGACTGCGCTATAGTTACCTCACGATGTTTTTCTTCACCGAAGAAAGCTCAGCTTCATTTCAGGTGGATACGAACTCACTTCCATTAACGCGGCGTCCATACACTATACCAACTCAGCAATCATCGCTTCAAATCGTGTTTCTTCCTTGTTTGATTGCATCTGACATATGATTAAACTATACCAATACGATCCGTAAATCCTTACTAATATTTTTTTGAATGCGAGTGATTTTGTTTCTTTGTTGCGCTTTCGCTGAATCGATTATGATAAGTTTTGGTATAGAGACAGATGGGACACTGGAGGCGGTGATAGGCTACTTTTTCTTGCGAAAACCTTATTGGAAGGGGGTTAAAGGGAGGGATAAACTTTGTATTAAAATTTTTATTGCGGCAAATGATTTGTTTGACAAAATCAATATTAAAGATATATTGTTATGCAAAAAACCCTTTCAAACTATTACGAAAATAATATTGTTATTGCTTATATTAATATATAATGCTAATAATATAGATGAACGGTGTCCCAGAGAATAAAGTGCTAACTCCGCAGAAGCCTGTGAACCTTCTGCCCGAAGTTCCGAGTCAGACGTCTCGCAAACTTTCTGAAAGGGAACAACACGACTGTGATGTCATCGGTCAGTATAGAAAACGTGTTATCTATCAACTATTTTAATAGAAAGACATTAAAAATGAAATCATTTCTTCTAACTAGACATCAATCAATGTTTTTGTTATTGTTTTGGTTTTTTATTATATTGGTCATAAAACTAATAAATCGTTTTAAACTATAAGTATGAATAAATTGTTTTGCTTCTCATTCATATTTTCTATGTAGCGTGTTTTTGTTTTGCATTTATCTATGAATTAATACTATAATTCATTATGACTTCATTGAAAGGTTATTTTCTTGTGATGCTAGGTGGACGGAGCGACCAAGCGATCTTAAACTCTAATCCAAAGATTGTTGAGGGCATCAGCATGATGCAATTGAACAAAATGGGTGATTTAGTTGGTGAGCTAGCGTTAGAGGAAAATGTCTTAAATGCTTATATCATTTGCTCACTATTTCTAGCTTTCCCGACCACCTATCATCAAAATTTTAGTCGATTTTTTAACTCGATACCTTTAAACTATTACTACAAATGACTGGTTAAATTGAGTGAAAGCATAATCGTGAAACATAATTACGAAAGAAAAACAAAACGAAACAAAATACGCATATATTTATCATACTTATAGTAGATAGACACTTTTTAAAGTTATTTTAAAATATCGAAATAAAAAATCGACTCTAGTAAAAAAAATTTGCAGCTTGTGGTTTACATTATTTTGGTTTTTATTGGATTGGGATTTTACAAATTGTATCTTTTTGCAAATAATGTTAAGAACAACGTAACATTCCTTTTTGGTATTTTTAAAAATATTAGTTTTTAAACACTACACGCTGCATATTTGCTGTCTATTGCTTATTAGCGTTTTTGAAACTAACGATCTTAATTAAATAAATAAATCTAAAACTATCAATATTCACGATATTGTAACCACTATCTATGTATATAATTATAAATTGCTTCTTTTCTATTAATGTATTGCTACTAATTGTTAAGACGGAATGCATTTTTATTAAGTGTGTTGAATAATGTAGTACCATTCATTTCATTATTATTTTTATTATGCACATAACTATTATCAACTGAGAAAATGTATGTAAAAATGAAATTATTTTGCGTTGTTAAAAGTTACTGATGACTTTAATATTTTCCTGTAATACTACGGTTGTCTACTTTCGGGCAGCTTCTCGGGAAGGTCCAAAAATTTATTTCTTGGGAAAATATCCTTTTATAATACTTCAGAAGTATAAGTTTCATATCCATAACACGAAAGTAAAGTACACTTGTGGTGTTCATTATTTCTTATCTTTATTAATAATATTTAATCACATACATATGAATTAAAATTATTACATTATAATCAGATCGCGGAAAAATAATGGTAGAATAAAATAAAAGTTGCTTTGAATTTACATTACATTCGCTACTTTTAAATACGACGGTTTTACTAGAAAATATCTTATGTATTAATCAAATTTTATACGAACCAACGCAAATTTTATTATTGCTTTTGGGACTGTAAGGCGGGGAACAGATACGACAAAAGTTTATAATCGAATGCTAATTATTAATTTCGTTTGTTGCAGAGAGACTGATTAAGTCGTACTTCTATATCGTACGTAAATCGATACAAGACTCGGTCCCGAAAGCCGTTATGCATTTCTTAGTGAACTATGTACAAGATAACCTTCAGTCAGAACTAGTCACACACCTGTACAAGTCGGATCAGGCTGAGAGTCTGCTCAACGAGTCGGAACATATCGCACAGAGGCGAAGGGAGGCAGCTGATATGTTGAAGGTATTTTATACTTTTATTTTATATTTATAATACAGGCTAGTGTGTGTACCCTTTTTTTGGTAACGTGGGAAAATGCATTTACACAGATTCCGTTCGCATAGAACTAAAATTTTATTTTATTTATTTTAGCTAGCTTAAACTTTTTTTCAATACAGTTTTATTCCCGTTAGTAGGACCGTGATGTTTACTTAAATTCTTTGATCTATCAAAAACAAAAATATTTTTGAGGTCCAATTGGTAGTTTCAAAGATTAGCACGTTCAAACAAACAAAGTCTTCTGTTTTATAATATTATTATTTATATATTATGAAATACTAATACTACAAATCAATTGAACAGATTTAATATAACGTTCTCTTTTTTACATTTTTGAGTGTAAGTGAAAGAGATAGACGACTGTTATGCAACAAAATATGTGATTATATTTAAAATGAAAATTATATTTATATGAGAGATTATTATTATAAAATATCTTTAATACATTTTATAATTTATTATTTCCAATTACACACTCATTTATTCCACACACCAATGATGTAGTGTTTTCCCCGTTAAGTATTCTCCATTCATTGTTCATTTGAAAATTAAATATTTATGTATACATTATAAGATAATTTTATTTAGTCTTTTTTACTTTCAGGCTTTACAGCGCGCCAGTCAGATTATCAGTGAGATCCGAGAGACCCACATGTGGTGATGACGGTCGGACCCCGAGGACTCTACGTCTGAGAATTATTGAAATGAGTGCAGAGGAGGGATGGCGATTCTTTCTGAAAAAGATAGATTCTTAGATCGATTCGAATGGAAATCAAATGAATCGATTCACAAAAAAATCGAGAGCTAAAAGATCGATTCCTCAAAAATCGCTTTTTTTAATTTTTAAATTCGCTTCTCGTGCTTATACTTTCAATATAAAACCAATAATAGAAAACAAAAAGAACACCACAATAATCGATTTTATCATTCTACGTGAAACATTATCATTGCTCTATATGTTTGAGTAAAACATTCAAATAATTGTAAATAATGTCTTTATGAAAATAGATAAGAATTGAACCTTGATTATTAAGGGTGAATATCGATTTACTAGGTCGATTAATTTTTTAATTGATTTATCTTTACCCTAAAAATCTATTATTCGATTAATCGATCTTAGATCGCTATCCCTAGTGTATAGAGCCCTGCACATATTTCTCTCTAATTTACGAACATTTATTATATGCATCAGGCTTTTCAAGTACAGATATACAAAACGCCTACATTTGCTTTTATTATTCTGCAGCTCTCTTTACATAGATTTGTTTCGTTTTTTTTTTATTTCTTGACGATATTATCGAGTACCAAGAATTCCGAATTTAAGCAGAAACAGTTGAAGCTAATGTTAATAATCATTTAGCTGATATTATTTTTTATGGCAAACTGTTTGCTTCTGAGTACAGTCAGTCAATTTTCATACGTTTGAAATATACCTTTTATATTTCTTTCATAGTCTATTTGTTCATGTTTTAAGGGCACAATTTTTTTTTGTGACAGTTTCAGTATTTGTTTTTAATGCAAATATACGAAATACATTGTCTCATGCTTTAAATCTACGCTTAAACGTTTCACTTGTTGATAAGGCATGTTATAGTATTTTTAAGTATATCAAAGTCATTATAAATTCTATATATCAAAATCACAGTCAAAACTGAGACTCTAATTATGAAAATAATAATAATTGTTTTTTTCTTCTTTATATAGCAACTAGCTGTGCCCGCGACTTCGTTCGCGTGGAACTAAAATTCATTTAATATTTTTTTGGTCGTTTTTGTTACTTCCTTCAATACAGCTTTGCTCCTATTGGTGGTAGCGTGATGATGAATAGCCTAAAGCTTTCCTCAATGATTGCTCTATCAACTAAAAAAGACTTTTTTGTATCCAACTGGTAAATTCTAAAGTTAGCTCGTTCAAACAAATAAAATTTTTCCGCTTTGTAATATGAACATAGAAATTGACATATTTATTACACTTTCCAAGTGCAGTGTGGACATTTCATATATAAGAGGGGGAAAGTGGGGTTCATTCCCGCCCTAGATCAATAATGTCTACACCAAGATGTTGTTCTATAAACTCAAATGAACTTAAAATTGGGGTTTAATTCTAATGACAATCACGTTGCGACCTCCCCTTTTCGTCCTCATAGAAAATTACCTTCGATATCATATGTAGACAGAATGGTGCCAGTAATATAATAATACTATTTTAAATAATCTGTGACCAGAATTTTATTCTGTAGGGGGTAGGGCTAGTAGGCCGGAACGAATATTATATTATCAACATCTGTAATTTGTTTGTTAAAAATACCAACACATATTTTTTCAATTAAATTCTTTATGAAACACGATTGTAAAATACAGTTTCAAGCTCTATTTATAGCTTTATTGAAACTTGTTTTTAAAAAGGCGGAAAAAATGAAATCATTAAATTTAAGTGATTTCAAGAATTTGGCGTTAAATCTAGTGACGTTAACCGGAATTTATTCTGTAATTACTATCGTAAAAGAGAAAACAGTATCAGCTTTAATAAAATATTGGGAACGGGGGGTAAGGGTTCTCTCGTTTGTATTAACTACGCCCTTGTCTGTAAGTAACATGATGAAGCGATTATAGCTCAGTGGTAGCGTGTACTAACGCCGCATCAAGGGACGTGAGTTCGAATCCCTGCAATGAGCTTGAGCTTTCAGTGAAGGAAAACGTCGTGATGAAACCACAGCATGTTGGTAGGGCTTCTCTTATTCCCGCCTGGTTAGCTACCATCCTCAAGTTGGAAATCTGCCGCCAAATACCTATAGGTGTTTTCCGGCAGTTGCACTTGAAAAACGGCCCCTCGACAGGTTTAGCGCGTCCACCATCTTGGCCACATCGTCACTTAACATCAGGTGAGATTGTAAAATTTTTGTTGTATTACTGTAATGCTGTTTGATATCAGTTACCATTTATTTATGAATTAATTATAAATGCACATACATATGTAGGTTAATTTCTATTTGTACTCAATATCAAAGTGTGGCTGTATTATTATTTATCAGTGATATTACTCGTAATCCTCACTTTATTCCCCGTCGGGTGTTGTACCGTTGTGATTTTAAATGTATTTCAATCAGTTTAATTATCACCTTTTTGCGTTTCACGGGATGTCATTATGAAGTGAATGTCTCTCGCTGATCCCTCGTCTAGATAGTATTGTTGTCAACGTTTTTATTCATGAAGTATGGTAATAGTGCGTTGTGTATGTAGACGGAATTTGAAGTCAATGTACTTTATGAACGATAGTGACCAAGGCCGGATTTAAGAATTGGAAATAAACTGGAAACAGGAAATGACCATGAATAATTTTGAATAGGATTTATGTAGGTCCCAGTGTTAGTAGAACCGTAAAAAATAATTATTGTACTAAAAAAAACTATCTTAAAACATTACTAATTGAAAATGCAGTTTGTTGAAATACTAGGTAAACATTATGTATGTCTAAAAGTATCTAGTTGTTACTGGTTAATGAAGTCCACATAAAGATTGTACGCTTAGGATTCAATAGATTATTTATTTATTGAGAACCGCCGGTGGCCATTAGTGTATTACAACGGCTACAAATTATAATAAAAGCGATTTTGAAAAATAAAAACAAATATGATTTTAAAAGATAGTAATAATAACAATAAATTGTCCATGGGCGAAAAATTATGGGAGTAATTTATAACTTACTAGTTTTTACCTGGGGCTTCGCCCACGTTAATATTGATTTTGTCAAATCATATGACGCAATAAAACGTTTTATATAAAGTTTATTCCTCTATTTATCCCACTTCTAATAAGTTTTTTGCAAGAAAATGTAGCCTGTCATCGTCTCCAAGGTCTTGTCTATCTCTATAACAAAATTCATCACAATCGATTCAGCGGTTTAGGCGTGAAAGGATAATAAACAAACAAACTCTTTCGCATTTATAATATTAGTAAGGATAGTCTCTTAACAGTCCCGCAATATTAGCCCTAAAACTAAAAATGGAGGGTCTTTAAAAATGTCAATATTTGTACTGAGATCATGAGATTATGGTAAATGTACAATTATTATTGTATGTCTTCCAACACTGGTAGGCCCTAAAATTTTTAACAAGTATGCCCGTAACTGGTTATTTTATACTAATAAATTTAGTTATTTGAGGTTCATCTTGTGTCGAAGTCAGTTTTCGCCCTGCTCTTAATCCGACCCTGGTAAGAATTATTAATAATAGTAAATCTTAGGTGAATGTATTGTTACATGTTTTTTTTAATATCAATGTATTAATGTATGCTGTAAGGTAGATTAGGATAATGAAATACTTTCGAAAAGTCGTCTTAATGTTATGGTTCCTTATAACGTTAGTTGTATCGCATGCCGAGTCATCAATCACAATTCAAGTCACATTTGTGTCATGTCGTCATTATAAAAGTAATTTATTTGTTTTTACAAGACTAGGGTAGCGACTATTCCAATGTTAAGGTATTGTATTTATTGTTATAATCCGAGATGAGTTTTGCGTTACATGTTGAACGAAACCATTATCAATGTTATAAGAGATAAAATTGTAATTAAAAATCTGTTAAACTGTTTGAATAGATTATATATCACTCCAATACCGTGTTTTATTGTTCTTTTGTTATCTAATCAACTAAACTAAAAAAATATATTAAAAGTATATGATGAGTTCAAAATAAATAAAAAGTTCTAAAACTAAAACCTGACTACTGGCCTTATAAAAATAAGGAACAAGAAAATATTGTCGTCGAAAATTAAAATAATATTCATTGTCTATATTAATTAATTCATAAATTAAACGTAATATATAATCTCTATAAAATATAGGATGTAATGCCTAATGTTTTCCCCGTGGTCGAAATTTATATGTAATTATTAAGGTAAGATTATGGCCATAACGCTAAACCTTAACTATAAAAAAAGACTAGCTCTGCCCGCGACATCGTTCGCGGTAAACTAAAAATTATTTAAATGCGCCTTTTCTGAATAATAAGTGAACATGTCCTTTTCTGTACCACTGGCAACATGTATGCAAAATTTAACGATGATCAGTTGAGCACTTAACAAATATACCATCTGGTGCTCACTTCATCTGCATTGAATCACTACTTTCAGTAACCTACTTTCCTCTTATATCATTATCAAATCTTACATCAATGTACATGATAACCTAGCCTAAAACATAACCCTAGCGAGTATTTTTTTGCCAGTATTTCATAACCTATGCGTTCACATAACATACTATAAGAGAAGATGTTGATCTTCATAAATTTATCTTGATGATGAAGCAACTTTCATTCGAAAGCAATAATATGCCATATCTAATAATAATGCTCTTAACTCGCTTTTGAATTTTCAATATTTTTGTCACATACGTCGCGCTGGCAATCGTTGAGTTCGTGGGACATTTATTTGTCAATCTTTTTTTACTAGCTAATTTGACGCGAATGACCCAGTATTGTTTTGACGCTAACGTCTAAAGTTGCCGCTAATTAAGCCGTAGATTGAGTATCATCAGCTTCCACAATCGCTTTTAATTCGTCATTGTTGTCCAAAGTTTTCGGACGACCATGATGATTGTTTCGACCGGTTTTGGCCATGGTGAACACTTGAACCCCTAGTCTAAGAAATGGCGCTGGCGCACTCGAAGATGGCTTATGTAGTAAATTTTCAAGGAGAAACTTCGTGCGCACTGTGGGCACGTGAGTACGCCGTTCTCGTAATTATATATTATGGCAGCTGGTGGGCGAGCCTTTATCTGGTCGCGTTTGGTATCAAGATCAGCTTTACGCTGAACCTCGAAGTCGCGTACATGGCTGTTCACCATCCTGCGCCATTCTGACCGCTTTGCTGCCAAACTTTCCCAACGAGAGGGCTCTATGTTGCATCCTTTCATGTGTCGTTATGGACATCCTTGTACCGGAGGAGGGGACGCCATGACTCCGCTTGCCCTCCTCCAGTTCAGAGTAGAGGATGCGCTTCGGCACTCTTTCCTCCGCCATACGAGAGAGATACGTGACCACACCACCGAAGCTGTCGCCGCATTAAATAGGCCCCATTGCCACCAACTTTGGCTCGTCGCAGAACTTCGGTATTTCACACTATATCGGACCATTTAATCTTCATGATGGTACGGAGATATTTCAAGGCGGAACCGATCCAGAATGCGAATATGGCGGCGATATACACACCACGTCTCAGACGAGTAACGGAGGTTTGGCAGCACGATTGCCTTATTCGTGGCCAACTTTTAAGGTCATGCAAGCAGAAGACCTTGGAACATAGCTTGCCGAATGCCGCAGCTGCGATACCCACGCTGCTATTTATCTCAGCATCAAGATCACACTTAGATGTTACGGTGTTCCCCACAAAACGAAATTTATCGACCTGCTTTAGCACATCCTCACCAACTTTTATGGTCAGTGTCTCGCTATCGTGTATGTCCAGGGACATCACCTCCGTCTTATTGCCACTGATCTTCAGGCCAAACTTACGGCAGGCTTGGTGGAATGCGGTCATCAGCTGTTGCAGGCCGTTTAGGGATTCTGCTAGGAAGCATAACTCATCACCATACATGATCTCCGTGATCAGTGTGTATGAGACTTTAGTGCGAACCTTAAGTCTTGCCAAGTTGAAAAGGCTGCCGTCTCTGCGGAAGCGGAAGCGGACTCCTTGAGAAACAGTTTGTAAGACTTCAACTACTACTGCAAACTATAAGGCGAACAGAGTAGGAGCTAAGACGCATCCTTGCTTCACCCCACAGGTAACGGGGAAGAAGTCTGTCTGTTCGCCATCTACGGCAACACAGTATTGCATGTTGTTATGCAGGAGTCTGAGAAGTCTGACGAACTTTTCCGTGCACCCGAGCTTACCAAGCACCAACCATAACCATCCCGAGGCACACTGTCAAAAGCCTTCTCCAGGTCAACAAAGTAAAAGTACAGCTGACGACCATGTTTTCTGCCCTTCTCTTGCAGTTGATGCACAGAGAATATTGCTTCGCATGTGCCTCGGTCCGGTCGGAAGCCAAACTATAAGGTTCATTTTTCAGGTCGAAATCTTCAAAAAGAAGCGGGCAAACCAATAACAGGCTGTGCGTTGGTTTTTAGTGTTAGCTATAGTCATAACTTATAAGACTAACTTATAACTAGTTATTAGCCCCGTAAACGTCATTGATGTTGTGTGCCGTTTGTGCCGCGTTGCTGCTTGTCCAGGCTCTGTACTAATATTCCATTACTCGAATTTTTAATGTATCCATGATGACGAAAAATATTCAAATGCGATGATAACATTACAGTAATCTCTATAAACAAATTATTACTTTTGGAAAAAATCATGTTTTTAAAATAAATATTTATGAAATTAAAATTCTTAGCCAAACAAAAATTGTTTTGGGTTAAATGGCCAGTACAACAGAACGGCAATTTCATAGGTAAAGACTTACTATTATAGTATTGTGCATGTATTATATTTTAGTGCGGTATATGTAGTTTAATGCAGGCGGAACATATTCTTTCCGTTTATAACGTGTATTTAAATAGACACGGAATTCACAGGCGAAGTCTCTTACTGCCGTATTAATTTAAACGGCGGTAAACGCTTTTTTCTGCAGCTACCGTGGCGGCGAGTCCATTACAGCTTTGAAAGCGCATCGAATACCTATGTCTATTGTATTTGAGTATATATATTCAAGAAATAAAAGACCCAGGTCAATTGGTTAGTTTCATTTATTTATGATAAATTTAACATTTACCGGTCATCATAAGCGGCCTGGAATAATTTAAACCTAATGTTTTATAAATTACCGTGCTTTTTATTTAATACGTGCGATTTTTATTACAATTCTAGTTAATTGTATAGATGTTAATAATTAGAAGTTTTGCAAATTCAGTTCATAATTATTACGGAAAACAAGTATCCTTGTAAAAAAAAATCAATTTTTGTAATATACTTTATTGGTATGGCCAAACACATGATCTCACCTGAAGTTAATTGAATGTATGGTCCAAGATTAATTTTTAAAAACCTGGTAAAATTAGTAAGGATATTAGGACAGGAAATTAGAAAGTCTCTTAAGTTAAAAAGTAGATTTTCATCTTGAAGATGGCAGCTAACTTGTTGGGCATAGACAACTCGTTATGTGGTTATTCTTCATTGCTTCAGAAAATTTTAATGCAAGCAAATACAAATCCTTTTAGTTGTTACTTCTATCATCATAAAAAGGGATATAGTAATAAGAAAACAAGATTGCTTATGTTAGCTCTATTTTTTTACCACAAAAGTATTATGCATCAATTTGTACAAACAATTTATTTTAACAGTTTTTAAGGTTTTGCTTAAACTTCTACTGTTATTTGTAATATTCTCTGTCTTACGTAAGAAATAACAAGTTTTTTTATTAATACGAGAAGAATTGTAGTCGTTTCGAAACTACAACGGAATTGGACCATTTTGATATTTTTATGATTGTAAAAATATTTTCATAGCTTTGAATGCGATTCGACTTGCGTTTGCAAGCTGAGTATGATAACAGAATTTGTTAACGCATAAAAAACGTGTATAAATACTTAATATTGTAAGGAACTACAAAACAATAATGTAGTACACTAACGATATTTTAAAATTAGGAATGATTTGTAATGTTAACATTCTATCAAAAGACAAACTTACAATAATTTAAATTCACATTCACACGAAGTTCCACCAAAATAAAATGATTAGCCAATAATGACACGTTTGTTCATAATATCTAATGAGTATTTTATTGCTAATGTCATGGGTGAAGACTTACACTATATGGGAAGGAATGAGTTATGGATTTGAATATTTTGTGACAGGACCAAAAAAATCGTGTTTACATCAAAATAATATTATATATTTTGTGACTTTGTATGTTTTGTTCTAATAAAGCCAGAACCACATTAGGAACACCTGACACAACGCAACTCGTTCCAATCATAATACGAGCTAAAAATCTTAAATATGTTTTTTATTGTAATCTCCTAAAAATTATCTTTGTAAATTAAAATCAGTATGTTAATAAGCACTATTTTAATACATCAGTGGTTAGTTATGCCCAACAACTAATTATTTTTAGTAAATATAAATTATATACTTTGTAATTAGGAATGAAAAGACTCTGTTGTAAAAAGTGCAACTGTCGTTTACGATGTTTATCCTGACAAAGTTAGAATTATGCTAGTGTAGTTTTTGCCATAGAAAATAGCGCGTTCGAACAAACAAATTTTCTGTTATTTAATTATAATATAGATTTTAATAGATCATAGATAATAGATTATAGATTATAGATTAGATCGTATTTGACTGCAATATCGAAGTATCATATGATTCCAGTTGAGTAAAATATGTATACATATAAATTTGTAGATGATAATTATTCTACATTTGTACTATTTTATTCTGAAAAAGACACCTGGGTTTTTTTTCTCCTTATCGTAAATACATAATTATAATTTGTACGAATATTTGCAAGTAATGCCATAGGGAAATGCACTCATTCATTAATTTACATAATTATTTCAACATGATGCCATAGGGAAATGCACTCATTCATTAATTTACATAATTATTTCAACATGCATCATATTTATTAAATTTTATTTTCAAATTAATATATTTTGGGGCATCCACGAGGAGCTATTTTTTTTACTTACATAAAATTACAGTTTACATTATATTTAAATAAAGTATGTATGCGTTCACTATTAGTCTCAAAATTTAGGACATAAATTTAGATTTACGCAGAGAATGCCCTTCATTAAATTTTACATTTCCTATATAAATTGTATGAAAATGTTAAATATATTTGAGAATATTATACCTCGCTAAAGGAAGAGCGATTTCATATGACCAATACACATGATTGTAGAAAATCGAAGGACTTGTTTGATTGGACTTGATTTTTCTGTGGTTTAAAAGTTATTCAACTTTAAAGTTCAATTGATAATCACTTTTATGACATTTTTATTTGTAGTATGTTGTCATAATCTAATTAAAATTAGTTTTTTTTTTGACATTGATTCCCGCAATAATCTCATTCACACCTTCATACAGTTTATTAATGAAGCGATTTTATGGTCACTACTTACTAGTTGCGAGATGACATTGTTAATACGTTTATATTTCTAGTTTAGATATACTTGTAATTTATTTCACAATGCCAAACAAAACCTTATTATTGTTTACATTCACATAATACAATAAACATTCAATTTAATTAATCTAAGATCTTTTAGAATAGTTATAAAACTAGATATTTTAATAATTCTTGCTCTAAAGTTCCTCATTTTCGTTTATTGGAAAATCGATTTTAATAAAATATTTTCTATTTACCTTCTAAATGACCACTAAACTGTGGATCTATTTATGATAATCTATATTGCTTAATACACATGTTAGTACGCTAGCACCTTACGTATTAAATCTTGCTGTTACTAGGTGGATATTTAAAAAGAGTTTTATTTTTAATTTGTTATTTCTTTATTAGACAGTTGTGACGAGTTTAGTGCGCGTGCGCACAGTCCGATGCTAGGACGATGGAGTCTTCTTTTCATTATCCAACAACTTATCATCCGAACAAAATTTTTCCAGCTGTTTCACGTAATAAGTGTTGAAATTCAACCTGCAAACATTCAATGAATTAAATATTTATGTATGACTAGAGTTACGATATAGTAATACATTATTTTTAAATTTCATAATTGCTTGTACCGTAATAACGAAAGAGTGTTTTAAACATTAAGGAACAAATTGACAACTGCTATAAATTTCGGTGAGTAATTTTCTTTTTAAAAGTTATATTAATACGAAATTAATCATATATTTACAAGAATAATATTATATCTTTCATTTATCATTATAATTACAGTTTCTTTTAGTAACATAATTATAAAACTTTATTTTATTAAATGGTTAACTAATAAGGATAGAACGGCATTAGTGGATATTTTGGTCTTTCAACATTGTATTAAAAAGACGATACTTAAATTATCAAAGTACGGATGTTAGGCAAAACATAAATTATTACCTGGCTGATATATTGAGTAACTTATTGGTGTTGTTGTCTCTGGCCATTCGTTCGATAATGGCAAGTACAGAGAGTAGGGCGGCAGTGAAACGTAGTCCATAGCGTGACACGGAACGGGAAAAAGAATCCGCTGAGCCACTAGTTGTAGAACCTCCGCATCCGGTATCCTATCATGTTTGAACATTGCAAATAAAAAAAAATACTATTCGATAAAAGTTCATTTTTAACATTTACATTCAGAGTTCATTCAAATTTTACCACAGGTAGGGTCAGCCTTTGAAATGTCGCTAGCCAAAGTATGTGATGTTAACACCCCATAGACCCAAACGACCATACCCATAGAAAACACAGTCCATAGATGAAGAGGTTGTTGGAACAAGAAAAGGGTTAAGACTTATACAAATATCAGGTGTAATACTTAAATTTAATGGATGTAAAAGTTACATCCTTTTTTATTAATAGGTTTTAGCGTTATGGTCCTCAATCTCATCTGATGTTAAGTGGCGATGTGGCCTAAGATGGTGGACAGGCTAAGCCTAGTAGAGTAAAGCCTACAAAGGAGATACTACAGCTTGAACTTGAGAAACGAGATAATCAATATTGGGATCACCCCCCAACCGAATAGATTTCCTAATGGTTATCAGCAGAGTTGGTTCGATATCCTAATTTATAGTTTTACCATTATAGTTAGCAACTGGCCACATTGGAATGAGCTTCAAAATTCGCAATTTTGAATTAAAGCTAAGCGTAATGCGATTTTAAAGCGTGCTGTTCCATATATACGCTTAAACACAACCACAAGTAACGTATCACAGGAAAACTTAAGTTAGAGGCATTAGGCAGAGACAATAATTTAAAACTAATAATATCTCATGTTATTATAATTTTGTAATTATATAGGATTAAATGTGTTTAATAATCTTCTCGTCTAGAATATAACTTAAAACATGTTGTAACTACGTGATAATATACAATGAATTGAATTCATAAAGAATAGAAAAAGCGTATGTATGAGAAACGAATCTTAGGAAGATAGCAAAGATTAATGTATTTATAATAAAATTAAAAAAAAAATTAAAACAATGATGAAAGAAACCAAGTTTATACTTACTCTGAAGGTCTAAAACAGAAGTCATGTAAGAAAAAATTACAAATATATTAATTAATGATTTTGCGTATCACAAATACTACATGGAAGCATTTATATATTACACAATTTCACGGACGATTACATGTAAAAATAAAACTTTTCGATAATCTTTATCGAAATTGCACAGCCATACTGAGTAATTATTGAGTTATGATTATTCAAACATATTTAATTTAATGCTAGATTGTAATTTAGTAGTGATATTTTATGGTCATGATTCTGTGCACACAGTGTTACGTTGATATTCTACGTTATACCTCATTATAGTCTGTAATGTCATATGTTGATCCAAGCATACTGTTAAGCTCTGCGTCCACGAAGTACTTGTGCATCTCCTTTTGCCAATTAACGTGTATCGGTAGCGTTAAAAGAAAATACAATAAATTAACGTTGGAAAATTAATAAAACAGGCGAGAAAGCAAATAAGAGGTATTATTTTTTGTTCTATAAAAATTATAAAAATATCCATTAGAATTCAAGGGTAATAGGGCACTGTATTCCTAAAGTACATAAATAATATTTATAATAAATAAATACATTTCAAAGTGTATAAAGTGCCATCCATAAATTACGTCACACATTAAGGGGGTCGACGAAGTGTGACATTGTGTGACAAAGAGTGGGAAGGGGCCTTAATTTCGTGAGGCCACATTTCAAAATCTAATATATTTAAGTAGTAAAAAATTTGCTGCTTTAATTTAATAATTTCTTGATCCAAGATTGCAAAATATGTGACGTCATACTAAGGAGAAAGAAGTCACACAAATATGCCTAGCAGTAACGAGGACGAGGGGTCTAAAATCATGAAATTTGTGTGACCTAATTAGTGTATGAGCCCTAAGGAGTGGGAAGAGAACAACCATCAATATTTATTAAGATGTACGTGCTAACTGATTGTAAATAAGTGACTTTATATTGAACGTTGAATGCTATGTGTATTTGACTAAAGTAAATAGATACTATATAGATGTTATGTATTTTCCAAGCACTTGGTACTTAGATATAATTCAACAATTGCTTTGTTAAATAAACCAGAGAAACACTGTCTAGGTATAAATTCAAATAACATATTTATATTGTAATTATACACCACAACCATAGAAAACTGTAATGGAACCAAATTTGTACATATTTTTATTTTCTGTTCCTGTCAGTTTATCATTTTGTACTGACGCTAAACTCTAATACAACTGGATAGACCTTAATAAAATTCGGCATGGTGATAAGTAGATAATAGTATGGATCAACATATAGAATACATTTTATACCCATAAAACGATAGGGTTCCTCCAAGATAGATGATGAACAATAAACAAGTGGAAATATTTAACCGATCACCATGAATATTGGAAAATAAATAATATATATGCGTTTTTTCCTGAAGGTATTTTACGCTATTCTGAATGCGACAAATGAAACTGTTGTCTATTTATTGCCCAATTTAGTAGACAGCTAGTTATGAAATAAATATAATAATTGCCACGTGCTCATCCACTATTTACTGCAGAATAGTTCTCTACTACACATTAGTTGACCATCGCCCGGGTCGATATTTTTCTTCGCTTTTTACCATTTGCAATCCCCAATAATATTAAAAGTTGTCGTACCCGAAAAGATTGATTTAATTAAATATTTTTAATCTTAGTACAATTTCATATTACCTCACCGAACAACTCGACTACTAGAAAATTATAACGAGCAGTTACAAATATAAGATTTATGATACATAAATGTATGCATTAATAAATATATTTTTATTCGTATCAAAAAGCAAATAAAAAATACATATATTGCTTTAGCGCAAATAAAAATGGCAATAATATTATTGCGTGTAAATAACTCCATCTCGATTTAAAATACGTACCGTGTACTATACACTAAATTTAGGATTAGTATATATGCAATGACTTTTAATAAATGGTAAAAATATATTCACGTTACCTGTATAAATGTGCAAAACTGAACGCAAACCAGGCATAGAGTTGTGACAGCCTTTAACAGTTGAGGACTTGTGAGCATGCAGTCGCCGAGACACGATTCTAGGAAGTCGTTGTGACGCTCCAATACTTCATCCACGTTGTTCACCTGAAATCGTAATAAATCCCATTTCTGCACTATTCTATAAAACAATTAGACGTTATTTATATAAACAAATTATGCAAGTTGTATTGAAATATATTAACATCACGAAATACGTGTTACAACTAATTTGTTTCTGTTTTATAATTATTTAATACTTTATTATTTTCTTACTATTGTAATTTTTATATATCCCCTCCACCCCGTTCCACTACAGAGCCACGCGGGCGCGACTTTGGTGTCACAGCTTCACGGTGACTCCTATTGAATCGCGAACTAAAAAGTTTGCTGATTCATACTTATGTCGTATCGTGAAGCTGTGGAACCGTCTTCCGGTCAGCGTATTTCCACCCTCATATGACATAGGGTCCTTCAAAAGAGGCGTGAAAAGGTATCTAAGCAGGCCAGCATGACAGCGATGACTGATTGTGAATTTTGGATTGTCAGTCACCGCTGTTCTGGATTGTTCTGTACTTAACCAGGTGCAGTACAGTCACTATGCTGAGCAACATAAAAAAAAGTTAGAAATTACTACGTAATTGTACATAATTTTATTAGCATATAAAATAAACACGCATAGCCTAAGTTAAATTAAAAAATAAACGTTAATATGTTAAAAAATCGGAGATACTAAACATATATGAAGATTATCCGGCATATATTCAAATATGCATTCCGTTTATTTTTGTGCAATATACCGCATAGTAGTACCCCAGTTTACCCAAATGAGAACCGAATCAGCTTAAATTTAGAAGAAATCTTAATTATCATAAAACCATGTTTGCAAAGACGGGCTAAACTTTCACCTTAGACATAAAAGAGAATAAGTTCAGAATTATGCCTCCAAGGCAAAAAATATGTTCGTAACAAATCATTCGCAGGCAATTATTAATTAATTGATCCTTGAAAAAAATATTTTGTAGATCAATGATTATAATTCTACGATAAAAACGTAGCGTTGGTCAAATACCGAGAATGGTCGGAATTTCAATAGCTTTAAATACTATTTACGTCAATACGCATAAATAATTATAAAAATCAATAAATCAGTACGACGAATCAGTAAGAAAACTATTGGAGAATTGTTAAATTTCTAGAATTCATAATCCTAGACTGCATCCTTATATTATTACTAGAGACATTCTCAGTATACCGGTAATCAGACATAAATTCATCCAACATTTATGTTGCAACCCTGGCGCTTTTAAACATCTAAAGAGACAATTGTTTACAGACCAGACTAAACACAAATGGTGCTAAAACCAAGCGATGAGTAATCACAGCCTTGTATGTTGTGACGTTATAAGGAGTAACGCCTACAAATTACCACCAGGTCGCTCCGCCCACCGCAAAAACTTGAGCCTTTGGAAAAAAGTATAACAAAATGGCTGACTTGTGACCTCTAACGCGACTTTCAATACTTAGGAATTGAGATGAAAATCTAATTGTCAAATCTTAATAAGCGATAATTTTCTAGTTATAAATAGGTTGGTTTAAACTTGGTTTAAAAATAGATCAAGAAATCTTCATATCAATATGTAAAAGAAAATCTTAAACAAGAATAAGAAACATTTAGGCGACTTCGATAGTATCACATCAACTATATGGTAATCATATCTAATATCATAAACTTTTTAATATATTTTCTTATATAATACCAAAATTCTTGATATGATCTTTTAGTAGTGTAAAATCTTTTTTATAAAAGGAATATGAATCCTATATAGTTTTATTATTTACTACATAGATACTCGATGATAAGAGACGACCTATAAGTTTCGTCGGTCAAAGGAGCGTTCGGTTAAATAAAACGTTTTATACATTCTTCATAGCTTAAAAACAGCTTAGCTATTCGTAAATAGATACAAAATTAGACTATTTTTATATATTTTTCAGAGGTCTTAACATTACGACCGAATTGCATACTGTAACTAATTAAATAATTCTCGCCGGTCTAGTGACTCAACGGACGTGTTCAGATATCCTAACATACGTAATGAATGCCACACAAAAGTGATGGTCTGGTAGTTAATTGAGTTTAGTCAGTACCGGGCTACTAGTAGTGTACAGTAGTGCAGGATCAGCTAAACGTACGCCTCCCACACTGCGCTGGCGTCGATTCAGGGCCCTCACTCGCAGCACGGACCCGACTGGCACGGTCGTACTGCCCGTATTCAAAACAACCAAAACCAGTGAAGTGCTTGTGAAAAGTGTATTCATTGTGATTATAATATTCAGGTAGGATAATAATTGATTTTTTAAATTATATGACACAAACAACGTTCTAAATAAGTATCAACGTAATATTTAGTGAGAAAAAATCAATACTAGAACAGAATTATGACAGAGCGATCAATAAAATCACTCAAAAGTAATGTATTGCTGAGTTTTGAAAAACACTTCAACTCGTCATCGGTGGTTTATCAAGTAGGAGAATTTAGAGATGCATCGAAAATACATCACAGTTATTCACGAATCACTATCATAAAATATAAATTTGTTTTATAAGCGAAAGGATGTTGTGTTCTGGCATATTTATCGATAACTTAGGAACATCAATTCATATACATTGTAGGTATAATAGATATTTATGATGCGGAAGCCATCAATAAGTACAAAAATATTTTATTTTAAATCTATAACTCTCCAATATATTATTAAGAATATTTTCCGAAAACAATTAACTATTCTACGTTCTCAAAGGAATCAAATTTAATCAATTGAATTGAAACCTCAAAAGAAAACTACATTTAGATACGTTTTATTCAACTTTTCATACAAAATAGCGTTTAGAAATAATAAGGCATTGCATGATTGAAAAACATATGGGTTTGTAAACATTGGAAAGCAGGTTAATCCCTGGACAAGGTCAGCAAGGTTGACGTCATCATTAATACGATGGATGCAGGACATGTGTGATGTGGGACGATAGTGAACTAGTATACCCCGCAGGAAATCGAGTTAACCAGATGATTACAGAGACGCAATCAAGGATATTACGTTCTAGTTCAAAAATAATAATACTTAGTTACGAAGAAGTGGTAGTAGTATAGATCTGTAGTACAGGTCGGGTCTACCATATATGTATGTACATATATGCGTGATAAATGCGTTATAGTTTGTCTGTTTGATTTATAGCGTTTTCAATCCAACTGCCGTATGGCTTGGTAAGCAGGCAAGACCATGACAATATTTTTTTAAAATAGTTTATACGTGTAACGTTAAGGCCATGATCTCAACTAATCTCAAGTGTAAGGACCTGCTCTAGAAAAAATCTCCCATGGATAGAGGGTATCTCTTTTAGATTTTCGTTGTTTTTTGGATTATACTGTGTTTCATTGTCAGCCATATGCGGACTCTTTGCTGATCTGCTAAATTCTGTTATAGTCAAGGACACTAAAACAAAAACTTTAAAATCAGTTTGCAAAAACAAAGATTGAATCTATTTTCTAGATATTTATATGTAAAATCCCAGACAACGATTGCTTATCGTTGAAAGTGGAAGACAGAAAATGACAAATATAAATTGTAATCAAAAAAAATTCTAGCGCTTATTAATGAAGCTTATTGATGACCCTATATCCTCCGAATAATCTGACTAGATTGCTGTATATGGTAAACAAAAGGAAAAACACAGTTGTGACTCATTTCAGCACATCGTATTTCCAGTTTAACCAATACACATACAAGCCTTCCTAGGCTTCAGCCTCCAAGGTAAATATTTGCGTTCGCCATGACAAAACAGTCCTTGGAATCGAGTCATATTCGTTTCTCGGCAATCAAATTTGTAATAAACCTATATTAAAGTAATTTAAAAATATATTAAAATTGTAACATGTTCAAACGTTGAATACATTCAATATTATCAAATAAAGGAATACGTAAAATCATATAATATTTTTTTATTTTTTATTAAAAAAAACATTAATTTATAGCTACAATTAATTTGAGACTATAAAACCAAACAACCTTGATTCCTCCCTGTCATCATTAATTGATAAAGTGGTAGACACAAGACCGCGAGTAAGCCCGAGTTTTATTATTGAAACTGACAACTGAATATCTGGTGACAGTTTAGAAACATTGTAGAATACGAGATACTCGTATATATGCACATCAGATTGCAACTGCATTATTGAAATGCGCAATACCGGCTTTGCGAGACTTACAGTACCTATAGGTTTACTATATTTGCATTGAGGTTGTATTTATTATTGCATAAGAATCTAGAGGTTTTTATTGGTATTAATTGTATTTGATACATATTAAAAAGACAAATTATTAAATTTACTTGAAAATGTAGTGGTAGTGAAAATTCTGTTTTTAACTTATTCTCTATAAGTTTAACATTTTATTACAATGTTTACTATGTATTATTAAGTTACAATGTAATTTATATTAATAATACGTATTGAATGAATATTATCTTAATTACAACATCTGTTAATATGAACCAATTTAAATCTTTTAAGCTCATAGTTGATGTAATAATATCCCGCATAGATATTGTACAAGTAGGTAAATAAGTAACACTTATATTTTACATTACAAGAATTTTTTTTCTATGGAAAAACAAAGAAAAAAAATTACATAATGTTTACACTTTAATCCCGAAATTACGAGAAGAATACTTTCGATGTTGTAGACATAAAACACCAAACGGATACAAACACCCAAATTAATAACATAAGTTACGAAATTTTGTGACTTGTCAATTACGGTATTAGATATTTTAACACGAAAACCTTATGTTGTACTGACTGTACCAACGACCAATAGTCTTGTTTAAGTAATCAAATATAACTTTTAGCTTAAGAGTTTATTGATAGGTAGATCGGACCGTGAACTAAAATGGTCAGAAGTTGGAAAGGGTAGATATACTAAATTAATTAAAAGGAAGGCATATTTAAATTGCTGATGCGGAAATAATCTCGAAAATACAATAAAACACAATTAGTTTAATTTGGAAAATGCGAAGCCGAACTTTTCGACGTAAAAGACGTCTTTTTATATTAGAACAATTTGATGCCTCGACAATATTTATAGTATACTATACAGTTTTCGCGACAAATATTTTCATTATATACTAAACAGTATATATGTATTTGTATTTAATATTATTTTATAATACGTTGAAAACTTATAGAAACTTAAAATTAATAAAAAACAGCTTTAAGTAAAAATAAAGATAGAAATTCTACGTAAACAAGTTTATCTGACTACCTCGTTTGAAAATAACCTATTGATAAATAACAGCAGTAAAGAGAAAGCTGTACAATGAGTACATAAGAGGTAATGGTACTTCGGTACTTATATTTACTGAACCACAAGAGTGTATTATAAACAGAAGTCACTATTTGTCATATTCGATCTGTGAATGAAGTATCAAATAGGAACAAATTGTGTGTAACAAATAAAATTAACTTTATAGGCATATCATGAATGCAGTTCAAATATCTTAAAACTTATATGTATATACAAATTTTTAAATGGCCTAAAACCGGTTTACCGGCTTATTATGTAGATAGACATGAAAATGTATACATTATTCCGATCTTTGAATATATTATTTTAAGTCTTTTTCATAGATTTCAAGAAACAAATTTTATTCTTATAATTATTTTATTTTACTCTTCAATGGGAAGTGTCACCTAAACAACTGACTACAAGTTTTATTATACCTCATCGTATACACGGTACAGTGTATATAAAACGGCGACTGTCGGTAACCCAAATTTCATCGGAATCGTCGATGTCATTAATGCCTAAAAGTAAAACTTTACCTTCGGTCGAAGTCAGCACTCTACATAACGTGGCAATTTTAATTCGATTACTCAATTACAAACAAGTCGTTCGCATGGAACTAAAAATTATTTAATATTTTTTGCCCTTTTTGTAACTTTTTTCAATAGAGTTTTACTGCTATTGGTGGAAGCGTGATGTTAAACAGCCTAAAGTCTTCGCTTATTGCTCTATCAAATACAAAACAATTAAACTTATAAAATATTAATATAAATATGTTTAGAATATACCTATTAACCTAATTGTTATATAATCTTGCTAGATTAAAATAGGCAAAGACAAAATAGTTCAATACCTATATCTTCGCTGTTACAGGATCGATCTTCTTTAATCTTTAGTAACTAGGGACGACCTTTAGTATTTTAAAAATATATTTGGAATGTTTTCTAACTTTACAAGAATTTTCTTGAAATTTCAATAAAGAATATGATTGAATTTCGACAATGGGCAAACACTTGTTACTATAAAATTGTATTTTGTTTCGGTTTCGTAATGATATAAATTGATATATTTACATTTATTTTTATAATAATTATGATATACTTATATGATCACAACGACAGGTCATTGTTGCTGCAGTTGACTAACGATGACTATTGTTCGCCCACGTAACCCAGTATTGAGACTCCATATATAGGCACTCAAGAACCAATGTATGCGGGCTTTAGTCCTTTGAATACAATTATCGATTTCCATAACAGAAGCCAATAAACGGTATGCCCATAAACAATGTCACTTTATAAACAAAATAGACTTGAAGTGTTTGGATTTTGTATTTACGAAACGTATACAGAACGAGGTCTCTGACTTGACCCATAAAAACGTTATAGGATAAAAGAATAAAATTAAATTTTAATGTTTACATCTATTCATTTATAATGTTAATAGTAGTAAAAGTTTTAATGAAATGATTTTTTCTGCAATATAGTTTTAACAATTAATAGCTTTTGTCAGCTGTGATATGTTCTAAAATTATTAATTATTATTTTGTATTGTTGTAGCGAATGGCTTTCATTTTTGGCACTGTGCTAATATAAGGTATATGAGTAATAAACTTAATTATACATGTATATATTAGCTACAACATCGAGTCAATATAAAAAGTATTATACATGTGTTTTAAGTAAACCTTGAAAGTAAAAATATGTAAATAAGATATTACTTTTTCATCACTTCTTTAAAGTTCAAAACCAACTCCGCTAAGTATGTAATAAAGTACAGTTATATAAAGAAAAAAAGGGCAATAAGAAATAACTAGCTTAATCGAATTCTAATATGATACCACGGAATGCAAAACGACACAGAGCAAATCCATCGAGTCTCTAACGTGCGTGACAAACAGAAAGTGTTCAACCGACTATATAGCTAACTACAAAGAAATATACTCAGCAAAAACTTAATCATTTACAGAGTGTGCCCGTATCGCTCCAGCGACTCGAAATAGAAACTCGAAACTTTATGCTCACCAGCACTTCTGGGTGTCGTAAATGATCAACTGAGTTTCAAGAATCTTTATTAGTCATTACAACACTTGATGCTGGGTTCTTATATTAGAAGATCCAGATTGCCATTTAAATCATGTTCGAATATAAATCTCACATTAGTTATTTCGAATATATATAAGTTATATGAAACTATTAACTCTCTGTATTGTAACACATACACACATATTACATGGAAATTTCGTCTAGGCAAATATGCACTTCAGTTTCCATTAGACTGTATTCGTATGATGCTCCCAAGATAAGAAGTAATAAGCAAGGTCTTATGGTGGCCAAGTACATTTAGAACCGAGGACAAAAAACGTTGACATACTCTAGCTTTTTAATTTTAAGCGTACAAATAGTAATATATTGTAAGTTAAGGTTCTTTCGCTACTTAGTTGGTCAATTGCCGGATGTGTGCCAATAACCTGAACTCGCAACCAATTCACCATATATACGTACGCATATAATTTATGTATTAAAATTACGATACGGTATGTATTCTCGAGGGAGAATACACGACACATTAGTCACGAATAATCCACGACGAATCTTTGCGCATTCGTATGTTTGGATTAAGCATGGCACAGAATTTTTACCTTTCTAAAGGTTCTTCTAAAAAGATTATAGCCGATGCAATAAGCTTTTGATGAGGTTAGTTTAAATTCATAACAGCCAAGCCGACCGTTACAAAGATGAGATCTGTGAATGTTTGTCAAACCAGTTTATTTTTATTAGTGCGTAAAACTACTTTACATGTTATAAAATATAGAATTTGTCCGTTTAATTATGTAATTGAGCAATATAAACTTTATTATGATCCTTAGATATCATATATCCGTTAGACATTTTATATGTTGTAATAATAACCATATATAATAACGCATAAACAAATTCGATGTTACTTTTGTTTTGAGTATAAATATAAAACTTGACCACAAGATTGTCTTTGTGGCTACTTGCAATATACTATTATTATTTACATAATTGTAATCACAAGGTGAATCACAATCCATGAACGAATAATAATACATAATATATTATACAGACTTTCTATTATTATATTGTGTTAATGAAATTGCATATGTCACTGATTCACCGTGAAGGTTCACTGCAATTCACTGTTATCGATCTTGACTTTGGGCATTAAGGATTGCAGAGCTTAATTAGAAACATAAGCTGTTACCATCTTGCCCAAAGTCTTAACACGTACAAATTATTATTAATTTTGGTAATAGATATTAACCAGAATGATAAATCAATTTTATACATGAATAATCAAACAACTCGAGAAATTTTCCTAGGAACTCTATGATCTTATAGTTATAAAGCAATTTTAAATGCAATAAATATTGAGCCTTTTTTTAAATAGTCGAAACCCAGAAGCATGACCGACAATTAGACCGGAGCACCCAAGAACGGTAGCGTGCCGATAAAACGTACAACTTAAAAGATATTATGAACAACGGAAGCAGCTAATCGCTAAACGAGATTACATTTAAGTATTCTTTAGAGAACTATTTGACCAGCATTAGTCAACTTTCTTAAGGTTAAGTAAGAAATTCCAAAGATAAAATATGAATACGATACTTTTGATTCGAAGATGGATTACTACATTCAGCTAGTCCGTAATATGTATATTGAACAATTAAGAAACAGGTTAATTGTTGTAGTAAATTAAAACAACTAAGAGTAGTTCTAGGTTTTTTTTTAGTCCGGTAAATGTAACCGGTAACCTTAGTGAAGCAATATGGTTAGCATAAATATGATTTTAAATGCAAATATACAACGATGGAACTCGTTGATACGTAAATGAGGATATATTTTTATAGCAACCAGTATTTTTACGTCACTATTTTGAAAATATTAACTGTTACTTTGACTGCACTATTAACAAATATATTAACCAAATTAAATTAATGTAGAATACTGTATAACCTTTAGTTTTATTTAAAAGTAAATGTGACATTATTTTAGTTATTTTTTGCTATTTATTGTTATTGCGCTATTGTCACATATAATTTGACCATATTTCGACTGGTTTTTGATTAGTTCTGTCATATTGTATTAAGATATTTAATACTGGGGCCCCCGAGTATAGCTCGGTGTCTTACAAAACACACACATCTAGAACAACTTGGGAAGTAACCATTGTTTATGTACAAAATGTATCAAAATCGTTAGGGCTCACATCTAAAAGTAGTATTAGATGATTTTTATTGTTATTGCATTTCTTATACACCTAAGTAAAGACCTGTTAAAATATTGTATATGTTATTAAAGTTTTTAATAACTAATCAATACACGGTAGATGATATTAGCTAATAAATATTATGGTCGGTGAATTTTACACCAGAATTTCATACATGAAATAAAATACATAATGTAAATTTACATGTATTCGAAAGTATGATCGTAACACAAGTGCTCTTAATCAATAACTAAAGATTAAATTATAGATTATACAATAATGAAAAGGTCACTGTTCTCCCAGCCCGTCAAATATGATCACAGTCAAGATCGATAATAGAACGATGGGCATACCTACCTCGAAAATGAATAAAACGTACAAGACCAATTCCTGTACATCATTATCTTATATAATAAAAATGAAGTCGTTTTGTCTCTGTTATTGAATATAAATTAGAAACGTGATTCAACATTTCTAGTCAAACAAAACAATAATAAACTCTAAAAACATTTTTCTGTACCACTGTTATAATTTTGCTACTTTTCTGCAATACTTTTATAATATTGATTTTAACTTTTACTGTTATTAGTACAGACATATGATAGATATACTCTAAGACGTATTATATAAAGTATGTGTAAGAGACTTGTACATGTGACTTTGTTTCCGTTGTTTATAACGAAACAATTCGGGCGTCATCAATTGAGAAGTGGTCTGACTAATTCACAAACTTTCAAGGGTGTATATTCCTTAAATCACCAAAGTTGAATCGTAATAAAAAATAGAAAAGAATATGCCCAAGGAATAAAGAAAGAAACATCTATCCAAACAACCAATACGTGTACATAGTAAACCGTAACAAAATTGTTTACAACATATAAAATCTTTCACAGTCAGTCATCAATTAATCGCCAGTTTTGTTAAAGCCGGTCGGTCATATGCCTCGAAACAGGTGCTGGTACGATACCGATGCGGGACACAATAGGAAAGCCGTCGGATCTTACGTAAGCAACGTTGACTGAAAAGCGTAATATATTGTTCGATTCGCATCGGCCGCGGCCGTACGGACATGTGGAACATCTCATCGCGTTCCGATGGACGAGCACCGCCATTGTTTGAAGTTAAACTCTTTTGTTAGTATTAACATTTTATTTTAGTTGTGAGTGTACCTGACTTAGAACCAGCATTTGAGAATATCAACTGTTGAGAGTTTCTAAGAATTGTAAATCTAACATAAACCATTAATATAAATTTCACTTTGTTAAAAAAAACGAACCCATACAACGTATGGATGAGGTTTAAAAAAATAACGAGTATTGAATATAATATTCATTTTAAAAAATAACTTAGTTTCACTCTTTTTTAAAAAAAAAGCACGGCAAAGGCACAATATCACAAAATGATAATCATTTTACAATCCTATATTAGCGTTGACGACTGAGAGAACAACAATTTGCTAATGACCGCTGTCTTGTTTAACTTGAAGGGCTTGTAGTTACAGTACAGAAAGAATAATACTTAAGATAGTCTAACATTGCGAACTCATACAGGGACTTGGTCCTGAAATGTAACTGTCGGATCAGAAAGTGCATTGGGAAATATTCTACCAATGTGCTATGGTTTTAACAAGATGGTTTCTTTCACTAAAAGCTTGGATTATAGCAAGCAAGGATTAGAACTCAAAACCATCTACGCAGTGTACGTAAAGGCAAATACCACTTAGCCAGCATTGCTTCCTGATATAATTTTGATGAAATATTGTAAAAATAAAAAATATACTGTTCCAAAATTTATAGATAATAAAAAAAACTGTCAGTAATAAATATATTTTTAAAATATAAGTTTGTGATGAAATTTTGTTCACGGGAAGTGACAGTAACACAGTGAACACACAGTGAAGTAACATGTGTAAGTAACAGTGAAGTAACACTTTATAAGCCTTAAAATATGGGTATTTTATGTGTCATTATAAAACAAAAAAAATCTGCGTAATCAAAACGTGCGCAGCAATAGAGACCGTTTGTATATATATTATTGCTATATTTTGTACCTTCCTTAATAAAAACATGTAACTATTAAAATAGTTTAATATTCCAATTACACTTTTGCATGAGCACACATTATAATTCATACTGGCTAAATAAAAACTAGACAGTATTTTTTTAAACTATTATTTACACATGTAGTAGGATGACCAAGGCTACATTTAGTCACAGTGTGTAGAAGATATCCAAAGACAAATATTATCCTAATAGTCCGAATCCAACAACGTAGTAGCAAACTTATAACCGTGCGTCATAGTGTGGTGTTAAAGACAAAATGAAACAAAAAATTCTAAAAGATACATAGTACAAATAAAGGAAATTCAAATATCACGATTAATATACAACAAATTTATATACCTAAGAACTTCAAATATTTATTATTGTATATGCTTACGTTAAGTAAATAAGTGAATATGCGGGTACTCCACTATGTAAATTCAAAGTAAAGTTACAATGTAAACAGCAATCGATTTGTTCATTTGCAAGAAGTAGTAAAATTCACTAATTGTAAGTAAATGGTGCATTTGGTAAATTATGTTTTAATGAAGTTCCAAGCAAACACTATTAAGGAGAATTATTAAGTGAATGAAAGAAATTTAAAGTGTTTGATTGTGTTATTAAGCATAACATAATGGTGAACGCGCAAATTGATCCAATTAAGCTTATGCTACAAAAGGAGTGAAAGACGCACTACATGAATTTTATGATACCATAAGTCATTATAATTGCCTCTTCGTTTCCATCAACAATAACGTTCCTATATGCCCATAGTAATGAGAGAACTCATTAAAAACAATGACTTAAAATCAACTACACCGAAATATTTTAAGGACTTGCTTAATACAACTTCTTCAAATAGACAGAGGCTAAAGATCACTAAGTAGTGGTACTGGTGCTAATTAAATTTCGGCTATGTACGCATTCAATATGGGATTAATAAGACTAATAGAGTAAATCGGAACAGGTGTCGGTGATCGGTATTGAAAGCGAATACTTTGATGAACTTCTTAGAGAGGGGAAATATTATTATCACTTATCTTTATCTATACGATTTATCTGATACATATGAAATTTCTGCATGAGATTTTCTGGTAAACGTGGGGTTTACAAAAATATTATTGAACTTTTATTACTGAACTAAATTTTATTTAAAAAATAACTCAATTTACCTAGACAACGTAAAATTAATTATATAGCATTAAAATATTAAAATTAAAATTAATATAATAAAAATATAAAAATAGTAAAATTTATACAATATTATCACACACTTTAAATGCAAGCAGTGGACTAGCTTACGCTATCTTTTCTACATATCCATTACCATCTTTAAATTCGTTTCCTAATTTCATACTTATACCATTTATATATTTATACAAATAATATTTTTACAAAATATTATAAGATTATATCTATTTATGAAGTTATGACTATGAACGAAAATATGAGAAGTATTTTAAATACTATAATAGTTTGATATTTGGTACAAATCATTTTATCAGAAAACATTTAGTAGGTTCTTAGGTACATTAAAAATAATATAAAACAATTTTTGCACGCAAATGTCCTTATATTTCGATATTATAACTGTATACATTAATTCACAGAATAATTATAATTTTAGGTATACATTAGTATTTCCAATAATTCTTTTACTACTGGTTTGAAGAGTTGTTTTTATATAAATAAGACTAAATGTTACTATATTATCTAATGAATTGTAAAAAAAGACCAAGTATAGTAGAAGATACAGAGAGAAGTTATTTGTTACTATTACTATTAAATTTGCACTATTAAATATTTGATAGATATAAAAAAACAACATTTTTTAAAAGGAATATAATTCTTGTTTCCAGATGCCAGTGTCGCGTGAGACATGTCGCACGACAATTATGAGATGAAGTCCAACAAAATATCGCGAGGCGGATCCCTGTTCGGCACGGATCCACAAATTCTACTTAAAGCCGCACTTCAAAATAATGATTTCGTTACCTTCAAAAAGTTAGTTGGTTATGGCTCTGTCGATCTCGAATATGTCTACCCGTATCCTGATCACAAAACATGCCTCGAGCTAGCTGTATCCGAACAGAACAAAGAAGAGTTTGTAAAAGTTCTTTTACAACATGAAGTAAGTGTCAACAGAGTCAATGAAACACACTCCGCAGCCCCAATACACTTTGCTATTGAAAATGGAAATTTAAAAGCACTGGAAGCTCTTTTAGAATGCGATAAAATAGATATAAACATTAAAAGTAAAGGTAATACAGCTTTATTATTGGCTGTGAAGAAGATCGAAGATTTAGATGACGATCGAGATCAAGACTTAGCAACCTTTGAAGATATAATAGAACTTCTTTTAAAAGCTGGTTGCAATGCCAATTCTCCGGATTTAAAAGGTGTTACCCCTATATATTGTGCAGCTAAGCAGGGACTAGAGAGAGTTATAACTCTTATATTGGATTATGCTCAAGACCTCATTGACATTGACACATATAAAGATAGAAGAGGTAAAACAGCACGAGATTACTTGAAAGATGCATTTCCACATCTGGAAGCAAAGATTGGTGCCCATGATAACAAAACAGAAATAATAGATGCAGACAAATTATTTTATTATCTTAGCAGACACGAAGAAGACAAGTTTGTTAGAGACTTTACTATAATAGCTAATAAAAATGAGCATCGTTCATCACTAACTTCTGATAATGGTTTAAGCACTATGTTACAAATGGCGACAGAAAAAGGGTTTGAAAGAGCAGTAGGTACATTATTACGTTTTGGAGCTGACCCAAATACAACATGTTCTAGCAATACTAGTAGACCTGTAGCCATTGCATGTGAAAACGGATATTTTAAAATTCTTAAAATGTTTATAGAAAATGATTCTACTGTGTTCGACCCAGTGAACTCAGAGTCCCTTTTGCAAATAATCGTAAAAGGTATGCGATCTAACATTCAAACTACAAAAGTGGATTTCAAGGAAAGTTTACGACTATTAATAAAAAATCCTAAAACTAACATAAATGTGAATCATCTTGATATGAAAGATAATACAGCATTGCATTATGCAGCCAGAAATGGTGACAACGAGACTGTGTTAGAACTACTTAGGAATGGAGCTTGTGTTGGATTACGTAATAGATTTAATGAACCACCTCTAGCGGACATTAATGCAAAAACATTAGAAACATATTTAGATGAATGTATCACAACAAACGGAGAACGACCCAGTGACGATGATTACGAAATACACATGAAATATAACTTCCTAGTTTATCCAAACGATTCATCACTTGAAAGCTTACTCTGTAAAATGCCTCTGATGGATAACACGAACAATAATGCTAAAGCCTGCGATTCTATCTTAGCTCCCGAAACAGATGCTTTGTTATACATGACACATAACGAGGAACTACGACCACTCCTAAAACATCCTGTGATCACAAGTTTTCTATATTTAAAGTGGCAACGAATAAGTTGCTTGTTCTATGCTAACATCACATTCTATTCTTTTCTGTGGTTATGTTTAATTCTTTATATCATTCTGGGATACGGAGTAGAAAAAAAACCATCAGATTCAATAGAGGCCTTAAACATTATAACCCATGTCGGTGCGATAATCGGATTGATTCTTTTAATATTTCGAGAACTATTCCAGTTATTAGTGTCACCAACAAGATATTTACAGAGTATCGAAAACTGGATGGAGATAGCGTTAATATTTGTAACAACATGGATAGTATGCTATGATTCTGCAGAAGAATCTACTAAACAACAGCTATCTGCAGTTGCAATTTTGTTATCATCTGCTGAATTAGTTTTACTTATAGGCCAGTTTCCAACCCTTTCAACAAATATAGTTATGTTAAAAACGGTTTCATGGAATTTCTTCAAATTTCTTCTTTGGTATTGCATTTTGATCATTGCATTCGCTTTGAGCTTTTATACATTATTCAGGAAAGAAGACGAAGAAGATCAAAAACCTCCTAATCCGAATTTCAACAATAATGGTGAAGAAGAAGATGAAGATTTTTTCGAAGATCCAGGCAGATCGTTATTCAAGACGATTGTTATGTTAACAGGTGAATTCGATGCTGGATCCATCAAGTTTAGTACATTCCCAGTTACAAGCCATATAATTTTTATAGTATTCGTTTTTATGATACCTATAGTACTTTTTAATTTACTGAACGGTTTAGCAGTTAGTGACACCCAGGAAATTAGAGCCGATGCAGAACTTGTGGGTCACATATCACGAGTTAAATTAATTTCATATTTCGAGAGTGTTCTTATAGGTAATATAAAGACGTATGAGAAACCTTCAAAATGTTGGTCCTGGATGCCTATTAATTTTGAGAAGATAAATATAATCAAACCTAAAATGTTCTTTTTGAAACCTCTGGCAAAAAGAATAAGTATATTTCCGCATTTTTTGCCAAGATACAAAATATTAGTAAAGCCTAACCAAAATAATAAAATTGAAATTCCTCATGCAGAACCGCTTGCTAAATTTGGAGATGATTATCAAGATATCGAAGGACGAGGCTGTTGCTTTGATAGATGCCAAAATTATCGACTCGATCGTAAAATTGTAAAAAATGCTAAGATTATAATCAGTCAAAGGACCAATGTTACTGAATTTGATGAAATAAAAGACAAATTAAGTTACTGTGAAACGAAGATTTTAAATATTGAGACTACTTTAAAGAAAGTGTTGCAAGCATTGGAGACGTACGAAAAATATTAACATATTATTGTTTCGTAAATTATAATTAGGGTAAAGCCATCGCCTAATTCCAATTGCCTTTATCTACATTTTCGCTTTTGTCTTGCTTTAATATTTTTATCTTATTACTTGTATTTAACTATTTTTAAGTAGAATAACTTATTATTTTATCATGAAACTATTCACAGTAGTGAATACTTTTGATAAATGGCTATACAATATCTTGAATTGAGTATTATTCTTATATTTATTAAAACGAGTGCATCGAGGAAAGACATATAAAAAACCTAATTTATATGATTTGAAAATAATATTAATAAAAAGTTTGACATTAGATCATTTATATTTTTTTTCTTGACTTATCAAATTTCCTGACAACCTATAACATCAACAATAAAATACGTAATTTTTATCTGTTCCTGCGAATTTTCTCTTTATACAGATTCTTTATATAATAAAAAGCACTTAATAAGACTCAAATTTGAAAATAATGTACAATCGATTCATAATGATGTTAACTAAGTCACTCATATACAGGTTACCTATTCTAATGTGAGATCTGTTACGTGAGATTTTAGACGTGAATATGGATACTTTAATAACATTTTACCAGCTTTGGTCACAAATATTAATGTAAAATTATTTCGCACAATATGTTTCGGATAAATTCGTTCGTGGATATTAAACTTTTCAAAGTAGTGTATTTAGAAAAAAAATAAGTATTTATTACATATCAATTCAAAGGTTTATAATATTAAGTTTGTTTTAAACTAACTGAGCCTGTAACTTGGATCACCTAACACTAAAACTTATTGATGTGAACATCTATTGGCGAACTTTGCCAGTAAAACATCACGGCAAAAGGTACGACGCTCGTGTATGTCGTCATGTCCCATCTGCGTCGTTCCCCACGATTAATTTATATGTATATGTAAACGTATACTATATACTTCGTCTTTATTCTGTGTTAATTCGCGAATTTGGGTACTATTATTTCTCTTCATATTATGTGTCATATCTCCGGGGTGTCCCGTGTTAGCCAAATTTTGGTAAGAAGTTTCTTATGGGGCGTCGCGGAGGGATACCCTAGCAGGCAAAAAACGTCCGTACCCTCATTGTAAGATTTTTATGTATAATCTATGTATGAAAGCTATACAATTTCTAATGTATAGTCTACGTGATGACTGCTATTATTATATATTTTTATAAATCATCGTAAACAAAATAAAGGTGTTAAGATAATTTTGTAAAGGAGTTTTTTTATTTTATATCGATATAAAAATCATAATAAAAAGGTATACCCGAAAAATTATTTTATTCATACCTCGAATAGAACTTGAAATTAATATTTTTATGATAAAGAAGTTCGTTCCTATCTGGTGTCCCACGACATCACTCTTTTTTTTCTATTTCACGAGTACAGTATTTGTTCTGGATGAAATTACCCAGAGCATTTATGCAAATTTTCAATAAGATCGTTTTAGTAGTTAAGGTATAAAAGCGTATCATCTAAATAATCATGTAATATTCATAATACATAAATCGCTTAAGAACTATGGTAATATTTTTTAGTTACTAGATACCCGAATTCATTTAAACAATGTCTACCAACAAAAGTAAAGACAATGACGTTACTATAACTCTATTGTTTTCACCCACCTAGTATTATTATTATTATATATGGCAGAATGCCCCAGGCCTGAGAGGCCGCGAGCTTAGAAGTTACCTAAATGTTTAACAAAATTCAAGTACATTTTATATAAACGCTTAAAAGAATTTAAACTTAGACATAGCAAAAACTGTATACAAAGGACACATTTTAAAACGTGTCCATTTGGCTATTCTGTCTACTGAAAATTGTATGGCCCGATTAAACTTTGTTGATGTTATTGGCACTTTTGCGGACCGGAAAGTTAGCAGAAAGTAATGGTATTAATAAATGTCTTGTTAAGATTAAATTATTATTTCATTATAAATTGTAATACCTATATTATTCAAAATTAATTTAGTAGATATTAAACTAAAACGTACACGGTATTTGTAACACTGTTGTGTAACTACTTTAACGTTTAATTAAAAGTAAAATGATATGAAGGAATGTAATGAAATGAATCGATCCACAAAAAAATCAAGATCCAAAAGATCGATTCATAAAAAAACGATTGTTATCGATTCGATTGTTTTTGCTTATATTTTCAATATACAACTAAGAATAAACAACAAAAAAAGGACAATAATCGATTTTATCATTCTATATATGTGAAAAATAATCATTTCTATATGTTTGGGTAAAACATTCAAATAATTGTAAATAATGTATTATGAAAATATGTAAGAATCGAACCTTGATTGTTAAGGGTGAATATAGATTCACTGAATCGACTCAGAGCTGTGAATCAATTTAATAAATCGATTTATATTTACGCTAAAACATCTATTATTCGATTAATCGATCATAGATCGCTATCCCTAGTGTATAGCCCAGTACATACTTCACTTTAATTGTAAATAATGTTTTATGCCGGCCGGCATGGCAGTTACGACTGACAGAGGACATTTTCCCTTTCGGCAGTCTCTACTTTCCCTGGACCGTATTGAGCTTACCACCAGGTGATGTACGGTAATCATGCCGAGCCAGGATAAAAAGAAAATGAAAACAAATAAGATTCGACCCTCGATTATTAAGGGTGACATATCGATTAACTGTATGTATTAAGAGCTGTGAATCGATTTCAAAATCTATAATTTTAGCCAAAAAAATGTATTCTTAGATTAATCCCTAATGGATACGTCGCTAGCTACAAAACAGTTTTTTTTTGCAATTATAGAGATTAAATAGAATAAAGTATGTTAGTTACCTTATCGAGGCTGTGAATGAGCTGGCACCAGGAAGGCTCGATGACCTCGACGCACATGTAGTACTGTAGGTGCTGGATGCAGCTGAGCATACGTTGGCGCAGCGCAAACGCGTCCGCGTACAGCCGCGCCTCGGAGAAACGTTTCACAACTTTGTTGTACAGCCAAACCCTAATATATAAAACAATTTGGTAATTTAAATTTGCTCTCCCAATATATTCTTCATAATTTAATGGTTGAAGCGATGATAGCTCAGTGCTAGTGTGTGTACGGACTCTGCGTCAAGGGATGTGAGTTCAAATCCACCTACAATGAGCTTGAGCTTTCGGTGACGGAAAACATCGTGAGGAAACCATAGCATGATGGGAAGGTTTTTTGTAATTCCTGCCTGGCTAACAACCACTGTCAAGTTGAAAACTTAGGTGTGTTCTGACAGTTGTACTTGAGAGCCAGTTCCTCCATAGGTTTAGCGTGGCAATCATCTTGGGCCGCATTGTCACTTAAGATCAGGTAAAATTATGGCCATAACGCTAAACCTTAGCTTAATATATATATATATATATATGTCCGCAAAAACTTACAAAAGCTAGATTTCGTTAAAGACCGACATGATTTGAATACTAGAAGTCGTGACAAACTGGTCACCCCCTATTTTAGACCCAGTAGGAACAATAACAGTTTTTTAGGTAATAGTGTTAGGTTTTATAATAAAGTCCCAAAGCACATTACTGAATTGCCGGACAGTGAGTTCAGGAACCATGTCAAACGGGTTTTGATGTCAAATTTAATGGGTATTTATTGGGTGAATTAATATGTGAGCAATTGTGATTTCTGCAGTTGACACCCCTCTCTGTACATCCGCTAATAACTACTATAATGCATTAAATTATTATATAAATAAATATAAGAATAAGACCTAAAAAAAAGAAGCAGATCGAGTTTCTTGCCAATTCTTCTCGATGACTGCGTTACTTTCCGAACCGGTAGTAGTTTGGTAAATAAACAATTGTTACAAACTACATGAGCTTTCTTACTAATCTAATTTTTATTTGTTTAGTAGCTATTGATGGTGTTTTTTATTTTGTGACAAAAAAATTGTGATATTTGAATAGACAAATTATCGGAAACCAATCATTAATTTGCACGATTACGAGAAATTTCTCAAATTTTCAATAATAAATATAACAATAATATAGGTGATATAATTTAACATGTTAAATATTCTTCAAACATAGTTAATTATTTATTTATTTTTAGACACTAAATATGCGAAACCATAATAATCCATTGACTACAATTTGAGTAACAGGTTAAAACAGACAAACTTCACATTTCAACAGTACAACAAGTTCTAACGTAATTTTGGTTAATAAAAATAAATAATAAATGAATTTATAAGAAAAGAATAAACTAGTATTATTTAGTTTTACTAACAATATTATAGATAAGAATACATTTATGTTTCAAACAGACGTCGGAATTATCGAATGTGATAAAATTTTCATGTAATATAGAGAGTAGAGTGAAATGGACCTATGAAGTTTGATCAATAGTTTTTTTGCCATCTGGCTAAAAATAATAGGTGAACTTACCCCTGTGAAGTCAGGGGGTAATATAGTACGTTAAATTATCTTTAGAATTGAATGAAATACAAACCTACAAAGCAGCCTTTCAACATGTTTGCAGTAGAATAGATGTCTGAATATCATCTGGTAGCAAGCGATGGCTTTGTGATTGAGTATTAGGGACACGGGCCACTTCACCTCCATGCCGAATGAGAAAGTTTCTATTCCGGTTAGCGGCGGGCAATCCTTGTTCTGTTTGTATTCTATAAAGTTACATATGTATTAAACCGTGATTGTCACACCTATACGTTGAGTATAAAAATTATCACTTTGAGATAATGAATAACAAAGTAGTTTTTATTGGACAACGATCTGGCTGATGCATATAAATGTACGTATTATATAATAGTTTTATGTAATAATTAGTCTTTTTATACACACATTTACATAGTAGATAATAGACAAAGTGTGACGTTTCGTATAGTTTAACGTGTTTCATTCGGGAAAGAAATCAGTCAGAGTTTATATGATTATTGATTTCTCTATGACAGTCATTGTTTTTAGATTATATCTCGCTTACCTTCAAGTCAACTGCTATCAAATATAATATAGAGCAGGTAACATCCGTTAGATTTTTTATATTACATAGATTTAGCGTTTTAGTGTTTTTTAGTAGTTTCAGTGGATTATATAAGTATAATAGAATAAGTGCAACAGTGACAGCCGGGACATATCCCTATGTGTATGACGACAGACTTTCAATTAGAAGATGGTAACTAGCTAAAAAGTCATTAGAAAATACTCTACCACCATGCTATAATTTCACCAGTATGTTATCCTTTACCGAATGTTGAGGCTCATTGCAGAAATTCAAACTCACGTCCATCGTCGCTGATTCCGTACACGCTACCACTGAGCCATAATTGCAGAAAAAGGATCACTTTCAGTACCAACATGAAAATACTAATTTGTCTGAGAATTAGCATTATATAGACATTGATTCTACTTGTAACTTTAATTCGACGAAACTACCCATATCTTTTAATAATTCAATAAACAGTTTTATAGATATTTATTTCAGTACCTGGGTGACCGAGTTCAGCTTGTTTTTTTTTCAATGTGTTTATTTCAAAAACCGTATTTAGATATAAATCAAATATTGATTAAGCATTCACATTTTACATACGTATGAACTGATAATTGAAATAAAAGAAAAGATGCATGTAATTCATCATTTCGATATAATAATTTTCTTAAAACAATCAGTTTTTACGGAAAATACAACCGTATAGGTGGTTTCAAAAAGCAAGAATCTGTCTAAATACAAAATTTCCTTCAAATCGTTAGAGCTGTTTTCGAAATAACCTAAATATATATATACACATATACAAGAATTGCTCAATTAATAGTATTAGCTAGAATAAAATATATATATATATATATATATATATATATATATATATATATATATATATATATGTATATTGTCAAAGTAAACGTAAATTAAACTCAACAATACCTTTCTCATCTTCGGTTTCTATAGATAATATTTTGAACATTTGGAATTGTAGATCATATGGCAAAAGTTCCACTCTCATGTCTTCATTGTACGGATCATGGCTTGCAGCTGAAAGCCTGTAACAAAATAAACAAAATATATAATAAGACCTCTTATAATTATTGTAACAATATAATTATTTAGGAATGATAGATAATACACTAAACACAATTTATGATCAAAGTAAATAATTTTATATATAGAAATATAACTTTGCAGTTATAAAAATGGAATCATAATAATTATAATTTTTTCTGTAATGAAATATGAAATTGTGGATAGATATCTATGATAAATTTCCGGTTGTAGTAATAAGCCACTTTAACGCATTGAAAATCCAAAGTGAATACTGATATAAACAAGGGAGCTGCTTTTCCAATTTCACGAAGCTAGAACCATCGAGATACAGATTCTGGATAAGGAATATAAGGTGCTGAGGTACTCAATCGAACACTTTGGCATAGTCTATAATATAAAGCACAAAACCAGCGGATTCTTATATTCTCTACATTTTTTTATGAGAATCTGAACAATCAACACACAAGTGCCTTTTCCAGCCAAAAAACCAGATTGCTCACTCAGTATTTCGTCTTCTAAAAAAGATGAGAGCATAGTGTTTATAATGCGCAGGAGTATTTTGCTAGCATGTGGCATGAGTGATAGCATTCGATGGTTTTCATATTTTCATGTGAAAGCTTTTTTATGTAATGGGATGACTGTAGATCTAATCCAGTCAACTGGCCATCGGCCTGTTCACCAGATCATTTTGCATATCTGATGGACGATCTTAGTCCCTTCTACACACAACTGTTAATGAATCGCTGCTGACACACCATCATAACCTACAGCTTTATGTTTTAAATCCTTTTGATGGCATCTTGACCCTCAGTAAGTCTCTCAGTAAATCTATATCTAGTGACGTAAATATAAGGTGGCAGAGCTGGCAAAATGTCACGGGTCCCGTGTCAAATATTTTTAACAAAATTTAGTAAAAATTATAAGCTTTAGAGTACTTAAAATTAATTAAAGTTAGCCACAATTAAAGGGCATATACAAATCCAAATAAATTTCAGATTTAAACGCATTCATAAGAAAAGGATCAATTTAAACCCCTTTCAATTGACTATTCTGTGTATTGGAAATTTAATGGCCCGAAACTATAAACCTTGATGATATAATTGATACTTTTGCGGAACAAAAAGCTCGGAGTATAGAATTTAAATTTTTTCCTATGGAATAAGGGGCAAACTTGCTAGCGTGTCACCTGATAGTAAGTGATCACCGTCGCCCATGGGCAGCCACAACACCAGAAGAATCATAGGTTCATTGCCGGCCTTTATAGGGCGGACTGGCTCTCAAGTGCAATGGCCGGAACACACTTATAGGTATTTGGCGGCAGTTTCTCAACTTGAGGGTGGTAACTAGCCAGGCGAGCGTTATTCAAAGCCCTAACACCATGTTATGGTTTCCTCACGATGTTTTCCTTCACCGAAAGCTCAAGCTCATTGTAGGTGGTTGGATTCAAACTCACATCTCATGACGTAGCGTTGCTACATGCTACCACTGAGTTATCATCGCTTTGCATATCTTGTTACGATGAAATTGTAATTATAAATATGTAATAACTATGCATTTAAAAGTTAAATTCATTAGATATTTAATTTGACATTTTAGTAGATTTTACGTGCGGCTTCGCTCACGTTAGTATTGATTTTATCAAAGAAATCGGTTGACGCAATAAAAAGTTTCATACAAAGTTTATTCCTCTGTTTATCCAACTTCCTAGAAATTATTCGAGGAAAAAAGAAGCCTATAACCGTCTCCAGGTTCGCATCTGTCTTTATACCAAAATTCATCATAATCTATTCAGCGGTTTAGGTGTGAGAACGTAACAAACAAATGCACTTTCGCATTTATAATATTAGTAAGGATAAGTAACTACTTAGGTGATTTATTAAAATTAAAACAATATTTCATGAGGCCCCATCGCATGAATTTGCCACAGACTTCAGATGGGTAGTAACGTCACTGTCTAAATAAAAATGTTAATTTACCTTAAACAGAGTCCCAATAGTGACTCTAATTTTGAAGGTATTATGTCATCAATTTTCTTAGATAGTTCTTGTTCCGTTGCATCCATAAACTGTACTATAAAGTCGCCTTGGCTCATGAGAAAATAGTTCTTCACTGATTTCAAACGTCCCATAAGATCATATTCCTTCAATAATAATTCCAATAGAGATTTACTGGCAAAAGCGTAAGCTTTTTGTATAATGGCACCATAGTTTTGTTCTCGTAAAGAATATTTAATTTCCTCCGTTAGCGTTTTTGTTATCGGTTTACCTTAAAATTATGCATTACATACTATAGGGAACTTTAAAGAAATTTTATTTAAATGGCGAACAGGGACAATGTTATATCCAACTTCGCAAATATCGATGTATTTCTAGAAATAAAGAGCTAATAAATTAACAAAATCCTAATCATTTCAAATTTTAACTATAGCTTCTAATTAGCAAACACGGGCTAAACTGCATATTTTATCTCAAAACACGAGTTTACATTTATTTAAAAATATACGATTTGTTAAGATTTTGTAAGGATTTATAAGTATTTTAATGATAGAAAATATTTTAAATCAAATAGTATATACTGAAGATGACTAACTTTTACTTATTACATTATCTTTTTGTGTTGTTTTACTTTTTAAAATATTTGTATGAAAATAATTTTCGGTTAGATAAAAATTAAACCAATAATTTCATGTTTAGGTCACATGTTTTATTTATATAGTTTCATAGGTTTGGTGTTATGACCACAATTTCACCTGATGTTAAGTGACGACACGGCCCAAGATAGTGGACACGCTAAGCCTGTAGAGGGACTGGCTCTCAAGTGTAACTGCCGGAGCACACCTATAGGTATTTTGCGGCAGATTGTCAAATTGAAGGTGGTAGCTATCCACGCGGGTATTATAAAAAGCCCTACCAACATGCTATGGTTTCCTCACGATGTTTTCCTTCACCAAAAGCTTAAGCTAATTGTAGGTGGATTCGAACTCATGTCACTTGAGGCGGCGTCTGTACACCACACTACCAACTGAGCTATCATCGTTTCCAAATAAAATTTTTGCCTTTATTGCAATAAATATGCGAAATTATTCACTCTCTCATCTAACTTACTATAAAAATACATACCGCATTGGCTAATAACATTCAAATATTTTCCAGTTCTCAGTATAATGTCTGTAAACTTATCAAGAAACTTCGGAACTCTATCCCTCTGGACGCAGTACCGTTTCTCCCAGTAATCGGCTGAATAATCGATAGGCAGTTCTTCTTTATTTATTAATTCATTGTCTTCAATCATGAATTCCTGAAATATATTACCCAACTATTAACTTACAGAGAAAAAAAATAATGGTATCTTAAACTATTTTTTTATTAACAAACGAATAATTTTATACACGTTTAATTTATGTCTTCAAGGATTCAGTCGCTTTTATTGATAACATCTAAAAAGCAATTGTATTTTTGAGCAATTAAATTGTGCCGTGCAATTCGAGTTGCAAACTAACCAAAACGAAGATGTTTATATCACACAATGGAAAATAATCTGTATCATGTATATAAAAAACTCATTTTATCGTGTTAACTAGGACTGTTTACAATGTCCTCCAATTGTCAGAATAACATAAATCTTCGTCGCAAAAAAAAACATTTTCGTTCGTGTAGAATTAATTAATGTCTTAATTTTTCAATTTGTGGGTTGGACCATTACTGCACAACATAGTCCAAATTATAACTAACAGTATTCATAGTATCAAAATAAAGTTTATACTAAAAAAAAAAACTTAACATTACTTAGGTAGTTTAAAAAAACTCATAAGTAATTAAATCTATAAATATAAACAACATTATAATACAAAATGGTAATATAAAACATAGTACAATAGAACCTCTATAAGTCGAACATGTAGGGTGACGCCAAAAAATTCGAGTGATAGAGTTTTCGACTTATAGAGAATGGAGTTTTTGGTGTTTAAAGCGAAGGGAACAAAACATGTTTTCGAGATTCCGAGGTTTTCAACTTATCGAGGTTCTACTGTATATGTAACAACAAGCAATACGTTAGCAACTTAGTTCATTAAATGTAATTAACGCGACGTTATAATACTCAGAAAGTTTTTTTTATATACAAAAAGTGTTCAGGGCTGTTCTATCTATTTTAAACAACTTAAATTTCACCTTATATTATCTGTCTACACTGCAGAAATATAGTTGAAGCGATGATAGCTTGGTAGTGTGTACAGACAATGCATCAATGAATGTGAGTTCGAATCCACCTGCAATGAACTTCAGCTTTTGTTGATCGAAGACATCATGAGGAAACCATAGCATGGTGGTAGGACTTCTCTAAAGCCTACCTAGCTACTTACCACCCTGAAGTTGAAAATCTGCCTCCAAATATAGATATGTGTTCCCGCAGTTGCTCTTGAAATTCTGTCCCTGCACTAGAGTGTGTCCACTATCTTGAGCCATGTCGTCACTAAACATCAGATGAGGTTGTGGCCATAACGTTAAACCTTAACTATAAAAAATATATTCTGTAACAAAATGCCCGTTACCTGAAATGGATCTAATATGGTGCCCTTATGGATCCATTGGTCTAAAATACTAAGATAAGGTCGGCAAGCTCGTTCGGTTAGGAATAGCGATATCTCTTGAGCTCTCGCATCACCCATGAGCGTGTTCGTTTTATCGTGCAAAACTGTTAACACAGCCCCACCACGTAATTCACTCTGAAATATATTTTTTAAAGAGATTTTATTTTTTCTCGATAGTACATTTGCTGATTGCCTTAGGAGGTTGTACAGCTTCTACAAACCTTTGGGACGATTTGCACTAGAACTCAAATCCTGTACCACAGGTCACTTTTAGAAGTATAGAATTGAGGGGAGGGGGAGCGGTGTAAAAGCAAATTCGCTTAAATCCAAAACTCGAAAGCAGCAACAAGTTAGTGAACTTACTTAAAAACTACCAATTTTGGACTAAAGCAGATTTGCATTTACACCGCTCAATTAAGAGACAGATAGTAAACAGTAGTAGTAGTCATAGTAGACAGGAGTAGTAAAAAAATCCCTTTATGACTTCCTCTCTCAATCCGTAAACACATTACCTGGACTCAAGACAAGGCGAGAGGGCCATGTGGATAGACTTAACGGGTGCTTGTCACCATCAAATACCAAGACCTAAAGTAACATATACACTCAAACCCACGTGTTACCAGACACCAGGGACAGCTACACACTTCTTCTAATTAACACAAAACAAATAATTATTGTCCTGAGGCAGATTTGAACATACAGCACTAAGCAAGGTGGCAGCGACCAAGCAACCAATAAAAACACTAGGGCAAACATAAAGTTTTTTTTTATACTTCCTTGGACTATCTTTACAATCACATTAGACAGGAATCTGAAGAGGCTAATAATAAGCTGAACCTAAAGGGATTTGATTGATAAGCAGCCTCCCTAACAAAACTATATGTGCTTATCAGTAGATTTTCAACTGGATAGAGGCTAATCAGTTTGAAAATTAGGAAACGCAATGATGCTATTGCCCCTTGCAATATTTTTCTTTTAAAACAAACAGGTAGTAAAACATACACTAGGTTCATAAGGTTCAGGTTTTGAAGCGATGATAGCTCAGTTGACAGTGTGTACGGATGCTGCGTCAAGGGACGTGAGTTCGAATCCACCTGCAATGAGTTTGAGCTTTCGGTGAAGGAAAACATCGTGATGAATCTATAGCAAAGTTTCTAGATAATCTGCCACCAAATCCCTATAGGTGTGTTTCAGCAGTTGCACTTGAGAGCCAGTACCGTTCGCGTATCCACCATCTTAGGCCACATCGTCACTTAACCACAGGTGAAATTGTGGCCATAACACTAAACCTATTAACTATAAAAATAAAACAACCGCTAAATTAGCATGCTTAAACCAGGGCATATCCAAATGCCAAGATTCATGTAACCTAACATAATACTGTGGACTCCTATATTGAACATTTACAAATCTAGATAATACAGTAGGGAACATTATTAAAAGGACTACAATTATTTACCTTTCCTATATTAGTGACTATTGCGGCAAGAACTTGCATTGTGTGCATAGTTGGCAAGACAAAATACCACAATTTTTGTAGTGTTAAATTCTCAGACATGTGTTCAGTTTCCAATTGAGCTATCATTGTCTGAAACATGAATTAGTTAACAAAAATGTACCTAAAGATGTCATAAATTTGAAAAGCTTATTAATTACTAACTATGTATGTGAATTTCCTACTATTGATGGTAGCGTGATGTTAAATTGCCTTCCTCAATGATTGCTCTATCAAATACAAAAATAATTTTTAGGATTCAACTGGTAGTTCTTAAGATTAGCTTGTTCAAACAAAGAAACTTTTTTGCTTTATAATATTAAGAGATTTGATGAAATGATGACTTAATACAAAAGCATATTATGGCTCCATTCCACTTAGCGTTCACAACGCCCACGACCGCGGTTTTACCCGTTCCAGTTGCGAGCATTACAATAAAGTGAGTTGAATCAGTCCACCCTTGACGATGGATCGATGTGAGCTTGTGGTGAGTGAAAATAACGACGTTTTAGTTACATTTTCGCTGCGATCACAATGGCGCCAAATAAAGCGATGATAGCTTAGTGGTAGTGTGCACGGACGCAGGGTCAAAGGTCGTGAGTTCGAATCCACCTTTAATGAGCTTGAGTTTTCGGTGAAGGAAAACATCCTGAGGAAACTATAGTATGGGCTTTTTCTAATGCCCGCCTAGCTAGCTACCACTCTCAAGTTGAAAATGTGCCGCCACATACCAATAGGTGTGTTCTAACACTTGCACTTGAGAGCCAGTCCCTCAACACGTTTAGCGTGTCAACCAACTTGGGCCATATCGTCACTTAAGATCAGATGAGATTATGACCACAATCCATAACCTTAACTATAAAAAAAATGGCGATGATCATCCTGTGAAAGCTGAAGGCATATTATGTATGTTTAAACACTAAGTGGATTAATCCTATATGTAAGTAAAGAATTGCTTTCAATTTTACATCACAAGCATATAGATTCTAAGTCTATATAACTATACTGACAAAAAATCAGCAGGAATAAATACAAGTACTAACATAATAATCCTTCAATAAAATCTCAATAGCAGCAACCAATGCATGTAATACTTGTCCGGACCACATATCACATTGCTCAATAAACCTCCTAACAATAGAATAATTAGAGGCCAATGGTAACATTTGTTGGACTATTTGCCTCAATGCATCATCCAAATCATCAGATATCAAGAATGTTCTTGGGTCATATGTAGCTTTGACTGTTTGGTGCACAATATAGTTTCCAGGAACACCAGAAAAAATGTATAATAGTTCATCTATGATAATATTTTCTTGAGAAGCTAAAGGAATACCAGCTGAAATATGAAACAATAATGTAACATACTATAGACAAAACTAAGTTATTACATTTATAACAATAGCTATATCACATAACATTAAGTGTTACCAAAACAATATACCCTTTACTACCATTTACATAATATATATGTATTTACTAATTTATTACAAAAGAATTATGTTTACAATTCTATTGTTATACATTTCCTGATAAATTATATATGTAATTTTGTTTATGATGACTACCTGACCATTTTCAGTCACAGAGACTGTTTCAACTCTGGGCTTTGATGTGGCTTTCTTTGTGTGTAATTTTGTTTATTTTCTGAACTATTATTATTTATTAGAACAATTTGGTTGCAATTTTTTTTATTACTAAACAAAAATTATTTACTGCTCAAAAGTTGTAGATTAAAATTGTATATGCTCTAGAACACTGGAGGCCAAACTTTTACAGCATGGTGGGTGCAAGTTTTTTATTTGCTAGGTTAGGAGAGAGAATAAAAATAAACATATATTAGTGTTATAATAATACAATAAAATGATTATAGTACACTGTGAATTATAATATTAATAATAATTACTTTAAAATTATTTTCATATGGTTAAGAAAAGTTTAAAAAATAGTATTTTTACAAACATACAAGGGGCGCATTACAGATTCACCATGTGCACACATGCGCTCATGGGTGCAGGGTTGACCACCACTGCTCTAGAATATAATCTATTAACAAATTATTTGTAATTCTTAATTACAAATAAAATTACTGGTATTTAGTACTTACCTAAAGAAGCTATAATTGGGACTGGTTCCTTAGGAAAGTCCCATGACATTGCTGCATGATCTTTCTGCCAATTAGGCAAGTCAAGACTGTTGTACCAATTAGGGCGGAGTTTTGACTCTTTTTCTTCATATGGTTTCATGACAAACTTTTTACTTTCATCTACTGCTTTCAGCAATTTATCTTTAATCTGTAAAATTAAAAGTTGATATAATCAATAATTAATTTTTAATAAAAGCATTTTAATTTATGATGAAATACAAATTTACTTGTGGCAGGTCGTCCTTTGTTATTTGATGCTTATTATCACCTAATATAGGTTTAGGGGCAACTTTCGGCTTGGAACTTTTAATTTTCTTTTCATCACAAACTAACTTGTAAAACAATGCTATAATATCTGGCAAATTATCAGCACTGAAAGTAAGCAGATTGTTGTAGTTAGTTCAAAAGTATTAATTGTATTTTGTTTCCATATATAGTATAATTGAAATGTATATTTTATTTAGCTTTAGCTATTTAAATCAAGTACATATATATATATATATATATATATATATATATATATATATATGAACATTATTTGTATCAAAATATATGTAGAGAAATTTTCATGAACAGAAATAATAAAAACTGAAAACAATATTCTTATTAATTGTTACACTTATTACAATATATTTTAATTAAAAAAAAAAACCATAAAAACATCAGATATTCTGGTAGAAAAATTCATTTCACACAAGTCAAGTGCTACTACAAGTACCTATTTAAGTAAAAATAAAGCAATACTATGATTTGTTGATTAAATAATATAGTTAAACACCTTTAATCAATTCAGTGGTACATATTGATTTAGAGATTTATTTTTGAAAAATAATGTAGAATGTTGATATTAAGATGATGCTTACAAACAGTGCATCCAAGATTAAGCAATTAAATAATCCATAGTTAATGCTACATGCTAGAGAGTAGTGTGAAAGTATGTTGACACCCTAGTAACTGCAGTTATTATGAATGAATGGATTTTCTTAATATAATCAAATAGTTCTTATAATTATCTTGAGCATATACATACATATAATTGAATATTATCCATTAAGATATAAAGAAAGTAACTTTAGAATGCAGACTACGGAAACAAGTTCTAAAAGGCATTTTAAACTAAAATAAGAAGACCCTGTTGAATATAACATAATCAATATTTTTTCTATTCTGTTCTTAAAACTACAGGTTTCTTCTATACAAAATATTCACATTTATATAAATTAAGTACACCCTTCTTTAATTTTATACATGCTACTGGTATGTATTATAAATTTCATTCAATTACTTACTTTCTGTTCCTAAGTTCCTCATACTTCTTAAGGAAAATCTTCGCGTTCGAAGCTTTCAGCGCTAACCTTTGTGCGTATTCGTTTACCTGTTTTGGCGATAGATTACTATTACCATAATTGGGATCGTTTTGTATGTAATCCAAAACAGTATCCACTTCTAAACTACTTCTGCAATTATAATTGAAAACGTATAACAAATAATATTTTACACCATAACATATTCATTTACGAAAAAATTACCCCAAAACATCAATAAGCTCCTTTATAGTATCTTGCATTTTATCTTTAGAGAAGATCCAGTTTTGATACATTTATCGGTAATATTTTCAAAATTAAACAAGCTTCTTGTTATGACAAATTGACAGTGACAGTTCGGTATAGACATTTTTTTTTAATATAGTTTTCCCCGTGCAATTTTGTAAGGAAAAGGTAGAGATATCTAGACCATGTAGCCAAGTCAGATATTGTTTTAAAAGCATACGATACTATCTGCAACAAGATGGTGAGTCTCTTGTTGAAACTCTATTGGGTGATATATCATATTCCAAATGATTATTTACAATTCACTGAACCTATGCTCTTCAACTATACTACATTACGTGAAATGTCACCTCAATTTACACAATATAGGGCTAAACAACTAAGTATATTAAATAAAATAAAAATCACAAAATTACAGATTAAGATCCCGCCAAAAACTCCTGGTATAGGAATATTATGTTTTAGTAAAGGACGGAGCGACAAAAAAATGTTATTAAAAATTTATTTTTTCTATTTTATGATAAGGCAAGAGTTTAGAAACCTTGGAGTCTAGAAAGGTTTTATTTTAAAGTCTGAATTAAGTTTAAAAGGTCAAAGCTATGTTTTTAGTGATATTTAGTATGAATGCTGGAGCCATGAGTAGTTTTTTTTTTTCACATTTATAATATTCACAATTTCTTTAAAGACTTAATTTTCTGTATTTATCAGTAATGGTTATGTCCTTGTTCTTTTTTGTAAAGAAGTGGCCAACATATGTATCCAACAGAATAATTAAATATCTCGGACAGAAGACTGAATTACAGAGTATATGGGACATTCGGTTATTCAAAAGTATATAGAGCGATTTATACACTTAACTTCTTTAAAAATACATAATAAATAGTTCTTCACGAATTCTACTTTGCAAACGTAATAAAAAGTTTCATGCCAAGTTTATCTCTCTCTTTACCCCATTTATAATTTTTTTTTTTTTGCGTTAAAAAGTAGTCTGTCACCGTCTCCAGGTTCCTATCTAGCTCTATACAAAAACTCATCGAAATCGAATCAGTGGTTTAGGCATTAAAAGGTAACAGACTCACTTTTCACACTTGATCAAAACGACAAAGTCACAAACAAGAGTTTAATGATCTTGTATAGTACTAAGACAAAAGTTTTAGTAATTAGGTAATTTATTTTTTCGTTGCCAACCACATGAGACGAAGTCCAAAACAAAATTATTCTGTTTTATATTGCGATGTATGCAAAATAATTACAGAAAAATTAAATTGGATCCAGAAGAATATAGTGCAATGACAAAGATGAGAATGATAATGATAAAGTTAGCAAAAGACTCATGATATCTGTAGGTGTAATCTATTTTTCCAATTTGGTTAAGACAGCACCAATTTAATCTAAGGTCGCAAGATTTGCACACACCTCTACAACATTATATACCATTATATCTGGCAGCTTGAAGCCGTTCTCAAAACGAGTTTATAAACTATAAAACGCCATAATCAACTTATTATGAGCCTTTATCCCATCAGTATAGGTATACGAGTATTAACGCTATTCAGAAAAAAAAAGTTGACAGTAACGGGACGCCCGACAGATGTGAATCATTTAATTTAATATTAGAATCTCTCTGTCTATCTCTCTCTCTCTCTTCCAAGATATAAATCCCATATGGCGGTGGAGTCACCTTTTTTCCTTTTCTCTTCCACTTAACTCTATTCTCGACATCGTCTTCAGAGACTTGGCACTCCTTCATGTCCCGTTGCCTTACATTCTTCCACCCGGTTTTAGGTCTTTCTCTGGGTCTTCGACCGACGAGGGAAGACTGCATATAAACTAATTTAATAATATAATGAATAATTAATAAATATAAATAAAGTAATATATATAACGACGACACAAGACTGTCATGACGTTACGGCATACTGATCGATTTTACTGCCAAGGTGTGCCAATAAGTCTAATATCAAAAATGTGGAACGCTACACGGTTTTTTATGACATGTCATATTTTCACAAGGACCATGTGAATTCTCTGCATCGTTCCAATTTTAGCAATTGTGATGTCAAAGTACACGGTAAAGATAATTTTTTAGTATATTTTATTCTCGTTGTTGTAAAGTAGAAACAAAGATTACATGACCATACAGCCATGTTAAGATGCAGAGTAAAAACCATCAGTTAATGTTATATAGTTCAAATCGCTTAATAAAATTGTAGCGATATCCTTTGTCGTATTCCTCTGGCATCTCTCTTTTCAAACCGCTGGCACGCAGGCCGATATTACGGCCAGTGACAATTACAAAGGACGTCACAAAATCATACTCGATTACTCGTCTTTACTCGATTTATATTACGTTTTTACCTCTCGCAAGTTAAAATTCTGACCAATTCTGACCAGCATTTCTCAAACCAAAGGTCATAAACGGAAAATCAAAGAGGCCAAATGGCGTAGTTATTACAAACATCTTCTTCCGCAACAGGTATTTGCAGATACGCTTTTATTAAATCCAAGGTGCTGAAGATATTTGCCCCTCATAAACTGTTGTTGAAATCGCCAATGTGACGCACGGGGTAGCGATCTGCGAGGGTGCTAGCATTGAGAGCCCTATAATCACCACAAGGTCGCCAGCTGCAATCTTTTTTCTGTTTCATGTGTAACGGTGAAGACCAGGGGCTATCTGACGGTCTGGCAGTAACACACTGTATCATACTGTTAAATTCTTCTTTAGCCGCCTGTAATTTAAGGAGGCCGAGCCGGCGTGGGCGATACGAAACAGGTGGACCATCTGTCGTCTTAATAAAATGTTTTGTAGTATGCTTGATTTCCCTCGGGAAACCAGGGGGTTGAATAATGTTCGGAAACTCCGCGAGTAAATCACTGAATATTCCAGTGGTTTCAGTAACGACTTTAGTACTGGGTTGGTCAACTGAAGCTATGAAAGCAGGTGCATAAATTCCAGTTTTACCATCCACTAGTCGCATGTTAACACAGTCTGGTAGTAAATGGTAATGTACTAAGAAATCCGATTCTATTATGGGTGTGCTGACATCGACTATGATGAAGTTCCATCGAAAGTCACGGCGCAACCCAACGTTGAGTGATTGTTGAATGTTCAGGAAAGTTTTAATAACGCTTCCATTGGCAGCACTGAGATTATAGTTGGAACGTGAACGTCGGCCTCCAACATATTTAAGTGGCATACAGCATAAATCAAAACCGGTATCAATTAAAAACTGACATTTCGAATTTTGATCTGTCACGAATAAAAGGCGACATTTTAATCAGCAATCGGTTATCGCCCTTACTGACGACCTTATTAGTTTTCCTTCCAGGCACAGGGATGCTGGCATTTGCGGGCGTCCGCTTGATAAGTTTTATGATACCAGCAAATATGATCGCTTCTTTTTGAGTTAGGTGATATGGTTCTTAACAGCGATCTTCGCCTGAAACGATTAATGGGTGGGCGGTTCCGGTAATCTCTGCTTAGTGCCGCCACTTGATGTGTAAGTTCATCCAAACGTGTCGTAAGATCTACTAGTTGGTCCGTAGATGTTGTAATAGTATGCACAGATGCATGTGCTCCAGTGGTTGATGATAAGTCTATTATTTTCTCTGCTAAATCGGCTACTTTATCTAAAGTAACATCGACTTGTACTGATAAATTAGCCTGAATGTTGGTTGGTAATCTTTGCAGCCATAATTGGCGTAAAATATTTTCATGAGTGAAAGTGTTACCTGCTAAAGACCTTAGATGTCGAAGAAATTTTGATAGTTTTCGATCACCGAGTTCCTCTTCCGATAATAGTTGTCGGATTCGCTGTTCTTGGGAAGTGGAGACTCTACGTATAAGCTCAGCCTTAATCTTTTCGTAACGGTTACCAGCTGGTGGACTAATTATAACATCCTCAACCTCGTGTCTAATTGAGCTACAACATAATTAAATTTTGTAACGTCGGCAGTTATGCTACATAAGACAAACTGTGCTTCAATTTGGGCGAACCAAAGGGCCGGTTTTTCTGACCAAAAGGGTGGAAATTTGATCGCTACTTTCGAAACAGTTGGAGTCATGGGAGGTGATATGGCTATCTGTGATTGTTCTACCGACATACTTTCAATAAAATATGTTAAAAAACAATAATAATATACAAAACTTATGAATGAACGTTAGTAAAATAAATGTTAAAATTAACTAAGTAACTAAGGTTTACATAAATAGTAATTTTATTATAGAATAATAAAACAAAATGTGGCGCGAAGCTTTGTCCGTTGTTCTCGATAGTGATGACTTCGGAATGTATCCAGCGGCTGGGTACAGATACACACTGTGTCTCGTGTATATGTATTCGGACGTATTGAATGATATATCATAGATCTTGTTGCGTTTCAAACTACCGCAGCGTAGACTATTTGGTCTTAAACCCATTGTTAGGAATAGTTCTAATGACGGCAAGGGATACATACAACTCGGCCGATGCGTAACTTATTTCCAACGTAATTTTAAATGTGTCATTATACACTGACGGTGATAATATACAGATCCATCCTCTGTCATATCCCTCTGACATCTGTCTTTTCAAACCGCTGGCACGCAGGCCGATATTACGGCCAGTGACAATTACAAAGGACGCCACAAAATCATACTCGGTTATTCGTCTTTACTCGATTTATATTACGTTTTTACCTCTCGCAAGTTAAAATTATGTCGTGAAACACTTTGCGATGATTTCTAGCAGACGAACTTACGAATCGGCGTTATTTTTATACATAATTTACCATGATAATGCCTTCATATACACATTCAGTTAACATTTGGTATCATGTGATCGACCCAGACTTAGATTTAAAAGAAGGAGGGTCGGCCAACATTTGTTTCTGAGGCTTCAAAATCTTTAAAAGTAGGGAGCATATATTTGGATATTATAGTATTATCTTATACTATTTACATATTTTTTTGAAGCACTTTATTTTGTGAGTATTGATTGATGCTGAGATTAAGTTAGTTTAATATAGATTAAATATACTAATTATTAATCGTTGTTATGATAATATCAATTTTTACATCGATACTAGAGACTATTAATATTTGGCTCTAGTGAAATGGGAAACCTTTTGAGCACTTTATCTATAATTTACTGGTTTTTGCACAACTCATACCACGACACTTCAAATAATTTATATCATATTTTGTAAAATTGTTCTGGAATAGCATGAAAGAGGTTTTGAATAAATGCAAACAAAACGAAAAAGTAATAATGATAGGAGATTTTAATGGTTGGGTAGGAGTGAAGCGAGATGGATATGAAAGTGTGCTTGGAAAGTTTGATGACAATAGAGTGAATGAAAATGGGGAAAGTCTGTTGGAAGTGTTTTTAGAGTGGAATCTTCTGATAACGAATACAATGTTTGACCATAAAAAGATCCATTCGTACACTAGAGAAGAAGGTAGTTTTCGAAGTATGATCGATATTGTTATTGTGGATGCAAGGTTAAGGAATAATGTGATAGACACTTGAGCATATCGCGGAACTGGTATCAGCACGGACCATTTTCTGGTGATAAGCCGAATAAGAGGTTTATTTAAGTGATGGCGGTACCGTTTGAAAGAGCCTATTAGTCTACTAGAACGTATAAAAGTTGAAAAACTGGAAGTGAAAGAGGTGAATACGGAGGCCCTGCTGTTGCATGGGCCTCGTCGGGGGCCACCACCGGGAGCCAGCCTCTACATAGACGGGGTAAGGGTCCGGGTTGGGGCCCAGATGAAATATCTGGGCCTTACCCTGGACGGACGATGGCAGTTCGAGTCCCACTTCAAGGGACTGGGGCCGCGTATCGTCGGTGCAGCAGCGGCGCTCGCTCGGTTCCTCCCGAACACGGGAGGACCTGGTGCGAAGTGCCACTAGTTGTACGCGGTGGCCATCCGCAGCATGGCTACTTACGGAGCACCGTGCTGGGTGGACGCTCTCAACGCCCACAACAAGCGTGTGCTGCGCGCTACCCAGCGCACGGTGGCGTTGAGGATGATCCGGGTATACCGTACGGTATCATCAGTGGCGGCCATGGTGTTGGCTGGATCCCTGCCGTGGGAGCTGGAGGCTTTACTTCTTGCTGCTGTGTACACAGACACGTTGGTAAGAAAGGCAAGAAGAGAACCTCCAGCTTCCACGGAGTTAGTGATTAGGAGGAAAAGAGCCCGCATCGACCTGTTGCGGTGCTGGGCGGAGGACCTGGTGGACGAGCGCTATGGACGATATACCATAGACGCTGTTCGCCCGGTCCTCCAAGAATGGTGTTGTAGGGGGCACGGCTCCCTGACGTTTCGTCTTGTGCAGGTACTATCCGGACATGGATGCTTTGGGTGGTACCTGCACAAGATCGTGCGTAAGGAGCCGACCGCCACCTGCCATGAGTGCGGTGCGGCGGAGGACACTGCGCAGCACACTTTGTCTTAATGTGCTGCGTGGTCCGGGCCGCGCCGCACCCTGGAGGCGTCGGTGGGGACAGACCTCTCGCTGCCGGGTGAAGTAAAAGCCATGCTCGGTAGCGAGAGTGTTTGGAATGAGGTGGCCTCCTTCTGTGAACATGTTATGTTACAGAAGGAGGCCGCGGAGAGGGCTCGTGAAGCAGACCTGCACTGGAACCCTCTCCACCGTAGACGAATTGGTGGTCGTAGGAACCGGTAAGCCCGTACCCTTCTACCGCCTAAAGCCGAACTGAGGGGGGTGGGTCGGGGGACTCATCTCCCATTGCACCAGTCCGGACGACTGCAAGGGCAGCTCACTAAGCTGCCCGGATGGGGCCCGGCTTTCCATCAGGCCGGGCCGATTGCTGGGGTGACGCGGTGATTGTATACACGAACCCGTGTTGCCCCGAGAAGGCGACAGATGGCCGTGGGGTTTTAGTGGGTATTCTTGGTGGTTGGCGCCGAGTGAGTCCCACATACCCCTCTTAGTCCCCATTTCCCCACGTATAAAAAAAAAAAAAGTGAAAGAGATGAGAGAGGAGTTTGTAAGTAAATTGAGTGAAAGATTCGTTACATTAGATGAAGCATGCAAAGTTGAAGAATTATGGAAGCCATTTAAAGAAGGAGTTGTGGAAGTCAATATTGATGTATGTAGTGTGAGTCAGAGAAGAAAAAAATGTAAATGAAAGACTATGAGTGAAGAAGTAAAACTGGCCTTGACTGAGAAGAAGCAAGCTTGGTTGAACTGGTTAGCTGCAATAGCTAATCAAAGAGTACAAAAAGCAACGCGTGAGGATGTATACGAGATAAGAAACGAGTATAATAGATTAAAGAGTGTGACAAAAAAATTGCTAAGGAAAAGAAAAGAGAATGATAGAAATGAATTTGATAGGCGGTTATCTGACGACTTCCAGAACAATAGTAAGTTGTTCTGGAAGTCCATAAGGTCGGCTAGAGGTGAAAATATAACTTCGCAGCTAGACAAAATCTGGAACCCGGATGGAAGTATTGTGAGAGGGGAGGAATGTATTCTAAAATGATGGAAGGAATATTTTGACATTTTGTTTGAAAAGGATGAGGGGCAAGCTCAGTCCGTATCATCCGTAGATAGAAACGAGGGATGGAATGCTGATGATATTGATATGGAAGAGATTGTGGAAGCCTTGAAAGGTATGAAGTTGGGTAAGGCTGCAGGGTATGACAGGATTACGTTCGAAATGCTGAAGGCTGGACAGGGCGTAGTTGCTAGTCATCTGTACTGTCTTTTCAATCTGTGTTGGAGGAGCGGCAAAGTACCAGAAGACTGGCGCAAGGCCGTTATCGTGCCGCTTTATAAAGGAAAAGGGTCATAGCAAGACTGTAAAAACTATAGGGGTATCAGTCTATTCAGCACCATCGGCAAACTGTATGCAAAAGTTTTGGTTAAAAGATTGATGAATGAGACGGAAGAGAAGATGTGGGATGTACAAGCGGGATTTAGGAGAGGAATGGGATGTATGGATCAAACCTTTTCCTTACGAACAATAGCCGAAATTTTTTTGACTTACAGTCAAAAGGTTTATTGCGCTGTCGTGGACTTGGGAAAGGCTTATGATAGTGTTGTGAGGAATGAATTGTGGGCGACGTTGACTATATATGGGGTGAGTGGCAACTTGATACGAGCACTGAGGTCACTCTATGAGAGTTCTAGAGCTTGTGTCAGGATTAACGGAGCCTACACAGACTGGTTTAGCATCGATAAAGGTGTTAGACAGGGATGTGTAGCGTCGCCATGGATGTTTAATCTATATATTGCTTGCTTGAAAGATTTGAAAGAGAGTGATTATGGACTTAAAATGAATGGTCTGACTAACAAATGCCTCCTATACGCTGATGACCAGGTTATACTGGCATCATCAGCTGAAGAGTTGCAGTCGATGGTCAGTATTTTGGAAAGAGCCGTAACGAGAAAAGGTATGAAAGTGAATGCTAGTAAAACGAAAGTAATGGTTTTTGAAAAGGAAGAAAGTATGACAGAGTGTACAGTTTTGATTGATGGAGAACGAGTGGAACAAGTGGAAGAATTTGTATACTTGGGGTCAATGGTTACCAGAGATGGAAAGTGTGATACTGAGCGAAAAGTTGTGTTAGGGGATCGAGTGAACGGGGCCCTGCGTAATTTTATGTTTGTGTAAATTTGTGTACTGCTATTAACTGCCATATATCAGGCATCTACTTTTAGGGGTGTTTTCCAAAAAGGTAAATTTTTTCGTGATGTTTTTTATTACGTGTCATGTGTTATTTTATGAACGAGAGTGTATACATATATATATATATATATATATATATATATATATATATTAGATTTCAAAGTAGGTAATAATCAATGTTCACTTATTATTTTATACATACAACTTATACAATAAATGTGTTTTATTATATTAGCCTGTGTATGCAGTATTATTTAGTAGCTTGACTTACGTACTTAGGTACATATCAAATTGTTAACAATTACTTATTTGAACATGTTTAGAGAATGAATCATATCAACAAATTCTATTTATCATTGACGTAATCCAAAGTGAAGAAAAACTTATCAAAAGGAATAAGATTATAAAAAACGGTGGCTCAAACTTCAAAGTAAATGTTTTGTCATAACCGTAACACGTTTTTGTATCAGTCGGCACATTACAAAGCGATGACAAAAGTTAGACAGCAGTTGGTATCTACAAAGGTTCTTTGTCATTTTCGCTTTGATTGTTTGTTAGCGAATGTAAAAAAATACAGAAAGTACCATATATTTTCATAGATTCTTCGATTTACTAGTGAAAATATTTTGATGTAGAATAATCAATAACAATGATTTCGACAAACAAAAATTGTCGAATGGTAACAACATTTTTGAGTTAAGCTTCTCCAATTACAATTAGGATTTCTATACACCCAGATCAGATTAATATAATATTGAACTTTGTATTTATGTTTCTAAAGCATTTTTTTAAATCAAATGTTAAGTTACTTAAATAGTAAAAACGACATGCCAAACTAAGAATAGATTTAACGCCTTACAATTTCTGTACAAGTTTAAATCCGCTTGAAAAGCCAATAGTGTAAAATTTCAAACAGGCGTGAAATATATTCTATGATCTCTGTGTCAGTCAATTAGACAAAGATGCTTTTAGGCAAAATAAGTTTAATTATTATTCACATGCAGGTTAATTATTTATGTATAAACAATGATAATTATTATAAATACTTACTGATCCCTGAGAGTATTTTGTACATTATCGTATACACAAAAAAGGTATACAATAAAGTAGAAAAAGTACTATGTATTTCGTATGTTTTTTTTTAAATTGAAATGTAATTCATATTTTGTTGTAATCAATATTCATCAATTGGTGAATAATATTTGGATTAAGATAATTATGAAATTTAATGGTAGTAACTATACCTACTAAGTACAAATAGGTAGGTTCCATAGACTTTTAGTAAAACCTAAATGGGATTGTTACAATGTTATGTAAAATGAGTGAAAGATGATTTTATGAAAGAGGGTATAGGAAAGATTTTATTGTTAGCACTATAAGGTTATGATATACTTTAGAAGATAAGGAAAAGCCTTTGAAACATATTAGGTATAATAGAAATTGAGATTATTAAGCAATCGCTTTGAAGAACCTGTAACAAAATGTTTTTACGTACTTTGAAGATTAAGTTGATTACATTTTATTCTTTCTGTAAAATAAGATTTATTTATATCATAAGTATTAATATCACGCGATACTGAAAGCTAAATGAGGATAAATACCATATTATTTATGGATCATTGCAGTTGTTTTTTTTGAAAAGCATCACATGAATTACCATGTGTTAATTGTTAAACACTTTAATAGGTACGCAAAAAATTCGAACAAAAAGTCATAAAATGACATTCCCCCATAAACACCTGAGTTTATTGTCCCAATGAAATACGGTGTGCCTTTGAAATCTGTTTCTGTGATGTTGGACAGGGATCGCTATTCTTTCGGCATCGATTTATGTGTTTTATACGGTCAGTCTATAAATGCCGAACTTTTATTGGCCGCGAGACGTTTACTGGTTACAAAGTGGGTGTAGATGGCGGAAGATCTTAACTATGTTGCTTCCTAGAAATACCATTTTTATATAGCAATTATCATGTGTGATGAAATAAACGAATCTTCTTTAACGTATGGACACTTATTTATAACTTCTTGCAAAAATGTTATTAGTTTTGAAGCAATAATTAAGTTCTCTTTTATTTTAGACAGTTAATAACTATTTGAGATTGTTTTTGCCAGTAGGTGATGTTTGTGATTTGCATCAAACAATCTTCTAAATTTTATTGAATTAATAATGTAGTACGTAAGTAATTGAAAGATTCATTAAGCACTTACACTTTACACTAATAGGTAAACTAAATACAAATGCTTGGCCCCTTTTAATTTTTATTGGTCGCTCTCATCAAATATTTCAGCAATATGGCTTCTACAAATGAAGGCAATTTTAGTAATCTCAAGTAAATCAGTCATGCATATTACATGATTGCACGAAGAAATTAATGAATGTATTATTACTTGTATAAAGCAAAGATCAGCAAATGATCATAAGAACTAAAACAAATATTCCATTCATAGAAATTTCCCGTAAAATTTCGGCACATAACATAATATAGTTTTGCAAGTAATATTGATAACAATAATTATACTGATGATAAACAGTTCTAAATATAATAGTTTCAAAATATCTTAATAGTAAGTTACATATATATATATATATATATATATATATATATATATATATATATATATATATATATATATATATATATATATATATATATAACATTTGATCCATCGGCATGTTCCAATACTAATATAAAAATGATCTGTTTTGTAGGTAATTTTGTATTTTATAGTTGAAATTACTTTACGCGGTACAGTGACTATAATTTACTTGTTAACATACACCATACTATACTGCACACCGACTTTAAACCGACGCGACGCGACGACGCGGCACAATAAAAAATGAATAATACTGTTGCAGATGATACGCAGTAGCTTGCGCTAGTACTAGTACTTTTTGCTTAGTGCAAGTTCTAATGTTTGTACATTAACGCCAGTCTTAATGGTAAATACTCGCGTAAGGTACGCCGCATAATATGCAAAGTACTATACCTAAGTTCTATGTATAAGGAACTTATTTTTAAAATAGACTTGGAAGAAAATTAATAGACGAACTAAGTACATTGTCTTATACCTATATTATTTATATTCAATGCGGAAAAGTTTTTTTTTAACACGCCAATCTTAGGAACTACCACTCAAATTTCTAATATTATTTTTGTTTTCGATAGACAAATCATTGAGGAAGGCTTAAGGGTATTTAACACTTCGCTACCACCGATAGGAGCAAAGCTGTATTGGAACAAATTACAAAAACGGGCAAAATATAATCAATAATTTTTAGTTTCACGTGAACGTAGTGGCAGGAATAGCTATTTATATATACACATGTATTTAAATATGTATGCATTCACACTTACTATTAGTTTTGATAGCCTGCTGCACAACAACATCTGTGTTGAAGATTAGCACCTTGTGTCATAGGAGCCTAACACACACCAAAAGTTTGGTGAAGTTGTTAATTCTCGTCAGATCATCAGATTAATCAAGTTAAAAAATTTGGAGACATGCTTATTGATATTCTAAATTGTGCTTGTATTTTTAGTATGAGAAATATCGGAATCTATGAAAATAAGAGATAGAAATAATCCGAAACATCCGCATTGCTGCATACCGGCTCGTGCGTTTCGACATCCAGTCTGAATTACAATGTACGGATAGTATGGAATATACAGAATCCAAGTAACAAGGAGCGACGTGGTACATCGGCGCAATCGACTGGTCCCTCGCGCTTCGGACCCGCGTCCGTATCCGAGCGGAATAAGAAGTAGTATTACTGTTAACTCTATTGTTCGTCGACACACTAAACAATGTATTTTTGCCCAATATGGATGGACGATTATGTCAACGAGTGTGTTTTGATTTTAAATAATGACCGACGTTGTGGTCGCATAAAGAATTGCCGCTAGGTATAGGCTATCAGCATTTCAAATGCGAAATTGTTATGGTGTTTACATGTTAAGTGCCTATATATATTGTAATGAATTGTAAAAAGTCACATGTTTTGTTTTCAAAGTGAACTGTATCTACATAAGTTCTATATGTGAGATATGACTTTTATGATAGAAAAACTTTTCGAATGTACTAGGTAACTAACCAGAATGGATATGAAGTTATTCCAAAATAGAATTCCTTGACTGTCCAGAACTTTATCCAAAAAGTCACAAGGGCTTTTTCACTTACGATGTGTTTTATATCTCGAACGCCGAAAAGTTTACAATTCAGTGCTTTCTAACTAAATTTTATGCATTCGAGAAAATTTCTTGATAATTTGGAGTTCCGCACGGTATTTACCTATACTTTAAGTGGATAACTTTTGCGAATTGGCTAATATAAACAAATTTGTATACTTCGTCCAAAACAAGTAAAAATGTTATTATCGTACTTAAACGATTAACGAGTATGGAATTTTGAAATCTGATTTATTACAGTGAGCAGGTAATTGCTTCCTAGCTTTCATTTCTATCAAATGTAGGGATTATTTCCAGTCCTGTGTATTGAGTAACCGCGGGAGACGCTACGCAATAGACATTAGGCGCTTGATGTAACCGCAAAGGCAGATGTAAACGCCGCACTACGCCGCCTCGCAACCTTTCCGCTGTTGCAACACCCCACTAGGGCTTAATTCACAGAGATTCGATAGATGTCATCATTGACAATTTTAATCGACTTTATTGATGCTGTTTCAGACAATGTAGTAATATCACTATTTACTCTGTGAGTAGTATACAACATTTTATATTATTATACACTGGCTGGGACTATATCGTACAGAAGTATTCGGAAATAAATACCTGCTTCATCAGTGTCAGACATTCTAAATGTGTCAGCCTTACAAACGCGGAAATAATTATAATAATTTTATTACGTGTAATACTTTGCCTTAGGCAGTTTAGTTTCAGTACTTATAGATTTATAGTAACTGTAAAGATTACTTATAAATAACAGCAAATTTAACGTAACATATAACAAGATATGTTTCCCGTTAATCCTATACCGTCCTTAATCTGATAGATTTCTTAGAATCAAGTTCATTAACCGTAGGTTAAAGTTTTATAGATAGGTAGCAGAATTTAATTATTCGTAAACTAATAACGTCGAACCGACGCAAATTTTTCAAAACCTATCTGAAATTCGAAGCAAGAGTGTAAAATACATTATTTTAATTGTTTTCAATAGATCTACTCATATTATCGTATAAATGCAAATTGGTTGTGGTAGAGGCAGTTAGAGAGCAAAAAAATGCTTGATCTCTTTTGATTTTTTTTTTGGTTATTATGGATAGCGACAGCAGAGTATCAGATAAGTTTAGGTAAATGCTACTTTTTTAAAAATATATGCGCCAGCGCATAACCACACGTGGTTGGAAGGTTGAAGAAAGAGGGGCAGCGGAAAGGGGAGTGGAGGCCGTGTCGTGTGTCGCTGACCGCTCATACGTCTTCTTGCATAAGGAACCGCTTGTCTTTGTATTCCGGTAAGGTCTCGAAAAAGGTTGCCAACTCCAATTTACATGAAATCGACAATGTAAATCCGGTTCGGTAAAAAAACAGACCTAGAATAGTTACTACAGATACAGAAAAGTATGAAATTTCACAGATAAAATTACATAATTAATTAATAACTACAAAAATTGCAAATTTACAAAATATAATATAACATATCACAAAAATATAACAATCTGATTACAAAAACTAATTCAATAATTGACAGATAATATTCAAAGGAAAATAGAAAATAAATATTTAAGTTTGTGTTATAAATTATTTTTAATTACGACCCTATGACTCATACTTATACTGTTTCGATAGTCAATACTTGTTATCTAATATGGCTTAATATTATATCTAATATATATATATATATATACGTTCTCGTACAGGTTTGCTGCAGTATTTAAAACTGGATGTCCTGAATCTCGCAGTAGTGTTGGCAACACTTATTGCGAGCTCCCTAGCGAGAACGGTGCGAAACTATTCATGTTGACACTTCTCGCGTACTTGTTAACAATTGTCATTTTTTTGTCATTGTCATACAGATGAAGAACGGGCGGCGTTCCACGAATTCGGCGCATCTCATTAGCGACTACAAATATACTCATCGTTACTCATTATAGATGCTTTAGTGGTTTTTCCATAAAAGTGTCTCTTACATTCTTAGTTTGTTAGTTGTTAATATTTTACAACCAAAACGCTTACTGTACATACTTCTGGTTTAGGTATAGATATCCACAAATCTGGAAAAAGAATTTTATTTTTATAAATATAATATAAAGAAAACATGTTTTTTGTGTACAGTCGCTTGTATGTTACGTATGTCTATATAAGCCGATATACAGATGTCGAAAGTAATTTCTTCTCAGTTTAAAAAACGTCAAAGTTACTCTTTTGAGTGAGAATTTAACTAGTGTAATGTTATATTTTGTAAAAGTATTTTAATTGTATTATTTTATTCTGTATCATAATTTTTATAACTAGTAGTTTATGGTATAGTATAAAGTAGTTTATAAGTTGAAACTAAAAGGCAATAAGGAATAATCATGATTAATCTAAGTATATGGTTGCCAAATTATAATCGATTAGAATTACAAACATATGAAACCTAAAGTAATAATAGTTGTATAGGATTCTTAGTGCACTGAATAGAGACTCAATGGTGAAATTCGAATAAAGAAGTACTCTTGCTTTATTTGTGTTTTGATAGAAATATCATACACAAGTTGCATAACCTTTATGTGTGTTGTTGCTGCAGTTACATTTGAAAACCAATTCTTTTATTAGCATTTAGAAATATACCATTATTTGAAATGATATAGCATGATTGTGCTTAAATGTAAGCGAATAGTATAATGAAAAAGTTCACGTTATTACCTCGTAGAATATATTCTAACAGAGAATCCTGCTTAAGAGTCGGTAAAACATCGTTGGTATTTATAAATTTCTCACCGAAAAAAAAGGCAGAAACTATTAAGTATATTTAGTATTAATTTATACTATTATTAGTATTGTGCATTAAAAACCATAACAATAAATTATGGTTGAAATTATTAGGTATTTTATTTAAGCACATAGTCATACATGGCATGGTACATCCTTGCGAAGCATCGGCGGGCAGCTAGTTATATTATAAATGTGCATGTTATTATTTCATAAAATATATTGTAAATAGACTGTGAAAAAATTTAAAGATTGTTCAAGTAGGTAGAAAAGAGACAAAGCAGTGGCTGCATCAGTATGCGGCGGGGACGAACGTTTCCTGCTGGCCGCGTTCTCGCAGCCGCTATGGTAATTTAATTGCACAATACAACAGTCTAATGGATTAGTTAGCGTTAACTCGAACTGGCTGCTTAAAGCGGAAAAACCCTTTACAGTATAAATTGCTTTTCAATTATTCAATAGAGAATTTAAAGAAGTATCAATTACTTTATCAAATATTGTACACAACTTAAAATGATTCATTCATTCAACAAGTGTTCATAATATCAGTAAGGAGTTTTCTCATAATTTTTCTTTAACATCGAGCTCCTGACAAGACATAATTAGGATTAAAACATCAGATGTTCTTACTAGTAATATAATTTAGAATAGCAGAAGCAGCAGGCTCTCTATTTGCCTATCCATGCTTAAATTAAACTTGTTTTATACGTTTTTATTTCTGCTATTATTTCTATTGAGATGTTCAAACCAACCTTGAATGTTGGTGGTAGAAACGAGCAAGCTAGCAGCCTATGTTACGGTAAAAATTTGATCAGTTGCAAAATTTAATTTTGAAACAATATCTTCGATCACTTAATGATTTCTTAGGTTTACGCGAATATTATTCATTGAAATAAAACTAATTTAAACGGATTTTATCGCGGTTATTTATTAAATTTTGATACCGACGTTTCGAAAGCTTTTCAGCCTTCGTGGTCACGGGGCGGACTGAGGTGTAGGTTGTCCAGAAAAGTTTATGTTACTGAACATGATGATGATGATGATGATGATGATGATGAGTAACATAAACTTTTCTGGACGACCTACACCTCAGTCCGCCCCTTGACCACGAAGGCTGAAAAGCTTTCGAAACGTCGGTATCAAAATTTAATAAATAACCGCGATAAAATCAGTTTAAATTAGTTTTATTTCAATCTTCGATCACATAATAAGTGGATTATTTGAAAGTCCCTACATTAGTTGAAAGTTAAGAAATTCAGTTCGCATCTAAAAATCTGAATTTAATTCTATGAGTCCATATTCTATTAATAGGATAGAATATATTAGTTTATATTCTATTTTATGAGTTCCATAACATCGAAGAAGTTTTGAAATGAACAGGTAAAATAATTAGGTATGTTGAAATATGTTTCCCAAAAAAGAAGTTTATCTAAAAATTGCCAGTGTTCATTGTCAGGGTTGCCAATGACAGATTACGGTGTCGAGACGTGGTCGTTAACTATGGGTCTTCTAAGAAAGCTTAAAGATAATCGAGGGGTCTATACTCAGAAGTTCTCAGAATAATCTAATTGGAAATTCAAAGATATTAATGTAACATATAAATTCAAACAGGTTCTGTACCAACAATAATTTATATGTATATGCCTGCTCTAAATGAGTACACTATAGGTGGCATGTAATTCAAGACTTCCGTTATCAACTCAGATATTTTTTATGTTGTACAACAAAGTGACTGCGCTGCACCTGATGGATCCAAATCAGCGGCGACTGACACTGAACCAAAATTCAATTTTAGAAATACGGATTTTTAATTTCAACTGTTTTCTTGATCAGCCCGGATAATTCGTACGTTAGCATTGAAAGGTAAGTAATATTTACAGATATTGTTTAACGGTAAAATCAATACTGATTGCTTCTCAATAAATAACTATTAGAGATGTCGCAGATTCGTGATTTCTGATCCAAATATGGATATCTAAGGTATCTCATGTGTATGTAATGGATTTCGGTTATGGGTATACGGTACGTCATTTTTTGTATTTGTCAATGACTCCTTTAACTTTGTTCCTGTGTGTCAGCTACGGTTTTGAATATTTTTGTTATTTCTGAAGTAATAAAGTTAATCATAAGTATAATTACTGATTTCGTAACAATTTCTCATAAATGTCCTAATAATTATACACTATTTTTTATATCGTGAGGAAATGCATCAACTGGGAAATGCGCTAGTCACCGGGAATACCCAATAAAATCCCACGGCTATCTGTCGCCATGCCGGGGTGACGCGGGTTAGAATGATAATACACTGCCTATCAAATTAATGTAAATATACTTTTTTCCCCACTGTCTAAACGAGATCTTTTAACCATGTCTATTGATGCAATAAATCACTAAAAAGCCCAGACACAGGTAAGCTTGTTTGACTAGGGGTGCTACGTGAGCCCTACAAGCGAGTCGGGCCATTGACACCGTACAGCCCAAGTCGGCGTTGTGCCAAATGTAAATAATAACTATGTACGGAACGACCCACACGTGTTACGAGCACCAAATTGTATTCAGGTCCTTGTATGACGGTAGAATTCAAATGCAATGATATTATCTAAGTACCTACTTGCCTTGCTCGTAAATATTTAAAATAAATACTTCCAAGAAGTAAGCCCCTATATCATTTACTGGTTGATTATCGATAACATTTTTAAGCAGTAAATTAAAGAAGTAAGACATATTATATTAACTAGTTATGTTTACCTCTTCTTTCGCGTGGAAATAAAAATGATTTAATATTTTTTGCCCATTTTTTTTACTTTTTCCAATACAGCTTTGTTTCTATTGGTTCTGTGATGTTAAATAACATAATGGCTTCCTCAATGATTGCTCTATCAAATACAAAAAGATTTTTTGAAATCCGTCCGGTAGTTCCTAAGTTCCATAATGCGTTCTAACAAACAAACATAAAAACAAACTTTTCCTCTTATAATGTTAATATAGATTTCAATCTTGACATACGACCACCTTATAGGAAATTCAAATTTATTGAGTTAAAATATTGTCAATGTATTCTTGTTGGGCCAAGTAGAACATATGAACAATAGAGTCTATACAGTTCAGTATACTACAAATTGTCGTACGGTGAACCAATATAGGTATGTTTTTATTATTATTTTATATAAATGGACTTGCGAAAATAATTCAAACCATTTACAGGCTGAAATTTGCATTATGTGTCTATACAATTCATATCATAAACCTAGTTCCTTGGTCACCACCCCCATAGATACTTATATAAAATTAATTCGTAACTATATCATATTCATATATTAAATATGTGACAAATTGAACACATCTATATTAATATTATAAAGCGAAAAAGTTTGCTTGTTTTAACGCGTTAATGTTAGGAACTAGAAGTTGGATTTTAACAAATTATTTTTTAGTTCATAGAGCAATCATTAAGGAAGGTTTTAAGCTATTTAACATCACGCTATAACCAATAGGGGCAAAGCTGTATTGAAAATATACAAAAACGGGCAAGAATTATTAAACAATTTTTAGTTCCACGCGAAGCGGCGGATAAAGCTAGTGAAGTAATATTGAATATCGAATTATTTATACGTATAAAGCTTTGCTCGGTATTTCCCATGAAATTGAAACATGAAAGGAAATAAAACTTTACAAATTTTATACTAATTGTCACAGAAATTATGATATTAGGATTGGCCTTGAATGCTTTCATTAACTGACGGCAAATATTGTTTAAGAATATAAGCGCTTCAGAGCGACACTTTTTGTTTATTATTACCATCACTACTAATGTGATGAAGATATAAGATAAAAAAATTTATAGTTAATGCTTAGCGTTATGGCCGTAATCAGACCTGCTCTTAAGTGACGATACGGCTCTAGTTGGTAGACACGCTTAACCTTCGGAGGAACTGGCTCTGGCTCTGGCTTAGGAGGAAGTGCAACTGGCGGAACACACCTATTGGTATTTGGCAGCAGATTTTCAACTTGAGGGTTGTAGCTAGTCAGGTGGGCATCAGGAAAAGCCCTACCACCATGCTATATTTTCATCACAATGTTTTCTTTCACCGAAAGCTCATACTCGTTGGAGGGATTCGAACTCACATCCTTGACGCGGCGTCCGTACACGCTACAATTGAACTATCGTCGTTTCAAACTCAAACATCAAAACTCTAGTCACTATATGGTATTTAAGGCTAATAGGTACTAACGATCTCTGATCCATATACCATATTGTGAGGTTACCAATCTTCCGTCTTATAAATAATGATTATAATTGATTAACTCGAATCAGAATGTTGCGCCAACTTTTGAAACCTATACTATTTGATACCTATGCATGTTTAAAACAGGAAAATATATGCTTCTTTTATAAAACAGTTGTACGAGTATGTTGTGTCTGATATAAAATCTTACAGATTTTTTTACGGTGTTAATAAAATATGTTTATCGATACGTTATTGCATAGATGTATATAGAACGTTATAGAATTCTTTGATATTAATTATTACTTTCAGTAAATACACGTAGTAGCCAATGTTTAGTATAAACGACCTAAGTTATTTCACATAGCAAATAGGCAACAGTTTTTTTATAAAACAGTCTATAAATTAACTATATTATCCATATGTGCTAATAAATGTGAGGTATTGTATGGACACGTTTTTATAATTACTATTGACCAAGACTATGATATGACTGTTTTTCTTGTATTGCTGTTTATATGTCCAGATTTCACTCCCAATAAGCTTGATCGATTTATATGTAAAATTGTAGATGGGATTCTGTTGTCAATTTATATCTGACACGCTATAAGAATTATCAATAATTTCTACATTAAATATTTATTTGTAATCATATAGTTGTAAAATCATTTTTAGCGATATTAAATTATATAAGATGATTTTGTCATTTGATAACTTTATAAATTAACAAACATAAGTGTTTTAAAACCATCTCTCAATGTAATTAGGGTCGCTGAAGGAGCTTAATTAAAAATAGGATACACGCATAGCTAATTTCCGTTATTCCAAATGATCACGAATTAAAAATTTAAGAGTTTTTAAAACTAAAACTTTAATGAAGGCAGGCTTAAATTATTCTCTACTTCTCTAAAACATACTTTTGTTTAAACTTATATAAAAGCAAAATAAGCGATTATTAAGTATTTTGACGGAATCTTTATCTGTCACATAGTAGGCTTTAGTATAATTCAACCTTATCTTTTATTGGAGTGATGTAAATTTGTAAATATCCGAAATCTTGGAGTTACGCAGTCTTGTGTCATGACTGTGAGTTTAGGACGTATCTACATCTTCTTTGACAGATCCATCGAAAAAGAATCAATGCTCTAAATCGGATTTGATAACTCCTGGTTCTACTATTCAGGAACCTCTTAATATGAGAGGTATTACCCATAGTCATGGGCAATGATGCTCAAACCTATTTTTTTTATAAAGTTTTCCTACCAGTCATATTTCTAAGATGTATTTTTTTTTATTAATAACAATTAAGCGCTTGAACACAATCTCACCTGATGGTAAGTGACGATTTGGTCTGTGATGGAACGCGCTTACTCAGCAAGTACCTGTTCACTCTCTGTTTGCAGACTCCCAGATTGTACGATATAGGAAAGACAGACGCCGGTAGTGAATTCCACTCCGTAGCAGTACGCATTATAAAAGAAGCTGCAAAACGCTTCGTGCGGATCGGGGGAATGTCAACAAAATATGGGTGAAAACCCTCGCGGCGTCTGGTCGTCCTCAGATAGAATGGAGTTGGTGGAATCAAATCGTGCAGTTCCTGAGCACACTCTCCAAAGTGTATTCTGTAAAACACTTAGAGGCAAGCCACCTTACGGCGATGATCAAGAGACAGCATATTGGCCTTCTTCAGTGCTTGTTCACCAATCAACCGACGGGCACGACGCTCGATTGAATCCAATGCAGCCAGCTGGTATTTTGCTGATCCATCCCAGAGGTGGCTACAGTATTCCACACATGACTGAACTTGCGTCCGATACAGGCTGAGAAGCTGATCACGTGTGAAATACCGTCTGACCTTAGAAAGGATCCCTAGCTTTTTTGCAGCTGTTTTTGCTTTGGTCTCAATCGAACTCCCAAAGTTGAGGTTTGCTGTTGGTTGCATTCCCAACAGCCCGAGGTTATCAGCGACTTGAAGGGAAACGCCTTGGAAAGTAGGAGCCAAGTTGAACGGACTCTCCTTCGCGGAGAAGAGACACACCTGTGTTTTATCGGCATTGAACTTTACCAGGTTCTTGCCGCCCCAGTCGGCTACGAACCTCAATTTCGAGTTCAGACGCTCGACCATAGTCTCTCTCTCATTACGGATCACTTGAAAACAAGCGCGCGGACCTGATAAGTATCTCTCAGTGACAGTGCTGTCATCTGCGTAACCAAGAATGCCCGGCTGTAGCAGATCGTTGATGTGAAGCAAGAACAGCGTCGCTTAGAGTACAGATCCCTGAGGAACTCCGGCATTAATAGCCTTGGCATCAGACGAGCAGCCATCAACAACTACTCGTATGACCTGCTCACACAGGAAGTCGTTGATCCAGATCCGCAGATTTTCGGAGATTCCATAATATCGAAGCTTGCTTAAAAGGCTGCCGTGCCAGACCCTATCAAACGCTTTAGATACATCGAGAGAAACAGCTAGAGCTTCACCGTGTTTCTCGATAACCTCGCCCCAGTAATGGGTGGCATATACCAAGAGATCTCCAGTTGATCTTTGTGGACGGAAGCCATACTGTCTATCACTGAGGATATCGTTCTGTTCGAGATATGCCAATAGTTGTTTGTTAATTATTCTCTCCATTACTTTGCAAAATATGGAAGTTAATGCAATTGGGCGATAGTTGGACGGGTCAGCACGATTTCCCTTCTTCGGAACTGGCTCTACGTTCGCAAGCTTCCAAGATGTTGGAACTATGCCGGATTCAAGGGAGAGGCGAAACAGACGTGTCAAAACAGGAGACAATTCCGGTGCACAGTGTTTGAGCACCCTGGATGAAATACTATCAGGGCCACTAGCTTTATTCACATCTAGATTACCTTACGAACATCCTTAGTGCGTATTACAATTTTTGGCATTAATGTATCACACGAAGGTATTGAAGGTGGATTTTTATTGTCAGTTTCTAGACGTCAATTTTGTGCAAACAGATCCGCGAATACATTTGCCCTTTCTGCTGCTGTATATTCTAGTGACCCATCAGGTTTCAGAATGGGTGGAAGCGAGGACCTCAGAAAGTTCGCCTCGATTGACTTAGCAAGAGACCAGAAGGCTTTGCTACCAGAAGGGTAGTTCGCCAATTTGGCTCCAACGTGACCAATATGTTGGAAGCGAGCCTTTCTGAGAACTTTCTTATAGGACTTGGCGGCTTTATTGTATGCTTTCTTCTTAGTAAGCTGATCCGAAGACTTACAGCAACGAGGTTCTGCCCATGCTTGAAAGGACAGATCTTTGATCCTTTCATATTCGGCACACTCGTCGTTAAACCATGGACGAGCTCTGCTTCCGAGTGGTACATCGGAATAATACATTACAATACAATACGTTTAATTGTACAATTATGATAACTTAATAGTTAAACTTACTGTTATTTTTATAAATTCCGATATAAAAACCAATATTTTAGAAAATACAGCGTGTTTTCCTTAAGTGAACGCCATTCCCCCTACTTCCCCTATATAAGAGAAATACTACTAACTGACTCATCACAATATATCAAGAACTACCATACCTACAGTCTTCAAATTTGGCATGGACCCATGACCTAAACACCCACTAAGAACGGATTTTATGGTCACGCGCTATTGACGGGAAAAACACGAACGAAGTCGGAGGCACCAACTAGTATTATATAAAAGTAATATTTATAGAACAAGTTACAATACCTATACCTATATAAGTTATATATATATAGTTATTATATATATATATATATATATATATATATATATATATATATATTATATAAGTCATAATAAATATTGTATGGTAACATAAAAATGTACTAAGGAAATTTTTGTATTTCACTGAACAGCGATTAGTAACAATAAACGGTTGAGGTAAACGCAAGTAGGAACACCGATGAGCAGTCACGGCTCGGTTCGAATACAAATTACGATATTTGGCGGTCACAGGCACAAACTAAAGTAAATTTATTACATAGACGGACATGGTAACATCACACACGTATCATCACGTACAAACCATGTGAAAATCACTTTATAGCGATTGATACTAGGAATGTTGTCGTAACGCTTCCGGTCACACAGACATGTTCTTTCTTGGAAAATAACAAACGTTGCATTTTGTGTACGTAATATTTTTTGTACGTACGCTATTCAATGGACGTTTTTAATTGAATACTTAATATCTCTCACGCGTCGTCAAGCTGTAAGTTAATATATGTAATAAGGAAATTAAACGGGATTTTTTTTTTTTTAACGAAGTGTTTTCACGTACCAATAAATATGTATTTTGAAGCGTAATATAGCCTGATTTATTATAGCCTCTTGTTTTAAAACGCTATGTATCACATTAAGGTATAGTGATGGAATTTTCAGAGTTTGGCTGTCATTTGCGATTCTCTCAGAACGCGCGAGCCAGAGCTTACTGATACTAATGTACCTGAGGTAATATAACAGCATTTACATTCTCAGGATAACTTACCAAGCTATATATTATATTAGATGTCCTTCTCTTGTGACGTTGTTGAAAAAACGTTCTATAGCTCACCGTGAAATTCGACTTTTTCTGTTAAAAATAACTTATTTTTCATGGGTAAGTCTTTCGTGCCATTCTTAGATGCAATTAAGGCACAGTGGTAGAAAAAATTGGGAATATTTCTGCAGGGTCAGCTAAATACACCAGGTCATTTACAACACCGTTTCTTAATCTTTTTCAGTCCACGGACCCTTAGGAAATTAAACACAATTTCAAGGATCCCTTTATACAAAAATCAGCATTCAATTTTGGGCTGTATATTTTACTTTAGCAATTTTTTTTATAGTGAAGGTTTAACGTTATGACCATAATCTCACCTGATCTTAAGTGACGATAGGACCCAGGTTGGTAGACACGCTAAACCTGTGCAGGGCCTGACTCTCAAGTGCAAATGCCGGAATACACCTATTGGTATTTGGCGGCAGATTTTTAACTTGAGGGCGGTAGCTAGCCAGGCGGACATTAAAAAAGTCCAACCACCATGCTATGGTTTCCTTACAATGTTTTTCTTCACTGAAAGCTCAAGCTTATTGTAGATGGATTCAAACTCACGTCCCTTGACGCAAAGTCCGTATACGCTGCCACTGAGCCATCATCGATTCAATATTCGCATCAAAATACGAAAAATATACTTATTCATAAAAAATAGGATATTTTGAAGGTTGGTGCTGCTTTTTCGTAACCAAGTTAATGCTCTTTGAAATGATGTTACTACTATGTTGTATTCTCAAATCGGATTCTACTTGTAATCTGTTTCTGTATATGTTTTTAAAATTTACACGAGACGAGAATAGCGTTTTGCAAAGGTATTTTACGAGAATTTTACAGCATCAAATATGATCAAATTGGATGGTTAAAATGGTTCTAAAACATTTACGATATTTTATAGTCCGCGTCCTTACATTGTATACTTATTATAAAATAAAGTTATCTGCAGCGTGTGTCTGTCTGTCTGTCTGAGCGCGATAAACTCAGAAACTGTCGAACAGATTTTCATACAGGTTTCACCAATAGACAGGGTCATTCACGAGGAAGCTTTAAATGTATAGTTAATTAAAATTATGTGTTTGTGTAAATTGGACGAAATATAACGATGAATGTCGAAGATTACAGACAAAATCATGCCGACTGGAAGCTTTAGAGGAATGTGCAGCGTAAACGGATAGAATTATAGAAAATATAATAAGGAATTATTTATCTTAATCAGTTTTCTTAAACTGTAGTAACGCTGTATGTCTATCAACTATCATTAATATAAAATAACAAAAAAAAAATTTGCTAGAAAATGATTTCAAATATATTTGGAAATTTAGCGGTTTTTGGGATAACTAGTTACGTAAATCTATTCGATAAATTTGGTAGGTATATAGGCTCTATTACCCATGCGAAGCCGGGGCGTGGTGCTAGTATTCCATGTAGTATAAGATTAATTTATATCTTGTAGTACACCCTACTCGATAAAAGATGGCAGCACATGAAATAAAGGTTTATTATTCACAGGTTTGTTCACTTTTAAATGGCGCTCTTCAAGAAACTTATTCACTCCGCAGTAATACTAAAATAAAAATGAAGTTGAGAAATTTTATTTACTATATAGTTAATAATCAATAATAAACATTCATTACATTTATTTTCTTGCAAAATTAAAGGAAAAAAAAAACATGCGTGCGTACAAAGTACACATGTCAGAAGTGAAACTTCTTTGGCGAACTAATTTATAAATCTTGTTTATATACGACGTTCGCTCTGTCTCACTTTTTCTCTCAATCTTTCTCACTCGCTTGCTCCCTACTCTCACTCCACGGCTAGTTGCTCATGCTACGTTCGCCCTGTCTTACTCTCTCTCAATCGGTCTCGATCACTCTCTCTCTCTTTTCCGACACTTCCGTTGCATACCGGCGTGACGTTTCATCTGTAAAAATTTTACCCTCATGCGCCTAAAGAAGTTTCACTTCAAAAACAATAATAATGCTTCAACAAAACTATAACTTTTATACATAGGCACATGCTATTAAATTCATACCGTTAAATGAAATGTTGATTTTAAATCATATCTTTACGTTATAAAAATATGAATATTTATGCGTATGAATGATAAGCAGAAATGGAGTTATTTGTGATTTGTTATTTATATTATAAAAATGCCATTAATGAGAGTAATGTTGCAAGTTCGTATGTATGATTATAAACAAAATATACAAATTTTTGTTCAACATACATTATCATTACGTAAAATGAGATGAGGTGTACAATTTCAGTTTTCATCAGTGACAGCCTGTCAGGTATCTAAAAGCGATTCAATAACTTACCTGAAATAGTTCTTTGGCCCTGTATGAATTCCGAGTCTAATTTCGGCGGTAAGGTAATAGATTTTAGCGAAGATTTCGAAGTAGTCGGTTGTATTGAAGAAAAGTTAAGGTAAAGCAACTAATCTAATGAAGCGATGATAGCTCAGTCGGTAGTGTCTACAGACGCCACTTCAAGGGACGTGAGTTCGAATCCAACTACAATGAACTTGAACTTTCGGTGAAGGAAAATATCGTGATGAAATCATAGCTTGGGCTTTTTTTAATACCCGCCTATCTACTACTCTCAAGTTAAAAATCTGCCGCCAAATACCTGTAGGTGTATTCCAGCAGTTACTAGGCTTAGCGTCTTCAGCATCATTTGCCACATCTTCACTTAACATCAGGAGAGATTGTGGCCATAACGCTAACCATAAAAACCCTTAATTATAAAAAAAAAAAGTTTAATTTGGCGATTTTGAAAATATATATTTCAAAGTAAAGAACAAATTTGAGAAAAGGAAAGAAAAGAAACAGAGTACAAATATATATACAATAGATATACTTATGTATTTTTAATACTAATTACTAAACTTACATTTAAAAAACTGTTATGACTTTCCATATTAAGATTTGCCATAAAAATATAGATGTCTCATATACATATGAGACCTCGTTAATTGATCACACGAAATTGGGTGTGACAGTGTTTCGTTTGCCAAACATTACGTAGTTCATAATGTATTGTATAAGCAAATCGGAGATGACTCACTTTCAGTCGTCATCGTCCATAACTCATGTCGCTACGCTCTCTGGTTCATAATTCCATGACACTGCCCGAATATAAAGGGTTTTTAATATCCGTAGTACATTTTATTTTGATTTTTACTCGAGAGCGGCAGACTGCGGGCGCATTGTACTCCCATACTTCAGTGCACTTTAAAAGAGGACCAAGAAACTTTCTATAGGCTATTTGTTCTATGACATTGGGTGATCTTCAACTTTAATTGAAGAATCCTTTCACGATGATGACTTTATATAGAGAAACTCAGTTTATTGAAATATTATTCATTTAATTTAATTTTATTGACAATTATTTATAACTTATTAGCAGTGCCTGCCACTTCGTTCATGTTGAATAAAAATTATTAATAATTTTTGCCTACTTTTGTAACTTTTTCCAATACCGCTTTGTTCCTATTGCTGAAAGCGTGATGGTAAATAGCTTAAAGTCTTGCTTAATGATTGTTCTATATTGCTGCAATATTTGAAATGGTAGTAGTAGTTAGTAGTTCCTAAGATTAGCGCGTTCAAACAAACAAACTTTTCCGCTTTATAACAAAAATATAGAGTTGAATTGTAGAAACAGTTTGCCATTAAATAAGTTGAAGAAGACAAACAGCATGAATGCATACAGTATTTTAAGATATGCAGCACATACCTGAATAAAAATTCTATAGGTTACCGTTAACTAAGTGTAAGTCTTTAGAATGCGATGGCGATTATAATTTTTATATACCTATTAGTAGTTATTCTCCGCTGACACGCTTGTCTGGGGATTTCCAAAAGTAGAAGGCCTATTAACTAAATATTTTCTTGTGGCATTACAGACACGCACTAAGAATTAATAATAAATAAAAATCTCGTCAATCTATATTATTATTACAGAACTCATTTTAAACTTTTGATTGATTTTAGTTAATGGTATAGTTATGAAATCTAATGAGTAATGTAGTAACATGATCAGTCTTATCCAGCCACTAATTAAAATCTGATATGGAAATAAAACAAAAATTATTACGAAGAGTTTTGTTGACTTGCATAGAGAGCACAGAAATCACATGTAAAACAACTGGCAGCGCTAACGTAGTTTTAAGAAATAAAAAACAACAAACATTGTGAATAGTCCAAGGTATATTTTAAATCATGTTAATAAAACTTATGTTGAAATAATATATAAGTTGGGTACCGTAGGTTTATAGACTTAATTAGGATTTACTAAGTTACAACATTGAAATGCTTCTAAAATCTTTTGGCATGCCTGTGTAGCTAATGGGTAATTATTTATCTTGAGGTTTATACCCCGATGGCATACGAGTTTTTTTAAATGCACTATATATAACATTTGTTTTCTTAAAAAGTTGATACTTGAGGCGCTTTGTTTCAATTTAATGCTGAACAGCGTTTCATTAAGGAATTCACTGTCCAAAAAACTAACGATTAGTTGCGCTTTAACAACTATAGCTGAAAAATTTCAACAATTATAATATTTCATACTAAGACAGAAGTTTACAGAACAGACAGAAGACAGAAGACCTTTATTTAAGAAAACTAATTATTGAAATTCTTTGAAAGTATAGAAAACTAAGCAAAAATGTATTTATATTTCTTTTGATTAGACTACATTGCGGAGTTTTCTATTATTTTGTTTAGGGTCTTTAAAAAACAGTTATATCAGCTCCATAATAACCTAATAACACAAGTATTAAACTCTTTCGTCTCTTCTCTGATAAAATCATCTTTCACTTATTGTATATAACATTTCAGCATCCTCATTGAATGGATTAAATTGCGGTATTTATGAGAAAAAAATACCACTTCTTGGCCGTACGTTCGGTGGGAGTCAGTGTACGGCACAATATTCCTACTTCCTCGTACCGTCGTCGTCGGCAGTCGGTAAGCACATTCGAGACGGGGAAATGTCAAGGTCGAGTACGCTCACTTCCTTTGGCTTCGTACCCAGCATGCCTATATAGACTGTCGCCTCCGCGCGCCACTCCGCCAGTATTCTCACAGACATCATTATGTTATATAGCAACCATTTTTTTTGTAGAGTTAGCGCGGCACGTAATAAAAAAAAGATCGTCATTCTGGTATTATTTTTACCTATATTAATATTATAAAGCGGAAAAGTTCGTTTGTTTGAACGCGCTTATCTTACGAATTACCCGTCCGAATAAAAAAAAATTGTATTTGATAGAGAGACTATTAGGGAATGAGCGACTTTAGGCTATTTAACATCACGCTGCCACCAATAGGAGCAAAAATTATTAAATAATTTCCAGTTCCATGCGAACGGACTTAGTTTAGTTAGTTATAAGCAGATTTTACGTTACTATTAAGTGATCAAAATATAATGAACAATTTGTTTATAAATTGTAATTATTTTGTTCATTCCTTTTAAGAACTTATAAATTTATGGTAAATATAGTCTTTAAAGGTAAAGGTAAAAGGTAAAAATCTAAGTCTTATATAGTTTTTTTTCTACAATTTACTTAGTCTTATGTGGAATCTAATTGTAGAGGTTGATAGGGATAGCAAAATTTGAATAGCCTACGGGCGGCAGTGTAAATCCGCCGCTACCCCTCGATGTAATTATAAAGCAATCATTATTATATACACTCATCAATATTGTGTAAATCTATATAAATTATAGTAATTTTGATTACTATCGAATGTGAGACCGACGCGGCCCGGGCGAGACGAAGGGCCTGGCGTAACGGCGGCGCCAATGGAGCGCGATTCCCCTAAACATTTCTTATTATATACTGTGATTTAGTACAACACTTCCGTAGAAACAATTTTATAGCATAAAAACAAAAATACTTCCTCAATATCAAACTGATCAAGGTCACTTTTCGTAATTACCTAACTCGAGAATGTGAATACAATTCATCGCACTGTACATTGCAGCCTTGGGGTACGAAGAAAACAATAAAAAGACATAGTAATGCAAAATTTAATATAATAAAAATTATATACATTACAAACCAAATATATGTCACTGACTGTCGCCGTTGTTTACGGACTGTACCAAATTTACAATCAACAAATCTTATCTGAATCTTATCATTATCTGAAGAAGGTAGTATAAAGAATACGGCACTTTACTACAGTATTAGTGAAATATACATGTCTTCTTTGTGGAAGAGTAATAACTATTCCAATTAAAAGTTTCAATTAATATTATTTACATTAACTTCATGTCACTAACATAGCGTTTCAAAAAAATTTGAAACGGGCAAATTTTTCTTCTTTTATTATTTAATTTTGTATTACTCTAATATAATAACATATTAAGATCGCGCTTGTATAAATTAATTGAATCTGTAATGACAAATACTATTATAATATTAGTATATTAGTGATGCTTAATACAGACCGCATTTTTGTTTTATTAGCCTCGGTTAATAAATAGATTTCGGGTGAGCAATTTTAATAAATAATTATGAATATCTTAGCTTTACTATTATATGTTTGGTGATCGTAATTCAAACATGTACCTACTAATTCAAAAAGTTCGAGACCAAAGTTTGATTTCAAATCAAACTCAAAGTGTAAAATGAAGTTTTATGACAATTTTAAAATAAATATGCTAACATTAAACAGCATTTACGTAGGACTGACGATGGATTATCATTCTTTCAATGGTCGCCACTGTTTTAGAATTGTCTACTGATCTTAACATAAGGTACAGTGCCAAAACTTTGCTATATTACCATAAAAAAGCATTACAATTTGTTATGTTAAAGAAACGTCTTTTTCGTCTGAGCGTATTTAACTCAACAGTGTCAGAATATACGTTTATTTGGATACTTTTAATCGTTTTGCTATTTAAGTCAAATGTATCAAAAAGTTATATTGCTGTATTCGATACTATTATATTCATGTTCTGTATTCATATTACTACTTGCATTAATTTTCACGCTACAACACAGCCTAAACCTAAAAGTTTATATACTACGTAATTTCTATATTGTCATAAATGTAGGCACTATAGAAATTTGGAGGAAAAAAGGCGACAGACGTAAATAATTTCCAGGTATGTTCCTCATGTCCTTATCAAATAGTCTACTCTTTATAAAATTTTGTAATATTTTTAGACTAATTTAATATATATGTGTGCGCAATAATGCAGGAGTTATATATAATAAAAAAGTTTTGTGTAGATCACTACTCTATGTCCATCGTTGTGCTTACTGCGAGTAAAGCAGTTTTTGTGATCATTGATGCATCAAGTGCGACTAAACGCCTACGCTTTTCCCATCGAGGCGCGTCCGTCGTGCGGTGTCTCTTGAAGCCTTATTACGAACTAATTAACTCATGTAATAATGCCGGGAATCTGCTTACCAATGTGCTCTTGTACTACATTTTTCATGGATTTCAAAATGGTATTTAAGTTTTATAATCAACAACAAATTTTATAGTATAATCGGAAATATTACTCACCTATGGTATGATGGTCAAAAAGAGCAAGTGGCGAAAATATCGTGTAATGTGTGGAATCAATAAAACGCTGATGTAAATGTAGATAAGTGCGTTGGTATTTCCGGTAATTAGTAAGCTAAAAATTTGAAATTTATTTAATACGACAAAGTTTTATTATAAAACGCAATTATTTAAATACCCTTTATTTTCAAGCAATATTTTAATTTGTTTCACAGTAAAATTTATAATTTATAAAGAATATTTGCAAAGAAATTTATAATTATACGTAGAATATGGGGAAAAAAACTAGTGAAAAATATAAAGAAACAAAATATTATCATAACCATTTCATCAAATGAAATAACATAAGTCCAATTTAATTTTGCTTTCGTGTTTGTTGCAATAATTTGTTACGATATATGTATAACAGAAGCACCTATATTTAGATGTCATGAAAATGCTTGTGCGAATTATCTAATTCGAATTGTTTCATAGTCATAAGATATTGAGCATTGTATAGCGATCATCAGTAGATAATTTTTGCTATTCTTTATTCTGAACACAAACGACCTATATTTTGAAGTTTCCTCGAGCGGTATATACGTGTTTTAGTTAATGTAAATAAAGGTACTTGCAAAAACATTGAGCATCTTACTTTAGCAGATCATTTAGAAGATCTTAATTTCAACAAAAGTAACAGCACCTATTGCGTCACTTGCGTGCTAGCAGATTGAGGATCGTGTAAGCCGGCGAGAGTGCATTCCCAGCTATCTAATGACAATGACAAAGCATCCCCGCTTTCCAAGTTCATTGACAACGAAAGTGTTGCGCATGCGTGAAAACTCGCGCCAATTATAAGCGCTGGGAGGCAACAAGTACGCGAGCGCTCGGCGGTCGTTGGTTGCGAGGCGACGCGGCCGCGGTCGGTTGAGCTCGCTTCATTGCCAAGGCCGAGCGGCGTGCTTTCTCCACGATCTACAAGCTATTACGTAGCACTCCACAGCGCTTGTATAACGTCATGTAATTGGAATTTGTTTTAGTTTGTAATAAATGGCCAGTAGCTGTTTAGGCTATTCTGAACTACCAAATAATCAACGATTATTTTTATTTACTTTACTATACTTGTTAACGTGCAGTCGAAATGTATAAATTATTAAATATTTTAATAACTAAAATTAACATTATAGCGTATATAGAGAGGTGTTATCATATTTTTATTGACTCTATAAAGTATACTTCCGATATAGGCGGTTGGATTGATAATGTTAATTGCTAGTTGTTCTTGACCTAATCTTTCGATGCCATGCTCGGCCCATTTGTGATGTATCTATGTCGAGGTACAGTTTATTCTTAGTAAGTTAATTATTACCATGCTTGATAACTCATGATGATAAATAGGAACAAATAGGGAAGTAACCTAACTTTGTAAATAAATTGAATGTAGATAGCTATTGTTATTCTAATAAATAGCCCTAATATATTTTCAAACTTAATAGGCCCTACATTGACGTCGTATACGTACATGTTATTCAAATGAAGTAATAGGCCAATCCAGCGCCCTTGTATAATAATTATTAACACTATTGAATGTAAATTACATCCTAACAAAGTTGCTGTACTGATAAAAACAGGCTACAAATTCTTCCTGAATTTCTATGATAAACAACCATATTTTTGTTCTTAGAAATTCATGAACAATCCTTTCTTAAGTTAGATAATAAACTATTAAAATTTACCTAATAATCATGTCATCTATTGACATTCATTCATCGATTAGATAATTCTATACGAGCGGAAAGTAGGTAATTACTATATTTCTACCTAATACATGTCAAAGTCAATTCCCATTTATCATTCTATATTTTATAAATAATTTGTTGGCTTGTGAAGCACAGTTATTGTTGCAATCACTATATTACTTGACTATGGAACTATATTTTCTCATATTATTTTGGCAGTAACCGGCTAACGGGCTTTTCAGGAAACTAAAGATTTGTCTGTCTCAAGGTTAAAACGTAAAATCCATTTAAGTAATACAAATTGGAAGAAGGAAAAAAATAATTGGCCAAATCATTTGTAGTTATTCACGTGTGACCGTCACTAAACGTTTCCCCATACAGGAGTTCGATAGAAATAACAACGGAAAATCCTTTACGAATGCACTTCAATTTATGGAAACATATTTCTTCGAAATAAAGTTTAATATGTTTATATTTATTGTTCTTTTCAATATAGGTGTCTTGTACCTATTATCACAAAATACCGGTCCTATTTTTGTAAACAAGATCATTGATTTCAACTCATAATATAACCAACTTGTCTGAACTAAGTTTAAAATCTTCCGCCTAGCATCAACCGATGCGTTCCGGCATTTACACTAAGAAAAGGCTGTTTTTAGTTTAATAGATTATCTACCGCCTTAAACCTTATAACTTACTATCAAGTCAGATTATAGCAAATAGTAAAACGGCAAAATATCTGTCATTAATTTGTTATAATGTGTCTCTTCTAGTATTCATTCGTTTTAGTAAACCTACACAAGTTACCCGAGTTGCTTGATCTTTACTCATAATATTTATTGGATTAGCTCAATCAATATGACCTTCTAATACCTAGATTATATCGTTATAGTGCCTCGATCTTCGTTATTTATATCTGTGATAAGTTAGAAACTTAAAATATTGGATGGTTAGGAAATTATGTCACACATGTATGTTATTCCAGTTTATAATATGTTAAAGAGGGGTTCAATGTAGTGCATTATTTATCTTAAAAGTGTTCGAATATGTTATAATAAATGAAGAAAATGAAATTGAAGCGATGATAGCTCAGTTGGTAGTTTATACGGACACCGCGTCAATTCGAATCCACCCGCAATCAGCTTGAGCTTTCAGTGAAAGAAAACATCTCGAGGAAACCATAGTAGTGTATTTATAGGTGGTGGTAACGTGATGTCAAATAGCCTAAAGCCTTCTTCAATGATTGCTCTATCAAATGCAAGGCGAATTTTAGAAATCCGATTAATATTTCCTAAGATTAGCGCATTCAAACAAACTTTGCCGATTTATAATATCAACTAGTTCTGTCCGCGACTTCTTTCGCGTGGAAATAAACATTATTTAATGACTTTTGCCCGCTATTCTAACTTTTTTCAATACAGATTTGCACGTATTGGTGGTAGTTTGATGTTAAATAGTCTAAAGCCCTCTCAATTAGTGCTCTATCAGATACAAGAATAATTTTTAAAACGGTAATATTATCTGGTAATATTAACGCGTATTAATATAATATAATGTTATTTAGTTATGCGAAACGATGCGACATACGAGTGGATTATAAAAACCTTTATTATTTCATAATCCGCGGTTTCGTTTATATTAGTAATAAATTAGATGATATCATTCATGCCCATTTATGAATGTATAGAGTAGACGATACCGAACATGTAACCTATCTTGTTAAATACATCACTTCCACACACAGTAGGCGTCAAGTCACACTTCGGTATGCGATCTCATTGACGAACATTGAACCGGGAAGTGCCAGCCGACGCTACTCCTATCACAATAGATTCAGATTCATTATTACTACTTACGTTCACTGATAATGAAAGTAATGATGTTTATGTTAAATCGATACTAACTTTTAATGTGAACTAGACTCGTACTCGAGTGTTGATTTCATGGCAACTGCGCAAAATTATATCGCAAAGTATCTGCGCCCGCGGACCACAGCCGTTTGTTACGCAATAATAATTATTGCCTTCTCGTCATTTTGAATATTTAAATATATATATAAAATATAAAGAGATTACGAGTTATGTCAATATCATTCATATTTGGTATGCTGAGCTATTGGCGAATTATTCGTACGTCCGCTATAAAAAGTTTTATTAAACCGGTTGAGGATTTAAATTATTTTTCATAACTTCTAGAAGTGTTATTCAGAGTTTTTATAATCAGTAAATCATATAATGGTACGTACTTTTCGTGTATAAAATGTCTAGAAAATCGGTTGGCACTTCGTCGGTTGTCGGTTAAAGTTGAGGATAATATATCATAAAAATCTGCTAAGCCGTTTTAGTGTTAATTCTAAATATTATATAGAGATAGACACCGTTTTTTAATAAAAAGTGACATATACACACAAAACCGTCGATAAACGTATCTATAAAGGAGTACTTCAGTTTTTTGACAGACAAGTACAAGAAAGTAATCCTATGAGTGTTCGGTTTTTGTCATTCCTAGGTACAGAATCCTAAAAAAAAACAGGTAAACGGAATATTGTAAATAAAGCTACCAATTTTTTCATGTTCTCATACGTCTCTTCGCATTCTTTAAGTAAATTCATTTATGATAAGCACAACAAACTTTTTTTTTTTTTTTATAATCACCCTGTTTTTTTTTATTATATTAGTCAACATATTTTTTCTGTATTCTCTTGCTGGTAATAGGCCTCACTTAAAAGTATAAGTATATTGGCATTATTGACATGTCAGCGATGTGAGTAGTTTAGTTTCTACCGAACTTGTTATCCATTCGTGGCCAGAACGACTAAATTGTACTTAAAACCCATTCCATACCATCCATGTATTTTATTATTTAAATAGTATATACTCTTAAAAATAAAGGAAATCAGTATTTAATATGATGCATATTCGATGGAAGAAAATAATTTACAAGTAACGCAAGCGCGATCGTTTGTAAACGCTTGTTTAATCACATCCAGCTTCCGTATCGCTTTTCAAGCATTCTTGTATCCGCTATTGCTACAAACTTGCGGATTGGAAACGTATCAATTATTACTTTCACTTTTAAGGATGTTTTATAATAATTTAAGCTTCGTACTGTATAATTTTATTCAATTACTTTAAGGATTTTTACATTAATGTGAATATATAATTCTGTAGTAAGTGGAATTTCAAAAATTATTTTTCTATTTGATAGGGCAACTATTGAGGAAGGCTTTGGGCTATTTAACATCACGCTACAATGAATAGCAGCAAAGCTGTATGGAATCCAGTTAGAAAATCGAATGGAAATGATTAAATAAAGTTTTGTTCGTATAAAGTAAGTCGCGGGCACAACTAGTATATGTATATGTATTGTAAGCAAATCATGTTTTTAATTAGCGAAAATGATTATTGGTTTTAACGTTGGCTTATGTTTTGTAGGTTATTATAGCAATTATATATATTTACCTGTCTACTATCAATCACAAAGAAATTAATAATAGTCGGCATTGATACAGAAACTTACGCAGAGATGCATCATTGAACATAATCTTTGCTTACCTATAGGTCTGAATGTACTTTTACAAAACCCTATTGGAGACCGTCGGATAAATGAACTATAGTTATAAACACGCATAAAAACTACTGCATAATGCGTACGCAAGCTGAACACCCACGTCGCAAATTCCTGTCCATTATCGCTTCAATCCCACGGGCTCACGTGACACACAGAAGCCAATTCTCGACTGCTCGGCGAAGTGTGGCTCGGTGGTGCGGCAGCGCACTAAATATTGCACAGATTTACTTTTTGTATGTTCAATTTTTCCCAGCAGATCATGCGAAAAGTATGTTGTGTGTAAAAGTTAACTGAATATCATTGTATTAAAATTTCTGCGTTAACATTCAATGTTTTAAAATAATAGTGACATAGATGGGAATTATATATCACTAGCTTTTACCTACGGTTTCGCACGCGTGAATATCGATTTTGTCAAACAAACGGATAACGGGATAACAAGTTTCATATAATGTTTATCCTTCTCTGTACCTCACTTCCATGGGTTTCCATTTCATAGATTTTGTGCGAGATAAAAGTAGCCTATCACCGTCTCCTGGTTTCCATCTACCTCTGTAACAAAATTCATCATAATCGTTTCAGCCGTTTAGTTGTGAAAACCTAAAAAACAAACAAATTCACTTTTGCATTTATAATATTAGTAAGGATAAATCGAACGCTATCTACGAACAGACATACCTACTTGTCCACCATCTCGGGCCATATCGTCGCTTAACATCAGATGAGATTGCGGCCTTAACTATATAAAAAAGTGTTATTGAATATGGTGAAATTAAAAGAAATATATAATATGTATTCCCAATGTTTCTATTAACATAACCTATATACAATATTTTTAAAGCATCACCATCCGATATCATAGAAGTAATAAATGAACTACACCATCATCCATATTTTACATTATTTTACTACATTATTCAGAAGCTAAGAAAATTCAACGTAATATAGTAACGAATTAAGTTGATTAGAAATATAGCTCTAAATTAAAATAATAAATGCTAATTTATTTTATAAAGGTAAAATGCACCAAAAAACAAATATATCTTGATAAAAGAACATTATAATACATTCATAGCAGTCTGTGTTTTGTTTATTAAGATTGCTTGTATGTATATGTATACATTAACCAGTACACGTAGTTAAAGTCCATTAAAAGATAATGCTTTATTATTGTTTAGGAATCACGGACCACCAGACGGCAGGTTCAAATGTAGGTGCAACGATAAGTCCCCCGCGAAGTCACCGCCTAATCCCTGCTTACCACCTACAGTTGTATTTTGTTTAATATTATTTTTAAACATCATCCTAAACAGAAGTGCACCACATGTGCTGCCACCTGACCTCTCTGAGCTTTCCCACGGTGAGCGCAGTCGAACCCTTCAAATCGGAGTTTTGCCGTTCACGTTATCGACCTTAAGTACTACATTATAAAACTGAACTGAAACTCGACACATTATGAAATCGCGTTTGTGACTAGCGCGTTCTCGGGAGCAAATGTCTCATCTGCAACAAGCCTTAAAACGTTTTTTCTGTTTACTTAAATGATCTGGTGATTGTTTTTTAATTTATTTTGTCGTTCAACATCGTCATGTGGTTCCAATCAGGATCTGTAGAGACTTTTTTTTGTAATCGATAATTGGTAACCGAGGTACGTACGGACATAATTTCTAAACCCGTAACTAATACTCTTTACAGATGCTTACAAAATATAAAAAGTTTTATACAAAACTCCTGACATTACATAGTACTAAGAAAAAGCTTTTTTAGATTTTGTTATTAATACCAAAGATTTTATATATGTTTTTAAAACAAAGATAGATTTATTATTATCGTGTTCGAACACTACGTCACTTACTTAAGTTCAAAACCTAACGTGGGCCTAAGCTTTCTGTGCAGGAAAACAAGAATATGAATATTAATATGGTGGTAGAACGTTCTCTCCTAACCCTTTACTACCGTGGCAACATTAACAACAATAGATAAGCACTTATAGGTGTATTCTGGCAACCGCAGTTAAGATCCTCATCACACCACATGAATTAGCATGATTCCTTCTTACGCTACATTATTATTTAGATAACATCAGGTGTGATGGTGAACAAACGTCAAACTTATAAAGAGTATAATTTCTGAAACGTTCCTATGAGAAAACCTATTGGGCACACAGGTAGTCAAATTTTTTTTTATAGTTAATGTTTAGCGTTATGCCCATAATCTCACCTAATTTTAAGTGATGATACTACCCAAGTTGGTAGACACGCTAAACCTCTGACTACTAGGAGGGACTGGCTCTCAAGTGCAACTGCTGGAACACACCTTTTTGTATTTGGCGGCAGATTTTCAACTTGATTGTGATTGTTAGCCAGGCGGGCATTGGAAAACGTCCTACCACCATGCTATGGTTTGTTCACGATGTTTTCCTTTACCGAAAGCTCAAGATTATTGTAAGTGGATTCGTAAGTGGAGTCCGTACACACTACCACTGAGCTATCATCGCGTAATACTAATACTAAATTTTTAACACAAAAAGTGTAAATTTAATACTTTATGCAATTTTTTAAATTGCGGATTTAAAAAGGGCTTATAAGATTATACAGGAGGGAAGAATAGTATATAGTAAAATCAAAATGACTTCCCGCAGCGCTTCACCCCTGATAGTAACATCTGTCGTAGGACAATGCAGTGTTAACTACGTTATTAGTTGCATACACGATTTAGATATTTTAGGTGGTCTATACTAAAAATATTAATAATATATATCTACAACAGTTTGTTAGTGAAATGTTAATAATAATAAAATTGAAATAGCATAAAAATAAAATAAGATAGAAAGTATGTAGTTAAGTCTGGATATTTTTTGTTATGGTAGATCCTACCAGTGAAAATATTTTTGAGATATTTCACTTCCTGCCAATCTTCGCATACTATACAATGGACACACATTTGTAAAAAAAATGACAGATATACTATGTTTGACTCTGGGTTGTTTGACTATTCCGATGATGGCTGAAATTTCTCTTTCCTCAGTAAATTTGCAGCATTTTCAAATAAATTTGAAATATAATTATTAATATGTTTGTTATAGAGTTATTAGATTTTTATTTTTTTAAATATTCAGTGATGAAATCTTTATTTTGGAAAGGTAGTACTATATTTTAATAATTAATTTATAATTCAGCTATCTCCTCTTATAGTTTATTACAGGTAGAAGCCGTTATCGAAACGACAAAACGTCTAACTTCCATATGAATATTGACTTTTAAAGCGGAAAATATACTGAGGATCTGAACGTGTTTAGCTATTAATTACACACGGGTTGTTATTCCGTCGGACAAGGAAGCAGCGGACGCGGCGCGGCGAGCTGTCGTCTGACGTCACGCACCGAATTAACTCAATTCTGAGAATTGAACCGTTGTATGTCAGTGCACTTGTCTCGATCGCTGGCGCACGTGTGGACCACGTACGTTGTAAGCAGGCCTAAGCACTCTTGGACATGTTAAAATGAACCCTATTTATCTACACTTACCACTTACATAGTACAGCCAACTGTGCCGTGTCGATGCGAAAATTATACTATATATTTGCCAGAAAAAACAATACAATACAAAATTCTACATCGTATATATGAATCGGAATACCTCCGAGTTTTGTAAATACACATAATGGTTTGTTCTTTCAAACATGCTTACTGATAAATTATCTAATAATGTTAAAAATATCATTTAGACGGAATTTGCAATTCATAGATAGTTGTACTTTGTGAAATTGTTCGATCTATGAGGTTATGTATAATTATGTTTACCTATACTATTATGATAATTGTAGATATACATATAAAGAAATAAATATGTTTTCAAGAGATATTTGAATATCGATTTCAATTCAGCTAACTTTTAAATCTCAAATAAATTGTCAACAATTTCCTGTCGCGTGTTGCTTTGTATGTGGTCATAGATTTCGATCTCTGTCGTCTGACACAGATAATATGGGTTAATACAATGATAGTAAAAAAAAGTATTACACTTTTACAACCAATTAACGCAAGCAGCCGTTATGTTTATCGTCTTTGATTTTGTTAATAAAATAAAATTTACGATTACTACTTACATTGAAACCGAGCTATTAGCGTACAAACGTAGGTCAAAAGCGTTAAAAATGCAATCATTTTAACAATGTGTAGTTTACAATCCACGCGTTTTGTAAGGGGCTAACTAACAGCGGGAGAGCGCATGTGTTATTATTAATTATTACGATGGTACAACGCTCTGCAACCGAAGTATTGCGTGTACCTTAAGATATTTGTGTTTACTTGCTAACTAGGTACGTAGGTAAATAAAGTTTTGTTGCAATGCAGTGCACTTTTATATTTAATAGACTATGTTATGTATACTTAGGGGTTATTAGTAGTAAATCTATATCTATATTAATAATATCATAAGGCGAAAAAGTTTGTTTTGTTCAACGCGCGTACTTAGGAAGTATCAGTCGAATTTCAAAAAATATTTTTGTATTTCATTGGGCAATCACTAAGAAAGCCCTTGAGCTATTTAACATCACGCTACGATTATTAGGAGCACAGCTGTATAGACAAAGTTAGAAAATCGGGCAATTTTTTTTAAATAATTTATATTGAATAATATATATAAACACCGAAGCAATGAGGTATCTTAAGAAACTTATTTGACTTCAAATAGGGACAACAAATATATAATAAATGTTATAGTATGAGTATTTGATATTCATTTCTTAATAAGTATGCTACAATAATTCGACCGTGTCGTGCAGAAACAACACAGAATGTTCAAAATTGGAATATTAATCGCCCGTTATAGACAATGATCTGCATTCTTTCTTAAAACACTAATTTTCATTTGCCGTTTTTAAATTATTATTATTTATACTTCATGGGTTAATCGTTATGGCTACAATCTCACCTAATGTTAAGTGACTATGTGGCCTAAGATGGTGGTAACGTTAAGCCTAATCGAGGGATTGACTCTCAAGTGCAATTGCCGGAACATACGTATTTCATGGCAGATTTTCAAGTTGAAGGTGGTAGCTAGCCAGGTTGCCATTAGAAACCAAGCCATGGTTTCCTCACGATCCATCAATGAAAGCACAGGCTCATTGTAGGTGGATTCGAGTTCACGTCTCTCAACGTGGCGTCCGTAGATACTACCAATTGAACTTTCATCGTGTCCTGAGTAATCTTCAATTATTGCCATGATTGGACTTTTTGAATGATTGATTGGATTTTGCTACTTTGCTAATTAGCGGAAAGAATTGTTTGTTACATTCAAAATTTTTTTGTGTGATGTTTAATGACTGGATTGTTTAGTAATATAAAATTTAGTAAATACTTATAAATTTTGATATTTCTAGATATGTGTTAAACTGTGGAAATAAATAAATGAAGATGAATGATTTCAAGTTGCCAATATTTAATATGTTTTGTTTTTGTATAAAAATACAAATCATTTTATTTCACAGTTCATAATAACTGTGAAAACCCCTAAGTGTTTGAGCGTTAGGTGATAATCTTACCTGAGTTAACTGGCTATGTGGACCAAGATGGTATCTGGTATCAATATGGTAGCTGACCAGGCAAACATTACAAAATGCTCTGCCAAATTTGTCCTGCTACGTTACAACTTCATAAATTGTTTCCAATTCACGTAAATTGTTGTATGAAACGGTATAGTATAACATGGGGCAAATACGGCCGCTCCAAGGCTTCCGGGTGCTGATTAATTGTGATTGATTCTTATTATTGCCGGATCTCGGATTCTCCTTCGTTCATCGCTCTACCCGACACTTGTATGGTATAGTATTGTATGGTACTGAATACAGTAATGCAGTTTACGGATGGTATTGACAGTCGCTGTTTCCATAAGGTGTTTGGAAAAACCGTTTTTCATATGATTAATTAGAATTAATTACAGACATAAATGCAATATTTTTGGTACTGGTATCATATACTTAATCTGTGAAACATATTTATGGGTAACAGGTACCAAAGGTAGTAAATGTTTTCAAATAAATGATTGTTTTATTTTATTATATATCGTATTCACTAAAGACATAAGGCAATAATCAAGACCACTAGATACTATAATGTATTTTGTTTTTTTTTTACTTGATTATAAATACTAGTGTTTGCCCAGAAGTCACAATTACTATTAAAAATTTTAGAAAAATCTTGTAGAAATAGAATATACAACGATATGTTTCAAAAAAAATTAATTGAATATATATTGAATATAAATCAAAAAGAAAAACAATTAACAGACATAGGAGCCAAGGTTGTTGGTGTTTTACCTATACACATTAATATAATTGTTCATACTTCAAAAATAATATAACAAACATAATATAAATACTTATACTCAAATAGAATACTTGAATATATTGAATAAAAACGTTCACTTTTGTGTAAGAATAGCTTCACAAATTCATCTATTCTGCAACGTTCAAAGACGTTTCAGTTATTTATTACTAAGCTTTCCCTTTATAATAAATAACATAAAACGTCTCGAACAATATAATTTCACCGTTGCCTGTAATGTTCCATACGAGACACAAATTATCGACCCGATTTGATCCCACGCCTAAAATAAAATATCATATTTCCTGTCAGTCGAAACGAAGTAAGCATTCAAGTGTTTTTTTTTACTAAACGATTTTTTTAATAAGTTTTTTAAGGTGTCGCGTCGGCACATGTTTGTACAACATATGCAGGACTTACCTACTACATGTGTAAGTTTTTTCTGCTAAGCTCTAATTAAATAGACTTGATGTAATTTTTGTTAACTGTTGTGAATTACTTGATACAGTACAAAAATAAAAATAGTGTATTTTCGTTCATTTTTATTTTAACCTTTTTATTATCTTAACTTTTGAAACAGACTTTTTCTTTTGTATTTCACGTAAGTTTTTACCTATAAACTAAAATTTCTATAAAGTTCAGTAAATATTCCTACAGTTGGTTCCATGCTTCCTTCAGATTCGATTCGCAGTCGAAGAAAAAATTGGACAAATTATCTTTAGTCATCAGATTTGTGCCGGAGATTTAGATACTTGTTTACGTGCTTGGAAATTGTTATTTTATTTTTATTTTTTAGGTTTTTAGATTTAGGGCTAACGTTATGGCCTAAATCGCACCTGATCTTAAATGACGATACGGCCCAAGTTGGTAGACACGCTAAAGTGCAGCTGCCGGAACACACCTATTGGTATTTGGCGGCAGGTTCTTAACTTGAGGGTGATTGTTAGCCAGGCGGGCATTAGAAAAAACCCTACCACCATGCTATGATTTCCTCACGATGTTTTGCTTCACCGAAAGCCCAAACTCATTGTAGGTGGTTGGATTGGAACTCACGTCCCTTGACGCGAAGTTGTACACACTACCACTGAGCTATCATCGCTTCAAATGTTGATATAAATAAACAGTTTGGGTTCATATTGGTGATGAATTAAGTTCTGTGGCTGTTTAGATAACCAGTATCATTGTGTCTATATAGTTCACCAGTTAGATAAGTTAGGGTACCGCGACAAAATAGTACACACGTATAAGCGCCGCGAAATAAAAGATTGGAAACGCCGTGCTTAAACGATAAAATATAAAAATAAATTAACTCGAATGGTTAAATTCGTTAGACGTATATTTCGAAATACAGGGTTTACAGAAAAAGCAACTTATGCTGCTTATGCAGGGCCTATAATAATTTTGATTAAATGTGATATTGAACCAATTAATATAATCAAAAGATCTTCAGAACAAGCCTATATTTAAAATATATGTTTTATTATATTTTACCAAACAAACCATAATTTAGATTAGTATTAAAAATATAATATCGGAAAAAGCTGGAGAACATGACAATTGTACTTTACAAAACTGTGTTTTTAACAAGATCGTGCGCGCTATACACCCGGAGTAACGCCTTTAATAGTAGCACGTTTAGATGTATCACGTTCCGGGATTAACTAATACTTATTTTACAATAAAGGGCGTAGGATGTAAAGATGAGTACGCGAATGTATCACAATCACCATAATCTAAGCCCATAATAAGCTCATCAGTTACTCTGATTTACTGACATTTTTCCGGATTAGATAGTGTTTGTCCATCCAACTGTCGAGAGGCTTTATAACTGCGAACCATAACTGATCATAACTGATCATAACTGATGAAAAAGATTGTACTATACTTACAATCATGTATGCTAGCAAGATAGTATGCTAGCATGTACTTGTACGCTACTATAAAATTATCAAAGGTTTAAATTGAATTACTATTATGTATGATATTTCCAGTTACAACTAAACAAGAATGTACGTAATATGTAATGTGTTATTTATTTCTCTATAAGCTAGTAACAATAAAGGTACATGAATTCTTTCGTTCGTTGACATCGCGTTAAAGATATTCGCTGTAGACATGTATCGTTACTTATAATTTTTCTTTAGCATTTGACGATAATTGTCCCTCACTTTCAGGGGGCGATGTTTTAAGAGTGCTCTCAAGTACAGCTGCTGGAACAGTACTACAAACTAAAATTAGCAAAATAGACTCACCAGGCAGCCAGGTTTTAGCATATACCTTACCATCATGAAAAACAAAAAGAATTAATTACAGTTGTAAATCTGAACCTACTCTAATGAAGTGCGAAATAGCTCAAATATATCAAACGGGACATAGAAGGAAGTTGATCAGAGGTTGATATTGCATTGCCGTTGGACGAATGTCGATATTGTTGATCGTCGAAGCGTACCTATTCGTGCGCATTTGTTGCCGTAAGTATTACAGGTGTTGCGCTTGCGCCGCTTCTCACGGGCCGGTTCCGCGCCGCTTGCATAACGGCCGCCCGCGTCTTAGCCCGCGCACCGCCACCGTACACGTAACACGCCGTAACAAGGCGCATTATGCATGTAGGGCGCATGCGCCGCGCGAATAACACTACCACTCCAACCAGCTAACCGATTTTACACTCAATCAAACTCGAATAATGTAACTATTTATTTAATCGGTGTGTATCACGTCTATCAATGACCGGCAATATAGAAACTAAACATTCGCAGTACTCCCAAATTATCATTTTTATGTACCTACCCATATTAACAATATAATTTAGTTTATAGTTTATAGTTTCTAACATTTGACCATAATCTCGATTGATGTTAACTTATGATGTGATTTTAGATGGTATAATTATATAAAACTACTCTATTGGGAGAACTGAACCTTAAATCAAGCTATCGCAACACATCTATAGATGAATGACGAGAGCCTTTAACTTGGAAATATATGAGATAAGTGAAAACACGTATTTATTATTTTAACATAATATTAATAGCATATATACGTTAAAATTATATGGATAAATAATTACAACGTATTTAGTTTGGAGCAATTAAAACAAATAGTAAAAAAGTTTAAAACGCATTTCAAATGAAATATATATTTTGACAGCACCCGGCAAATTAAGATATCCACGACTTAAGAACCGATGACAATCTATGGAGCTATTTCGTTACGCTGTACCGACCGCATGACGTTTGTGAAACTACCACAAAAGCGTCTCACGTTTCATCTAAAGATACGCGCGCACGAGACATTGCTGATCATTGGATAAATGTTTGAAGCTTGCTTCCATCATCCCATCAACAAAAGATCAAATTCCGCGAGTGGAATCAAATCCGCATCCATTCGTCGGAAGCGATTGGCGCCAGCTGCTGCCCAAGTATCGAATGTCTGATAATAAAGGATTCCTTAATAAGAAAAATATAAAACGATCTGGGAGCGATGTTCGAAATGTTTTCACGGTAAACCCGTCGCAGACAGTACAGTATTGTAACTCACACCACGGTATTTAATGCACTGATACTTGCTCTCTTCATTTGAAAATATATTCTTCCTTTGTGTAGATTGATAAGTATGTTTTAATTTGTATCGATGAAAGTGGAAATTTATGAAAGTTGTTATCTTTAATGTTAATTACATATTTATTCGAAAATATGACCAAAAAAATCGTGCGATAAAATTAGGACTCTAGTTTAAAATAGGACTAAAAACAGAAAATAAGGGATGACACACATTTGTAATAATAATGCATAAATTTATTATTATTCTCGTATACATTAAAACTTTCTGAAAATTACATATTTATTTTCTACTTAATATCGATAAAAAGTTAGGAGCGGAAAGCCCCCGACCGGATACAAGGAAATATGGGTGGCTAGTCAGAGAGGATATCCGGGGACGTTCACACCCTTCCGGCCTTTCTCTTCCGTTTTATTATCAATAGATAACATTTTCTACTGCGCAAAACGTTTTTACTATTTGTAGCAATAGTCGGTAACGAGTATTACATTTTGTAAATATTTAAAACTGTGTTATTCAAAATCGTGTATTTACACTTCAATAAAAATAGTAATATCATAGTCTCAAAGTACTATATAACACATACATTACGCATCCGCATACAGAAGTTACATACAAAGAGTGGATAAAAATTAAAAAAAAAGGAAAAAAGTTAAAAGTTGAGAAATTAAGATCAATATGAACGAAAATTCATTAGACTTAGGTTAAAACTGATACTTAATGTTACGATTTTCTTAACTCAACTTACTACAGTCTCATTAATATTTTTACAAAATATTTCATTCAGGCGAAGACATCTACTAACGCAATGTTAAAAGAAACCAAAACGAACGTTATGACTCATCACATCACACGTATCTAGATATTTAAAATATAATGTCTTTTCTGTGTATTTAATAAAAAACAACTTCTGGATTTTATTACTTTTAATGAAACTAGAGAAGTTTATTACTTGACATGCACTAATTATGTGAGGTGCGACTGAGAGACATATAAAGACTGTTGCAAATTAATATTTATAATATGATTACAATAAATTGAAATTACTAAATTTAACTAAGTCTATAGCGGTGTATACTGGTCGATGTGTGATATAATAGTGACTAAGTAATGTTCATCTCCGAGGCATCTCCGAGGCGGTTCCCATGCCGGTGTCGGGCCGCAGTTCTTGATACCCGCGCAGGTGGCGATCGATGTGCAGGCGGCGATTGGGATTTTGCAGTGATGATGCATCATACTTTGGTATTCCCATGCATACGATAGTATCACATATTTGTAATTAATGCTTCAGAGATAATTATTATGACTATGAGGAATGTAGAAATGCGCACTCTTGTCATCTTATTTTACAAGAGCTTCATAATCTTAAATTATGTAGTTAAAAGCAAGTATCACCGTATGTTCATTTCAATTGATTGAAATTACCGACAGAAGGTGACCTTCTACACTTTTCGGTACTGGCCAATACCGAACCATAGCGCGATCTATCAGACTTAAAGTAAAACAAATGTGAACGTGAAATCAATCGTTGAACTTGTTTAGAAGTTATATGATCACTTACAAAAGAGTTTATCAGTACATAAAAACCGAGAGTGCTTACCATACCACAGAAGTAAAAAATCACTATATCTTTTTCACTCCCTTGGTCGCCTCAAGCCCTTTTTACCCGAACGAACATCACACAAAAAGGGTTGCGGATCACAACTTCAGATCAAACGTTGTCTAAAAAGTTTTACTTCAAAAGTTTTATATAATGCATGGCAGAACATGTATTCAAAATTTTGGTCAATGTATATTTTTTGTAGGTATTATAGCATTGTAGTCGCCATCTCAGCTGATCATAAATGATGATGTAGCTCAAGATGGTAATATGGTAAGCCTACTTGAAAATTGATTCGTAAAGGTGGGGCTATCGGAACACTCATACAGTTACTTGGCGACGGATGTTCAACTTGAAGGTTGCAATTATACAGACGGGTATTAGTAAATACCCCGTCATCACATGATAGTATTGTTTTATCAATATTTTTTCTTTACCGAATACTCTAGCTTATTGAAGGGACTGAAACTCATGATGGTATACTAAATTAAGCGATCATTGCTTCCGACCGACCGAACGGAGAGATTTTTGAGTTTTTTTGGAGTCTAAGAGAAAAAACGGTAAGCTTTAGTAAAATGAAAAACATCATGTAAATATAAAATTTCACCCAAGACCGTTTAGTAGTTTCCCAGAAACCAATTACGATTTATCACTGTTTCAGAGGTTCATTACGGTATCTCCAAATACAACAATTTTTACCAGACATATTATCTTGTAATTTTGGCTTACATATTCTTTATACAACGTAAGCACCTACTAATAACAGATTTTACAATTACCCGCCGTTGGTGTGAAAAACGTGAGCGAAACCGAGAGCATCAGTATAAACAAACATACAAGAATTGCTTATTTTATAGTATTAGATATTATTAAGAAAATAATGAAATGTTAAATTATCGCTGTAGATTTTATGATGCACATTTTTCGTTAGTAAGTACTTGATACATCGATCAAAAACCCGTAGTTTATCCTTAAGACCCATTTCGAGCGCATCGGAACACCGGTTCTGGTTGGTCGATTAACGGAACATTTTGATGCAATTAAATTGTTTTACTGATCATATCTCAGTTGATGGCCGGTTACGGGCGTTCACCGGACATGGATGTCTAGTCTTTGCAGATTTCACTCCCGATTATATTTTAATAAAGGTAAATTTGTTTTTAAAAGACTTTTTGATCATATCTTGACATGTCATTTGATTTTAACATAATTCATATACTTCTGTTAATTGACCATAAATTATGTTGCTATTATGACATTTTATTTGCAATAGTTTGTTGATTTTGCACAAATACTAAATAGTTACACGCATATTGAGTTACCAGCAAAACTCCCTTGAAAGTTTTATCAGAAGAAGACGCTTATATTTCAGTCAGATGAGTACCATTCATTCTTGACATACGTAAAGTTGTTTGCGTATGTAGAACCAAAGAAAAAAAAATTGAAGGATATTATCATACACAATTATTAATGAGGAAATGTTAAAGGTGTATTTAATAGGCCGGAATTTTTATACGTGGAAAATTAATTACGAAGCATACTACTCTTGCTTCATAAGTATATTACGTGGAAAGAGAAGGTCAGCTTGGCCAAGGCTGAAGCAATGTAGATAAATATCAGACAAAAAATCGAAATAATATGGAACTCCCTAATCGAAACCAAAACTATCAGATACCAGAAATAAAACATATTTGAAATGGTAACTCATGCTAACATGTTCAAATAATTTTCACATGGGATAAAGCCGAATAATACTTAGCCTCACACCAATAATAGTTAATATGTAATTAATAATTCTATTAAATAAAGTTATTTATGAAGCGATGATAGCTCGGTGGTAGTCTGTAGGTAGGACTTTGCGTCAAGGAACGTGAGTTCGATTCCAACCACCTACAATGAGCTTGAGCTTTCGGTGAAGGAATACACCGCGAGGAAACCATAGCATGGCGGTAGGGCTTTTTCTGATGCCCGCCTGGCTAGCCACCACCCAAGTTGAAAATCTGCCGCCAAATACCAATAGGTGTGTTCCGGCAGTTGCACTTGAGAGCACTTGAGAGCCAGTTCCTCCAAAGGTTTAGCGTGTCTATCAACATGGGCCGTATCGTCACTTAAGTTCAGGTGAGATTATACGATAAGCATTAACTATTAAAAAAAATATTGTTGATCTACACAAGTTCCTAATTTACATACAAATAAAATTCATGAAAAATGGACTATTCATAACTAAAATCATCTGAACTTAGGCCTATCATACATAATTTCATACTCATATACGCATAGTACAAACCGATTAAATAGTCTTAAGATATACAAACACATACCCAATTCTCAAATTTCATATCCGTAATATTTATACCAATAAATATACGCGGAAATAACATGAATTCATAACGTGATAATAATGAATTTGGAAGGAAGAGGAAGATATTTAAATGGTTGGTCCAAAAGGGGCATTTTTGTATACTGGGTATTTCTTCGTGTTATTTGTAAGTGATCATGATGACAACATCAATGCTAACCTTTTCTACAAACACAATACTGTTGTCCTTGAACTGAATTCCTGAAACTGAAGTCCTTGAAAAATCCTTATCTATTATAAATGCAATAGTGAGTTTGTTTGTTACCCTTCACGCCTAAACCGCTGTATCGATTATGATGAATTTTGGCATAGAGATAGATGAAAACCTGGAGACACAGATAGGCTACTTTCCTCGCGAAACCCTTATTGGAAGTGAAGTAAAAAGAGGAATAAACATTGTATGAAACTTATTATTGCATCATCCGACTTTTTTGATATTTCACAAAATCAATATTAACGCGAGCAAAGCCGCACGTAAAATGTATTAAAAAATAAATCAACCGATGCAATATTCTAAAGTAACTAAAAACACTATTGTGGAGTTAATAAAATTCCTTAAGAAGTTTATACAATAATTATATTAATACATTCTTTCGTGTCTCTTGATTCATTTGTTGGCGATATTTCAGCAAAAAAACAACTGCGTGTTGATCGTCTCCTCTTTATAAGATAGATGGACAGGTTTCTTTCTGTTTCAATTTCTTTGTATTTAGATACATATCTATATATACCAACTATGCTTCAGGTTGTAGTAGTACCAAGTAAATAAATACCACATATTCACCAAAAACAATGCTTACTAATAATATAATTATAATATGGTATTTTCAACCTTAAAAACTTAAAACTAAGACAAAAAATCAGATCTTATCTTGATCTATTGTTATTTTTAAAATACAATTTTCTAAATATTTAAATACAATAATTTTCAAAACTTTTGATCAATTAATCTAACATTTTTAATCAAATTACGTAATTTATTGTAACGTTATTATAGAAACTACAATATAACTACTTGCTTTTTTACAAATTAAAACAGGCTAGATATCTCAGTTATTGCGAAAGATTTTAAACCTATATAATAGGTTCAAGATATGACCAGTTCTGTAATTTATTTTAGTGCAGAAGTAACAGTAATAATACCCACTTCATGTACAAAGCATATCTAAAATTTATTCTATACTACATTTTAATTCCGATGTTAATTAAATTATTTTACAAAATAAAATCAAATGAGATTTGCAGGTACCGTTAATCTTTGCAGTGTGTCAATTAATATGTGGAAATCGCTGTGGCCCTTATAGGTTAATACAGTGAAGTGACGGTGTCGTTGCGCCTATAAAATCGTCTCGAGTGTAAACACACGTAAATATCGGTCCGCACGCACTCGTAAAATCTATTTCTCGCGTTGTTGCGGCACGCAGGCATCGTTCAGACTATTTCCTACCGACGACAATCAACATTATCCTACCGACGACAATCAACATTATTAATCCGTAAACACATTAAGTAGTGGCAAGCTACCTACTTTATTGTAGAATTACGATAAACACGCTGATCTTGATAATAAGAACAGTACAATTCAAAAATAAAAACGACTACCGGGAGAACGCCAACCCATCGCCGTTCGATCTTGTCATTCTGTCTCGGTATAAAGATATACACTCGCTTAAACCAAAGGAGAATCATAATGACAGGTTTTTAGCCACGTGTATGATGGTCGCGATCTTTGTCAGCGGGTGTATTATTCCATGTCTCGGAACTAGAAAAGTAGGGACCGTACCATAGTCTACATGAGTTTAATCTTGGTATTGAAGCATTAATTCTTAGTTGCGAACATAAGTTTTCGTGGAATAGCACAATAGTAATTGATCCTTACTTTTAAAATTTAGATATTGCTTATCTTTATAAGTAAATATATAGAGTCTACAAATGCAAAGGTAAGTATTGTTATAATTATTGTTTAGCATCTACATTTATTATTTGGAGGTATAACTACAGTTTTAGTGCAAAACTTATATTTGATAGGGAATACATTTTACTAGCACTTTACTTTACGTAAGTTTGCCAGGTGAGAGATTTTAAAAGAGTAGTTACTTGTTTTATTTTGTTCAATTGGACGTTGCAGTTAGCCTAAGGGGCTTTTACAGCTTTACCGAGGTCTGAGGGCGAGTACTGAGGTACTCAGCCTGAGGCGACAAGGGTAAGGGAGCTATGAAGTGTTAGATCCTCGACTTCAGCTGTTGCCGGGGACGCAAATACAAGCCGCGGACCTGACTCATCTTAATTTGGACCTATACTGAGCAGCTAACCTATTCCACTAACGCGAGTTATCTACGCGAAACTAACCCTACTACTATATAGGACTGCAATGGTTATGTTTCATAGAGGAATGATTGGACTGCAATTGTCCTAGGCCAAGGATACTCAAAGTGAGCGCAGCGGCGTCCTAGGTTACTATAGAAAGTGAAGAAAGATGTTGTGAAGTGATTCTCTTTGCCATTTTCCGAAACTTCAACTTAAGTGTTCGCGGGTACAAAATAAATACTTCAATTTATATACTTATCTACGTGCTAGGAAACTGTGAATTTTAAGATCACATAAATAAACAGTATGGATTCATAATGTGGATGTTTTAAATTTTGTGCCTACATAACTATGCCTATCTTCATAACTACTATCATTGTACATATCTGTTATGACTAGCTACATAGGTTACATACATAGTCAATATGTATGTGTGCCGCGAACTTTAAAATATTGGGAACCCCTGTCCTAGGCTAATGCTTGATTGATTAAGAAGTTTCTTACATTAAAAATTGCTTGCCATTTCTTAAATATGAAACCTCCCTAGAAACAAATCTATATACAGGGGCCTCCGGGCCGTACTCTTGTTACGCTTTACTCAGCTATCGATAAGAATATAACCATTACTTGTTATACTAAATACGTGGCGATAATCCATATTTTAATGCTTGATATTTATTCAAAAAAATCAAAGTAATATTTAATCTAATAATTTTATTATCGAGTAATAAAATTACATAATTTCATTGAATTTAAAAATATGTATTTACATCAAAATTCTCTGATATACAGGTAAGTGTTGATCTTCGACTTTAGTACTACCTAGAATGCGTAGTTGAAAACTAAAGACGAATTATTCATTTCAAAAAGGAAACCTAGAGTAGTTGTTTAATTTTTCAGATATAACAAAAATTAGTTAGGGAACTGACGTAGGAACTCAGGTAACAAAATGTTAACACTGTAGTAAATATTTAAAATATCTAAACATTCATATAATCTCGGAAACATTGTTATTCAAATATATTTGTATATTCCATTTTTCTAGTTCGGAAATTCAAACACAGACGGGATCGTTGCAACACCCACGTTTTCTATCGAGGGATAAAAATAACACGTCTGTTCTAGCGAATGAGATCACTATGAAAAAACCTGAAGCATTTTTCACGGTCTATTCATGAGACGTCTCTCGCATCACGATTTTCACTCAACTACTCTGGCTCGTACACAAAGACGTTGACTCACCGACCAAATTATTGTTACTTCTAATATTGACATGCCGCGATGTCTCAACAGACTGCTTTGTCTTAAAAATGCTACATTTTCGTAAGGAAATTGTACCTAGTTCTATGATAGTATTAAAGAATAAGATAGCCAATAATGTAAGCATGTTTGAGTCACCAGTTATGAAATGATATTCGAACATTTTTTTTTAATTCTTATGCTAAATTATGTCACAAGTATGAACTTTCAATAAAAGACATCTCAATCTTGTAAAATGACTAGAATATAAAACGAATTCTCACATTGTTTTTATTCACGAAAACAGATGGCAAACAATCATAAAGCTCATAACCACTTAGAACATAAAAATGACTATAATGCTACTTTAGGTCAGTTACTGGTGACGACTGCGTTAAACACTTGTCATCAAGCACACCTATAGAAAGGGAATATAAAAACATAGGCGCTGTTGCTTTGCTGTAAAAATATGTATAACATTTTATTTGATAAATACATTAAGTATTATTATTACCAATTTCTAAAATAACTCATTTCTAAAATTTTATTATATTATAGTCACGATTCCCATAGCCGATATATTATTGTGCTATTTCAGCTTTACGTAATTATTACGAAAAACGCTAATATTTGTAAAATTTTCTTTCTAACATAGGTATGATAATATTATAATCATCTAATGGTAGTACAGCTAATGAGTATTTTAAAAACTTACAATCCCACGAGCAACTAGTTTAAACAATAGAAACCATCTTGTGTTTTGCAAGTTCATACGTTGGTTAAACAATGTTTCTGTAATATAGTCATTTCTGTAATATAATAATTATGTGCTTATTTTATTTTCCATACTGTTCATAATTGCTACAACTACCGAATAGTAATGACGGTTCAGAAGTAGCATGTCGGATATCTCGTCGATCAATGTAAGTTTGAATCCCTGAAATACCTACAAGCTTTCTGTGGAGGAAAAATATCGTGATGAAATCTTAGTATCAGATATTTCATAATGCCCGCCTAGCTAGCTACCAGCCTCAAGTTGAAAATCTGTCGGCAAGTTACTATAGACATCTCGCTGCAGGTGCACTTGTAAGCCAATTCCTCTACTAAGCTTAGCGTGCTACATTTTGGGCTACCAATTAACGTCAGAAGAGATTGTGTGCCAAAGCTAAACTTATTAACAATAACACAAAAATATATGCATTTTATTAATTACATGTGAATGTAATTCACTTACTTGCAGAGGTATAATAAAATTTAGTTTGTTCGTTTTTAATTGAAAACCTGTTTTTTATTATCACATGGAAGTCAACATACTTGTAATATATTCTTCAAAGTATACAATTTATAAATGTAAAAGATATTTGTTGAAATAGCGAATTCGGGGCGATGATAGCTGAGTTTGGGGGTGTGAATGAACGTGAGTTCGAATCCACCTTTATTGAACTTGAGCTTTCGGAATCATTGCAAGGTGGTAGAGCTTTTTCCAATGCTCACCTGGCTGTATCTAAAGGTATGTTCCGGCAGTTGCACTTGAAAGCCAGTCTCTTTATTACACTTGGTGTGTGCACCATTTTGGTTCACATCATTACTTAATATCAGGTGAGATTCTATATCGCTAAATCTATAAAGTATTTAAAAAATAAGTATAAAAACAACTTAAGATTCCAAATAAGTTGATAAGGGTTTGTGTGCAGGTAAATGTGCAACACCAAAAGTCACGACTATGCATTGAATTCTTGTTAATATATTCATAATTTGTATGAATACCTTAATATATTCATAATTTAAATTGTGAATGTATTAAACCTTGTTTTCAATTATATTTTTTGTTTAATTTTTAAATTAAATCGATTTGTTGTGGCGATATTACAGTTTTTATGATATGTCTGATAAAGTTTTTTTTTAATACCCCGAAGCGCGACGCTGTTGACGAAGATAGGTACACAATTTTGGATAGACGAGAATTTGTCTTACACTTGTAATATTTAAGCTCACAAGTAACATGGTAAACTATGATGCTACTATGGAATGCTACGATTTTCGCTGGTTTTATGATAACATTTTTATAGAGGATCAAGACAACATAAAAAGGTACATTGTAGTTACTAACAAGCAATATATCGTGTCATGGTGTGCATCCTTTCCATATTATAAAAGCGAAAATGAGTTTTTTGTTACGCTTTGACGTCTAAACTGCTGTCTAGATTATAATAAATTATGGTATAGAGATAGATGGGACCTTGGAAACGGTGATAGACTACATTTTCTCACGAAAAACTTATCGGAAGTGGGGTAAAGAGTGGAAAAAACGTTGTATGAATCTTTTTATTGCGTCATCCGATTTGTCCAAATTAATAGTAACGTGAGCGAAGCTGCGGGTAAAAGCTAGTCACATATAATCTGCAGTTAGTATAGCAGCGATCTTGAATTACATTGTTCTAGCCGTAACTAGTGAAAACATAACAAGACATTTAAGCATCTATGTAAACGAAAGCAATACAATGTTCATCACATATTACAATGTACTATCAATAATAGTAACAATATCTATACAAGTAAATTAAATTGAAGTGTCTCCTTGTAATTTCAAAATAACAGCTTTTTACTACATGCATATGAAAGTATCTCTATCTCTCTCTATCATCGTTCTCTCATTGCTGAGGATTCGCGACCACAACGAATAAGTAGTTGGGTGCGGTCATATGCACAGTAGACCGCTCGGTGCATGCTGCCTCCCGGCGCCTTCTTTATTATGTTGAACCATCTTGTAGAGCTTCCTTGACCACGTCTGCCATCCACTTTTCCCATCATTATATCCTTCTCCAGAGAATGCCTTCGAGACCACTTAATATGTCCGAAGAAGCTCAGGGTTTTTTCTCGGCGGATAGTAGAAAGCCGTGTGGTGATTTCTAGCTCTTTTAATAAGGACACGTTTGTTCTTCTAGCTGTCCAATACATACGGATCAACCTTCGCCAACACCACATCTCGAAAGCATCTATTTTACTAATGTCACGGCTTTTCACGGTCCACCTCTCGGCGCCATACAAGAAAACAGAAAATACTAGAGCTCTAACCAAGTATAATTCAGTTTTACGTCGAATATCACGGTTCTTCCATACCTTTCCGAGGTTGGTCATGGAGCTTTTAGCCATAGCGGCTCTATGGTGAATTTCATTAGTGCAGCCACCAGCACTAGATATACGGACCCAGATATACAAACTCGCTGGCTTTGAGTGCGTCGGTTACTGGAAGTACTTTCGCTCTCTCCACCACCATTATCTTTGTTTTGTTACTGTTGATTGTAAGGCCAATTGCGCTACTTTTTATTTTAACTTTTTTCAGAAGCGTTGCCATCTCTAATTCACTCGACGCAACTAACGTGATTTCGTCTGAATATCTTAAGTTATTGATCTTTCGTCCACGTGCCACAACACCGCCAATCCAGCCGTCAAGGACTTTCCTTATAATATATTCTAAGCAATGTTTAGAAAATTTGGGGTGAAAAGTTTTGTATATCTGGTTTTTAAATTTCTCGAAGCTAGCACCATCAAGATACAGATTCTGTATACGAAATATAAGGTGTTGAGGCACGCCCATCTCTTCAAGCACATCAAATATCATCATATTCATTGTATGCAATCGAACGCTTTAGGTTAGTCTATGAAGCACAAGACCAGCGGTTTGTTATATTCTCGACATTTTCAAAGAGAATCCAAACATTCAAAGTCTGTTCACGAATACCTTTTTCTGCTACAAAACCAGATTGCTCACTCGGTATCTAGTGATCCAAAAAAGATTTATAATACACAGGGGATTATACTAGCATGTGGCATGAGTGACAGTGTTCGATAGTTATCACATCTTCTTGTGGAACTTATTTTGTGTAAAGGAATGACAGTAGACTGAGTCCTGTAACTGGCCATTGCCCTGTTCTCCAGACCTTCTTGCATATCTGGTAGACGATCTTAGTCCCTTCTGGACCCAACTGTTGAAGGATCGCTGCTGACACGTCATCAGGACCCACAACTTTAAATCTCAACCTTTGGATGGCATCTTAAACCTTAGTAAGCTATATATCTGGTTGTCTGGAATTATTGTCCCATCTCCTTTCCATGCTGAGTCCATCTTTATCTCGATAGAGTTTAGTGGCAGTAGTTCCTCTATCTATCGAGAACTCTTCGGTTTGAAGGTTCTAGTCAATTGCTTAACGTTCAGAAATAGGTATTTTATTTGTCAGCATGTCTCTCAATCTCACTGCATATGTTGTTGATGTACCCTATCTCGCCGAATGGACTTTTGAACTGCGGCATGTAACTGGTTGTGGGATTAAACTTAGTTTCAGTATTAAGCCCTTCGCACTTAAGTATATTCCTCTCCTCAATTAACTGCCACGATTCTTTACTTATCCACTCTTCCTTATTGTAACAGATTTGAACAGATGTCTACTCTCCTTCGCGGTATTTAAGAGAACCTCTTTAAAACTGTTTCAATCCACTTTACTAGAATCAAAAGGGTCCCATTCTCGAGATTTGATCTTAGTATCGACTGTATTATGAAAATGGTCTAGAGCCAGTTTGTAATGTTTTGAGGTTTTGAGATTTTGGAGAAGTTTGAAATCAGCTATTACGAGTTGATGGCCACTGCCACAATTCGCACCAGGGAGCGTTTTGGTATTGGTAACTGACGATCGCCATCTGAATTTGATCGTTATGAAATCTGTCTGATCCGTATGCCCTTGCGGATAATTCCAGGTGTATAATTTCCTTGGTTGATTTTTAAACATTCATAACAGTCATAACAGTGAGCTGATTTTCCACGCAATATTGAAGTCTTTTTTGCCTGTCATTTTGTACTCCCAGACCATGTCCACCAACCATTGTACCTTTGAGTGGATCATTCATAGTGCAGCTTACCTTGCATTCAAATTACCCTACACGATAGTGTTTTCCTTAGATGGTATAGTACTTAACACGGTATTAAAATCGGCATAGAATTGGTCAAAAAACTCCTCGTTTAACTAAGAGGTAGGTGCATACATCCTGCGATGTGTAACTAGTATAACAAAAAAAGTAGTTTTAGTGAATGGGCAACCACAGGCATTAGAAGAAGTAGAGATCATTTATATGATCTATATTACAAGAGATCACTGACTAATAGTGAATCCTTTCATGATTATGTCAGAAATTATTCTAAAGTTTTTAAACCTTTTTTTTGTAGCTGCAAAAGTATTTTTTTTAGGTAATAATGTACTCAAGTCTAAAAATAAGACCAAGACTGTTTGGCACATAATAAATAAAGAATTAGGAAATAATAAAATTACAACTGATTCACTTAATTTAAATGTTGACGAAATACATATTTCACACAGTTCAGAGGTAGTAACTGCTTTCCAAGATTACTTGTTTTTTTTACTATTTTTTATATTTATACTTTATATTTACTAATATACCTTTACAAGTAATAAAGAATATAACTTCAACAGCTCATGGTGCCGCAGCAATTTTAAAAAATGTGAGTGCGCCTGTAAATTTAAAATTTACTTTTAAAATAGTAAGTGCATGTGAAATAATTAGGGCTTTCAATCATTTAAATTCGAAACACACTGAAGACATATGAAGAATGTCGGTAATAATAGTTAAGTCCTTGATTGTCAATATTTCACCACATTTGGCTAATACATTTAATCAGTGCATAACAAAAGGAATTTTCCCCAAATTAATGAAAATAAGTAAAGTGGTTCCTTTATTTAAATCTGGCTGCAGAAGTAGTCTTGGAAACTACAGACCTATTTCTGAAATTCCGTCGATAATTAAAATTTTCGAAAAGATTATGCTCCATCAATTGTTAGAATACTTCAAATTACTAAAGTTTCTGGATGGTCGACAGTTTGGTTTCACGAAATCAAAATCTACTACTGACGCGGGTGCAACGCTCATAAGTCATATATTTGAAGCCTGGGAGGAGTCACAGGATGCAATCGGTGTGTTCTGTGATTTGTCTAAGGCCTTTGACTGTGTTGACCATAGTACACTAATTCTTAAATTAAAACACTATGGTGTTTGTGGACCTTCTTTAGACCTCATAGTCTCTTATTTAAAAGATCGATGTCATAAAGTTAGTATAAATGGAGTAACCTCTGCGGGATCCTTAGCACAAATTGGTGTACCGCAGGGCTCCATCTTAGGGCCCTTTTTGTTCCTGGTATATATAAATGATCTACCGCTAATGGTTCACAACTGTGCTGACATGGTTCTTTTTGCTGACGATACTTCACTTATATTTAAAGTGAAAAGGATAGATTCAGAGGTTAGGTATGTAAATAATACTTTAAATAAAATTTCTGATTGGTTTGCAATAAATAATTTACTGCTAAATGCAGATAAAACTAAATGTATCAGATTTACCTTGCCTAATGTTCCACGGGTTGACACTAGAGTCAAAATCGAAGGGGATTTAGTAGGCTTAGTTGATAGTGCTGTGTTCTTGGGTATCACGCTTGATTCCAAACTACAATGGGGTCCACACATAAAAAAATTGGTGGGAAGGTTAAGTTCTGCTGCATTCGCTGTTCGTAAGATTCGACAGCTGACAGATATTGCCACTGCTAGGTTAGTCTACTTCGCTTACTTCCATAGCTTAATGTCTTATGGTATTTTGCTGTGGGGGACAGCAGCTGAGGTAGACACCGTATTTCTTTTACAAAAACGAGCAGTTCGAGCCATTTACAATATGAGACCTCGAGAATCATTAAAGGATAAGTTTTCGGAGTTTGGTATTTTCACTTTGCCCTCCCAATATATTCTAGATAATTTAATGTATGTCCGCAAAAACTTACAAAAGCTAGATTTCATTAAAGACCGCCATAATTTGAATACTAGAAATCGCGATAAACTGGTCACTCCCTATTTTAGACTGAGTAAGACAAGTAACAGTTTTTTAGGTAATAGTGTCAGGTTTTATAATAAAGTCCCAAAGCACATTACTGAATTGCCGGACAGTAGGTTCAAGAATCATGTCAAACGGGTTTTGATGTCAAAAGGCTATATTATAGGGTGGATCAATATGTGAGCGATCGTGATATCTGGAATTGACGCCCCTCTCTGTACATCCGCTAATAACTACTGTAACAGATTATATTATTGATTATAAACATAAGAATAAGACTTAAAAAAAAGTTGGAGATCTAGTTTCTTGTCGGTTCTTCTCGATGACTGCGTTACTTTCCGAACCGGTAGTAATTAGTAATTCTTGACGTTCATAAGCGCCTTCTTAGGGCCTAAATTGAATAAAGATTTGTTTGATTTTGATTTTGATTCATTGTCTAAACCCCAAGATGTTACACCTTTCCATCTCTTTCTCAATAATTTATAACGTTCCTGTTTAAATTTTTGGCTGTCTGTTTGTTTCGGCTTATTTGTGAAATGACTGGACCGATTCTGACCGTGCTTTCGCTGGCAGATTGCTGTTGTTATAAGGAGTAACTTCGGTTACTTTTATTTTTGAAATAAATTAGGGTAAGACGAAAAAAAATGAAAACTAAAAAAATTAAGAATTTTTAGTTCCACGCGAACCAAGTCGAGGGCATAACTAGTGTTACGATAAAAATAACACCAATGAAACAAAATAATTGTAAAATTCAAATTTTAATTTATACAATCCGTTAAAACTCGTTATCTATGAAAATGACACTGTTAACACTAGAAGTCTGTATTAGTCTATCATGTAGTTCACGGTCAAGGTTAGATATTTTATAATACATGCCTTAACAAATGCACTGATACATTTTATTCACATTTCCCTAACAAAGGAGGTACATAGTTAAGGAATTTCACTTGAATGGGCACCACGAAGAAACCTGTGACGTTGTCGCGGATGTGAGAGGCCGCTAGTTGTAACCCAACGAAAGCAGAAGGCACAGGACTGTGCGGTCGTGGTTTGGCTCGAATAAATAACTTATATATCAAACCAGGCACCATACGAAACCGTGTGCGCGGGTGACAACGCCAACCAGCGCCTAACCGAGCTTTACCATCCGCATCCCATAGTCCGCAGCAATGTATGTATATTGTACGCGAACAACTATTTGCCAACCTAAGTATATTAATTTAATGTACTAGCTTTATATAGTAAGTAGTTGCACTTGAGAGCCAGTTCCTCCACTAGACCTAGCGTGTCCACCATCTTGGGCTACATAGACACTCAACATCAGGCAATATTGTGGCCATAACCCTTAACTTAAGAAAAAAAAAGTTTATGTAATAGTTATTTATTATAGTTATTTAATCATTTTTGTCGGTATTTATAACCTTTTTATTGATACAGTTTTACTCCTTTTGGTGGTAGCGGGTTGTTCAATAACCTATAGCCATCTTTAATGATTGCTTTATTGTGAGAGGCCGCTAGTTGTAACCCAACGAAAGCAGAAGGCACAGGACTGTGCGGTCGTGGTTTGGCTCGAATAAATAACTTATATATCAAACCAGGCACCATACGAAACCGTGTGCGCGGGTGACAACGCCAACCAGCGCCTAACCGAGCTTTACCATCCGCATCCCATAGTCCGCAGCAATGTATGTATATTGTACGCGAACAACTATTTGCCAACCTAAGTATATTAATTTAATGTACTAGCTTTATATAGTAAGTAGTTGCACTTGAGAGCCAGTTCCTCCACTAGACCTAGCGTGTCCACCATCTTGGGCTACATAGACACTCAACATCAGGCAATATTGTGGCCATAACCCTTAACTTAAGAAAAAAAAAGTTTATGTAATAGTTATTTATTATAGTTATTTAATCATTTTTGTCGGTATTTATAACCTTTTTATTGATACAGTTTTACTCCTTTTGGTGGTAGCGGGTTGTTCAATAACCTATAGCCATCTTTAATGATTGCTTTATTAAATACAAAAGTTTTTTTTTTATCGGAATAGTATTTCGTAAGATTAGCGGATTCAAACAAACGAACAGAGTTTTTGGTTTTATAATATTAATTTGGATTATGTAATATTTAAGCATAACAAACGTATTTATTTCTTACTCAATACTTACCACAATTCTCTTATAACTTCCCTTTCAAAAATTTCAAAATATACATTCCCTGGAAACCACGTTATTGTTAATGGGTATAAAGGATTTGCTTCAACAGAATTTTCATGTGATGGTAATAAAATTCTTTTATTTGCGCAAATGTTTTCTTTTACTGGTAGTTTTATATTATCGAGAGATATCTACAAATCATAGCAATAATAAGTATTTTATTAATAATGCTTTTCTTATTGAGATAACAGAATTTTTTAGTATTAATTTCAGTATATCACGACAAAAGTTAGACATATAAGAAATTTGCTTTTTAAAATTTAAAGATACATGCATAATAGTAACAATACGAGTCTCCAAACGACCAAATTTTGATGGAAGGCATCTTTTAAGGTTCGAGCTTAAAAGCCTAAGACATATTGGCACCCTCTTAGCTCAGAAATCTGTAGTACTAAATTTACCCACGTACAAAGGATGCACAAAAAGTTTATCAAATCATCCGGTTTTATAGCAATATTCCGTTTATCGTCAGCCGATAGTGTTATAAATTTAAATTAATAAAAATACACCAAATGCTAAAGTTCTTAAATATAAATCGTAAATAACGTGATTGAAACCAGTGGACATCAAATCTATATATGTAGTCAAAACCCACTTGTACAACACGAATTTTAATATACTTTGTTCAAATAATAAACACACATCCCTCTTTATAGAACTCACACCCATTTGAACACACGCTGCCTGTTTTGTGTAGAGAAAAATTGTGCGATATTCCTTGTGTTTGGCTTTCTCAAGGGTAGAAGGGTAACGTTACAAGAGTTAGATTTTTAGATTTACCCTCGGTATTTAATATTTCATTTATAATAAGGAGGTAAATATTTATATTTGTATGTGCTTAAAAAGAAAGTTAGTATCCACTGATTTCATTTTAAAGGTTTTTCTGTTAATACAAAGCTGCATTATCCTTGATCCTAGGCTACCTATTATTCGTATTCGATTTTATATTCTTATGAATATTCAATCATTACGTAAAACATTAACATATAAACCTTCCTAAGCTTGTACTGGAAGTAAAAGTACTTACCAAACCTATGCATATACCAAAGTACTTTTTCACTTTATAATATATACATACATTTCAATATACAAATGATTGTATCATATACCACACTACTTTCCTGTTGGTCGATTACAATAAATAACAGATATAAATGTGTTATACATAAAACATAAAAAATAACATTACATAAAACTAAGACATTAATTTATTACCTTATCGTAATCAATTTTCTCGCGTGGATTGGTGTTTATGATCGGAGGAAGCGTATTAGGAAGTATTTCATTGCTAATTCTCATTTTAGTTGTCATCTCACAAATTACATGTATAAATATTTAAGTGACAATTGGCAGTAATCGTTCACCAATTCACCCTATAACCAAGAGTTAATCTTTTGTATCAGTTTTATGAAATTATATTTGTAAATTAAAATAAAATAAAAAACAATACAATATATATAGTTTTGTTTATAAAATATACGTTTTAAATTGTCATTTTGAAACAATACACTAAATTAGACATAAATACATTGTCTATTACATATACCAATTCACTTAGGATCATCCACATCAAATAATAGTTTTTTACAGAAGTAATTTAATAAGCTGTGAGTAATAATAAGCTGATAAAATAAGAACAGGTACTAAAATATTTCAAAAAATGGTTATTAATGTGTAGCGGTTAACCTTTTTTGTAGTAACCTTTTTATATGTCTGATAGATATACAGAGAAATAAACGGGATGAAGCTTCTCTTATTATACAAAATTGACGTGTTTTACTTTATTTGTAAATAATAATTAATTATAAATGTTATTAGAGGGTTATAACACCCTCAATTGGTGACCCCGCCTAGTAAAAGTGCAGTAATATAATATGTAATATCAACGGCGCGATATTCAGTATGAAAAAGTACAAAAAGAGAAATGCCACTTCATTTTACCAGCTTCCTCAAATCAGGGATTGTTGATTCAGATACTTGCAAGTATCAGAGTGCCTCAACATCTCTACAATGTATGTAACAAATATTTTCTTCGAACTGCATCGCTACACATTCTCTACAGCTTCATAGTACTTCAACTTCAACATGACTCCGAGAAGACTCTTTCCAATATTAAGGAATGCACCAGTAGTATTAGCTATTAACAGTGTAGACACATACTGTTACTTCAGGAAGTACGCAGACCTAACTAGAAGATGATAACTTTTAAAATCTAGATATCAATATACCTACTTTGAAAAGGAGATAGCGATTTTACAAGTCCGTCTCTCTAAATAGTTTCCACTCAGCACAGGTGCTAAGTCATACCGTTGGCCACCTTAGCTGTGAAACTAAATACATCATGCAATAGACGCCTAAGCGAAGCCTCGCTCCTAGAACTTTTGTCGATGACACTAATCATCATCATCGGGTCTTATTTGCAGCAGTGAAATTATGAAGAACAAACGATATCATTTAACGGTATAGAAAATGCTAAAATTTTCGTACTGCTTTTGTATATGTTCAGGTGTCTAAATCTTTCGATATTCGATTTCTCTTTTTTTACTTCATAGCGGTTTTTCCTTCTCCATAGGGGGTGGTGTGGTGGTTTACCTTTTTGTTTGTAACCTTTTTTGATATGTTGATTGGAAAATACAGAAAAATAAACGAATGAAGCTTCTCTTATTATACAAAAATAACGTGTTTTATTTTATTTGTAAATAATATTTAATCCTAAATGTTATTAGAGGGTTATAACGAGCTCAAATACACGAATACCATACACGAAAGAACGTGTAAAAATTCTCTTCGCACGATGTAACAAAAATAGCTAAAATATTTACAGCAAAAACCGCGATAATAAATAACACAAGTACGAAGGCCAACGTAAGTAGTTACGTAGATAGATAAATACTTTCGCAGTATATGTATTACAAATAATTATAATGTTAAGTAACTATTTAAAGATAAGCAAAAAAATAAACTATATATATTTATCGGTTCCAAAATACGTTTCCAAAATACAAATCTCTGAATCAACAGTAAATACATACTTACTTACATACTTGCATTTCTCGTACAGTTTATACTAGTCTAGCATTAAACTTTTGTCCATCATCTGATTTTTCGATAACAGTCAGACGTTAGTCAGAAATGGATTAATTACTTTAGAATGCAGTAGGTCCACGAGTCATTGGCCAGTAACGCTGGTGCGTGGTGATAGTGTTTCTGAAAAGTTTTTTTTTATCAAAGTACCGGTACTATATCTGATGGTACTATCTATTTCATACTTGATATTGGTGAAGTTGCTGACATGGGGATATGGGAAATACCTATGTTTTGTATGTTTAAAAATGTACTTAGAGATCGAAAATCCATCGGAGGCAAACGTGTCAGCAACTGTATATAATCTGATTGATTTCAAACCTCAACGAACCAATCAAAAATTACTGTTCCATACTTATGACCATGTCTAGGGTGGTGGAAACGTAATTTCTTACCAACTTGAAATTCCACACCTTAAAATCAGCTTTATAGCTTATTACAGCTGACGGACGTTCGAACTTATTTGATACACATAAGGTGATCATCATTATAATTTTAATCTGTATATCTTTTTATCTGTGTACATTAGGTAAAGCCATCCCAATACTCCAATGAATTTTAAAATGTAATTAAACACCAACATAACAATGGTGATGCCGTGAAAGCAGAGCAGTTAAGACACGGTTGCACCGTCGCTAGTCGCCGCGACGCGACGTGACGCGTGACGCCGCGGCTCCCGGGGGAGCGGAAGTCTTGCGCACTTCCGCCCGCCGGTGCACTGTCCGGAGATCCGGTCAACTATCACAACGTAATGCTGCCAACCGATTGCCTCAAACTGTAACGAAAGTTCTTTTACATTTCTCATTATGTTGTAAATTGTTTAAAATTTAATGTATATTATCATAAAAGTAGTCTTTGTGAATTCTCAACAAAAATAAACGAGATTAATCAATGTGTAGAGTTCAAAAGAAATCTACTATGTGATGAGATATGTATCATGCTACAATTAATTTTGATACATATTTCGCATTTAAATGTAACTATAGTTCATAACAATGAAAAATTTGCTAAAAGCCTATTGTTAAAACAGTTAAGAAAATTTACTCCAAAAAACACATTTCTGTGCACACATATACACTAATATTATAAAGAGGAAAGATTTGTATTTTTGTTTGTAACGACTAAACTCAAGGACTATTGGACCAATTTCAAAAATTCTTTCACGATTAGAATACTGCATTAGCCCTGTGTAACATAGGCTATACATAATTTTTTTTTTAATTATAAAATCAAATTTTAGTTCCAAGCGAACAGAGTCGCGGACACAGCTCGTTTTATATAAAGTGGACAAAAAGGTTCAGACGTCTCGAAATAGTTGAACACGGTGGCGGTACTAGAAAAAGTTGCAAATATTCCCCGAATTCTTCTCGCAGCTAAGCTTCATCGGTCTACACTAAAGTATATTTGTGGCACGATAGACTGCATGAATGACAATATGAGTAGTATTTGTTCTGTTATCATTTGTGTAGCCAATACAATACAATAACCAACTAGGTAATAAATAGTTTTGTTTTTATAGCAATGATTTAAAATGTGTAATTATCATTTTTGCATGTTTTGTAACTTTTTTAAGACAGCTTTGCTTCTATTGGTGATAACGTAATGTTAATTACTATCCTTCCCCAATTATTGCTTACCTCCATTAAATACAAAAATATTTTTTGAAATCCAACTTGTCGTTCCATATATTAGCGCATGCCAACAAACTTTTCCGATATATAATATTATTTTAGATATAATATTACAAGTACAATTTACACAATACATTTAATTTTAATTCGTCGTTAAACTGAATCTTTACTAATCAAATTTTCAAGCTTGGTTAGCTATTTATCTTGCTCTATACACAAGTGTATCAAAAGTTTTTATATGTTTAACTTTTCAGGGAAAAGTTAAAAAAGTTTTTACTCATTATTATTATCTATAGAAATAAATATTTCTTTGTCTGTTTGTAATCTATGTGTTCCTAAGCTATTTATCTTATTGTGACGAAACTACATTGACTGTTTATTTTTTTCCGTAACACTGCAACGCATGTCGTGTACAACTAGTCATACATAAATACTAATTAAACTTTTCTTTACTAGTTCTTAAGGACAAAGAACAATTATACAAAATCCTGGCAAGTAAAATAATTATTATACAGCACTATGCAGATTCGAACGCTCATATTGTTAAGTTAATGGAAAAATATAATGTTATTCATGTACAATCTCTGTCACCTTTATTTCAGTTTACGTAACCACAACTGGAATTTTACTATGTAACATTGTAAAATACAATACGATTTAAGTATCGATTTCTACAGTAGAATCGTAATAGATACAACAGCAGATAGTTATACCGAATAAGGAACATCTCATCTTAATCAAAATGAAAATAGGTAGAAGTAAAAGTTATGAATTAGTTAAACATTAATTTTGGGTAATAATTCCGAACTGTTTCGTCTAGCTTCTGTAATTTTACACATTTATACTTCAAGTTCAGTCTAAATTCACAAGGATTTAATTCAACTCTAACAATCGTCATAACTTAATGGCCCATGTAGGAGGACAAACCTAAAACCTTAGCCGTTAGAGACTGTACCACTTAGAAATTATACTTGACATCAGTGAATTTTAATTCACCTAAATTAACTCTGAGAAAGTTAATTTTGTTATTTCCTTTATAAATCTAGGACTTGACTGACCTCCACCTGCGACTACTTGACGCTATCTTACGATGTAGTGCAAGATGGTAAACTACACTTGAGGACGGAAGAGTGCCATGCGAGCATTATAAAACGCCTTACACCATCATACTATGGTGGACTGCAACCCTTTTGCATTTAATTTAAATTCAAAGTAGATATATTATTCGTCATAGCTTTTAACTTAACGATATATTCATATTTTTCTTGAGTATATTATGCTGCCCCACATATTTAACATAATAAATTTGAATGCAAGTGATGAAATAGTGTAAGAATTTAATATAGCACTAGAAATTTATGTTCAAAGTAATAGGTGGCGCGTCCGTCAACGGATCCATTTAACGCAATCATTCCATTAATTTATTCAAACGTCGCCTACATACGAGTTCTAAATCCAACAGCGGTTGCGTAACTAATAAATTATCGTCATGCATAATCACACACACAGTAATCAGTTTTGTTAAGAATTAAAAGCAGCGTACAGTTGTAGACTAAACAATGAGATCAGCTGGGCTTATTGCGGTCTCTAACACTAACGCTGCCTACCTATGTACCTACCCGTCGACGACATTGATTCCAATTATTTGACGTGTTTACATTTAGCGTTGATATTCATTATCTTTGTACGTCTACAGTGTTTACATCATACGTATTGTTTATACATGAACATATGTATACCGAAAACTTCCGTAAAAAACCCAGTCTATGAAACTTCTTGGTGCTTCGCTTGCTGTGTGCTTGATATTTGAAAATTCTGTTTTAAACTATGCATAAATTGCGACTCACCAATTGTATCATTTTAAGAAACTCAATATCTTTGTCACAGGTTATATTCGCAAACATTTGCCCTGAGGTAACGTTAGATATTTTGCAATTTTAAATTTAGAAATTGTTAAATTAGTATATTGTCAATATTGTCACTATTGGTTTTTCAGTGTATATCAAAAGTGAACGATACGACGCACGAAACTACAGCTATAGTGAGCATGAACTCATAGTCAATATGTAACAACAGTGATAAAACATTTAAACCTTGTAATATAAAATTGTTAACATTTTAAAGGTATTCCAAAGAGTTATAGTCTAGAGTATACTTTAATTTGATAGATATTACTACTCAATTTTTTTATGTTGACCTCCTTCGTCTGTCGTACAATGACTCACTTTGTTGATAACTTCCCTCACTTTTTACGTGTGTCATATTGTATGAATGGCTCTTTAGACCGTGCCTGAACACGTTTGATGGTAATTATACTATTGTACTGACCCTTGTCACTTACAATCCTAGAAAAAAAAATAGGAATCGTTAAGCGTGGAATGAAGGTAGGGCGAAGACGAGGTGAAGTAACGGATGAATATCCGTGGGAACGGCCACCACTTCCGGTCCGCGATACTTGCTCGCGCTACAACACTCTAAGTTATTTCCTTTATGTCGGGTGACCTTAACACTATTGAAAATTATTAGGATATACCATATTAGTTCTAAATTACTTATATTAAATTCCCAATCGTTATATATATTATTCAGTATTCTATACATATATATGTGTAATACCACCGATTGATTTCTCAAATATCTTCAAACCTACCAGACCTATTTAGTTGAAATTTGGTAGATATTGCTTTAATGTAATAAACAACCGCTACGAACGGATTTTACGATCAAGTGTGGTCAACGAGAAAAACGCAAATGAGTCATGGACATCACCTAGTATAATAAATATAGTTCAACTTATTTAGACTAGTAGTCAACGTATGATTAAAATTCCACTTCATTAATTAAACTTTGGCAGTATGAATATTTACAATGAATATGTTATTTAATGTAACGAAATTGTAATCTGTAGTATTTCATTTTTCTTCATAAATTTTGCTTGGTGGTAGGGCTTTTTCTAATGCCCGCCTGGGTAGCTACCACCCTCAAGTTGTAAACCTGCCGCCAAATACCAATAAGTGTGTTCCGGCAGCTGCACTTGAGAGCCAGTTCCTCCACAGGTTTAGCGTGTCTACCAACTTGGGCCGTATCGTCACTTAAGATCAGGTGAGATTATGGCCATAACGCTAAACCTTACATATAAAGAAAAATATTAACTTCATTTATATCAAATAAATACTACACCGAGTGTGGAATATGCTTAAAAAGGACTACAAAATTTTCTGTTCATATATTAATACTATAGACTAAAGGTTATTTAAATAACTAACAACAATCTATACATATGTTAGTGTTTGATTTATGATATATTGAAAATAATAATACATTCTGTGTAGTTCACATTTTTATAAACCTTCTAAACTTGCTGCATAATTTTATTGATCGCGTTTTATCAAACGAAGACGAAATCATATCAACATCTATGACAAAATGTTTGTACATGATTAATAAAACTATAACTAAGTCAAATAGTACTTGTTTTATGAAAAATATAATTGGGGTGCTCCTTTTTTTCTTTAAATTATTGCATTTATTTATTTTTTTATTCTTAAGGTTTAGCGTTATGGCCATAATCTCATCTGATCTTAAGTGACGATACGGCCCAAGTTGGTAGACACGCTAAACCTGTGGAGGAACTGGCTCTCTAGTGCTGCTGCCGGAACACACCTTTTGGTATTTGGCGGCAGGTTTACAACTTGAGGGTGGTAGCTATCCAAGCGGGCATTAGAAAAAGCCCTACCACCATGCTATAGTTTCCTCACGATGTTTTCCTTCACCGAAAGCTCAAGCTCATTGTAGGTGCTTGGATTCGAACTCACGCGAAGACCTTGACGCGAAGTCGTACACCATACCACTGAGCTATCATCGCTTCTTCGTCGTCCTTATAAGCTTAACACTGTACAACTATTGCATTATCGAATGAAATTTGACACGGTGGTTACTAATGTTATGGATTAACCATAAAATGAAAGGATTTCTAGCAGGTAAAAGTTAAGCTTTTCTAGGAAATGAACGTCTTGATGGAATTTTATGAAATATGTTGAGATGTTAGGTAGCTGACAACTAACTAAAAACGTACGCCCGTGCTGTTTTAATGCTAACATATTGTGTCAAAGAAGATATAAAAAAAACCTCAATAATTAGCACGGCTGGCATGACAGTGGATGTATGGATGGATTGTCATACTCTCAATAGTTGCTATTGTTTGTGCATTATACTGTGCTTACCATCAAGTACAGTGCCGTCACTTTGCCGAGCGACCATAAAAAAACATAGCAAAGATGGTTCAAATTCCAGCCCAGCACTAGTTTTCTGCAGTTGCATATTTCTTACTTTATTTTATTTTTCAATATCTATTTCGTGGTAAATAACTTTTAACGTTATATTATTTGTGAAAAATATGGCATCGATTAGACTGAGGCAAGCGCTTCACAAACCGTTAGTCACCCACTACGAGAATACACTGTAATGTTGACAATGTGATTGAACTCAATAGGCAGGTCAAAAGATTGTGATATCAATAATTATGCGTAGTATAATAGTATTTTATGAATCCACGACGTCGAAAATAAGTCCTAAATTAGATGAAATAATTGAATTCCATGCAAATGAAGAATAAACATACAATTAGTTAATAGAATTATCCTAAAACGTTCAAAAACATATGATCCGTAACAAATGTTGTACCAGTTTTCTATTTTCTCAAAGAGCAATTCCAAGTTCTGCAATAGACGGATATGGCCGCTAGACTTTATTTGTTTTATAGCTTTAACGAAGAAAGGATATTTATTAATTTTATGTTAATAATACAATTATGAGTTAAAATTTATTATCAACTTTTTAGGCCAAACCGGGACATTAGTATTATTTACATCATAAAAATTGCGATGATTTAGTTCTTCTAGGTTTATTAAATGATTAGGGAAGTTACAAGAACAGAAATGACGTCCAATAATACTTCTATTGTCATATACACAATGTTTTAGCTCATTTAAATATTTTTTCTGTCCTGTCAACTGTTTATAACCTTAACATCATTCTCAACTCGTGAATGCTCGTTTTTTATCATTATATATAAAAATTTCATGTCTCGTTATTTGTCTGCTATGAACTTCTAAACTACTGAACCGATTTTAATCACATTTTGCACACTGTGGTCACAAGTGATCATAACGCGATAGATTACGCTGTAGTCAATGTGATTGACTACTTGAAAAGGCAGAACAAGGCCTGCCAGATCAGCTAGTAGTTTATAGGTTTATCATAATGGCCACAATCTCATCTGATGTTAAGTGACAATGTAGTTTACAGTGTCAAATATCATGAAAACTAACCGTGAAAAATATCGTGATCAAAACCAAAGCGGGATGTTTTAGTATTTGACGCTATGAACAATAACAGATGAATTGCGACAGCTGCACTTGAAAACAGTTCTTTCACTAGGTTAACGTATTGACATTAATGATTCACTTACTGAGTTAAGGTGAGATGGTAACGAAAAGCTTCCTATAAGAAATAAAAAAAATACGGTATGGGATTCAAACTCACATAATTCAGCACGGCCTTGGCAGTAGCGTGGTGAGATGAGTTTTAGGACAACCTTATAATTCATGTTGTTCGATTCCATGTCAGACTCTTTGATTTTTACAACTTATTTAATTATCTATTAATAGGTAGTAATTGTGTTTTACGCTCCTAATATTCTAAAAAACAATACATTCGCTACATAAACATATACTAAGGGCCTAATTACTCATTGAACTAATCCTCAATTAGATTATTTCTAGTCCTCGTCTATGTTCATGAAAGTCAAACAGTTGATCAAAAAAGTGGAGGTAAAAACGGTTGTAACAGTTCAATAACGTTCATAAATGTATAAACAAAACAGGAAATATCAGTGTAACACCTTCGCTGGGATGTATCATCAGTTCTATCACGTTTGACCCCAATGTTAACCTTAGGGCTTCATTGTAAGCCCGTCACATTCATTGACCTTTGATGGTGATGTTAATATCCTCAACATGGTTAGTTTTCTAATATTCGATTACCTATAACTTTTAATGACTTGAGTTTTATTTAATAGTTTGTAGGATTAGCGCCATGGTCACAATCTTAGCTGATGTTGAGTGACAATGTGGCCCAAGATGGTTGCCACGCTAGGCCTAGTGGAGGGACTGACTCTTAAGTGCAACTACCGGACAACACCTTTAAGTATTTGGCGGCAAATGTTCAACTTGATAGTGGTAGCTAGCCAGGCGGGTATTAGAAAAATCCCCATCACCATGCTATGGTTTCATTACGATGTTTTCCTTCACTAAAAGTTAAAGCTCATTGCAGGTGGATTCCAAATCAGATCCATTAAAGCGGCTTCCGTACATACTACTAACTGAGCTATCATCGCTTTAAAGTTTAAGTTGATTAGTTGGTATTCGATTAAACTTCTTACATATATGCATTATAAATCAGTTTTTTTTATAAAATCGAAATGCAAAATCACAGGGTGTTTTACAGTTTGTCATTTGGTTTTTGTGTTCATAGAAACACCGCTAAAGAACGTAGATTCAAATTTAACTAGTATGATAAACACAGTTGTGTAAATATACACAGCAAATTCGGTATTAATTTCATAACCGTAGCAGAAACTATCGGTAAACAATAGACAATAAAATTATAACGAAGCCAATATTTATGAAAATTTTAATAGAACCTTACTTTGTTATTGATACATACAGCCAGTTATCGCATTCAAGGATAGCATAGTAACCTCCATAATAAAATATATATAATGATTGGTGTTGAAGTTTAGCATTTTATCACTATCTCCGTAGAGTCTTAACGTTTTATGACCCCTAAAATTAGTTTCAGACTGATGCTCGTACAAAGGGACATACAAATTGACAATTAACTAAAAAATATACAGATTTGCCTCCGTTACAGTTTTATTGTATGTATACATTTAACATGACAATTATTGATAGTGTCGTGGACGTGCTTAGGTGGAACTTCGATAATTTCACTTCATTTATATGTGATATAAAGCTCTTTGAAGTAAGTAGTTGAGTGTATTGAGCGAGTCCGTTGACCGGTGCTACGAGTCCGGGACTTGCAGTGGTCTTGCTGTTATCGCCCGGAAGCGCCTCACCGGAAGTGCGCAATCTCGACCAATTGGACGAGCGAGCTGTCACGGAGTGCGCGCATGCCCCCTGCGCGTTCGGGTTACTTTTAACTCTTACGCATCTACTTGTCTCTTATTTGCATTTATGCTTAATAAAGTGGCGATAAGTAGCACAAGTATTTTTAATAGTTTTATAGGTTTTAGCGTCATGGCTACAATCCCACCTGATGTTAAGTGATAATGTGCCCAAGATGGTGAACACGCTAAACCTGTGAAGGGGCTGGCTCTCAAGTGCAACTGCCGGTAAACACCTATAGGTATTTGGCGGTAGATTTTTAACTTGAGAGTTGTAGCTAGCCAGGCGAGCATTAGAAAAAGCCCTGCCACCATGCTATGGTTTCATCACGATGTTTTCCTTCACCGTAAGCTCAAGCTCAGTGCAGAGATTCGAACTCATATCCTTTGACGCGGCGTCCGTACAGGCTACCACTGAGCTATCATCGTTTAACTAATATACTTCCATAAATCTTTAATAAATAATTAATAGTTTATATACATTTCAAACTATCATTATTTTTACTCTTGTTGAGAGATAAGACTTACCGAAATTCATATCAAGCTTCATAGCGAGTTCAGGATATGAGTAAATGAAGTATTTTAGAACAGTTTCATGTTAAGAAAATACTTTAAAAGACAGAAATATTATTCGAAACCGACGATGACAAAGGTTACTAAAATCAGTAAAACAAAAAAAAAATGCGGTGTTCATATAAAGTCTCTTTATGTATACATAAACAACAATACAAAACAACAGTACAAATCCAAAATTTCAATTATTTATTGATACATAAAACAACGCTTAAAATGTACGATGGATTACATAACTATCAAACACACATTCATATTACATTATATTCAAACTATTTAAAATCAACTTGAGCTCGTCAATGCTAGTGTTGCTTATGGATAAAAGTGGAAATTTACGCATTAACTATTATGAATATATATAGTTATTATATCATCACATTATTACGAGTATTAACATTGAATGATAAATCTGTTCTTAACTGATATTTTTATAGATTTTGGATTTAGCCCTAAACTCAGGTGAGGTTCAGTGATCAGAAAAAATGGTCAGAAAGTGGTCCTCAAGTGCAACTTCGTGAGATTTTTTAAATTGAGGGTATTCGCTACATTCCACATGACTGTAGATCGTAGGCGGATTTAATTTATATTCATAGTTTAAGTATATTACAAACCCACAAGGTCTGGAATCAGCGACCCAAAGTGACTTTTATAATATGAGCTCATAACTAACCATTTTGTTTCGTAGTTTATAGCGGCAAAGAAAAGTAACTGTGTTCACGCTTGAATGGTTGTTATATTCCATTGACACTTGACAGTGACCTGTAGAATTGACGAACTGACATCTGCATTATAATGAAGCAAAAGATGAGGATGTAACATAAAGACAACATATTTATCTTACCGTGGGAGTATCTTGCTGATATAAATAGGTACCAATTTACGTAGTTCGAAAGCTCTTCTAAATAAACAATTACCTATACGTCCAGGATGTAATATATCTTGCACCAACATTAAAATAATGGACGCTAAGTTGCATTATGCATTGACTCATATACTTATGGAGCTAAAAAAGCATACTTAATTATTGATTATGAAATGCTAAGAATCGATATACGGCGTGGTAGGACACGCCGATTGTATCTCACTGAGTTTTGACATCATACGCAAGGTGTAATCTCAGCTATAGTGACATGTTCAGGCTTGTCGTATGCCATCTATCAACTAAGTTGTAACTTAATAGTCTATATTCCTCTGTATTGTAACCACCACGACAAACTTGCCGAAGAACTTCCTTTAAGCTGTCACGTTTTCGAATCAGGCAATATATAAGTACAGTCCAGCTGTTGAGAGACTTGCAAGCCGATATGACAGCGATAAGCCATTATGAATAACTGATATCTCGCTGATCATCGTCGTTTTTGGATTGTATTATGCTTGTCATCAAGTACGGTGAACATCACTTTGTAGTAATACTATTAAAAAAGCAATTCACAAAGCATCTATCCAAGATGATTAATTTTTGATTGAGCATTGCTATATTTAGCGTGTTCTATTTTTGAATATACAATCAATGAACATAAGCTTAATTACATATATATTTAGCGTTTGGTTAGTGTCAATGTGGTTCATGATGTTATTAAGTAAAATGAGGTGGGTGCGATGGGTATTAAGTACAGTTGCTGGAGCAACTGCGGTTGCATGGCGACAAGGTTTAATCTTCAGAATGGCAGCTATAACTAGATAGGCATTAGAAAATACCATCTTTCAATGATTTCATTGCGATGTTTCCCTTCACCGAAAGTAAAGGCATATTTTAGGGATTTGAACTTAGGTATAGATACGCTAACACTGAGTTACGGTTGCTTCAAAATAATCATAAACAGTATGCTAACTTTTAGGCTTCATATAGAATTCAACTTCCTCCACGTTATCTCGTACATTAACAATCTGCAATCCCCACAATAAAAATAAGGTTTTCTAAATATTCTATGTGACAACAAAAAATATTAAATAGCATAACATTATACAAATACTGATGAATAAAAAATATTCACTAGCACGGGCTATTAATTTAACGTAAATTTATAATATAAATTATAAGACGACGCATTAAAAAAAAAGAAGTTACGTTAAATGTTACCTGCTTCGTCATTCCACAAGACAAGTTTTTATAACTTCCTTCGAAGTATGAAACAAAAATAATTCTCGTCGGACTAGACTCAAGTTCCGCGTGACCTTCGTCACCGTCCGTCGGTAAGAAGCTGTCGCGGACCTCTATACATGGTACATATGAGTGAATAAAAAAAGAGAAGTAAAATAACGTGCGATTGGAAAGTCTAGTCCAGAATCATCTCGTTTTCAGAATAACACTTGCAGAACCGGTCGAGACTCAAGACCGCGATACGACGCGGTGCCAAATATCAACATGTTTCCTTCCTAGTGTGTACATATAGAGTGAATACCTGTATAATATTAATTCGATTCATTTGGTATCCATATCATAAAAATTATATGGAAATTTTAAACTCTACAGTCGTTTTTTTATAAGTTGAACAATCTAATTTTTTATCATCGCAGCTAAGCTACCGTAATGACATTCATAATGCAATATTTATTGTACAACTTGTGAAATGACTGTCTCTTTCCTAATTAACTATTCATATATTAGCGCTTTAGAAATAATAATGTGGTGTTTGAATTCCGTTGAATCGGACCTACAAAACAATTTTAAGCAATTCTTCCAAGAACTGAGACAATACTAAAAATGTTTGCTCTACTCCTTTTATAAACAAGATATTATACGTCTGTGTAATAATATCATCTAATATCAGCAAAGTTTATATATCGATTTGTATCATTATCTTAATTATTATTAATTTAATAGCCATAATCATAGTTAAAAAGACGGCTATAAATGGTATTTAAATATAATAGGATAGATATGAATTATTATCTATTCATCCATCCATCCATTCAACGAATTCATCCAATCAAAGATCTCCACGACGACCTTTCTTGCGCCACCCGCATCCAGCGGATTCCCGCGACCTTCACCAGGTCGTCGGTCGATCTTGTGGGGGACCTACCCACGCTACGTCCTCCGGTACGTGATAGCCATTCGAGAACCCGTTGGCCCCATCGAGCATCGGTTCTGCGAGCAATGTGCCCAGCCCACTGCCACTTAAGTTTAGCAATTGTTCGGGCAATGTCGGTTACTTTGGTTCTTCTGCAGATCTCCTCGTTCCTGATTACGTTAGAAACGCAGTGAAACTCCAAGCATAGCCCTCTCCATTGCTCTTTGGGCAACTTTGAACTTTTTTATTAGGCCCATTGTGAGCAACCACGTCTCAGTGCCGTATGTCATCACTGGCAATACACACTAGTCGAAGACTTTCGTTTTGAGACACTGCGGTATCTCAGACAAAAAGATTTCGCGTAGCTTCCCAAACGCGGCCCAGCCGAGCTGGATTCGACGATTAACCTCTTTCTCGAAGTTGGATCTACCTAACTGGACGGTTTGTCCCAGGTATATTATATATATATATATATAACTGTCAACAACTTCAAGCGTAGAGTCACCGATTTTTATAGGAGTTGGCACAACATGGACATTAGACATGACTTTTGTCTTGTCCAAGTTCATTTTAAGACCAACTCGTTCGGATGCTCTACTGAGGTCATTGAGCATCGTACTTAGGTCTTCTGCGGTCTCAGCCATGACTACGATATCATCAGCAAAGCAGAGGTGTGTTATGTACTCGCCGTTTATATTAATGCCAAGTCTTTTGAACATTGAAGACATCTTCGAGCACAGCAGTGAACAGTTTCGGAGAAATAACATCTCCCTGTCTAACGCCGCGCCGCAAAGGTATAGGTTTCGAGGTCTGGTCCTGTAATCGGACTGACATGGTGGCGTTTTCGTACAAATCCTACAACGCTTTGATATACCGATAGTCTACTTGGCACCGCTGGAGAGACTGCAGTACAGCCCAGGTCTCAATCGAGCTTTTACGTAGTTCACAAACGCTAAGCAAAGCGGTAGCTTATACTCCTAGATCTTCTGTATAACCTGCCGCAGCGTATGAATGTGGTCTACAGTGCTAAAGCCTTTTCGGGAGGCTGGAAGTCGTCGAGGCTGTGCGCTAGTCGGTTCGTGAGGACTCTCGAAAACAGCTTGTAAATATGACTCAGAAGTGAGATGGGTCTATAATTTTAAAAGGGTGTTATCACCTTTTTTGAAAAAGAGGACCACCACACTTCTGTGCCACGTCTGTGGCGTTTTTCTCTCGAGTATGACGGAATGAAAGAGCTTCTGAAGGACCTCAAGGATCGGTTTTCTACCCGCCTTCAGCAGCTCAGCTGTTATTCCGTCATCCCCCGGGGCCTTGTTGTTCTTGAGCTGTTTGCGAGCCATTCGAATTTCGTACAGACGTCCGGGATATCTTCAGTGAAGAGTCGGGTTAATCTAGCTCTCGGGTCTCGGGCTAGATTTCGAGTGGGTTTGCGTGTTGATGTGTAAAGCTGTCCGTAGAACTTCTCGTCTTCCCTCAAGAGCTCGGGCCTGGAGGATATGATTCTCCCGTCGTCAGCCATCAGGCAGATCTCTAACGAAAACTTTGGAGCCTCTGTTTCACTCTATAGCCTCTTGTAGACGATCGATATTAAACCGTCGTAGGTCACGTTTAAGAGACTTAGAAATCTGTCTATTGAGCTGCTGATATCTATTAGCACCGACTGACGACGGCAAAACCATCTCTCATCTTTCCTCCATGAGTCCGAGCGTAAAGTCAGAGAGCTTGCTGGTTCTACGTATACGGGAAGTCCTAATATACTCAGACCCAACCGTATGGACGGATAGCTTTCACAAACCCATCATTGTACTCATCCACTTCGCTGCCTTCGCAGCGGTTTTTGAGTTCAAGCTGAAAGCTCTCGGGGTTTTGTATTTGGACGGACAATGGACGGAGCGTAGACTTCATCAGACGGGATCTCTCAAATTTATTTTTTTATCTCTCTATTATAGATAATATTATAATATATTATTTAATTATAATAATAGATTACTGCTGAATAATATAAATTATTTACTGATATTATAAAGCAGAAGAGTTTGTTTGTTTGTTTGATCGCGCGAATTTTGAGATCTACCATTCGGATTTCAAAAATCATTTTAAAAATTAATAATTTAATATATATTTAAATTTTAAAATTAATAATATAATTCAGATAGAGCAATCACTGAAGAAGGTTATTTAACATCTCGCAATCACCAATAGGAGCAAGCTGTTTAGAAAAAAGTTACAAAGACGGGCAAGAATTATTAAATCAGTTTTAGTTACAAAAATCAGACAGAACAAACAAACAGAAATATCACAGTTGACATAATACTACTGAAAATAGGAGAAAGTAAATCACGCTATAATGAACACACTTTGTCACCCGTTGTGTATTCGCTCCATCAATATCGACTCATGAAGCTCTGAAAGTAAACAGGAGACGGAAGTCGTACATCGAACATGCAAAACCGAACGTATTTATCGATTTAGGTCCGGCGATATGGCGACGGTTTATTTATCTTCTGTCTATGTACCCACTACCCACCTTCCTGGCGCCGTACTTCCGCCGGAAACGGGCGTCGTCTGCGCTCTAACCCTTACCGAGGTTCCGGTTTCCGACAGCCTTTGAAACCGTTCGAAGTTTCCTATTTACTCTGTCATGAAAAAGGCAGTCTGTTTCCTTAGACACTCATATTGGACAATTATGCACCATTTAAATTTTTTATGTTAGTCTATGTACACGAATGTATATCGATGGAGATTTGTCAATAAACGAAATATTACGTCAATAATTGCAATGGAATCGCTTATCGTATTGCTAAGGTGCCCACGTCTATAAGTTGTGTTTCATTATTGCTCGAATAATAAAAATAATACTTTCCTGCGCTCTTTGTGTCGCAATATTGTATTATATATGCAGGCAATAAGATATTTATGTAATACCTACGTATTGATTTCCCATTAAATATTTTTTTCCCTCGAGATATAATAAATGTAATAACAATTTTTAGACAACAGATGAGGGATAAATTATAATAATAAGAAAATGTTTTTTTTTTTTTAATATTAATGTGCCAGCACATACTTCTATTAAATTTAGATGTAACATTCAAGTTTTATTCAAATCAGCGTCTTGATAATAAAGAAGGTATGCCATTGTGTGTTTAAAAAAATGCAATGAAATTCAAGAACATTCTGAAAATGTTTACAAGACATAATGAGATTAGTAGTTATCTATAATATATATAGACTTTGATATGTGTACAGACATTAATTTGATGAAATTACTTAATGTAAGTACATTTACGCTTAAATTAAGTCAAACATTTTAAAAATTGTGGCATATTTTTACATATGAAAAAAAAACAAATGCTCTATGCATATCTGTCCATTAGTTTATTTATACCTCAAGACCCACTGAATCAATTCCCATTTTGTTAATTCATAGATTTATTTTCTGACTAGCTTGTACTATATGTTTTTTTTTAATGTTATTATGTGGAACAAATTACGATGAACAAGAAATACATACATGAAGAATATTGGGGAAAAGTTACTGAAACATAATTGACACATTCGTATCGAAATACAACACAAATTTCGATATTAATCGATGTAATGTCTCAATTCATAACAATTAACAAAATTGGAATTAACATGACTCGTGAGTTGCGCAAACTATTAGTTTCGGCGCATCTGAATCTCGGCCTAGTTAGTATCATGCTCGATATGTTTACGTCATAGACCATGTGGATTAGGTCAGCGACGATGGCGCATGCGCCTGCGCCTTGTCCATGCGTCTTATGTCATACAAATGTAAAGTATGTCTACCCTAACTACAGAACAATACTTTTATAATTTTGTATTATCCTAAATGTAACACATGGATAGATTATACATTCTTTAAATGAGTATTACCATAAATTTCGAGCTAAGACATATAAATATTTATTTAGACAAATCATTATCCGACTCCGTATGCTTATCTCGTTGTTTACCAAAAAAAGATAAATTATGGAGGGTTCCCATTTTGCAACCTATATAAATGTCATAGGCATCAGTATGCAGGCGCGTTGCCAATTACAGCAGAGACCTACTTTCTTACCTTCGAACTTTTACTTCCTGCGGGCCAGGCAAGGCGGCCGGTCGCACCACGCAACGAATTACGAAAGTGGCGCGAAATGCTCGGCCGACATTCGCGTACCGCTTGCGCCACCTTCAGGAAGTGCCGTTCGCGTTGCCGCGGGATTACGTAGTTGCGGCTTGTTGCTGCGCTGCGTGGGGCGGCACGGTCCGGTCCGGACTTATCCTGCTTGAGAAACACGCACGGGAGCTTACACTCGACCTGTATGTTACCACACACCCGGGCACCAGTGTAATCGTTATTACTGCAACGCGTCCTCTCTTTTAACACCGAACGTCTTCATTACGATGAGCCGTGGCGCAATAATATACCAACTTGTCAGAGTTATGGCTTTATTAAATCATTGATTTGTTTTAGGTAAAAATGTAGCATTCTTTTATGCTGCGATTCTTTTAAAACAATAAGAGAAACAGAACTAAAAATTGCTAAGTAAGTAAGTAAGGTAAAGATAATAAATTCATTGTTAAAGCCGCAGTAAATTTGTCTAAAAATGAGATAATAATTTATATAGATGATGATAAACATGAAATTGAGAACTATTGGCTGATAAATTTATCTCAAATAACAAAAATTGTAATCACAATAAACAGGTAAAAATTAATGTTTAAGTTACAAGACTGTGCAAAACTTGAAGATATTTGCTAGGTATATCTACCAATTATAATGAGTTACTTAGAAGAGTCGTAAATTTATAGTTAGATTTTTTATAAAGTCTGCCAAACTATAATTACATAAATAACGTATAACCCGGAAGTAAAATTGTGAGTCGTTAAGAAATCATAGTGCCTTCGCCCGTAATGCAGGATGTATCTCTCAGAACGGAACTGTGCCGCGTTACTTAACCTCTCAGGTTTTGCCTACCTAACGTACTACAATAAGTGTTACGAAATTACTTAAAGTATAATTTATTGTTTGTTAGTACTTAGTAGCCGTGATTTCTTTTTCGTTAATATATTTACTTACAATCCGCCCGAAGAAGAATTTTAGCTAAATCGTAATCGTAGCCGAATATTTGGTCTTTATTTTAAACTTACGTAGTTGAGAGAGATTTAGTTAAATTTTCTTAAACAATAACAAATAGTGTTTTTTTCTGAATTTATAACAACTTATTCCAAAGATTCCAAACAAAGTAACTAATACTATTCATTACTTGATAAAGGTTTCCTTTCATTGAAAATATTTGAAAATATTTTCACATATGTATAATGCTGGCTTGAAATGTATGTAATGACACGCAGTTTACATAATTGGTTGGGTTCCATCTTATGTTGTTTTTTTATTTAGTTATCTTTAGCCTGACATCCCTTTTTAATTAAATATAATCTAAAGCACTATAGCTCATATCACTTCTGGAACTATACGATGCGTTAAATAATTACATCCAAATTAGTCAAATAGATTTTAAATTAAATCTGGTTTTTTTATTCTTTATAGGCTTAGCGCTATGACCATATTTTCACATGATGTTAAGTGGAGATGTTGCCCAAGATGAGGGACACGTGAAACTTAATGGAGGTCACTGGCTCTCAAGTGCAACTGTTGGAACACACCTACCTGTATTTGGCGGCAGATTTTCATCTTGAGGATGGTAGGTAGCCAGGCAGACATTAGAAAAAACCCTATCATCGTACTATAGTATATCACGATGTTTTCCTTGGCTGAAAGCTCAGGTTCATTGGAGGAATTCGAACTCACGTCCTTTAACTACCAACTGAGCTATTGTCGCTTTAACATTCGTCCAAAGATACAAAGAATTTAATATATTAATAGTGTAGCTAGAAATAGAGACACAACCGTTTGCATTCATTACATTCATTACATTCATTCATTCAGTTAAAAGACGTCCACGGTGGTACATGAAATTTCCGCATAAATTACCATAACGGAAGATCCTACGCTGCTCGTATTTGGATTCCTGCAACCATCTACAAGTCACGAGTTCACTTTTCGTTGGTTTGTCCACACTGCGTTTTGGAATTCCTGGTCACTATTTAAGAACACCTTGGTCCCATCAGAGTTGCAGTTTTGAGAATAATTAATATATTTCGCCTACTATTACCTTATTATCAATTCGAAGAGCTATATTATGACTTTGACTTCTGAATCTGACTTTGGGTAGTCTGTTGATTATAATATAAAACTAAATTTAAAAAAATATAGTTTACAACACATAGGCATATTTTGCTTGTCACTAGTGACTTTTGTTTCTGATTCGGATTACCAATGCAAGAGTTAGCTTCTTATAAACATATTCACAAACTTTACTGTTATATATTAGTAGTATAGATGCTGATTATTGACTTCTTTATGCGCAATACAAAGTTAAAGTGAGTTTGAACAATTTAGCAATACTATTTTTTTTTGTATAAAATGACATGCTTGTCATTTATTATACATATAGTAATACATATAAAATTTTGTAACAGTCACCTGTTCGTTTTATTTACTTGGTTACTTAAGGCGTTCAGAATAAAAATCGTAGTAAAGTGGCTTGAAAGTAATATAATGAAAGGTAGGACAAAGTAGCTGTGTTTGTAAGCTTAGGGTGGGAACACATTCCCGCCAGAGACTAAAGGAACTGTGGGCGCTGTCCCTGGTCTCTAGCAACACGAGAGTTTGAAGTGTCGCCATAGTGCGTTTTAGTGGTGGTATTGGGTGACTAGCATTCGATGAGTCACCACGTACGTCCTCTCTTTTGCCTGAGCCCGGGTAATGCGCTTGCCTGTTGTAATGAGGAATTCCGTAAAAAATAGGATTTTAAACACCACGTTTATAAAAAAAATGAGAACGTGTTCCGGATTCCGCTGGAGTATATCCACAATAAAGCGATATGGTAGATATCTGTACCGGCCTGAGTCACGGCCATCAAGTACATATAGATAATTCCGTCACAGTGACTCAGTTTTGGTTCGTCACAATTTAGAATCAATCATCGTATATCCAGCTATTAAAGGAATAAAATATGTGGATTTTAACAGTTCAGAAAGCCGTCACCTATAACTGCTTCAGAAGTTACCTTAAACTTCATCAAAAGCGATTTTATCTAAAAATATAACGATTCTATTAAAAGATATACGTAAAATATACCGTGTTTCTTTCAGCGAGTTACCTAATTTCAAAAATACCCAATTCCGAAAACTTATTCTTTAATGATTCTCGAGGTCTCATATTGTAAATAGCTCGAACTGCTCGTTTTTGTAAAATAAATACGGTGTCTACCTCAGCTGCTGTCCCTCACAATAAAATACCATAAGACATTAAGCTATGGAAGTAACCGAAGTAGACTAACCTAGCAGTGGCAATATCTGTCAGCTGTCGAATCTTACGAACAGCGAATGCAGCAGAACTTAACCTTCCCGCCAATTTTTTTATGTATGGACCCCATTGTAGTTTGGAATCAAGCGTGACAGTACTATCAACTAATCCTACTGAATCCCCTTCGATTTTAACTCTAATGTCAACCCGTGGAACATTAGGCAAGGTAAATCTGATACATTTAGTTTTGTCTGCATTTAGCAGTAAATTATTTATTGCAAACCAATCAGAAATTTTATTTAAAGTATTTTTTACATACCTAACCTCTGAATCTGTCCTTTTCACTTTAAATATAAGTAAAGTATCGTCAGCAAAAATAACCATGTCAGCGCAGTTGTGAACCATTAGCAGTAGATAATTTATCTATACCAGGAACAAAAAGGGCCCTAAGATGGAGCCCTACGGTACCACAATATGTGCTAAGGATCCCGCAGAGGTTAATCCATTTATGCTAACTTTATGACATCGATCTTTTAAATAAGGGACTATGAGGTCTAAAGAAGGTCCACAAACACCATAGTGTTTTAATTTAAGAATTACTGTACTATGGTCAACACAGTCAAAGGCCTTAGACAAATCACAGAACACACCGATTGCATTCTATGACTCCTCTCCGGCCTCCAATATATGACTTATGAGCGTTGCACCAACGTCAGTAGTAGATTTTGATTTTGTGAAACCAAACTGTCGACCATCCAGAAACTTTTATACTTTGAAATATTCTAACAATTGATTGATCATAATCTTTTCAAAAATTATACTTAACGACGGAAGTACAGAAATAGGTATGTAGTTTCCAAGACTACTTCTGCAGCCTGATTTAAATAAAGTAACAAAATGTATAGTATCTAACTAATGTTCACCAATGGTTGGTGGTTTGACAAACCATAGTTAGGTAATACGTTAGCTTATTCGTGGGAACGAGTACTAGGTAGAGAAAACCATTACCGTACCAGATAGATGATAAGTCCGTTATAAATGCATGCATATAGGATTGGAACTGGATATTGGTAATGAAATTCAGGTTTGCAATACAAAGTTGTGCAGATACAAGAAATGCGAAAGCATTATAATCGATTATCGAATATCGTATTATCTATAAAATTAATATCTTAAAATGGCGTTTGACCAATATTATGAAAAATTAAATCTAATTTTTTTACATTGTAGTAAATTACAATAACAAAGTAGGTACTTATCCTACAGTTTAGGCACACGATAATGATTACTTTAAATTTATAACAAATACAGATAATTGTTTCAGTATAAAAAGCAATTAAATACTAAAAGTTTAAAAATAATAATTGTTTTTAAAAAAAGAACCAAAGAAATTTCGCGTTGGAAGGGTCACGTCTTCTATAAAGATATGTTTTCGTAGTTTACGCACTACAATATATTTTTGAACGCACGCATAAAAAGCACCTGTGTGTACGTTAACTTATAACTTGTCTGTACTTTGTAAAAACATAAGCTGTTTAATATTTTTTTACGTAAATGTTTTGTCAATTTGTTCAATACTCACTTCCGAGCACATCAAACAACAATTGCAGTAATTGTTATATAATTTAGGAGCCTCCGTGATCACGTTACATATAACCGAGTACATCAGGAGCACCCCTTTTGCAGTCAGTGTGGGTTCCAACTTAAGTTACTGGCCAAATTTTTCACCACGACACCGGTGTATATTTTTAAAATATGACTTGTGCCGACAATAACAACAATCTCAACATATACATATGTGAATTTAATTTTATAAACTTTATTGGAATGTAGCAAATTTTACAGTATTATAAATCAGAAGAGTCACGACGACCTTTAATCAATAAAATTCACGAACGTTCCGTGTAACATTGCCGTGTCAAGTTCACGGTAACCGAAAAGGACAGACGATTACGCAACTTATCTGCTATGGACATAATAATAAATGCTAAAATATATGCTAATATTGTAGTACTATTATTATCAAATCTGTGCTTTATCGATTACGATAGCGAGATGTAAGAATTTGTTACGATATACAACGAAATATTAAAAATGTGAAATGTAATCTCATTAGTATGGAACTGATATCGCATTTCAGTATCAAGTCCAATATTGCTACCTGCTCCTCTATTGTCTCATTTTTTATCAAATAAGGTTCTGAGCAAACGAATCAATACCTAACGAAAAACACACTCAAATTGAGTACGGGCTCAAATTTGCTGAGCCTAAAAGTGCGATTTAAAGATTATTGGTACAGAAAGAATACATATAAAATTTGTAAGTGCCAGCAAGCTGATTTTTCGGCACTCTTGAACTAAATAGTCAAAATAATGGGAAATGTCGAAATAAACGTCTTTTGCTGAGCTCAAAGGTGACAAAACAAAATAGTGAATGGTTTTACTTTATTAATCCAAACGTATACATATTTTAAGATTACCGCCTTTGATTTTATATGATTCTAAGGTAAGTTGATTTTTTTAAAGCATTCGCGTCATTCATTTTAAATATTGTGGGATAATTGTTTAATTTCTTAACATTCGATGAAAGGTAATCACACTATAGGGAGCTAAGAAGCTTCCACACATAAAGCAAGAATTTGGTAAATTTACTTGACCGCAAGTTCATCGACATTATTAACTCACAGAGGAGTTTTACGCGCCTTCCTGATTTGTGTAATATAGTTGAGCACTGCATACTAACCGATCGTTGCACAAACTATCACAAAAGTTACAAAATCGGAAAAAGTACGCAAAAACTATATGAGGGCGAGAAAATTCACATCGGCTCCGGCTTCACATGTTCCGTTACGGCAACGCAATTCACCGAGTGCATAACCTCATCTTCTAACACGTAATGTGCAAGTGTGCAACGAACGGTATGCATACGCACCCGATCTTGTACGACCGGTGCCGAAAGTGGGCCGACACTTTTTGTTTCACCACGTTATTCTGTAATTAGAAAAAGGGGCGAGGGAACGCTAATATTGCACAGTGTTATTCTTACGAGAACTTTAAAAATACTTTTTCATATTGATAATAATAATAATAGAACCTATTCATTTTAATTTATGTTCTTATAATCGCTCGTTGATTACTTATACCATATCGTTTAATTGATAAGCTTTTGAGGCGTTTGTAAATCAAAATGTGGATTCAAAATTTATATGACGCAGAGCCTTCTATAAAGGAATCCATTTTTTTAATGTTCATATTTGTAATTAGCACTTTCAATTGAGAATCAGTTAGCCAGTTCCAACGACCGTTCTTCATCAACAGTCCTATTATTGAACATGTTACCATATCCTGTCACATTATTATAAAATACTTACATAAAATATATTTTTTAAAAGCCTATAACAAATAGTATCAGCCGATACGCCTTACTTAGGCAAGTCACTTAAAATGAGCAAATAGTAACTCTAAGTACTTTAAAATATTATGAATACACGCATTTAAATATTAAATTTGCCAGAAATCTACAGGGTATCATCGTCGATGGTTACATCTAGAAAGACTGTATGATCATATTAATTTAGAAATTATCTGCTTAACCGTAATAGAACAAACAAAATGTATACTGTATATGCGAAAACTGTAGTCAGTTTTTAACCTAACAAAGTAACCTTTGCACCAGATTTTATTGTAAATAAGACATAAAAAATCACCACAGGAATACTCACAATAAGATGTTTTTTACTATCTTATAACGACCTCTTACCGCTGTATTTTTAAAGTATCTGATGTGATTGGAAGATTAGACCACATTGAGCGGGATACATGTTATGAACTTTTTTTATTTTTATAGTTAAGGTTTAGCGTTATAGTCACAATCTCACCTGTTATTAAGAGACGATGTGGGCCAAGCTGCTGAATACGCTAAACCTGTAAAAGGACTGGCTCTCAAGTGCAGCTGCTGGAACAAACTTATAGGTATTTAGCGGCAGATTTTCAACTTGAGGATGGCAGCTAGCCAGACGGGCATTAGAAAATGCCCTACCACCATGCTATGGTTTCATTCACTGTAAGCTCAAATTCATTGTAGGTGGAGTCGATTCGAACTCACGTCCCTTGACGTGACTCTATACACGTTAACACTACCAACTGAGCTATCATCACTTCAAAACCGCATCGCTATTTTTACCGAAACACATTACAATGAAGTTGAACATCGAAACCAAGCTCGTAAAGCGTTCATATCATATGAAGAAAAAATAATTAAGTTTAACAATTATTCAAAATAATGATTTCTTAGGTTTACGCGAATATTATTCATTGAAATAAAACTAATTTAAACGGATTTTATCGCGGTTATTTATTAAATTTTGATCCCGACGTTTCGATAGCTTTTCAGCCTTCGTGGTCACGGGGCGGACTGAGGTGTAGGTTGTCCAGAAAAGTTTTTGTTACTGTGTCTACCTTCAATTTAATTTTTATTATTTATAGTGTTCCGATCTACGCAGAAAGAGCTCACAGTGTCTTGAGGTCTGGCAATTGGTCTTTTGGGTTCCAATTTAATTAAATGTATAATTGGATCCCAGGCTTGTGCTAGCTTCCAACCATCTTCTCTATTGAAATTTGGATGTTTTTTAATTTCAATAGCCTCACGAATCACCTAGGTAGTAAGATTTGTGGCTTGTCGAATCGAAGATAATGTTTGGAGCCTTCTTCTGAATGTTCAGCAACTGCAGACTTCGTAGAGCGTCGGTGTTTAACATCAGCTATATGTTCTTTTACGCGGGTCCCTATATTTCTTTTAGTTTGTCCGATATAGGAGAGGCCACAGTCACATTCGATTTTGTATACGCCCTGTTCTTGTAGAGGTATATGACACTTGACAGGTGGTAAAAATTGACTAATCTTCTTGGGCGGCTTGAAGTAAGTTTTAATTGAAGCACGCTTCAGCACATAGCCAATCTTGTCTGTGACCCCTCTTACAAAAGGTAGCACAACAGGTACACGTTCTACTGTGGCTGGTTTCACTCGGTTTCCGTGACGGCGGCGTGGAATTTGGAGCTTGTTATCACGCAGTACTTGCTTGACATATCGCAGCTCAGCAGCCAGATGTTCCTCGTCACAGATTCCTTGTGCTCTCTATCATGTGATAAACTTTTCTGGACAACCTACACCTCAGTCCGCCCCGTGACCACGAAGGCTGAAAAGCTTTCGAAACGTCGGGATCAAAATTTAATAAATAACCGCGATAAAATCCGTTTAAATTAGTTTTATTTCAATGAATAATATTCGCGTAAACCTAAGAAATCATTATATCCATCCTTAATTTATAAACATTTGCATACCTACTGTCATTATTAATTAAAAACTAGTATATTCAAATCCGGTTTTAAAAATTCAGCTTATCAATGAGAAATCTATGATATTATAATAAACCAGAACGACAAAAACCACACGCCATGTAGGTAAATGTAACATCGCGTGCTGTTTCTCTTAATAATCTCTATTATCCACGTGACTGAATGGAGAGCTAACGACGTTAAAATATTAAAATTCCATGATCAATTAAATTATTATCTGTTTTAGTACCAAAAAAAGCTCAAATACTCTTGCTTTCATAATTTGATAGTTTTCGTTACTCATTTCGTATATGCTTCCGGAATCACACCTGACGTGAAATTAGGCAATTGTTCGGAATACTTAATCTATGAAGTATATATTATATTAATTAATTTGTTACAAGTAATATAACAAGGAAGATAATTTGATAGGGCCAATTCTACCACTGGTCTCTTAGCGCCAATCGCGGGTATAAGAGATCTCACTGCCTGTGGCCGACTTCTGTGGTGCCGCCGCCAATTTGAAAATAAGAACGTTTCGAAGTGTCTCTATGGCGACCGTCAATTATTATTTTTTCTTCTTGTGGTTGTTAATTTTTCGGAAGAAGATATAAAATACAGCTGGAGATTAATATATATTTTTGTGTGCAAATGTACGGAAAAAATAATATTTATTTACGACTTTCCTTTTCCTGGCTATTGGTGAGAGGGGATCCAGTGACGTAAGCCCAGCCCTAGCGAATGTTTGCTGCCCATCCCATCGTGCCATTTAGGTCAGCATAGCGATGGATAATTATTATTTCTATTATTCCACGATCACTGCTACACAATTAAAAAAAAGATCAGAACACTTACTCAAAAACTAACGGCCTAAATAACTTCCGTAAACTGCAAAACATAAGTGAATCTCACAAGGTGTTAGTCAAGATGGCGGCATGCGGAAGTAGCTCATACTTCCGCGTCGCCCTGTGAAACGTGTGCGTTTAGCTCGTGACTGCTCTGCACACGTTATTAACCACATCTTAGTACAATTATTACACTCTGAAAATAATAGGAATAAATTAACTTATCATAACGTAATGTGCCTTCTGTGACTGGAATATCTAACGATTATTATCCGCAAATACATGTTCAGTGTGATCTTAGACAAAACTCAGTACAGTTTATATTTATAAAAGTTATGTTACAATACTAACAAATTAGAAATTACATTTTATAACTTTTATCAAATGTACTAAAATATTAATTGGCTAAAATATTATACAGCCTACACTTTTGTAATAAAAAAAAAGTTTATTTCGATAAAGTCAATATTCGGTTTATGTTCATAGTTTTCTATTCACTAAGCGATGGTGGCTCACTTGGTAGTATTGTACGGACGCCGTGTTAATAGATGCAAATTTGAATCCCTGCAATGAGCCTGAGCTTTCTGTCATTCGGTAACTGAAAACATTGTGATGAAACCATAGCATGGTGTTAGGGCTTTTTCTAATGTCCACCTGGCTAGCTACCAGCCACAAGTTGACAATCTGCCGCCAAATACCTATAGGTGTTTTTCGCTAGTTGCACTTGAGAGCCAGTCCCTCCACTAGGATTAGCGTGTCCACCATCTTGTGTCACATCGTCACTTAACATCAGATGAGATTCTGGTCATAACGCTAAATCCTATAAAGTATTTAAAATTCCGGTAAATCTACTAATTACTCTATGTAACCGGTAAGTATAAGATTTAGTCATAACTTAGGCAATATTTCATTTAACTACTGGTTAGCATTTGAGCGATCAGAAGTCGAATCGAAGTACTTGAGTTTGACTTTCGATCAAGGAAACACCACAATACTACTACTTTTTTATTAATGTAAGCTATTTCCTGTATTCACCGTTCTGTCTTCCATCTCTAAATTTATACTCTGTAGCGAATAACCTATTGATATATTTGACACATGCGTATGAGAACCAGTCTTTTTTTCAGGCCTTACGTTCTATACTCCCTTTGGCCTCATCGTCAATAAATCAAAGGGACTGTCATGTGGATTCAGTGGTTTAGAAATATTAGTACTAGTAACATGTCGCATTAAAATGAGAAGGAAGTAAAATTTACATTGCTTTAAATGATACATTCAAATGTATTCAGTATCTGTAAAAAATTTACATTCACCCTCCACTAGACTTAGCGTGTCCGCCATGTTGAGTCACATCGTCACTTAAGATCAAGTGAGATTGTGGCCATAACGCTAAACCTATAAAGTATAAAAAAATAATATTCGTCTTATCGCGCTTGTTAGATTATTTAAAATGCTTTGGTTAAATATTCAGACATATATCCAAATAACAGAACACTTAGATATTAATAGATATTATTGGAATTATAAATATTGTCAGAAGGGACTTTTAAGAGGGTATTATTCATAGTAAGTGGCAAATACGATGCGAATACGGCTATTAGTTTCAGTCGAAGCGGGGCACTTGAGACTACAACGTCATCGAAGGGACGTAAGATTTATATCTTTCTATTTAACATATTTGGTATTTATTCTGTAAATCATTATCGGAAATTATTTATACTGAGCGGAGAGAGTAACATGAGTAGTGAAGGTGAGCGTTGACACGTGTGAAAGGAGACCTCCTTAAACCTACCTCCGTGTCACAAGTCTCAGACACTGCTCGGTGTTTACCTCTCTGCCACACGATGTCTCTCGTGTCATTATTATTAATCTGATTATATTTTTTTAAACGACTTGATTTCCAATTACTGTTATGTATATATGTCTGTGTGTGTGTGGTATGATAATATATGAATAGGGTAAGTTAGGGACAGACGCCTATAGTTTAAAAACATATATAACAAATTCTATGTACAAAATAATAAATGGAAAGCGTATATATTATGACAATCATAGTTTATAAATGATATTCAGACAGAGCGCAGCACATATTTGGAGCATATATTTATGTAATGTATTTTTGTTTAAATCATGAAAAATAGGCATTCATTGGGTATCAGGGAATGACGCCCATACTTATTACGCACTTTTAATCAATCATTACAGGTTAAGCGTTTCACTGGATCTATACTGCAATCTTTTACGGAACCACTATTGGCCTTGGACGCACTGTAGCCAGTCGAATTTCTTTGTAGTAGCGTTATAATACTCTCCACACACCACGCAAATATCTCCCAAAATTTCGTACTTTATACCCCTTTCATGTAGAGAGATACGGCTCTCTTCAGAGCACGTATCATCTCAGTTTTGTATTCTATTCAAATTAAATTAAAAATCTATATTCAATTTAGGCCCTAAGAAGGCGCTCATGAACGTCAAAACTACCACCGGTTCAGAAAGTAACGCCGACTTCGAGAAGAACCAGCAAGAAACTCGATCTGCATTTTTTTTAGGTCTTATTCTTATCTTTTTTTACATAATAGTTTCATGTGTTACAGTAGTTATTAGCGGATGTACAGAGAGGGTCTTTAATTCCAGACATCACGATCGCTCACATATTAATCCACTCTATAATAGTCTTTTGACATCAAAACGCGTTGGCTCTTGAACTTACTGTCCGGCAATTCAGTAATGTGCTTTGGGACTTTATTGTAAAACCTAACACTATTACCTAAAAATGCTTTATTAGAGCCATTAGACTTTCTTTTGTATTCAATCGGCATCTCTCCCGATTGTAAGGGAGAGATGCCTATGGACTATGAACACACCCACAAGCATTTCTTATACAAAATGGCGAATCGTCAACAAAAGAGAATCATAATTTTAGCTTATGACTCAACGAAAAAATACTGCTTACTATGTGAAACATTATATTGTAATACAGTAATAAACCACACTTAACTTATCTTACGAATAAACTGAAAAATAACAATTAAAAGTTTACAATTCGTACATAGAAACTTCCGTAAAGACATCGGCTCTCGAATGACGTAATATAGATGCGTTCCGTTTGACGTACTATTTTATTTCTTTTTTTATTATTCAGTAAGCATCTATACTATATAGGCATCTGTCCCTGAATTACCCTATATAAAGCAAACATACTGTGTATATATTATATATACATAGAAACATTAGATATTCAAGTACAATAATAACAATAATGTAATAAAGCGACTACGTTCTACAGACATAACATTACAAAAAAGGAATAAAGATCGTTGCAGATAAACGTAATTAATTTCTTTATGTAATCTAATAAGTACAATATGTTAGCCAAATCCACCTTTAGATATCGTATGTTAGATATGTGATTGTGATGAACGGTTGTGTGTCTAATTTCAAAACATTACTTTTTCATAGTTTATAGGTTTAGCGTTATGGTCACAATCTCATTTGATATTAAGTGACGATGTGGCCTATGATGGTGGACACGCTAAGCCTAGTGGAAGGACTACTCGAGTGTCAGAATATGGCTATAGTTATAAATATTTATGATTTTCAAGAGGCTCTTGAGCTTCGGCTATTGGTTGTAGAGGAAAATGGTTGTGTTACTTTTACTGCACAGGGAAATCTATCGAGAGTATTCTCTGCTTTGATTCGACTCCATAAAACTTATGTTGTTTATAGACTGGATATGAAGAATTATCAAACTGGTTTTCAGCGAGAGCGTGGAAAGGAATAATGTTTAAGGGTTACGTGTAAGGATAAGATTTTATCCAGAATGGGGCAAGGCAATTATTTTAAACTCGGTTTTCAAGGCCTTCAACCAGAATGCAACACATAACCGGTATATTTGGCGACAAGGACACCAGTATTCAACTTACCCTAATTCTGCTAGGGAGGAAAAGGCGGCTCTCCTACTTGTACCTGTCTGTAATTACATCTGGTTTTATCTATTAACTCTATTACCGGGGTACACTTTTACATCATAATTAACTCAGAATATTACTTTGAGCCTATGACAGAAAGATAACGTGGTATTCCAATGTACTGATGTACTTTCTAGAAATAGTCGCATAATATGTACGTGACTCTTCCGAAATAAAAATTGCTTTTTCTTTCTGTTATTAAATTAGTATTACTTTTTTTATAGTTTATAGGTTTAGCGTTACGGCTACAATCCCACCTGATGTTAAGTAACGATATGATTCAAGCTGGTGAACACGCTAAACCTGTGGAGAGACTGGATCTCAAGTGCAACTGCCGGAACATACGTATAGGTATTTTGCGGCAGATTAACCTCTTGAGGATGGTACCTAGTCAGGAGAACGTTAGAAAAAGCCCTACCACCACGCGAACATTATAAGAGTGATTTGAATGTTTAAATTTAGTTTAGGTATTTATTGACATGCCTGTATGTTAGTCGCGAATAATAAATAAATATAGCAATATTGTATTAACGCAATGTGAAAATACACGGAAATCATGTTTTATAATATTTCAAACTACATTTCGAAATAGATATGAATTAATTAGTATCGCTGCCGGATTTATGTGGTATTTAGAGCGGAAGTGGTAATCTGTCCGAACTCTGAAATATCTTGTGATGGATATTTAAATATAACACTTCTGGTTATCCTCGTGATTATATCTTGATTTATATATATTATGTGTTTATGTTTATATGTCTTCACCTGCAACATATTAATAAAACAGGAACAGTTCATATTAATTATTTAACGTTATTCTTATATGGTTCTGTTGGTTGCTATGCATTTGAAGCAAATACTTATAATAAAATACCTATAATTAAAAAAAAATATTCTGTAGATATTATTGTACATATTAACAAGCATTGTTATAAACTTAAGTAGGCTATGTATATTCTGTATTAATACGCTATATTATAGAGAACAAAAAAAATTTCTCTTGTAAATTCCGATTACCATCAGACATCGACCTAAAAGATTCTAATTATACAATTAACATATAATAAAGGTACATATGGATCTATAAATAAAGAACCAAAGCCCTTTTACAATTATTTTATGGTTTGATAAATTAAAAACTAGCCAACCTGAATAACCTTATATTAGTTGTTAGTCCCTTTCAATTGACAGGATCAATTTCAATGAACAGTGTTTAGTGTTTAATGAAACTCAAGTAGTGAATAAATTATGAACTATACAATATTGTAATTATCTGTCAATAACGATAGAATGTTCTGAAACGAAACCCACTCGATTGTTCATTAGAAATAAATATGTTTAGCTTATGTGATTCTACACTTTTCCGATATCTCCGAAGGGTAAGGATGTTTACAAAATAATTATGTCAGGCATTAATAATATTAAAAAAATGGCTGTGATTTACAACTTCCAATGGTTTTTTTTATATTCTAAAAAAACAAAACACGAATAGCGAGTGATTTTTTTATTTTCCCCTATCAGTTTTATCCTGTGAATATGTTGTATTATGAAAAATCTTTTCCAAAACCACTTTATGGTTTATGGTTGATATTGATCCAGGTGCCAGTTGAGAAAGTACATCATTCTAGAAAAACAATATTATTCTGCATTAAATTTTCTATAGCATTATTTACTCATAAAACCTACGTCAATGTCTGAAGTGGAACAGTTGTTTCATGAGTATTTTCCGCAGAAAATAACAATAAGACAAAATAACATTGAAACAAGTGTGAACTTATAATGAATAGCGAGACTGATAGGTACAAGAACGTATTTCGTTAAATGCAGAATTCTATTGCTATGTACGCAGAGTTGTGTGGCCGGTATGGCGCGCGGCGACGATAAACCGGGGTCGGCTGCCCGGACATGCGTCCACAATTACTAGCAATTGTGCCAATTGACGATACCGCCACCCTTCCGCTTTTTACTCGCCACTTGGCGTCATCATTCTCGGCTCTGAACATCTGCCACTATTATTTTATTCTCGTTGTGTCCTATCGTAATATAATAATAATAATAATAATAAATAAAGTATTTATTATTATTATTATTATTCTTCTTCTTCTTTAAACTAAATTCGATTTCAGGAATTATGTTTCATCACGAATGTAGTTACAAATTTTGCTTATATAGTATCTTCAAGATGATTCAGTTAAGCTATGTATACAATATAAAAGTATTACTGATTAAAACTGTACAATAAATAATTTCTCAAAATTGTTTTTGTGTGTATATCATTACTTCTCAACATAGAGGCCAAAATTACTTTATTTTGAATTTTCCTTTTTTTCCTTAACTTGATATTCGTGCATGACACTAGATAAATTTCAATATTTGACACGATACTTATATTACCTATACGACCTATACCTATACCTATAACACGATAATATCTTGAATTAACCAACATTACAATTATTTTTACCGTATGGAAGGTGGGGCAGAATACCGCCCACGAGAAAATATATCCTTTAAATAAAATATCACAATAGTGTAGTTCCTCCATTGAAAAGGAAAATGAAGTTTGCGTTTTTATATAAAATTATTATGACCTAGGAAAATTTTATTAATCAAACCCTTAACAGTAAATCAACAGTACTAATTAAATCAGTATATAATTATTTAGGTCAATTTTTAAACAACGCTTAACAAATTAATTTAGGTCACGCTGTGTAATTTAACGATTCGTTCAGACTTCATCACGAGTATCAACTGTACGCACACAACCAAAGGCATGATTTCTTTTCGCATGTGGAACAAATGTAGTAATCTAGCAAATTGTTTCAATTGGTTGCGGCCACCCGTTGCTCTCCTGCTTTGTAAATGCTAAGTCATTCGCTAAGATTGTCGTACCCTTCGTACAAATTACAGCCTTAATTTACTTACTTATCATAGTGAAGCTTCATTATCGACTTATAGTAAAATATATAGTGATAGTTTTATTTACACCACGTTCTTGTTCTTACTAATAATATTATAATTGCGATAGTAAGTTTGTTTGTTACGCTTTCACGCCTCAATTGCTGAATTGATTACGATGAATTTTGGTAAGAAGATAGTCGGGAACCTGGAGACGGTAATATGCTACTTTTTCTCGCAAAAAAATTAAAGGAAATTGGGTCAAGAGAGGGACTTTGTATGAAACTTTTAATTGTGTCATCCGATTTGCTTCAAACTTTAGGAAGTAATTGCTTATAATTTTGAGATTCGGGTATGTTCATATCTACTTGTATTAATCAACATACTGAAATAAATAATTTAATAGAAAAATTATTTCTGTATCAATCGACAAATAGAATAGGTTGATTAAAATAGTATTAACCGCTCTTAACGCTCTTAAGCGCTTAACCGTATTAGCTAAAAGCTAGTATACTTTAAAATTTACTTAAATAAAAAAAAGGGATCACTTTCAAGCATAATGTATGTTAAATAAAAACTGTCACGTCGACCAAAAATCATATTTCCAGAAAGAACCCGAATGAATAGTAGAAACCTTCAAATTTGTAAAAAATAAAAATGAGTCCAAATTATATTATTTTCCTGGTTTTCAATTAATTTGTGTGGACTACAAAATTGTATAGACAGTAACATGTTTTATTTTCTTGAAGATTCACTATAGTTAAAGGCCAAAATTTATAGATTAAGGCATAAGTGGATCGATTGAAATATTTATTATAAAATTGTTATTCACTTATACACCTTTAGCATTTATATCTGTATAGGTAAATTTATAGGAACATTAGTTTTTCTACATAATTAATGTTGTTTGTTTCTACTAATTTTGACAATTTCACAATGGTGTCGCGTGAATGTTACAATTCTAAACTGTCAATTTCTGCAAATATAGTTACCAAATTATACAATGGATGTCATTCAAATTAAAACTTTATATATATAAATGAGTCTCTATTTCCCTTGATCATCGCATCACGGGTAAACGAATGAAAGAATTTCCCTAATTCTTTTTTTGATATATTAATTATTATCAGGAGATGGTTCTCATGAAAGAAAAAAATAAGAAAGTTGAGTGGAACATTTAAAACGTTAAGAAAATTAGTAAAATTTTAACGATGATAACAATTTTATATAACTGTCAGTTGTCATAGAACATTACAATAATAAACACTATGTTTTTGATTTATTTTTTTATTAATTATACCAGTTCTAATTGAATATTTATAGTTAGGACAGGACAACGTCTGTCGGATCAGCTAGTTTTTAATATAAATGGATGTACATGATATAATGGATGATGATATGATGTATTATACCTAATTAACCTACTGAGTCACAACCGACTGTATGTCAAAACCAAAAGTTTACATATTTGATCATTTCTTGCTTATTTCTACCTCGTACTATTCAATATGTTATAAAGGATAATACTTCACTGAGCCTGGCCATCACGCACGTCACATGATAACAAAATGAGTCATTAAAATTGATTATGATAAACAAGTATGTTAAAAATATTAAAGAAGTTATTGTAAGCCACCATATCTATGTCCTGTTTTAGATACTAACATCATTGCCAGAGCATGTGTCGTTTTCTTAAACTGATTTCTAATGTAAGTCCAGAATAGGCCTTTTTATTGTACGTTTTATTACTCATTTTATTTAATTTCAGTTATTTTATAGTTTTTAGGTTTAATTTTGTGACCACAATCTCACCTGATATTATGTGACGATTTGGCTCTAAATGGTGGCGACGATAAGCCTAGTGAAGGATTGGCTCTCAAGTATATTACCTATAGGTATTTGGCGGCAAAACTTGGTGGTGGCTAGCCAGGTAGGCATTAGAAAAAACCCTACCACCAAACACTGGTTTCATTATGATGTGTTCTTTCACCGAAACTCAAGCTCATTGCAGGTGGATTCGAACTCACGTCTCTTAACGCGGCGTCCTGCGCATTACCAACTGCGCTATCATCTCGTCAAAAATTTTAATGTCACCATAAATATACTTTAGTTCACACTTCTTAAATCTGTAAATCTAAACCGTTTATTTGAAATGATACCTTTGCAATATTTTCTATAACAAATTCTTGGTATTAAAAGTGACATTTATTATTGAGAATTTCTATGTTCAATTCTAGGTAAAACAAGACGAAAACAATGCAGCTTGAATAAACGAATTATTTTATGTTGATAGTTTTATTACAGAAACATCACTGTAATTTATATCATCATGAAAAATTACGTGATAGTTGTTTTTCAAACTCTTGCATAAATTCTTTCTTGAATTATCTTTACTTCAGTAAATAGTTGGGATTGTTGAGAATAGTCAGTGTTATGTCACCAATGGTTACAGTGCACCATTCTACTGTCATAATATTACGAAAAGGAAACTCATACCTTGTAGACAGTATTTAGTATTCTTATACCTTAAAATAACTTTTATTATAGGAATATCATCATGGAATGAAATAACTTATACTTATGTCTCTATTCTTAGATCTCTATTTTTCTGCGGTGGTATTTTAAAAATTAAATATAGTATTTTGAAGTAATAACTAGGTTATATTATTCCTAAAATACAAGTTGTATGTTAAGAATAGATGCAATTTTCTAATTTCCAATTGATTCCAATGTTGGCGACGTAGAATATAAAATACATTTTTGATTTATTCATATTATAAGAGTAATTCGCTCAAACAACTTCTTATGCAAAATATCTTAGTATAAAATGTTAATATTGTTAGAAAAACTAAAGCTTGAATTTGAATGTGTTTTTTTTATGTTTAGTGTTCTGATACAATCTCACCTGATTTTAAAAAACAATGTGGCCCAATATTGTGGAGACTCTATGCCTAATGAGCGTAGTAGCTTTAAAATACAATTTCCGGAACACACCTATAGGCATTGGACGGCAGATTGTCTACCTAAGCGTGGTAGCTAGCATGATGGGCAATAGGATAAGCCCTATAACCCTGTTATTTCATTATGATATTTTTCCTTCACCGAAAACTCAGACTTATTGCAGGGATTCGAACTCACGTCGTAGTGAAATGAATATATATGGGTGCTATTTATAACTTAAAAAAATTAAGTTTTGTTTGTTTCTATCTCTCGTTACTCATTATTTATAAATATTCTATAACGTACTTATGTTTCTACAATCTAAAATTATAAAACTTATAAAGTAAATCATCACAACCTTTTAGAATTTTCACTAAATTTTGAAGTTTTGTAGCTAAATAGATTTAATATAGCTCCAGGTAAATATATATTCAATAACACTAATTCGATTTTTAATATAACAATAAGTAATCATATAATGAATAAATATGTAAATACAAATTTTATGTCCGCTCTATTACGCATTTTCATACTGTCAATAAACGTTTCAAGATTGTTATTCATTTCCGTGTTTGTTTCACCTACACGTGTACTTTACTAGCTTATATAAGACATGTTCTTACATTTCAATATTTATAATTCTTGTATATCGTACATGTGATCGTTTCAATCATTCTCCAATATTTATTGTTTTGTAACAAGTACAAAATAAAACAATAGCGATTAAAGTTATATTAGGTAACAAAAATAATGGCCTTTATACCTTTTATTAACAAAAAAAACTTTCAATATTATTCATAATTAAAGAGAGAAGCCACGATTGAGCTTTAGAATATATAACTTAAGTTTGTACTCGGTGGAAGATAATCAATTCAAATCAGGTTTAACGTCGAAAAAAACAACTGTACCCATTTTCTCCAGAACACTTATATTTCATTGTTTTTCCATATTTTTTGCACTCGCTTCTGTGGTAATTCGCGATATGAGGAATACTACTGTAACTTCTGTGAAGTAACAATCAATTAAATGAAAATAATCAATTAAACATAAATATGTATTTATAGAGCTCGTCGACTCATCACATGCGACACGCGTAAAAGCATTGTTGAAAATATGAATGATCAAGCTAGACCATCAACATAATTTAACTTGCGTCTGAACATTTTCTAGGTTACAGTTTTAAAAGTGTGAATCGGAACTTCGCGATCTAATTCCACCCAACCAGTTGCAATAAAGCAGAACTAGACGTTGTGAGGGTTTTCACCACTTTACCAAGGTTCTATTCTTTTACTGTGCATATGATAAGGCAGTGGGAGTAAATTCCGATGTCATCTACTCGTTTATCTATAATTATATATAATTGATCTCAAAAGGTGCTGAGGTCATTCAAATTACATTACTACTATTGAAAATTGAAACAAGACGCCTCATATGAATATGAATTGCAACATATCAGAGCCGATATCGTTTCACTGTCCAACTATGTAGAAACTCTATCACTTTTATATTAATTCCTGTATTAAAGTGTCAATATCACTGAGAAAATAAACCACATGTGCTACCTTAGCGTGAATATAAAACAAGGAAAAGTAGATATAAATTTATATAAAGACTTAAGCCGCCAACTGTGAATATATCATGTATCGCTCAGAAACTTTTTTCTGTACAATCCCCTCAAACGTTACGTCACTCAGCTGCAAGCATTTTTACCTAAGTTATAGTGAATTTTTACTTTTTTCTACTAATAAACTCTTAAAATAAAATAATTTATTAATATTAACCTTCAGCAATGCGATTAGAAATTATCTAGTATTTTTCCGTAAAACATAAACGAAAAGAATTATGAACTTTGGAAATTTTAATTACGTAGTTTTTTTATTAAAAAGAAAAAACAAACAATGTTACTCAACGCCTTGTTCGAGCGTCTCTCCCGCCCTTGTAACGCAACGTAAAGTTTTGCAAGACCCCCTCCCAGCCAAATAGTGTTACGTAACACTTGAACTATCCCCAAGAATACCACCACTATCCATCTTAATCGTACATGTGATAATGAGTACTTATTACTATCTCGTGACGCTATAATCAAACTCAGAAAAATCTATTTAAGTTCGATAGAATGAATTTAATCATATAAACTGTACTATAACTACACAGTCCATGTTATATTATCACTTAAGATCAATTTAAATTACCACGCAGATAATATTCATGAACTGATACTACCATTAGTATCGACCATATGAATATAACCGAAGTGGTTACTCAGTTTAAATTTTCCACATTAATAACATTATAATAATATCGAAATTTGAAATCCTACGTGTTCTCCACAATGTCTATACGAATAAATTGTAAGAATCATAAAGATTCTACATTTAGTGTAAAGAAATACCGTGTACTGCAATTCCCCAAATATACCTATACATAATTATATATGTATACATGGCGATGAGGAGTTCGATTTCAACCTCGGTCGTGAACGGACGTGTCTGTGAGCGCTCCTTGATTGTTCTCAAAACCGATCTCTGCGCGTTACTACGCCGGCTATTGTTCTTGTACCATTGTGAAGTGTTATCGGCAATAATCCCTCTATTATTGTCGATAATCGAGTTCGTGGTACCGATAATTACTCCTTGTTAAATTCAATCTATTGTTTGTTTACCGTGCAAATACCACATTGTGAAAATCTCTTAGTTTATTATGTGAAATCAGTGTATTGTTTTGGTTACTATGAAACAGTGTTGTGATTGAATTGCCGCCTCTGTAAGTGCGCCGGACACCGGCCGTTAACAAAGGTAAAGCTTAATTACCCTTAAATTTTTTTACAGGCCAGGCCCCGGTTTAGAAATTTATTTTTTAATTATATTTTCTTTTTACTCTCCGTTACTGCACGTGCAACAGGTTTATACTTCAATGTCAGTTCGCCTAACTCGGGATAGCTCGTATAAGTTTTGCTAATCGCGCCCCCCTGCCCCTCAGGCAGGGAGGTTTTATATAGGCTCCCATTTTTAACTTTCCCTGCTCCATACCCGCCACTAAAATGGCCAGCAGCCGTATCGACTTGATAAATAGTAGGCTCCGCGCTTTCATGGGTAAAGAGCACCCGGACCGGCTAAAAGAATTTCTGGCCACACAACTTCCACAAACACAACACGTGCGCTTGCCCGCTGCCGCGGTAAACGCGCCGACGCGTGCCAGCCTAGCATCCCCAACACTTTCTCTGCGCTCGCGCTCCCGTTCCCGGTCACCTGTGATTTGTCCCTCGCAGACGTCCACTGTATCCGCAACTTCGAAATCACGCCCCACATCGCCGTCAGCCTCCTCCGCTCCTACATCGACGCCTCGTCCTTTCGACGAGCTAATTTCGTTCGCCCCGTGTCCGGTACACACAGCCAACTCTTTTTCGCCGCTCTCGAGCCCCGAAAATGAGACCGAAATGCAGGACCTCAAACCTGAGACCCAAACTAATCCGAGGCCGGCTTTACACTTGTATCTAGGGCCAAACCTAAAAACAAAAGGGTGCTTTCACCCGAGACAGTAGAAATCGCGTCCGTGAAAGCTAGACGCGACGAAAATTTTCGTGTCCCTCAAATACCCACGACGACCGCAATTCCTAAAAATCCAATCGCTACTACGCAATCGCAATCTAAAATACGCCCACCTCCCCCAATTACGATCAAGGACAAATCTAAATAGACTGTTGTCTCCAGTCAACTAAATCGGCTAAAAATTTATTACACCAACGCCCGGAGAACCCCTTCCGGGATCCAGGTCAAAGTCCCTACAATAGATGACTATAGAAAACTCACAACCTTCCTCAGAGAAGGGAAACATGAATTTTACACGTACACTTTAGAAGAAGAGCGCCTTCTGCGCGTTGTCCTAAGACGCGTACCAAAGGAAATACCTGTCGAAGAGGTATTCGCGTCCATCAAAGCGCAAAACTTTCCCGTCCGAGAGGTACACCGCATGTACCACACCATTACTAAAAAACAATACGATATGGTCCTAGTAATCCTTGATCGTACTCGGGAAGGTAAGGAAATCTTTTCGTTAAGCTCAGTCTGCGACTTCTCTGGCGTCACAGTAGAAATCCCCCGAAAAAAACATATTCCAACACAATGCCACAATTGTCAGGCATACGGTCACTCAGCACGTAACTGTTACGTCAATGCACGTTGCGTGAAATGCTTAGAAAACCACTCCACTAAGAAGTGTACGCGTACCCGCGACTCTCCGAATCCACCGAGATGCGTCAACTGCGGTAAGGATGGGCACCCCGCGAACTGTCGCGGATGTGAACGTGCCCCACGCACGAGACACGCTCGCGTCCCTTAACGAGCACCGTCAGTGCACACCACAGCAGCACGTCCCGCTCCGCCACCGCTTATGTCAACCCAGGCCTTCCCGAGCCTTTCCGGTTCAGAGCGAGTCACTCCTGCGCACACATCCGCATAAGCCCCAACTACCGCGTGGCCGCCAAATCGCAACCTACGAAAGCTAAACCCGCAAATTCCACCGCATCCGCGTCGTCATCCGCCTTCCAAGGCCTCGATTGGCTCGCAGGCCTTCTCAAGGAACACCTTGTCGACGACCTCATCGCGTTTGACTATATGATTAGTTCAAATCGCGATTTCGACTGCCTCAAGGCCATTAAGGCTTTCCCTGACATTGCGCGCTCCATGCAACGCCTCATTCGCGCTTCTCCGTAATTAGTTTTTGCAATGGAGGATAGAATTAGACCCCGTGGCCTTTCTTTATCCTTTTTTAACGCACGTAACTTAAAACCCCAAAGAGACTTAGTCGCTAGCTTCCTTAAAGAGCGGCAAATAGACGTGTTTCTCATACAACAGACACTTCTTAAACCGAGCGTTCGTAATCCCGCGATTGAAAACTATAAGATAGTAAGAAATGATCATACCGGCGTAAGAGGTGGCGGCACGCTCATATACTATAGAAAGTCACTATATTGCATGCCAATAGATCCTCCCGAACTTACCAACTTAGAAGTGACCGGTCATCCCACTATCCTTATTGTTTCCGCATACCTTTCGCCTAACAAAACTCTCCGTCAGTCGGATCTTGAGACGCTTTTCGCGCTCGGTGACTCTGTTATAGTGGCTGGCGATCTAAATAGCAAGCACATTCAATACAACAACCCGCGTACTACTACTAATGGTAGGACACTATACTGGTTAGAAAATGCGCTTACCTTTGATGTAATTGCTCCTTTAGAGCCAACTCATTATCAAGCTAACTGGCGCCCTTCAGTTTTAGACATAGCTGTTTTAAAAGGGATCGCGCTTCAGGTGCGGCAGATCGAAGTCGTACATGAACTAGATTCCGACCACCATCCAGTAATTCTGCAGCTAGGCCACCCGAGTGACTACACACCTGCTTCAGTCAAAGTAGCTGACTATTCAAAGCTTAGACACTTAGATAGGATCCCCGACGAGATAAAGTCTGTGACCGATGCCGATATGGCGATTGACTCCCTGGTCGGTCACCTCCAGAATACCATCAGGGAAACCTCAAAAGAGGTAAGGCCGCTTCATACTCCCTGATGATATTCGAAGACTGATCACGAAGAAAAACGCCGCGACTCGCGCTCACGATTCTTATCCGACGGAGGAAAATCGCGTACGTCTACGTAACCTACAAAGATCAGTTAAATCCCGTATCTCTGAACTACGTGGTCAAAGATGAGACAGTCTCTTAGAGGAAATCAAACCGTCTCATCTCGCCTTCTGGGATCACGTTCGTAAACAGAAGATCAGCTATTAGTCTGCGATGCCCCCGTTAGATAGAGGCCCTGGCAATCCACCCGCCTTCGAAAGTATAGACAAGGCAGAGTATCTCGCTGCTACTCTCGAACAACAGTGTTCTCCCAATCCCTATGAATACCATACCATTGATCCCGAACACGTCGGGAGGGTCGATCGAACAATTCAATCAATAAGAGAGACCTTCCCAATCAAAAACTTAGAGCCGGTTACAACTGATGAAGTCCTCGCTATCATAAAAGCCCTTAAGTCAAGGAAAGTCCCGACGGAATCAGGAACGAAGCCCTCAAACTTCTCCCTGATAAACTCATAGCCCTTCTGATTTGCATCTTCAATGCGGCCATAACTCACTGCTATTTTCCAGCCGCTTGGAAAAAGGCAGCGGTAATAGATATCCGTAAACCCGGGAAAAGGGCAGCCCATGCAGAAAGCTACCGCCCAATAAGCCTTCTCAATACGATAGGTAAAATTTACGAGCGGTTTCTGTTGAACCGGCTACAAGCCTTTGTCTCAGACAAATGTCTCTTACCATACGAGCAATTCGGCTTTCGACCGAAGCACTCGTGCACCCACCAAGTGCTCCGCCTCACGGAGCATATTCTCTCTAATTTCACGGAGCTACGCCGTCCCAGGCGCACGCTTGCTGTATTTTTCGACATATCCAAAGCCTTCGATAAGGTCTGACACGAAGGCCTCATATATAAACTCAAGCTCTTTTAAGTTCCGGACAGATTAGTCCGAAGATTAGTCCGAGAATATCCCCGAATTCCCCGACGTCGCAGTAGGCTCCTACGCAGACGACACAGTCATCTTCAGCTCGGGCAGGAATAGGATTCACGTATACCACCGCGTCCAAAGAGCCGTCTCTATGTTTGGGTCCTGGTGCCTCAAATGGCGCATAGCAATAAACCCAGAAAAAAGTGCGGCTATCACGTTCGATCCTCACGCGAGGAGAGATATAAAAAAGACATTACACCTTTTCGATGTCAATATCCCTGGACTAATGAAACTAAATATCTTGGTGTAGTTTTAGATAGGCGCCTAACCTTCAACAAACATATAGATTACGTTCAGAAAAAAGCCTCCACGGCTATGGTTCTGCTACGCAATCTCACCTCCTCTAAGAGTAAAATGGCACTCAGACATAAGCTCACAATATACAAAGTATGCATCCGTCCCATACTTACTTACAGTTGCCCCGTATACGCTCACGCTTCACGTACCACCCTTCGCAAACTACAAGTATTGCAAAAGAGATTCATGCGCATAGCCGTCCAAGCCCCGTTTTACGTCCGTAATGTAGATCTCCACCTTTCGTCCATGTATGCATATATTAAAGACATTACAAATAAATTTTTTGCAAGTGCCGAACTTCATCCTAACCCCAAAATAGTACACGCAGTTAGCTACCCTTCCAATCCGCATGCCAAAAGCTTTGCTCGCCGGCCACGTAATTGCTTCTCTGACGCCGTCGATAAAATAACGAGATTAAACGCGCTTCTCCGTGCCGTCTCCACCAATCGCACGTGTCCGCGCTCACGTCCGTGTAACCACAGTCCTCGCCGCCGAGGCCGAGCGGATAATTTCGCTCCCGCACACCCGCCGCAGCCTCCTTCCGCAGACGCCTGAGCCTAGGTTCGATCCTCCGGACAGGAGCCCTCGAGTGACTCTGCTCGCGCGATACAGTGACACTCTACATCACTGAGATTACACCATCACACCGCATACCATTCGTGCACACTCACACGTTAAGTACACGGTTCTGTAAGGGACTACCCTCGCGGCCCTTGAGCTGCTTACCTGATAAGGTCGTAGTTAGTATCACTAATTTAGTAATAAAGAACCTGTTGGTTAGTCAGGATCATGAATCTTTTTCATTTACCGGTAGCAGCCCTAGCCGAGGTTCGGCCGTCCTGGCACCCTTATGCCTGCTGCCTCGGGGCTGAGTGCCCTCAGCACTCGCCCCCAAAAGTTCGGTGAAGCTGTCAAAGCCCTTGGGGCTAACAGCGTACGTCAGGTCGGAAAAAAAAATACATGGCGATGACCAAATATATGTTGGGTATGTACAATTTAATAGTTAATACTCAAACTGCAATTTTGTGGATGAAATGTTGAATTATAGTTTGAACCTTAAGTACTACCTACCTTTGGAGTTAATAATTGAAGTATAGTCGGTTAGAGAGCCACTGAATTTCGGTAACAATCTAAATGATCCATACGGACAAACTTGACACTTCAGAGTAAATTGAAGCATCCGGTTGTAGCGAACGAAAGTAGTAAGCTGGCCAAAATTTTACTGTAAAACGGAAGTTGCTATATGTCGCGTATCTGGAACAACCGATGTATAGCTACTAAGCCGGTGAAGTGGTAGAATATCCAACAGAATATGAACTATCATTCAGAAGGTGAATATCCTATTATACTTACTAACAATTTGCCGCCATTAGTGTTCAGAATATGTTCTGCTGCTTGCAGATTAGCATTATAGCGCTAACTATTGATAGATCAACGATATTCCGGTGATTCTCCTATTGTTTTTAAATCGTACTTTGTTTACTATTATGTATAGAGTCGTCACTAAGTTATTTTGTTCTTTTATTTATACACCTAATGTATCAAACAAGCGTATGCTCATTTAATAGTAAGCAGTTATCATAACTCCTTCACGATTGCACAACCGGGAGCTTCAATATTGAATTGTCAACCTTGAAACATTTGTCTCTGTGAAACTGTATTCCCCGCAGAAACGCAACATAAAGTTACTTAGCTACTAAGTTCCTAATGTTGGAGCTATCGGTCTGTTCCTAGTAGAGCGAAAACTATGTCCTGCTTCTCTTACAAAATCCATAAAAGTAATATTTAATAATAGTAATGACTAATACTTGTCTAGATCTAACTAGTCACAGTTTTCTTACTTAACGATCGTGTGAAATTGTACAATACGGAACCTTAAAGAATACCACAATTGACAAAATTTGCTTTAGGCAGCAAAAAAAACATAAACGACTATGAAAAATGCCAAGGAAAATACTGTTAATTGATTATTAAAAAAAAACTAATTTGATACTAAAAAGAGTGTTTATACTTTTTGTACTAAATTATCTCAAAAATATAAATAAGTAAGTTTGCTATAGAACGGGTCGATGATGTCAGATTCTAGTCGATTTCATTCAAATATCCGGGTCTTTTCAAGTTACTGTCCTGCGTCAAAAATATAGCTGACAGCGATCCAAGTCAGCTTGGAAACCCAGTACCAAATACATTGTAATTTCTATACTTTGTTTAAAACCAAAAGTAACGCAGTGGTGTCACAAGCGAGTGCTTGCTCAATTTCCGGGACGACTGGCCACGGACGTGTCGATAACGCTTATCAGTCGCAGTGTCGCGCTGACAGCAAGCACCGAGGTGGATGATCGATATATCGCATTGTTTGCGAAACATTAGTCGTACTTATAAGTGATACAATGCTTATTTGATACGACACTATTTTACATTACAATACTGCTTGTATTTCTATATAAATGATATACAGGACCTTCAGCTGAAATGAAGTATCAATATGTATTAAAAATATAATGTAATGAGTGCATATTTTTCAAGTAGTTATTTTTCTAAATAAAAATAATTTATCAAATATTTTGCAAGTATAAGTTAATATAATATGGTCTGTCATTTCCTACAGAAAAACTTGACCCAAAAACATGTTGCATGAGCTTGATTACGTACCAACGCTTTCAGTCGCGGTGAAAAGTTAATTGTCTTCATAATTTTAATCACATATACAATTTTACCAGATTAACTATACGTACCTAGTTGATAATTTTATTTAGTAATTTCATATAAATTGCACAAAGTAGTGCAATTTGATTAATAATCCTAGTAATAAAAAAAATTGTACCCGGGATGTCTTCAAATTCTTGTATTATATCACAAAGAACCCTTTATCAGGTTTTTCAATGTTTTTTCGACTATTATCTTATTCTATGGATACATTTATGTTTAAAACCCCATTTTATATTTGCCCCTTAATTTGTGACGAAATTTTATAAAGATATTGTTCACAGACTCGTAAATGATTATTCAGTATTTTACAATACATAGCGAACGAATCATTTTATTGTGAATGTAAAGAAGGCACGGAAGAACGCGATTAACATTATAAATGCCATTTGTAAGTGAATAGTTTGTATTACATTCGGAAAACCCCTCATGTGATTATGTTATAACTTTACAATTAATAACAACTTTCCATGTCTATGTTTAGTACTTACAAAATAAGAGTAAAATATTTGATTTCATCTGCCAATAAAACGTTCATCAAATGAAGGTTGTAAAGCGATGATACCTCGTGGTAGAGAGTACGGACACTACGTCAATGGACGTGAGCTAGAATCCCTGCAATGAGCTTGAGGTTTCGGTGAAGGAAAACGTCATGACGAAACAATAGCTTAGTGGTAATAAAAGTTTTCTAATAAATTTAATTCTAATTATAAATTAATAAATCTAATTAATTTATTAATAAAAAAAATCTAATGTCCGCTTCGTTAGTAACAACCCCAAAGTTGAAAATCTGCCACTAAATACCTATAGACGTATTCTAGCAGGTGCACTTGAGAGCCAATCTATCCACTAACTTTTTTATCTTACCATTATCTTTAGCCACTTCGTCACTTAACAGCAGGTGAAATTGTAGCCATAACGCTTAACTAATAAACTATACTAAAAAGGTATATAGAACAAGACAAATGCATATATGAAAATAAATAGATAAAACGTTTGTTTCTGAAGTACATCCTATACTCATAAGAATAGTGTATAAATAATATATAATGTACAATCGAAATATATTAGAAAATCTCTAAAGCAAATGACGGCATTGAACGAGTGTCAATCTATGACATTTTAACATATCTCAGATGTGTTTAGTATACAATATCGGTGACACATCTTACAAAGTCTAAGATAGTACGAAGCAATATAATCGATATGTTACGTATAAGATAATTTGCTATGATACAGTAATCCTGATTATTTCGATTCGCTTCGATAGCTATTACGCATCAGTTGTCACGGTACATTGATAAAGATTTTTTTTCAATTTGTCCCAAAGTTGGACTTTGGTATTAGAGTTGTAGCAAGGGGGCGTTTAAGTATTACGTAACGCAATTTTGCTTGTAAAATGTTACAGGGTAAGAAAGCTTAAAACTTAAAAAATACTTGAACGTCCCCCGACGTGTCAGGAGTGGCGGAGTTAAATCCATTAATTTCCATGTGCACCCCGCGTGCTGAGGAACTTTAGACTAAAGTGCTTAAGTATATGAATGTTTATATCATGTTCATATTTATTTAATCTGTACATTGTTAGACATAGACATAAAACAATCTACTATTATATAACAATCAAAAATATTACTTATTAGATAACCCAGAGAGGCTCGACAGAAAATCAACGTCTCTAACAAAATGTAATATCATCAATTAATGCTATACACATTAAAAATAAATAAATACATTTATTATATTTTGTTTTAGTATTTACCTTCTACGATTATTTATACATCCATAATTACCTTTTCTCAGTATCTTTCCTATACTTCTGTAATAGTAAAACTGGTTCAAGCAAAGAGGACATAGCCGTAACATGCACTAATACATCATCGGTGGATCAGTCGTTTATTATGGTCGGCTCAGTAGCATATTTTAATATTTGACGGCCTAAGATTATAAACTTTGCCGCTTCAAGTTACTGGTTCCCAGACCCTAAACTAAATACACACCTGAATGTGTATTAAGGTGTCAATAAGAAAAACATTATATGCCAGTAGCATTTTTAGACCTTGTCTGGCTAGAAACAGTTACAGATATAACCTCATATAAGTTAGTCTTCAAACACTAACTTATCAATTCATAAAATAAATAAATGTATTTAATGTAAATTATGGTAATGAAAGTGATTACCACTGGTGGAGCACTTGTGGGGCATACCCTGAGCACCATTTAAATGGGTGTGCAAATTCATAAATTATTACATTAAAAATAAAATAAAACTATAACAACAGTTATACACTTATTTAAATAACCTGAAAGGTTCTTATTGAGTACTATTACGAAAATAATCTTTGCAAGGAATAGCCCAGATAGTAGTTTTGACGTTCATAAGCGCCTTTTTAGGGCCTAAATTGAATAAAGATTTTTGATTTGATTGGATTTAGTTATATTACTGTAGTTGTGAAAACTTGGGATTGATCCCATGACGCTGTGGAACGTCAATACATCTATGAGTAGAGTATTCCAACTTCAAACTTTTAATTTCATATTTTAGATTATCTACAAAGGGTCAATACATATAACACACACAAATACACAAAATTCGATGCTTATCTACCTTAGAAGTTAATTTGGATATTTGTAGACAATTTATTGAGTCAATAACCTTAGAGACAATATACAATCTTCATATAGTTGTAATATCTAATATAGGCAGCGTAACATGAATACAATTAGGAGCCAGTTTATATCCCACAACACCAGGAAGTACAGATGAGGTCTTACTAGTGCCCGCAATAAAATGCATAGAATGTATAAATAATTGTGTGAAGATTGATATCCGGCTTCGATTCCATTCATTTTCTTCTCGCTTGGAGTTTTTCTCGTCGCGTGATGCAATCGCGGATGTATTAAAACTGAGGATCCATTGTACTAACATAATATATAATTATATTTGTTCATTAACTGACCAATCAAATGTCGTGTTGTATATTTAAAAGCCATTTAATGGTGAAGATAGGAACGTCAAGATACTAAACGAATGTAATTAATTTTTATCTATAGTTTAAGTTCTAATTTAAGTCCATTTAAATAAAAACACTACGTAGAAATAATAAAAATCAATACCAATTACTATAAATGCCAATTAAATTTTATTAATTTTTTGTACTGGGCTTTCGCAGCTCCCCTATATAATCGTGAATGAATAAATAAACTGTAAAAATGTATATATATATAATATATATATATATGTAATTGTTACTCGAAGTACCTGCAGACGTGAAAACAAGTTTAATGGTAAAGATTTTACTTTCCCAATTAATGAAAATTAGGTTTTTGATATTAAAAAATTCAAAAACAAAAACATTGTTATTTCATAATTTTATACTTTCACTTATGACACTTGTGACGACGAAAATAATACACGAAGAACTATCTTGGTGGACAAATCTACGTGATGTTTACAGAGTTCTGTATTATATCTAAACACACGTTGTCTTGAAATAAATAAAATGGACAACGTGTGAAAATAGTAATGCTAATACTAGTGTGCAGACAATATACGCATTTTACTGGACAACAACTGCTGGACAATTGGTTGTTGATCTGTCGTATTTCAGTTATAGATATTGTGTAGAGTATTATAATTATATTTTTACAATTAGATTCTTATTCTTATCAATTACCTATACCTTTAATCAATAATTTATCAGTTATATATTTTTTGTTAATTAACTCAATTATTTTAAAATATATTAATTTAAAGTTAAACAGTTAATATAAAAGTACGATCCTCAAAGAAAAAGGGAGTAGGTAAAGTTCTCCTGGCTGCATATTTTTTTTTAATTACAGTTTTCGGAGTTAGTTTTCGTGACGTATAGTTAACGGGCATAAAGTACACCCAGATTTACAGCAATCATTTGTAGATCACACAAATAATGCCACTGTATACAATTCAGTCCTACAACACTCAACGCGGCGCGTAAAGGAAACCGTTTAGACCAATGGCCCCCAAACTTATTTGTCAAGGAGACTCCTTGGATTTTGTTTTTGTATTACGGGGACTCTTTGAATACTGAATTTTTACATATTTATTAAATCCATACGAGTATTTGAAAGGTGAAATTATTCTTGACTTCACTTTTATACATTCAATTTTATATGTCGATTAAAATAACACAAAATTTGTTAAGATTTAATCTTCCCGCTCAGTGATATCAAGTCCTTTTTTTGTTAGAAGATTAGAAATTCTTTTCCTTTCGACGAGGTATGAAGAAGGAAATACTTAATTATTAATTCAGGTAATTATGAAATTATCAGAATAAGATTCCATATCATCATCAAATTCCAGAGACTATTTACCTTTTAGAAATATTTCCTAATATGTTTATTGTAAAAAAGTACTATTTTAGTTTAAAAATACTATCATATTTTATTTTTCTATTTAAAAAGTACAAGTTTTGATCATGTCTTGCTGAAATTGAATGCGGTATTGTCAGCCCCCATTTCTAGCTCGTGGGCTTCATCATGCATAAGTATTGTCCTAAGTCCGTGCTAGCAAAAATAAATAATAAGTATAATGTGTACAATTTGGACAGTAACATATGTACATGCCGTAAATTTAATATTTTTATAGTTTACAGTATATTTTTAATAAAATAAAAGTAATCATACATTATGCAAAGAGACAATGAAGCATTACTATGAAGCAATGTGGCTCAGTGTAAGCGTGTACGGAAGCTACGTCGAGGACTGAGATCGAATCCCTGCAATGAGTCTGAGCTTTCGATAAAGAAAAATATAATTGGCTAGCTACCACCGTTAAGCTGAGTATTCTCAATAAATACCTATGCGCTGTGGCCGTTGCACTTGAGAGCTATTTCGTGTATTACGTTTAACGTATCCACCATATTGGGCCACCTCGTCACATAAAATCATGTAAGATGGTGGCCAAACGCTAATCATATAAAGCATAGGTTCTCAAAGTGAGCGGTACCATGCCCCAGTAAGCGCTGAGACTACCAGAAATGATATTGAAACTTCAACTAATATTAGGGCAGGCTAAAAAAAATCGGTGGGCTGTCGATTTCTCTACAAACTTCTGTAAAAAAAATTAAATGAATTATTCCTTGGGAGCGTTGGGCATTCAATTTTCACTAAAGTGGGCGGTACACCAAACAGTTTGAGAAACACTGCTACAAAAATATATATATATATATATATATATATATAATAATATACTATTCTTATTCTATTTTCGTTTATTTCCAGGAAAATTAAAAAATAAAAATTCTCTTTTCCTGATGCAATTTCATTTACAGATTATTTTATTTTGTTGTGATACTGTTTTCCATGACTCCATCATGACTTCATCGAATAGATTTGAGTTTAAACTAATTCTATAGTCACTTAAAGAGCGATAAGTATTCATATCTACTAAAGGTGTAGAAGTTATATTGAAAATCTGTAAATGTGATATTAACATAGGTGATATATCGTTATAAATTGATAATTTATGTATTCATTAAGTATATGGTTATTCATAAGAATTCATTTGATAAAAACAAGTTTTTATTTCTTCACTCTTTCTATAATTCAGATTGCATATAATTATTTCCCTATTTATATTTTAATCTCAAATAAGTCTGTTTTGTTTATTACTTAAATATGCATACAATTTTAAATAGTTTACTGATCGGAGTGTACTTGACAATGAAATAATTTTTTTGGGGGCTTTCAATTCGTCATTTTAAAGTCTTGTACTGTCGTGACGAGGTAGAAAGTCAAGACCTTGGCATTAGCCTTGCGCGTGGAAAACGATTGACGATGCGGAAGCGACCGCGCATTGTTTTAACTTTGATTACGTGGATTGACGACCGAGGGGCGAGGCGGCAGCGAGGGGAGAGAAGCGCGCAACGACGCGACAGTGCGCGGTGCGGTGAGACGAAGGAAACGGATACAACCGCCAACTAATGACTTGATACTCGTATTCAGAGTTAATAATTACTCGAAAGATACACGTCGTTAACCAGTATTCAGTGTTCGTTACGTAATCGATAAGTCACCAAGAGGTTTTATGTAAGAACAATGTTCCTATAACGATTGTAAGGAAATAATTTATTTTACATTGAATTATGGCAAAATTGTTCGCAGAGAGATAATTAAGATACTCATATATATTTAGCTTAACAATTTTTTATCGAAATAAATATGTTTTACCTAGGAACATGAAGAAGTACAAATATGATAAATATTATATAACTAACTGATGACGATAGCATCGTCGGATACTAAACATTACTTATATTTAAATGATAAAGTTATGATGATATTATTTTGTACTATCAAATCCCATACATCTATTTTTCAATTAATTTGAATTAAGTTATAATATTTTGTTTGTGGATTGTAACATTTATTTGTTGAACTTTTTTTTCCACCTTACCTACGTTTTTGTCCTGAAAAACTTAGACAGCTTACCGAGCTTTTGGGGCGAATGCTGAGTGCACTCCGAGCAGAGCTTTTGACGAAAACTAAAAAACTCGCGAGTCTATCAACAACCAACCTACATGTCCTAACTTAATAAATTTAGTAATCTTAATGTTGAATTTATCTAATGAACCCATAGCTTTGATTTACTAATTAGAAGCCATCATACAGATTAGATGAAGCTATTATATAAATGTTTCTAATCTTAATTATAATGAATACAATTCTATATAAGCTTCATATACGTGGATTTTACAAGCAAAATAACAATAATCTTCTATATTACCAAATATTATAAAAGTATCAAATTAAAATAATATGTCTACGTTATTTTATCCAATAAGAATACCAAGTAAAAACTTTATTTAAAGACAAGAAGAATGCAAATTTAGTTTTAGAAATTACAACAGTTTAATAAAGTTATAAAACTAAAATGCAATACTCAACATCTTTTATTAGTTTTCACTATTTTGACCTTTAACCTGAAAACTTATCCAGGACATAATTTTTTTATTTATAGTAGGTACGTCTTTCCCATTTTTTTTCCCTACAAATTATATAAATAAGTTTTATATTATAAGTGTGTATATATGTTATAAGTAACTAAAAATATAATAATCATTCTTAAACTTGACCAAGCCCTTTGCCAGTCTCTGTTTAGTGGACGGTATTTGATTGGGTAGTAAATATACCTACTCATAAAGTTTCTAAGTGTATTCTTATGGCCTAAATTGATTGACTGTACATATATAACCACTAGCCGTATGCCCAATTGTGTTTCTCTCAGTAAATCGCAGAGATCGACTTTTCTCAAATGCAGAGGTTGAAGTTAAATTAAATCCTTTAGGAAATTAATTTTACAAAAGTTTTTTTCTACGCTTTCCTACGATAAGGCAGGTGACTTAACGTAATGTTCCTTATTTATATAAATACGGAACTTCTGTGTAAAATGTATTATTCGTAGTTTCTAGACCTACTGATATAAGTGAGGCGCTGTCTATATGTCAGTGTTCGAGTTTTACTGTGTATATCTGAATTTCACCTGAGACCGTATAGCCTTAAGGGAGACCAAGCTCGTGTTATGTTACAGTGACCGCAGGCTAACAAAAACAAGTTGAGAGTGTGTCCTCAATCGTGCGTGTCGTGCGGTCCTCACGTCCAATCAGGCTGAGGGATGTCACCCTGACAAATTTAAAAATAATATTATTTAGGAATAAACTTGTAAGTGTACGTAATGTTTTTACTTATCCTTCCTATATTATATCTTAGCCGTACCCACGATTTTGTTCTCGTGAAACCAAAATTATTTAATCATTTTTGACCGTTTTCATAACTTTTTCAATGCAGCATTGCTCCTATTGGTGGTAGTGTAATGTTAAATAGATTAAAGCCTTCCTGAATAATTGCATTATTAAAATATTTTTATAATCCGACTTTAAGTTTCAAAGATCAGCATGTTCAAACAAACTATTCCGCTTTATAATATTAATATAGATATAGCTTTTGTAAGATTAATCGTACCTTACGTAGTAATAGACTCTACGAACATTGGTCGTTATCGTGCCACAATAAAAGCCACTGGGAATTTCTCGCCATACAGTAATGATCCTTACCTTTTAATAAAAACAGTTAGTGAGTACCGTTTTCAGATGAGGCCAGCTGAGGTGTACGAGATAATAATTAACACACCTAGTTTCAAAAAATGTTGTACCAGCATTTTAAAAATAGCTAGAAAATAAAAATGTAACTATAACTAATAAAAATAATTGAATAAAATCCTACACATCAAAACAAATTACCGAACACCAGAACTATAAACAATTATAAAATATTGCCACAAAAACAGTAGTACAAGGTAATAATGACTGACTAATCAATCGCAGTCAGAGTGACAATTTCAGTAAATAATACAGTCAGTAAGATGAGAAGAAAAAAAAACATATAAAAATTTGCTTTGTTGATATTTTACTAAACATTTTTACAAACATAAACTAACCTATAATAATTAATCCATAAAATATAACTGCATAATTTTTTAAATATTCCTTGTTCTTACACTGTTTACATTCGCAATCATGAAAGCTGCTACTTAAGCTTCTGCCTTAGCATGAACAATGTGATAAAAATCGATATTTGATTCTGTAACACAACTCCTACATTTCGTTACATAGTGCTTGAATTTATGAAATGTTTTCCCTGACATATCGGTGATAGTGTCAGCATATATCGTAATTAAGTAAATTATAAAATTTCCCTTTTTTTGCATAAATAGCTTATACTGGAAAGTGTTAAATATTTTTAAAACTGTGGAAAGTACCGACAACCCTAACTGTTAAACCTCTCCGTGACTGTATCGGTAGGCGGTCGGGTAGGGGCAGGAAGCCGCAGGACATCCGACACGTACAGGAAGCGAAACCAGTTTCAGAGTCTTTGTCCTTCGCAACCTCCCGGCCCCTCATCCCAGTCCAAGTCCGCTTGTCCGACCGCATTCCTTCAAGCTTTTAGAGTCTGTGTGCGCAGGAACACCCTTTCTTGGTGCGTGCACCCGCATAAATCACTTTTTTAAACACACAAATTCGATACGTCTCTAAAACAATTGTGATTGTAGGTAACGTATAAGCTTATCAAGTCTGCGACGATATACAGACGAAAACCAATGAAAAGAAATTAAAAATAATTACTAAAACAATTTTCCAATTAATCTTCCTTTACCACATCAAGTATCAACACGAACTAAAACAACAGTTCAAGCCAAGAAGAGATTTAAAAATGATAATAAAATTATCGCTCGTCTGAACCATTGCCTTCGCCAAGTAAAAGTTTTCACCAAACAAGTGTTAAAGCCATATGAAGCCAACCTTTGTGTAATAAAACTATCTTGTCTAAAGAACACGAAATATATTTTCTTTCTTCTGTAGCATATAAAGATGGTAAATGTTAGTAATTACGAGCAACGGGCAGTAAATCCGTTTAGTTGTAAAAGGCTCAATTACATAACGTGGACATATTGTATCTCTATTGAATGTTATTATAGATATATAACTTATATATCAAATAATTCACTTCTACTTCCTATCGACATACGTATATATTATTATCACGTTAAAGTACATTAAAAATTTAAAACCTACTCATGTAGTCACGACTATTGTCAAAGTAATTCGCACGATTTACTGACATGCTAATAAAATAGTTTATTGCTTCATATCAGTTTCACTTTTAACTAATATAAATACTTTACACAGTTATAACTGGTTATACATGAAAAATATTTCTGTTACATCTAAATTATATTCCCTTCGAACCAATCCAATTCATCTCGAGTTAGTTTATTGCTTTCAAAAGCTTCACAATCCCTGTTTTTATTCAATCAACTGATATAAGTATTTGTATAGGAAGCACAATATGTAGATTTATTAGCAAAGCATAAAAACTCAACAGACATGATGACCAGTTAATAAATCTATTTACATACGTGTATGTATCCGTCTGTTATTTGTACTATTAATACATCAGACTAGCCGAAAAATGTCTGATTAACATAGCAGAATGTCTCCATCAAGCGGAAAAGCTTCAGCGCCAAAAATAACCCGTGAATATTTCCGACTTGTATTTCTCGCGACTTAAGAAAATGGTCTGGTAGAGACGGTCGGCGTGCGCGCAACTTCCGGAGTAGCGATAAACATGGCGGCAGCGCGCCAACATGGCGAAGTTTCCGGTCGCGCTGATTCACATGTAATGGCAAATGACTCTGGCTTGCTCACTGCATATCTGTATAGTGATTCAGCAAACCACAAGTTTATACGTATCCATACAACAAATAAATCTACATAATCGGGTATCTTTCATAAAATCGTGACTGATGGTACTTTATATGGAAAAATGTATTCTATTATATAGTTATTTGTACAAAGTAACAAATAACATATATACATATCAATAATAATGTCTTCACTATAAATGACTTTGATATACAAATAGATTAAATAAGTTTTTACCTATTTCATATCGTTAAATTATATTACTTTTCATGTACCTGAATTAAATAATTGGAAACAATTATAAATAATCGTAATTCACATGTAACTTTAAGTTGATTATTGTTAAAATTTATATCATAAAATAATTAAGAGCAATTGTAATGAATTTGTGACATTTGTTGATAAAATAAAACGATTTATTTTACATTAAAATCAAATTATACATTATTCATAATATTGTATATTGTTTTCTACAACTTTATTCCATCTTTCAGACAGATAACGACTACCACAATGAAAAAAAAATCATCTTTAGAAGCTTTTTTTTTATATATACTTAAGGTTTAGCATTGTGGCCATAATCTCACCTGATCTTAAGTGACGATACGGCCCAAGTTGGTAGACACGCTAAACCTATAGAGGAACTGGCTCTCAAGTGCAGCTGCCGAAACACACCTATTTGGTATTTGGTGGCAGGTTTACAACTTGAGGGTGGTAGCTAGCCAGGCGGGCATTAGAAAAAGCCCTACCACCAAGCTATGGTTTCCTCACGATGTTTTCCTTCACCGAAAGCTCAAGGTGCTTGGATTCGAACTCACGTCCCTTGACGCGAAGTCGTACACACTACCACTGAGCTATCATCGCTTCAATTAGCTATCTACGAAAGGATCCATTTTTAGAAATTTTCATACAATGTGAACTTCTATTCAACAAGCTATAAGCCATTGATTGCAATAAACGACTTAATTAGAAGAATCAATATCTGAAGAGATAGTATTTTTCATTTGAGGGGTTCCAGGTGATTTACGACATATGGATATGCGTTATCGTACTGCAAAATCACTTTGTTTTGTCTTTTGACGTATTCCAGCCATCTTTTAACGCGCTGCTTAAACGCATTAATTGTAATCGGTAGCTGTAGATATTAATTGTAATCTATTCCTCAGTGATGTTATAGTATATACGTCGTAATAAACGATAACCTTATTATCCCACCAACTATACTGCATAATACATAATCCCAGAGATATTCTACTTCGCTACCCGGTGGTCAACTTAACCTATGACTTTCTACGATTAAAATTATTGTAGTAGATCCACTTTTTATCGCCGCTGTTTTTTATTCTATTTAAAAGACTTTTTCTTTACTCTCTTTGAAACAGCAGGTTCAAAAACGCATCTAAATGGCTCGCGGTTTCACTTCATATGGTACCCAATATCCCTTGTTCATGGATCATTCCTAAAGTTTTAAGTAGTTTTTTGCTATTAACAGGTCAGCAACTAACGTAAACACTTTCTTAAATATTTTATGGATATCTGTGAAGAGTAAAACCTCGCATTATTCATTTTCAAATATTTTCTGGTTGACCAAGTCTCTCCTTGTCTTCTAAGTGAAAATCACCACTTTCCACTCGTTTTCTCAGCTAGTGCATGTTCACCATAAACTACTACTAAAATATGATGCCTTTCCGCAACAATTGTATTCATATAAAAATAATACAGTAGAACTCTTCGTAAAAAGTAAGTATCCTAAGTAGGCAACTTCACTAATGTCTAATATGACAAACTACGATTAATTACCAAGTATGCATAATGAATAACCTTAAAAAGTCACAACACAGAACAATCATAAAGTAAATAACACTGTATTTCGGGTACCGCACGAATATTATTTAATGATATGTTAAAATTATATACACGGCTATAGTTAAACACAGGATAGTTATATCGATGCAAACACATAAGACATCATAATTTTATATTATTACGATGAATGAAGACAGTAAATATTGCAATAACAGTAGAATAAACATATGCTAAATTTTTGGCTAGCTACTATACTGAAGCTGAAGATCTGTACCCAAATATCTACGGGTATGTTCCGACCGCTGCAATTGGAAGCCAGTCTCTCCACTTGGCTTAGCCTAACATCGGGTAAGATTATGGACAGATGTTTAGACTATAAAGTACAGTAAAAACATGGCTATGTTCGTAATACAGTCCACTAGAATGTAATAATATAAAGGGTATACTATTTGTCCTCTAGATCGTAGGCAAGTGCGTGAGCAACTGCCCGAGCAAAGTGTGTGTAAACAATAATGGATCATATGGGTCATATATATCTATATGGTACATATATATTGTTCCTAGTGAATGAGGTTGAAGAAAAACTTCGTGATAAAACTACAGCGTAGTGGTAGGGTCTGCTGATTCGGTGTTCTGATTCTCGGGTAGATAGCTACTCTCCGCTTGACAATCTGTTCCTAAACAGTCATAAGTGTTTTCCGGCAGTTCTAGCTGAAAGCCAATTCTCACACTAAGATTAGCGTATTATACCGTTAGCTCAAATCGTCATTTAACGTGAAGTTAGTAAGTAACCGAGTACCAAACATGAATAAAAGATAAAATCATTAAACAATTCTTTAGTAGTATGTGTATTTTGGGTTGGAAAAATATAAGTGTAATAAGTAAATGATATTGTCCATGGAATATTGCAGCCCTCTTTGGAACATCACATTATATTTTGAACGCACTTCAAATAATGTCCACACAACAACCACATTGGACGGAGTAACAATTATTAGGTTTGTATCTATGTGTATATAACACATGATGGATGAAGGTGGTTGAAATGGCAGCAGATCTCGGGTACAATTTGTCATTGCAAAATGCCCCTTAAATTGAAGGGCAGAATATATAAATCCATTATAAGACGTGTCGTATTATATGGATCGGAGCGCCGGGCTAATAAGAAAACGGAGTGTCGATTGCCTGCTGCAGAAATGCGAATATTGAGATGGATTTGGTATGTTACATATACAAACAAAGACAGGAATGAGTATATGATGAGGAGTTTGATAGGGAATCGTTCGTCTTGGTTTGGACATGTCATGAGAAGAGAAGAAACACATATGGTGAGAAAAGTAGTGGATATGAATATTCAAAGAAGGATAAGAACAGGAAGACCAAAGAAAAGATGGGTAAGGTAGTAAAGTAAGGAAAAGGTATTAAATGAAGAGATAGCGGCTGATACAGGTTTATGGAAGAAGAAAACGTATTGAACCGACCCCAAATAACTTGGGAATGGAATAAAAATGTGGTGGTATATGACAATGCTGAACAAATAAAACTAAGTATTTTAACAGAATAAAACCTCGAATTTAAGGATTTCAATATTCTTGTTACTGATATAATGGTAATCGTGGTGATAAAAAAACAGTTATTATTTTAAGGCTAAAATAATAAACACAGAGCTATTCTATAGTAATCATATTATTTTGCCTTTAAAACTATTTACTGTATGATCGCACAGATCAAAAATGTGATACCTACTACACAATTTTACATCACATTGTGTTAGTATTTATCACAAGGAAAAGATTAAGTTTTCTTCTATCAAGATGTAAAAAACTTCCTATTCCTAATACAAAGCACAGTTTGAAAAACAACTTACTTTTTATAAAATTGTTTTGTTTCTTATTTTACGATCCTGTGTTGGTACATTACCAAATAGATTACGAAATAAATTGAACACAATGTTATAAAGTATTTACAAAAAGTTCTTTGTTAAATATATTTGCATATTTATTTTAAGTTATTATTAAGTTTCTTAATTTATAACACCAAAGGAATCCTCGATCGATTATATTATTTATATTACAGCAATAGTTAAAATTAATTAGAGTTACATCAACCTATAAACACAAAAAAAACAGCAATAAAAATTAGTTTTAAATCCAAATTCCATAAAATAGTTTCATAGGTCTTAGATTAATGAGAGTTAAAATTTTCGATTTCTTTAAATAAGGTATCTATAACTAGCTGTGCCCGTGACTCCGTTCGCGTAGATCTATAATATTATTGAATAATTATCATAACAGATAAATAATATAGCCTATGTTACTCAGTGCTAATGTAGCTTTCTAATGGTGAAAGAATTTTTAAAATGGGTGCAGTAGTTTTCCTGTCTAGTAGTTTACAAACAAAAATACAAATCTTTCCTCTTTATAATATTAATATAGAAATAAACATTGTATGATTTAAAACACGAGGTTATTGTGCTATTATCGTCATAGTGTTTAGTGAAAATAAATTCACCGAATTAAGATCTTCGACAGATAAATAATGTAAGAGTTGTAATTTGGCAATAGACTCGTATTACAACGACTGGCGGAATGGGCAAGGTTGTCGCACCGCTTGGCCGTGGCAGTGAACTTAACTTTCTTCGGCTGGTAGCGCCTGCGCGTGCGCAGCTTGCGTCGACCAACCGTGAACCGTGTTAAATAAGATTCATATGAATTTAGTTCTCTCAAATTAATATTAATCACGAGATTAGAAAAAAAACGTAATACGAGGAGGTATAATTGTATACATAAATTAAATATTGTTTTTCAAATTAACAAACTCGTCAATATAAACCTTTTTTTAATATTATTTTGAGCAATAATTAATCAAATTAACTAAACCCGAAAAAGTAGTTTGTGGTGTGACAAGTGTCTACATAACACTTCAAAAAATGTTACTAGACTAGATAATGCGTGAAATCAATATAAATAAATTGTATATAAAATGGACTCAGATTCAAATTATTTTAGTTTTCTCTGAATTGATTCCATTTCAAACATGACTAAATAACTGTACAGTATTTAAGAGATCTTTAGCAAATATAAGAAAATGATATATTTTCATTATTATCCATCCGAAGTGTTGAAATAGACGTATCTTATATATATGTATATATATCTATATATATACATACATAATTACTATAATTACGAGGTAAAAAATACATTACTCGTTGCGGCAATACACGTTCTATCGCGTAGGCTTTGATCGCTGTCCGCGATCCCATCCGACTTCCGCGTAACTCATCCCGCTGCGCGACCTAGCCTAGGCTAGGCCAGCTCCCCGTTATCATCAAACCCGTTACGTGACGCGCATGACCCGGATCCTCGATCGTTTCGCAGTAAATGCGCACCACATAGAAAAACACTGTAACTGTCACAGTTTACACATACAAAATTTTACAATAAAACAAACACAACAATCTTTATGTTGCACACTAATACTATTACATTCCATTATTCGCCGTGCATGCATGTGCATAAAGAAATTCACTGAAGTTAAATTATATCATTTGATATCTACATCAAAACACAATTATTATAGTAATTTTATTAATTATTACCGGTTACAATGGTTGGTTTTGTCGACATTAAAGAGCTTGCACAAGGATTGTCTTAGAGAAACAGGAATATCATGGAATGAATGAATGAAGAGGTTTTATACTCAACTTCGGATTGAAAACAAAATTTTGGAAACGTTTTTTCTACCCTTGTAAGAATATTCACAAACTTTCGATAATTTTGACCATTGGTGACAAAATCTTTCACATATTAAGTATATATTACAATTTCTTTGAATACGTAATTTGTTCAGATATAATTGTTAATTTGCGATGGCAGACAGGATATTTATGGAGTATCGGTGATCGTGCTTGTTTCACATACCTTCAGTTATAATCTTACCAACTTTGTTTTTTTTATATTAACAATAACGTAGTTTTTATATTCAGAAATTCAATGAGTTCAAGTGTTCGTATGCCTTTAAAACTTTAATCATACAAACAGTCTTATTTGGAAGCTTAACAAAAAAAATCTTGAATATATATATATACAATATAAATCTGCCCAACGATTAATTTTACTGTGTATACATTACAAATCTTTTATGTTATACACCATTATGTAGTAATAATAATAATGAAACTGTGGTGTTAACCTTGAATTATCCGGGTTCCATGCACAGCCTTTTTTATAGTTAAAGTTTAGCGTTATGGCCATAATCTCACCTGATCTTAGATAACGATACGGCTTAAATTGGTGCACACGCTAAATGTCTGGAGGAACTGGCTCTCAAATGCAACTGCCAGAACACACCTTTTGGTATTTGGCGGCAGATTTTCAACTTGAGGGTGGTTGCTAGCCAGGCGGGCATTAGAAAAAGCCCTACCACCATGCTATGGTTTCCTCACGATTTTTTCCTTAACCGCAAGCTCATTGTAGGTGGATTCGAACTCACGTCCCTTGACGCGTACAAACTACGACTGAGCTATCATCGCTTCAAAATATCCATAATAACAGAACTCGATTCTGGATAAATCACCTAAACTGTCAGAAATATGTGAAACCCGAAAACTACAATATTTTGGTGATTCTCAAAGAAGAAGGCTTATATTACAAAGAAAAGCAATTGTTGACAGGAAATATCGAAGGGGAACGGCCAAAAGGAATATGTGTCAAACGTTCGTCGGTTCAAATTACCTAGCAGCTACAACCACCCGGCAGCACCCCCTTCACCATGCCAAAGAAGAAGACGAAAGACCGACGAAAAACTAGATCCACGAAGTCATGATCCTCAGCATTAAGGATATCGACTGAAGATACACTATAATAGCACAATACTTACGTGAGAAATCATTTCACTGGCAAATTTTTATGAAAAGTAAAAGTTGGGTTAAAAAATAACAAATAGATGTAACTCTGATCATAACATAAATTTATTATTTACAAAATGAAATTTATAATTTAATGATTAGAAAATAACGTTTAAGTATTGGCGAAAATGAACATAATAAGTTTAAGTACATTATACAAATATTTTCCTCAATTAGTCGTACTCTATGTGTACAATTCAAGAGAGTGTAATTAATATAGCAAGTAGACTGCATGATGAACCGCTACATTCACTGGTGTCACTTACGAAGTAGGCTAGAAGCAAGCCGTATCCACGTACCGCGTCCTCACAGGGCATGAAGAATGTCGCCCCTCGTTAAATCATACAATCAGTCTTACAAATGTTATTACCGTAATTAGAACAATACTGTCTATAGTCACATATAAGGATGTACCTATCGTTTCTTGTTAAATAGGAATTAATTCATATCAAAAGTAAACAAGGAAGCAAACAAAGTAACACTGATTCAATAAAATTAGTACATTTTATATAGACATAGATCTCTTATAGATGAATATTTCTTAGTTTGTTTATGCCCAATGTATTACGCAAGAATCGTATAATTTTAACTCCATTTTTTAAAATATAATAACTAGTTTTAAAATTATAAATGTTATACGGACTAACTTCTTCACTGCCGCCTATAATTGATAGGAATGAAAATAATAAGACCTACTTGTGTTCAAACTATAGTTAAATTCTATTTTAATAAGATAATATCTAATTAAGTAAAGATCCCACAAAAGGCGAATATGGAAAAGATTACCATTATCAAAATTTTATTATAAGTACCTATACTGGCAAAACAATAGAGGTATGTTCAGTCACTTTTAAGAAGTGTTCAATTTCGTTAAGATTTTAACGTACACAAGATATTCTGTATATAAATATGAGGAATATAAAAGGAATTATAATTGCAAATGATAAAAAAAAACATTGCACATGATTTAAATTATAGGTATATGTAAAACAGTTACTTCATTCATTAATATATTTATTTCACGTTTTATTACTTACAAGGTCATAGTTTTTCATATTAATAGATAATTTATTTAATTAACTCTTTAATAAAGTAGATACTTTAGAATTTCTGAATATTGTCTGTCTGTCAAACAACAATTAATGCTATGAATTCGAGGTTCTCATACAAAACGACAAACTGATCATCGTAAAGTATATTATATTCATTTAATATATCTGCTTTGTCTGTATAATATACAGTTATTTATATGTTAGGTATTTCATAAAATTCGAGTCACGTGCAAAAATTTAGACAATCATGTCGTGACGAATTTTTATATCTGATTACGTAAAATCTACAACTCCTTATATTATCAGATACATAATCACTACCAAAAATATTTACAAAACAGTATTCTTAGTTTGTTTAAATTTACAATTTGTAAATTGTAGTAACTCATCTAAGTATTCAAGATTCCGTTTTTTTTATATAAGTGAATTTTTATTTTATATACAATCAAATCAAATCAAAGGTAACAAGGCTGAAACACATCTACAGGTTACATGGTACTTAAAGCTTTTCAATTTAAGGATGAGAGCTAGCCAGATGAGCATCAGAAAATGGATTAATGCCATGGAGTAGTGTCACCACGAGGTTTTCAATGTAAATTCGGGTTCATAGTAGAGTACACTTGGTGTACAAACACACGCCACCACTGATGTATTATTGCTTTAACTCATTTGTACAATTTATAAATAAAAGTAAATTTACTATACTGCAATGTTTACTTTACGACTTATTGTAGAATATCTACCCGTGTAATACAACACGGTTTCTCAGTGTACCGACACCACGCTATCATATTAGCACACGTTCAGTACCGAAAAGATGCTTTACATTGGACATAAAATGCAGAAGCAAGCAAAGGGTACAATTATAGTCACTGACGTATTTCAGTATTTTCGCTAACCTATAAAACTGTAGACATAGTGTATTGACAATACTGCGAGAATATTAATAGTATATATTTATTTAATTTCGTTCTTTTAGGTTTAGATTTTATTGTATAGGTACTACTAAATTGTTAATTCTACAATTAGCACACGGATTTGGATTTGGATTTGGTTGCTTAACAATAACCAAAATCGAGCACTTAGTAGTATAACGAATAATAATACTTTAATGTCACTATTTATATAATATTAATGTAATTCGATACCTATTACTGGTATACTGATCACTTCCAAATGAATAATTGTAAAATCAACACACGGAAACTAATACATACACATACGTTCGCAATGTACTTTAAATATATGATCTTGAAAATGGAAAAAACATGGCATATTAAAGTATATATTGAAGTAAATGTTTATAATTAATTACACCCTTTAAAAGTTGATCATTGTGGTTCCGCATGAACTAAAAAAATATAATTTTTGTGTCCTATATTCAGTATAGAATCAATTATAACCATTTCAATTACAACCCGATACTTAGTTAAATGTTTATAATTATGTCTCAATATATAAACCGCATAAGGACACACAACCTTGAATAATAAGTGATACAATTAACTAAAGAAAATTTGTAACAAGTTACACCGGACAACATTAATGTATTAATGCCATATAGTCCAGCCGCGCCGGCACCATTATTTATGACTATGTTCTTCGTAACAAACCATGAAAACAATGTTGACTTGCTTGTACGTGACTGCATTAAGTTGTATTGTGGGTGCTTGTTTATGCTTGTCCGCTACCTATATAGAACTTTAATATAACGACGATAACTTTATTGTTTTATAAACTTATACAGGGTGTCCAGTGGCAGATTTCAAACTTTGAACAAACATAGTTTTTGAACGCAACACGCTAGAGGGGCGCGGGGGACGTCTTTAGAAGCGCAAACGCTGCGGATTGTTTAGTAGCCATGGAACAGTGGAGTGGAGAGCATCGCGCTTTTGCCGTCGAGGCGTACATTTCGAGTGGATTTTCGCTGACTGAAGCACGCCGTCGTTTTAATCATCGTTACGGTATTCGTCGATTAAGTGATGGACCATCGATCAACATCATTCAGTTATGGGTAGCAAGGTTCAGATCTACAGGATCAACGTTAAATAGACCCAGGCCAGGACCTACGCCATCGGTAGCCACGGATGAAAATTGCGAGCGTGTTATGGTTTCTGTCGTTGAAAATCCCCGATTATCACTGCGTGCACGTTCATCGATATTAGAAATTCCGAAATCAACTTTGCAGGTTATAATGCGAAAAAAACTCAAGTTTCATCCATATAAAATTCAAATCGTGCAAGATTTACACGATTCTGACTTTGAATTAAGAAAAACTTACGCAGAGGTAATGTTGTTGAGATTTCCTACTGCTACTCGGATGGGCAACATATTCTTCAGTGACGAAGCCCACTTTCATATCGGAGGATATGTAAATAAGCAGAATTTCCGTTACTGGGATGTCCGCAACCCAAGACAAATGCATCAAGAGCCTTTACATAAGCCTAAAGTAACAGTTTGGTGTGCCATATCTGCATCTGCAATCATAGGGCCTTATTTCTTTGAAAATGGACGTGGCCAAACTGTAACTGTTAATTCGGAGAGATATGCCCAGATGTTAAATGACTTTTTCAGACTAGAACTTCAGAATAGTCCATCCTTCAACCGAAACACATGGTTCCAGCAGGACGGGGCCACAGCTCATACTGCTAATGTGTCCATGAATGCAGTGCAGCAGTTATTCCCTGAAAAAAACATATCCCGAAACGGTACCATACCGTGGCTACCTAGGTCACCCGATTTAAGCCCATGTGATTTTTTCTTATGGGGATACTTAAAATCCATGGTTAATCCGAGCACTGTGACCCAACTTAAAGAAAATATTCGAGCCGAAGTCAGCAGAATTCCCCAGTCGCTCTGTAAACGCGTTTTCGAAAACATGCGTGCTAGACTCGAAGAGTGTGTCAGACTTGAGGGCCGCCATTTGGAGAACGTGGTTTTTAAAAAATGAAATCCGCGTTAATTGTTATTAAATTAAAATAAACCTACTTTGTATTAGAGCTGTAGTTTTTTTTTCCAATTTTCCAAACATTGAAATCTGCCACTGGACACCCTTTATTTAACAAAAACTATTTTTACCACATTTCAATTAGTTTGTAAGGAAATAATTTGATAACTTTTATACTTTACCGAAAAATAACATTTTACAGTTTTACCATTTCTGCAACTTCTTTTTAGTCATGTTTTTCTATAATATAAAAATATCTGTGTAAATTCAGCAAAAAAAAGGAAAGTAATTCATAGTAGCACGGCAAAATCACCGCTCGGTAGTGATTATAAGTACAATACTATCTGAAAACAACAGCGAACTGATAACTCTGCTGCTATACAACTCTAAGCGGCTGAAAACGCGGTAACAGAAAAAAGAATCACTATGTCGAGGTCCCTATCACTTTATTTGATTACTGAACATACACTAGCTAGTTCCGGAACCCGAAACTTCTAAGCGTGCCACCATTATGAGTATTACTCTGATTTTTGTTGGTCTCGATACGATAGTATACAATAGTTACACCCTACCGCTTTGTAATGCAAATCATTTAAAATTACATACTATATTAAATTAACACCCAATACATTAAAACAAGAAGTAAGCAAACACGCAAGGAAGTACGTTAAAACACCAACATCTCGAGAACCTGTATTTTTTTTCTTGGGTAAATCATCGGTATGTTTAGTGACCGCCGCCGCGTCGCGTCGGTCAGTCATAAACTGGTCGACAAAAAGTATGCATATATTTGAATTTAATTTAGCGAATAGGAAATACTGAGACGCCACGACGCGATATGCCAACAATTCGTAGATGAAATAATATAAAGCAAAATAAATATAGATAACGCAGGTTATCGGGCAAATTTTGTCCAGTTACTGACTCTAGATAAAACTAAAAACAACAATACCAGGAAGCATGCGGTATGGGGAAGTACTTAATTAGTATAAATAAATAACAGCAATTCGGATATAAATGAATAATTGTTTCCTATAAAACTCTTTGTTCTTTTAAAGCTGCAAAATAAATATTATCATAACTTTATTTAATTAAGTACTTACAATAAAAATTAAACTACGCTTGATTTCTTATTGAAACTGACCGGATCACTAAAATCTCTAACATTAGTTATAAAGGTACACTTCTAGTTACAGTTCGTCGGATAAGTCACTGTGTAGCGAACACCATACGCATGATATCATCTAATTTGAAATCTAATTTAAAGGAGTGGAACTTATAGGCCCCCATGTTAAGTCATAGTGTCATACTAATGTATAAAAAGCCTTTGTATTATTCTACTAATTTAAATTTAAAGTTACCATAATTAATAATAAAGTAATAAATAACCTGAAATTGGCGAATGACATCAAACGGGAAATATTTATTCGAAAACGTAACACAAGCAAAACATGTATTCAGACAAGATCTAATCTAAAAACCTGAAGCAAACTGTTCCTAGTCAGAGCTAGTTAGTAAATAGATCTGAATTTTAAATTAAAACAAAGTTCAAAATCTTAAACACGTCGACTGGGAGTAGTGGCCGTTAAAATAATGATTTTAGCGTAAGAATTGTGGCTTTTCAAGTAAATTTAAACCATTCATAATTTCTAAGGTAAAAGGCAGAGTCTATAAATGTTAAATTTGACAATTGCATAGAGTTCATCAATCTTCTAAGTCTGTATAGGGGATATTGCTTAACAATAACTCAAGTCATCCAGTGAAATTATTAATTGGTCTCAGCGACATGACAAAGAAGCGGAAATATAAAACTTTTGCGATGGGACCCTGCGGCGTGATGCGCTTTACCTGACTCTTGCCCTGCTATTGTGTCCTTATTTTAAAGAAGGTATAACATTATAAATATATGCCTTTGTAACGTTGTGGGAAATTACGCAAAAGCCAGTTCAAACCTTACCTACGATTCAAAATAGTCTATCATATTATCAACGTTAAAAAATATAAATTCCAGCAATCGTAAAAAGAAAGTTTGTAACCCTTTTATTCAATTTATACCTACACAGTACTTAATATCTGTTATATAGATAAAATATTTTTTTAAGTACCTGACGTACGCTGTTGGCCTTAAGGGATTTGACAGCTTCACCGAACTTTTTGGAGGGAGTGCTAAGGGCACACAAGTCCGAGTCAGGGAGCGCAAGGGTGCCAGAATGGCCAAACCTCGACTTGGGCTGCTGCCGGTAACTGAACAAGGATTCGCGAGCCTAGCTAACCAACAGGTCCTAACTTACCAATTTAGTGATCCTAGCACGACCTTATCGGGCAAGCCGCGGAAGGGCCGCGGCGGTAGTCTCTTACAGAACCGTGTACTTAACGTGTGGGTGTACATGGATGGTATGAGGTGTGATGATGTACTTTCATTGATGTAGAGTGTCACTGTATCGCGCGAGCAGAATCACTCGAGGGCTCCTATCCGGAGGATGGAACCTAGGGTAGATAAAATCCACAGTCTACAGTTATTAAACGAATACAACAGGGTTAGTTTTTTAATTGGCGAATATACAAAAAAAAACTTAATATTTCTAAAACCGTCCCTACTTTGGCGAAGAATAGGTAGTACTAGATAGGTAGAAGAGGGCGGAGCAACAGTAGATCCTTTTTTTCATAACTAATACTTAATATCTTTTTTTGCTAAATCGTTGACTTGTCAAATTGAATATCAAAAGGAAGATCCAGTTATTAATGAATAACAAAATTGGTAGTTATATATACATTAATAAATTATGAAATTGTTATATAAAATAGGAAATGATCCACTGTGACCTACGAATGATACATTTTAAATCAATTCTTGATGACAATGTATAAACTAGGCGACAAAATTAAACCGGTGATCAAACAATCAACGTACGCTTGTATATAAGAGTAAATATCGAAATGGCACATCTCTTACTATCCTTATTATATTGTTCGAAAACTTTATGGTGAAATCATCTCAATATCGAGCGAATATTTGTATACATATATCAAATAATCAACTGTACCCTGTTACCAACTATCCTTTCTCTCCTCTGCTTCGTATTTCAATGTTAATGTGTCATTAATTTACTCTATACGATAAAAAATATGCCGTTGCTGTATTGACAATTAATAAAAATGTAAATCAACTGGTAGACGGTGAATCGATTTTGTAAATGAGAGGAAAAGAAAATAAAGATGTTGTAAAACAATTATCATTGAAAACTTTGATAAGTTGTCTTTATTTAATGTCCAAGTAAAATGTAGGGTTGTTTAGTTTTTTATAGAACCTATTATTTATAAAACTTCATTCGCGGGGAACGCGTGCTGGAATTATTTAATAATTTTTGCCTATTTTTGTAACTTTTTTAAATACAGCTTGCTCCTACTGGTGGTAGCTTGATGTTAATAACATAAAGCCTTTCTCAATTATTGTTCTATCAAATAAACCAAAAAATTTGTATTCCGACTGGTAGTTTCTAAGATTAACGCGTTCTAACAAACAAACTTTTACGCTTTACACTATTAATAAATATAGATATAGATTTGCCATCGGTCAGTATTCAATTCGTTTTGTTAGCAGTCATACTAAAGTGAATATTGATAACCCTTTTGTACGAATGGAATCTTTCTCTTTGGTTATAATTTAAATCTAAAGGAAATTTCAGTGAGTAATTAATTATACACCGTTATATAGTTGTAAATATTTTTTTATTTATTTACATAGCATATTTCTTTTGCGGACTTTCATTGAAATAATCTACACTATTGTATACTAATGTAGAACTGGTGTCCCCGAACACATCGTGTATTCACACGTCTTTGTCCCAACCGATGTACATATAAACGGACTTCACGGTCCCGATTCGTTGAACTAGCTTGTCCACTTGGCCATTCTATATCTCACAGATGAATGTCAAACAAAACCGAGAATGCTTCCTGGAAAGGACACCGCGGCGCCCGAAAGACCCTTATATTTTTTGTGCCCTTAAAGATAACAAATGATGCACTTAGAAAAAAAGAATCCGACCTGTATTCATAGAGATAACGATCAGAATGATTTTTATGGAAATGCTCTGGAATTATAATGAACAGGAATCCTTTGAGATGTGAAGGAAGGACCAGACAATACGTCGGCAAGTGATACGCCATAAAAGATCTGGATTTAATGTCTACTTTATCTGATCATAATTTCACCACTTGTATAGTAAGCTTGAACTTTCTACATACATACATACACTTAGTACCTCTACATCAGCAGATTTTATTATAAACAACATAGCAAATGGTATAATAATAATCTATGGTGTTTCAAAGCACTAATCCTACATAGAAAAATAACATTTCCTGATGCTAGAAGAACTGCCAGAAATATGCAAAGGCAATGTTAAGATAAATTAAATTTCACAAACTTCTTTTACCATTAGGTTGGTCGGGTAGTTATTGCTCAGAATTTACTTAAATATTGTAGTACGTATACTTATGAACCCTTCTTTATATATTTCGTATAATGGCCATTGACCATAATCATAACAGCCCAATAATATTAAAAATTTAAAATGATTTTAATATTAAAACCTTTTGTACATCCTCTCTAATACAAGAATCTTTACACGCATTCAATTAACTTTTTTTATAGTTTATAGGTTTTAACGTTATTTTGGCCACACTCTCACGAGATTCACCTGATGGATACGCTAAACGTAGTGAAGGAATGCTCTCAAGTACAACTGGGAGAATATACCCATACAACATATCACAACCCCTACAGGTATTTGGCAATATACTTTCAAGTAGATAGTATTACCTAGTTAGGCGGGCATTAAAATACACTACCTGCTATGATTTCATCACGACATTTTCTTTCACTGAAATCTCAGGATTATAGCAGGTATTCGAACTCACGTTCATCGCCGCTGTGCCCCTACAATCTACAACCTTATCAGAAAATTCTATGGAACATATCCCTTTATTATTTATTTAACCTAATTAAGTATATCAAAATAATTTTTGTTATTCAAGTCACAAACTACTTAAAAGTAAATAAATGTGAAATGTATTTATAATACTAAAATTATAAACAAAACTTAATCTGTAAAATGAAATAGTTACGAACCTAAAAACTGTTCATTGTTAGGTTTAGCGTTAGAATAAGATTTACTTTCAGAAGAGTTAAAAACTTATCCTGTACGTATAATATAGAAAAATATATATGTTTATATAATGACATCACTTTAGTATTGACCTTTATATTTATTTATATTTGTATTTTTAAACCTAATATTGATTTCGATCATAATTTTATTATCATTTAAAAACTTTTTTTACTCAGCTGAAAATTGTACTTTTCCTACAACACGTTTTATAAGCACAAAGTAATTAAATTTATATTTTACTTTATATATTAATTAATTGAAAACGATAATTTCATGATATTTAATAAAAATAAAATACGTTTTTATAGCGATATGGAAAAATGCACACAAAAAGCGGACAACAGCTATTGAGAAATAAATCGTAATGTTCCTCCACAAATATGTAAGACCAAAATATCACTGCTTGCCATTTTGTTTCCTATATGTTCTTTTGTTCGGAAGTGAAGAAGTGCCTCGTACTCGGTAATATAAAGATTTCTATTGTCAGTGAGTTAATATAAGCCGTACCAAATTCATCTCCATTGTATACCGCAGACGTTACCTGCATTTGAAAGGCACGGCAGTGTGGATTGCACATTATCAAACGCAGTTTATAAACAGGGTTTAACATCAAAAGTACTTACAAGAATACGTGTTAAAGTGGGCTGGATTTTGTAATTGATTACGCAAAAAAATACAAAAAGTATTGTACTAAGATTTTTATATTATCTATTCCGACTTATATCACGTATATCGCTATTTTCAATCTATAAAAACTAGCGGTTCCCGCCTTCTTGACCAGGCGAATAACATATTAAGAAAAAGTGTCTATCTTTTGTTTTTATTGGCGGGAAAAGTGTTCATAAAAAGTAAAATAGTAAAAAAATGATGAAAGATCATTGAAATTCAAATAATGAGCCTGATAACGTGATTGTGCCTCAAACAACATCATTTTAATTATTTATAAATAACCACCACTATCCATTTCTGCAAGTGGACAATTCAAATACTTTGTTGGTGAACGTGAGGCAGAGACTCCATATAAAAATAGCTTACTGTAAATTTATCAAATATCAAGGTTTTTATGAAATCGGCTGATGATTTTCTGTCATTAAACATTGTAAATATGATAGTTAATGCTATATCTACTTCTTAAGATATGTGTTTCAACTGACGTTACAACTGTATTTAATTTCAGAAACTTCTTTAAGGAAGACGGATATAGTTTACACGATAATAAACCGAAACGTTACAAATCGCAATACAATAGATGCTTGTCAAGCGATATGGCACTTAAATAGCAGGCGTGTGTGGTAGATGGAACTTGTTGCGTTACCGACCTTGGATGACGTTACAATGTTTTCCTACTTCCTGTTCGATACTGTTTGACTTATACCACATATTAAAGAGATAAATTACATAATTTACAATAAGATCGGATTGTAAAGAATTATTTTATTTAGAAGAAAAATATATAGATGTCGATTATTTTTTATTGTGTATCATTTATTGTTAAAAATTATTATTGTATAAGTATTATTTAGTCTTTTAACACATAATTGTTTATCTATTTAGATACATCTTTAATTAAGGAACAGTAGCCCAACAGTTTTCACCTAGAAACATACTATCACTTACATCAATTTATCAATCTTTAATTTAATAATCGAAGCCAGCATAAAAACAAGAATTTGAAGACTGACGATTTTATTATTGTACCTACACTGCGTGTATTCATATTTAAACCATATTTAAGACGTAAAATATAATTAAATACCTACTTGTTTTGATTATTTGTAGGTAGTAATCTCAGTAATGTTCTGTGCATCATTTCATTCGTCTTTCGTTTAATTCTGAACAGCGAGACACCAAATGCAGGTCCATGCCAAAGCCGTGTTTCTTTTCTGCATGAAAATAAAGATTTCCTGATACAACGAAACTAGATAGTAGCGAAGAGCTAGAAAAAGCAACGTTAGGTCAAAACAATATGGAAACGTAACCAGGCAAGCATAGACAATGTTCGCTCCGCGCCCTCGCAATCTTCCTAATGAGTGAACCCTTTCACACTGAGGACAAAGCTGGGGTTTCGCGGCTGATGTGACATGTATTCCAGTCGTAGTTCTTTGTTAAATTTTAGTCAAATGATTTTATTATTATAAACGTATTCCTGGGTTTTGAGTAAAAATAAATCATAAAAACAAAAGTATCTTGTTCTTAATCTCTAACTAAAGAAATCTCAATAGGTCGAAATATTAATCCAAATATATTCCACCAACATTTTACATTGATTGTCATGACTTTGAAATACAAATTAGTTACCTAATGACATAGTCGCATATTTAAAAAAAATATTTTTGAAATATTATAAAAGTTCTGAAGAACAATTTTGAATACAAGGTTCAATCATCAAGATCTCTTCAAATTTCACCAGTAGGTACTTTTGTACAATACGCCATATAACCTAATTAAAACCTTATTTCTTATTTTATTAATTGATTTAACTGCATATTATAAATATATATCCACATTTACTGGTCACTATTATGTTTATACTGCATGAAACCCCACAATATCTTTTCTCCACTGCACTCTATAGTTCTCGTTCAAGAACAAACGTGGTTTACTAAGATAATCGCATTATTGTCTGCATTGGCGTCACTGTCACGAACACGGTCAATTCGCAAACACATATTCAAAATTACAGATTCTAAGCAGATGTCCGAGAATCGTAATATACATATAATAATATGTAATATATATATATATATATATATATAATTATAATCGGAGATTATGCTCAGATAAAATGTAATATTTTTTGTATATATATATATATATATATATATATATATATATATATATATATATACAAGAAATATTACATTTTATCTGAGCATAATCTCCGATTATAATTACGATAACTGAAAAACGCTATATATTTACGATAAAATATCATTATAGCTATTCACTAAGTCATTTATTAAAACATTAGAATATCATCGTAACATCATTAGGTGTTTAACAGTATTAAGTTTAAGATATTTTTATAAACTGGTTCAATATAAGAGTAACATGTGCGTTTTACATTTGAAAATAATCCCTAACCCTTCGTCGCTGTACAAATCAATTAATTGCGATGTATCTAATCTGGACCCGATAGAGGCGACAGATGTGAGTGTCAGAGGGTTTAACGGTGAAAATTCATAGATCTCCCTCCCCGACTGCGAACGGACCCTTCCGAATTGCGCAAAATGCTCTCTGCATCTGTCCACTTGCGTTACGGTTCAACTTATTGCTACCAACCTTTAAGTTTCAAAAGTATCGATATCCATCCGCATACTAAAATTTTTTAGGGCCAATTACAACCTTAAAACGAGGCTATAACTAGTGATCCTTATTAATATTATAAATGCGAAAGTTGTTTGTTTGTTACGCTTTCACGCCTAAACCGCAGAATCGATTATGATTAATTTTGGTATTAAGATAGATGGGAACCAGGAGACGGTGATAGGATACTTTTTCTAGCGAAAACCTTATTTAAAATGGGGGTAAAGATACGGATAAACTTTGTATGAAACTTCTTATTGAGTCATCCGATTTGTTTCACAAAATCAATATTAACGCGAGCAAAGCCGCACGTAAAAGCTAGTATATGATATAACCAACAATAATAACTAAAGATAGCTAGCAATCTCAAAAACAGAGTACACAAAGCTTTCTCAGCATCAGTTAAACAAAATATTAATTTACGAAGATTGTTTTTCTTTTCTTTTTACTAAACTTGTTGATAGTAGTAAACGTGGTGGTAACATTTTATAAAATGGATACATTTAACACGTATATTGTTATTTTCCGAAGCGTTAAGTCCAATATTTCTGTCATTTGGCATTGAAACATGTAACTAAGACTTGACCTTACGCAGAAAATACAACAATTTCTACACAAATGCTATAACGTTAATTGTAAAATTATAAAATACAAATACTTGGTGCAAATTCTGTTTTGTCAATTTAGCTACTGATTAGTGAAAGAATTACTCTTTCTAATAACAAATTTATTTGACCATGCATTTTAGCGACTGTAAATTAATTACTGCTATCCTATAATGAATGGTATAATCGAACAATTTTTGTACCTTCTTCAAAAGCAATATATTGAGAACACATATCTTTCTTTTATGTTCATGTTATTTGCATAATTGCTTATTACGTTTCTTACCATACGTTATTCATTTTCTATCACGCAGGAAAATAGCTGCTCATATGAAATCGCGGTCATCTTCACCACATATAAAATCAAAAATATACTCCTTTGTGTATTGAAACAACTTCAATGCTTCGTCATAAGAAATTTAAAAAAGAAAAATAATAAATCGATGAGACGTCTCATGTAGACTTAGGCAAATAAGATCGTAAGAAATAAATCGACCCCAAGTAATGTCCGTACTATAATATTACTAACCACTACCGTTATTAATTCATCACTATATTTGTATATAGTAACGATGTGCCATTTTAATTTTATTATAATATTTATATACTTCCTTTTAGAATGGTAAGCTTTTATAATTCAGTAAGTACCTACGCAATATTACGGTATTCGCTCATTGGTCAAAATATATCAAACGCATTCACTTCCTGAAATAAGAAACAATTTAGCAAACACAGCGGAACTGTTATTGTTTTATACCGAGAACGGTGCGCGTTCGAGACACATTACAACAGGCTATATGTTTCCTGTTTCTAATGAATATATAAACATGAGCTCTTTGTTTAGTATAACTACATTACGACGAATGCTAAATCTTGTCATAAACTTGTCCATTACCTCAGTTCCACGTTGTCATTTCATGGAAATCTAAACTCTACTTAAATCATAACTTACGAGTATCATTTAAGAATAACTGCCTATACAAAACATATGTAATCATAATTATATTCATTTGAAAAAAATATATACCAACAAATATATTGCTTTTATCGATAAAATAATGTTGAATATTTACCTCCATCCCTAAAGTAATCGGACTCTGCACTGTGTCCCTCACTGAGATAAAGTTGCCCAGCATTCAAACAAGTGGTTCACGCACACTAATGTAGTTTCAGGAAGTACAATAAAGATTAAAGAGACTCAGTACAACATGCGCACGATTAATGTAATAATATTCGTGTACGTACCATCCCACGAGTAGAAGTGGATGAATATAAATAATATTACCTACGCACACAAAGGAAGAATTTAAATAAAGCGTCGCGCGCTGTACCAGGAAGTAGCAGTTCACTTACTCACACATATAGGAAACAGCTATATCATCTATTGGGTAGGTAGGTAAGTTATGTGGCGCTGGCGCACACTTGTACGTCAACTATGCGTGGGACCGAGCGCACATGGCCTGATTGGGACACATCAAGTGAGCCCCAGACGTAACATTTTTTACGACAGAATAATTATTATAATATGTCACACAATTTTTATTACCGACCTACTGTTGACGCTAAAATAAATTAAATTTTGTTTTAATACTCCCTTATATGTGTCATTTCAGTAATTATGTTTATATTAATTTTTTTATTTAACGACCTGCTATATTGAAAGTCAATGGTAAAAGAAAACGCTATATTATAATTTATTATTGTAAAATCATTTCATTGCTATATAAATAAAATTTGGTACTTTAAAATTATAACATGACCGAAGTTAATAAAATCAAATTGATTTAAAAGTAATAAGTACAAAAAAAGTATTATTATCCAATAAATCTATTAGGTACTTCAAAAAAATAGCCATAATGTATTTCCGAAAGCGGAAAAGCTTACTTACTACTATTGCGTAAAAAAAAATTAATATTAAAAAAATATATAGATATTCCACTAAATAACATCATAATGTGTTAGCAGCAAAGGCACATTTCACGATCAATTCGAACCCTCTTCTATACGGGTGCATTCCCAATCCTGTTTTTTGATCACGTCGATCCGAAAGGAACAGAGGGGTTGCTTTGTCATGTGACACTTGTGCATATCGGGCTTACCCGGGATATAGTGCCGTGGGGCTACTCGTTAAAATTATAGATTAAATTTTTCTACTCCAGTCATGGGGAGTTCGTATGTAAAATGAGATTTCTTCTAAATAATTCATGTCCAGTACTTACTTGAAAGATAATACTTGTATTTCTAAATTAGAGTTAGTAGCTATTTCATCATTTTCAAATTTGCTGCACACATAACGACAGTTACTCTGTAAGTTTGAAGCGATGATAGCTCAGTTGGTATGTGTACGAATGGCGCGTCAAGGGACGTGAGTTCGATTTCACTTACAATGAGCTTCACATTTCGTTGAAGGAAACCATCGTGATGAAACCATAGCATGGTGGTAGTGTTTTTTCTATTGCTTGCCTGGCTGACTATCACCCTCGAGTTGAAGATCTATCGCCAAATACCTATAGGTGTGTTCCAGTAGTTTCCTGCCTGCCCCACATCGTCACTTAACATCAGGTGAGATTGTGCCCATAACGTTAAAACTATATGTACCAACTATTTTTGGTCACTTTTTAACTTGAAGGTGTATACTTATTGATGTAAGCAGGAAAGATTCAGTAACGTTTCGCTCTCTTTTAGACATATTCTGCAGTTTCATCGACCAAGTACCTATGGTGCATAAATTAGTTTTTACTTTTCCTAAATCTTTTTATTTGAACAGTATTCACATTGCATATAATATTAACTGTACTCTGATATTTATTCCCATGTATCTATTTTCCTTACTTTCATTGGATGTCTACTTCTATAGAAATTATTTTCGATTAACATCACCATCTGTTCTACATATGTTTGTACATATGAAATCACCTAATTTATTACAACATACTACACTGTGTACTCTAATGACGGCAACAACGTTGTAAATAAACCATAAGGTTTGAGAAAGGTTACATTAGGTTACAAACGGTAAGAAAGGCAGGTACCTCCCAATCCCAAGTTCACAAATAAGTGAACTTATAAATAAAATTCTTTCGCAAATAAAAGCAAAAGTTTTGACAACATTCGCGCAGTTACGAACTATGTTGTTTTGACATTTATCAAAGCGGTACTTCGATTCTTTGTTTAAGTCCCACATATTTGTGCATTAGCGAACAAGCATGTATGTAGAAGAAACGCAAATGATTTCCTGAATAACACATCACATACTTTCCGAGTGCGTAAATAAGGTGTGCTTGCTGAGGACGCGCTATTTAGGTGCATGTGAGGGGCCAGATAATTCACCGGTTTGTCTACGGCCTATAAGACCACAGGTCAGTGTAGTTATTTAACGTGTGCTGTATATCAATTGTAGAAATATATTTCATAATATTTTATAATCATTTAAAGAATAATAAGCAAAAGTAAGCGTTTAACTCAAATTATCGCTTGTCGAACGCTAATATTTTTGAATATTGTTTAATTATACTTTACCAATAATAGTCCATTGAATATCAAATATTTTCTATTAAAAATGTTCTCATTATTAGATCTTGTATTTTCTACACTGAAATGTTCAATTATAGATATAAATAACAAAACTAAAGATACTAAAGTATGATATTCGGATTATTGCATAAGTTATAACTATAATTAAATTATTTCGCACGTACGTAGATCTATTAAAAGCTATAGTTATATTTAAATGTTGAAGCTTATTACTGATTTCGTTGCGTGACTACAAATCGTCGCTCGTTGCGATCAGCCATCACTGAGGTCGCCGGAAGTGGGCGATTTCTTAACCTACCTTAATTACATTCAACAGTTGAAGTCCATGGTATGTTTCTTTTTTCAAATGATAACGATTTAATTATTTTATACTAGATTTTACGTGCGGCTTCGTTCGCGTTAATATCGATATTGTCAAACAAATCGGATGACGCAATAAAATTATTTATATAACGTTTATCCCTCTGTCTACTTCACTTCTAATAGTGATATCAAGAGAAAAAGTAGCCTATCTCCGTCTCCTGGGTCCCATCTAACTTTGTACCAAATTTCATCACAAGCAAATCGCTAAATCAGCGGTTTAGGCGTGAAAGCGTAACAAACAAAGTCACTTTCGCATTTATAATATTAATAAGGATTAAGCACATAACGAAAATCAAGATGTAATTTCAGAGTATAATTCCTCCAAACCAGTGAAATTTATATTGAAATATATGTTGTTTGAAACATTAGGCTCTCATAGCATTTTATATATATATATATATATATATTTTGAACTGACGTACTCTGTTAGCCGTAAGGGCTTTGACAGCTTCACCGAACTTTTTGGGGCGAGTGCTGAGGGCACTCAGCTCCGAGGCAACGAGCGCAAGGGTGCCAGAATGGCCGAACCTCGGCTTGGGCTGCTGCCGGAAAAACAAACAAGGATCGCGGGGGGACTTAACGTGTGGGTGTGCATGGATGGTATGCGGTGTGATGATGTACTTTCAATAATGTAGAGTGTCACGAGTGAGCAGAGTCACCCGAGGGCTCCTATCCGGAGGATCGAACCTAGGGATATTTATATTCATCTAGATGTAAAAGCTACAAATGAACCCAAATACAAGAAGTTGTTTTCTTTGTTTACACACCTTGCAATATAACAGCACTACGTTATATTATTAACAGCGTACAAAAGACAGACATGCTACTCTTTGAGAGATGAATATTAATCATCCGGTTTGCAAATACTACGGCGAAGCACTGGCGTAGCGAAGCCATTAGATATAACATAAATTGGTTGATCCCGATATTTGCCACATAATCACTACTTGAGTCACTATAGTTTATTCAATTCAATTTTGCCTGACGGTAAACACAATAATTTAAAAACTGTGATTACATCCCTCTGAAAAACATACTAAAACACTCTATTAACCAAGTTGATACATTCTATGAATATATTCACAAACTATAAAGGTTAAATATTAGACAATTCCACACGTGACAGAATTGTAAACTAAGCAAAGTAACAATTATGTTATCACAGAAGAGTCTGTCGTCGGCGTGTATCGTAACCACAACCTCTCTGTATAGTATACCTTACCAACACTACGCTACTAAGCCTATCATTCGAATATATTTTCAATATCGTTCAGCAGTCGTGACCATCACGTTTTCCTTTTAATTATGATTCCACATTTCTATCATGAATATATATAGCTCTTCATCATATTAAGAATATATTATTCGCCCTCTTAAAATATAATAAATGCTATGAGCAAAAGCTGGCAATTTTCTATTTTGGGAAATCGTAGTTTTATTATTAAATTAATCGGCAGAGATAATATTAATACGGTTTGAGCTATCAAACTTATATGTAGTAATATTATAATAGTTATTGTGTCCATAATATATCTTTATAACTATCAAAACTATCTATATAACTATCAAAATTTCTTAGACATTTGTTATAAAGAACAGTGATGAAATGTTTTTTCAATTTGTTGGAACATCCGGATTTAACTCAAGACCGCCTTGACCGAGTTTTGTTTTTCTTGACCGAAAGTTTGTCATTCCATTATCAATAAGCTATACGAATTGTGAGTAGTACCTAGAAAAATCATAAAATGTAATAGAAATAAAAAATTATGCGTAATAAAGTGCCGCCGGGCACATTTAGTCCAGTATTCAATACAAGCAAAAAATAAAAATTAATGAACTCATTTCATTTAAGTTTTTAAATAAAATTATTCCCGAAAAGGGAATTTAAAGCCACTGTATCATTACGGTTTACCATTGGAGTTGAGCAGAAACAATGCAATTATAATTAAAAAAAAAAAAACGTAAGATACAGCGCTTAGTTTACCCAGATAGCACGTCATTACATAGAACATGGAGGAAGATGCGAGCATTTGTCAAAAAATAAACTTATAATATTAATCCTAACTTTTGTTGTTTACTACTCTATAAAATAAACTGACGACTTCTAACGAACGCAAACAAAATTTCTTAGCATTCGCTATTAAATCATTCGCCAAATGTATTGGTTCCATTTGTCTTTTTTAAGCGTGTTACGAATATAAGTTTTACCATCTGAATATTGTAAAAGTATGCAATAAATACAACTATAAAATTATTTATGATATCCAATTGTTTTAATGACAAAATAAGGATTATTTGCACATTCATATGTGAAGAAACTTTATTAAATTTTAGATAAGTACTGGTTTAAATTTTAATCATTTTTAATATTAAATATCGAATTATTTTTATATAGGATACGGTTACTTTATATTTCGGATATCGTCCACTTTCAGACACTTTCAAGTTTCGTATTTGGTTAAATAATTCCAAAACCCTTAAGCTGTTGTATACCCTACCGCCAGCTATTAATTAAATAAATACTAAGCATTAATAAAAATTATTACAACAAGACAAATAAAAGTACCTTTAAAATAATAGATTAATCCATTACGAAAATTTACCGTTTTATTTATTACAGTCACCTTGGTTTTGAAAGTGTCTTATCAATAATTACTTCCACGGTTATGTTCGTGCTTACACAATAACAACATAACACTGCCTACTAAGTTCTGACTGGTAAGTGGCGCAATTTTTCGGTGTGACATCGTTGCCTAGTTCTGAGTGCCACTTGATTATGTAATACACGAACAACAATTCGTAAATCGAGGTCGCGGTCTGCGAGCAACGGTCGGAAGTGTCTTCAGTTTTCTTGCGGCGGTTGTTGCAAAATTCTATCATTTTAATTCACCACGAACGTTAGACAGCTCACTCCATAATATTTATATCAAATACTAATTCTAACACAATGTAATCTCCTTGTAGATTTTACCGATTTGGATTACATTTTCTACTAAGATATATTACTTTCAAAAATTATCTGTATAGATGGGTATCTACCCCCTACTTATCTAGGTAGGTTTGCTTAATGCTCCGATTAAATCTTGGTATAAAAGTATAAAATATTTATACATAATGATTTGATTTAATTTGCTTTTGAAAAACAAGGGAAAGATAGGACTTTTCTTCAATTTTAACTTATCAGGCAATCTTTTATCGTTCAAAGTCTATAAGACCAGAAGATTGTAGATGGAACGCCACCTCAGCGTTCCACAAATTCCGTATGTTCTTGTGTATAAGTACTTTTTATATAAATATTAGAGCTGTTACACGTCTAAGATGAACCCAAGTTAGTTTAGAGGTAGTTCACACTCCTGTTCTATACATCTCGGTATCACTTTCTCCTAAACAGTAACGGGATGAGACCACTCTTCAATAGTTCTTTGCATGACACGTATTTTTAAAAATGATCTCTAATTTCGTGTTACATCAGTAATCTGGGAACTCTTCTTGCAATTATTTACTAAAGAATAAAAATATCAGTAAGAAATTAGATAAAATCTGTGAAGTCTATCTTCTATTATTTGTTTGAGACACAATCACGTCATAAACTACTGATGGTATCGACATAGGCCCATGACCATTCGATGCGCAATTATATCTAGATGGTTTAGGGCTATTCATTATTTGAATTCCAATGATCCTTCATCATTTTATTGCATCTTTACAATTATAAACAGTTTTCCCGTCAATAAAAACAAAGACCTGCATTTTCTCTGAATATGGTATTCGCCCGGCGAAGCAGGCGGGAACTGATAGTTATATGTATATAACATAAGCTTTTTCATATCATAACAAAAAGTAAAACATAACCTACATAAGAACGATATTTTCAACAAATTGAATTCATAATAAACAAAAATTACTAACATACTTGCAATTACAATAAACTCAAAATGTTTATTTTTCTTTTAAAACATCAGTATACTTCGTTGGATCGTTTTTTAGTATGTTGTGTAAAACAAAAACAATAAATACTTAGTATTTATACAAAGTTAGATTTTCATAAATACTTATCATCCATAGAACTCAACGTTTTGCTTGATTTAATGATTATGACGCAATCACTCTAAAGGAAATACCTAAATGCCTTGGTTATTGACGAGATCTTAATTTGTCAAGTAATGTTTTTTTTTTATTTATTTAAATTCATAAACATTTGTTATTTGATGGTAACTAACATTAATTTAGGGGCATTTTATATGACATACTTTGATTATTGTACGCATGTGTAGTTAATCTATATTAATACTATAAAGCAGAAACGTTTGTTTCAAACTTTCAAGGCGCTAATGTTAGGAAATACCAGTCGATATCCAATTTTTGTTTTGTATTTGATAAATCAATGATTGCAGAAGGCTTTAGACTATTTAAGCTATCACGACTAAGCGCAAAGCTGTATAAATAAAAGTTACAAAAATAATTTTTATTTCTACGTAAACGAATTGCACAGCTAATTATTAATAACTAGGAAGCATTTTAGGTTCCTATAAAAATTACCTAAAAATTATAAAAAGAGACACACCGTCTTGTTACAGCTCTGTTTGGATACATTACACAAGGGAAACATACTACATATTAGAAATTACACACATATTTTGTACTTTATGAAGGAACAGATATAAACTTTAAATATAAAAATCAAATCTTATCGGGGGACATAATTATCAATTTATCACGCTTACTAGTTTACGTAATTTGATATTTAGGTATATTGCAACTTTTCATTGTAATTGTAGTAATAAATATTCGGATTTGATGCTATAAATTATAATTTACTCACATTTTTTTTTATATTTTAGGTTTAGCGTTATGGCCATAATCTCACCTGATATACTGGCCCAAGTTGATAGATACGTTAAACCTGTGAAAGAACTGGCTCTCAAGTGCAACTGCCGGAACACACATAGTGGTATTTGGTAGCAAATTTTCAACTTAAGCGTTATATATTCATATCGGACCAAGATAATGTACCTACATATTTTCTCTCCATTTTTTCTTAATTAGGTGAATAATCTTTATCGTTGAAAATCATTGCTGACATTATCAAGTGGGTAAATGTTCTTGTAATAATTTTAGTGTTAAAACAAAGCGATGATTGTTAAGTTTCCAAGAAGTTTATCAGACTACTCAAAATGTAAAGTCCATGCTATTAATTCCAGTCCTCGTGACTTATACAGTAATTCTATATCACACAACAGTCCCTTTGTTATAAATACTAGCTGTGACCGAGGCTACGTTCGCGTGGAGCTAAAATTATTTAATCTCGCACCGTCATTTAAATTACAATAAGTTTTGATAAACTTAACCGATTTTAATGAAACAAGGACTAAATGTTACTCGAGGATACGCTTTATGATTTCCTTGGTGACGTTTCGTCATAAGAGTTGTAATTATCAGTGATGCGTACACAAACAAACAAACAAACATACAGAAATGTCTTAATATGATGTAAATGTATTTTATTACTTATTCTTAGTCACTTGCAATTTTTTTTCACATAAATCTAAAAAGTACAGATACGTAAAATTTACAGTCTTATTATTGTTTAGAAAACCAAACTTAGAAAAAAAATCGGTATATTATAAAAAGCTACTACACAAAAACAGATATTTCCTCTTTGGCGCACAAACAAAAGGAACTAATTAGGTTAGATTTAGACCATAAAAATCGGTAGATCCGAACTTCTGAAGTGCGGTCACCATAGGAAGTTACAACACAGATTCGCGTGTCTCCCTCTGACCCCCATACCACCCACGTCCGTTGCCTGTAGGCTACCGCGCCACTCCGCTGTCCAATTTCCTCTTCCCGCGTCTATTCATTTCCGGCTTAAACTATTTCATGTCTTTCATTTTCTATTAAAATTGTTCATTGCAAACAGATTTCTAAAGATATCAAGACATTAATATATTATGGAAACCGCGTTTGATCACTGCAAAAGTATTTAGAGTTTGTTAAGTAAATATAGGAATAATTTACTGAAATCTATACCGAGACTACAGCGTTTATAAGGATACTAGCTGTGCACGCGGCTTTGCAAGGAAGTAAAAGCTATTTTAAAAAACTTTGCCCGGTTTTGTAATTGTTTTTTCAATACAGCTTTGCTCGTATTGGAGGTAGCGTGATGTTAAATAACCTAAAGCCTTCTTGCGATAATTACTCGATCAATACAAAAAGAAATTTTGAAATTAGACTGGTAGTTCCTGATAATAGAGCGTTCAAACAAAATTTTCCGCAAAATAATATTAATATAGAATAATTTATTTGATAAACTGTAATAACATATCAACTTCTAAACACTGATTAATAATTATATAATCATTGTGACACATTAACTTTACGAACTACCAATTATCAAATCCGTAAGCACGTTAATGTTGAAAAGCATGTTCACAAAAATGGTGTTTTTATGATTTCGTTTAATGATTAATCGTAATATGTATGCAGGTACCTAACCACGTTGGTAGCTGAAAATATGCGCTCACGTAATGAACTTATTTCGGGCACTTCCGCATGTATTCGGATTCGAGTCCGGCCGTTCGTCGCATTCCGACCGGGTCACAAACGTTACCACTAAATAAAAGGTAGCAAGCGACGTCACCTTTATGTACTTCTTAATATCGATAATACAATAAATAGTAGAAGACAACTGTTTTTTTTTTTTTTTTTGAAAACTAACGTAATTTATTAACTATTGAATTATCAGATAATTCGTAATAGGTAATTTGTAAAATCATTATTATAAATACAAAAAACGATAAACGGCATATGACCGATCTTAATATAATTACCTAATAGTATAACGTTACATACATTAAATAATACTATTAATAAAAAGTTATCTGTCGGTTATCTTTTCGTATTTATTCATTGATGAATGTGCGAAAACAGAAGAATAACGCTTATAAATTTTTCTAACATTACAAAAGACAGTTACATTTTCTGATTGTGGTCAAATATGACCAAACATTCAGATTGTCTAACATTATCTTGAATAATTCCCCACATGTATAATATTATAACCCCAAATGTTTCTGTGCCGCCACATGAACTTCTATCCATCGATAAGCGAGAGCGAGACGAAACGAACAGGGAGCGCGGAGCGGGCGAAGGGAGCAACAGGTAAAGATTCCGAGGCCACTTCCGTCTTGGCTGCCGAATATTTCTGTCTCGAACCGGTAGTGGGATGGCGGCCAGGGCATATACGAAATAACCTCAACTTCTCAATCTACACACAAAACATTACGCAGAAGAACATGATAAGAACGTCTACTCCGTCATATTATAAACAAGGAACTTAATAAAATGATGTAACACTTTTCATAAACAGAATATAGGTTCATCATGGCAAATTTTCAAGAATAATTCGTACCTATCTACATATTAATATATTAAAGAGTGTAGGTTTTGTCGAAACTTTTTTAATCAACATTTATTTAAAAAATAATTAAATAAAGTTAGCTTGATAAGCGATAGTTCTTAATACTTGAAGATTCCTCTTAAATATATGTTAGAAACGCCGACGCTATGATTAAATACACGACAGTGGCCACAAATATAATGTGCACGTAGCCAGGTCGAATGAGCTCAGCTCAAACCGGTTAGCGTTCATATTGTCTCTGTTGGGTACCAGGAAACTGGTGAGCGGTTGTCGAGACGTTTCCTGTGCTTTGTCTCACTACTACCAGAGTATCTTGAGCGGTCTGTTTATATTCGTAGATCACATTTCAAATCTACAAATTAAATATTCCGCCTAATGTAACACAATAACATTGTACGTCTAGATGTGTTTTTCTGCTAATAAAATCTTAATTCAACACATGTTATCAAGCCAGGAAATATAATGCACTGACAACACAAAAAACACAACCCGTGGTCTCAGCAATACTCTACAAACAAGGAAATATTGCGAGTTATTAAAAACTGGCACGCTGACGTAATCTTGCCACACCGCTGACACTTCCGTATACCCTACCGAATTAACGAGTAATAAATGTATTGAACAATACACCCGATTCTATGTAAAACTATGTTTATTTATAATGTCATCTGCCATGCGACAAGTGCTCTTAGACCATCGTCAGTCATCGCCAAGTTCGATAACGGTTTGCGGAAACAACACTCGTATGTTTAGTTAAAAATGGGACTTGGTCTGGCTCCCGAAGTTTTATCTTGCTGTGCGAGGAGGCACAGGGCAACACGCGTGCGGGGAGAGGGGCGAGCGTGCGTCCATCCGCCCGCGCCACCACCGCACCGCATCATCAGTCTGCCTCGGAGAGCTACACACGACGCGCGTCTGCGAGAACGATCCCTCAGATACGCTGCTGATTTACGGCGTGCCGTAACACGACACGTTTGGAGGGACCGTCGCTTATACGAGTGTGTCTGGTGCTCTGTGGACACTGATAATTGTGTTGTGTTGTGAAAATGAACTTGTGTTGAATTGTCCAGTTTCCATCTACAATTAGGATTTTGACGCTGCAACTAGTTCCGGATCAGCTCAGCCGGTGAGTAGCGGTGCTTATCGTAGGCCGTGCTATCGCGGACTCACGCATTTCCGACCGCGCCCGATAAGGCCGACGTACGGTACTTAGTGATATGAATCCAAATCCGGTAGTTTGCTTTAATAAACTTCCACCGTATAATTTAAGACATTTTTAAAACTAAAAGTTTCAACATATACAAATAAAAAGTTTGTTGACTGAGGGACACTGACCAGAGGCCTCTCTGGTATGTCCACAATTTCATTACCGTATATGTGACTGCTGGAATTGTAAAACATGCACGCACATATGCGTTAAAAGTAGTAATGAACAAAACTAGCAAAGTATTGGTACGTCATTTTGTAAACCATAGTCTCATGACTTTCACAATAGATTCATTTGACATCGTATAATGTTTTATTACCTATGTTAATACTGAGGAAAAGTAGTGTTCAAATAGCATACATTTTATTTCAATTGTCTGAACAGTTTATTTTGGCCAATTTCGGATATGTAAGTGATACCATTATTTTTGAACTATCCTATGGACTGATATACTATAATATACTGTTAAGTGCATTTTTAAGAATTGTATAGGACGATGATAAACACTGACAATTTTTAGTTAACTACTTATTCAACAACGTAGTTTATAAATCACGATTTTATGCTTTATTGCATTAATATGGTCATTATTTATACAATTTTTGACCGATATTCATGTCAATCATTCTACATTTTTAATTCGAATCCAAACTAAGTATCAACTGAAAATGAACTTAATTAGCCGAGCACTGTAGTTTTCACGTATCTTTTACTAGCTGGACGTTGATAGTCTCTTCCTTGGAGTATATATACCGAAACATTGTAGCTGTTCTTTAATATTATTTGTATACAACACTGGTTTAATCAATTAAGGAATCATTATAAGCAATCGTTTTCCTCTTGCTAATCTTGATATCACTTACATGGAATACTAAAACTAATTGCAAATTATCACATCTTTGCGTTTCAATAATGTAGATATTTAATGCACATACATTTACGATACATACGTAAATATTTAAAATAAGAGATGATCATAATTAATTGCATACATAAAACAAATCTTACTTCCTAAAGATAAATAAAGGTATTATTAGTAAAACTAGTGTCTTTAAGAATAATTAGGATCTGCAGATCAAATCCCATATTGGTTTCAATAAACATGTTTTATAAAATTTGTATTTTACTAAAACACACATTCTAATGTTTATGCCTAATTTGAACCTAGACTTCCCTATTATATAACAATGCGGGTAGGCAGGTATATCGACAACAACTATTGAATGTGTTTTCGCATTATTTTTTTAAGTAGTCTACATTATTATTTTGTATTTTGTACATCAAAATTTATAAAAGAAAAATACACGAAGTTTTGGTTAAACTTAACACTCCATTATGGCGTCTCCGTACAAACTTGTTTACATAGCTCTAAGCGCCATCTGTCATCCAGTAGAAGATGTAAAAATGTCAAAGACGAATTTTATTGTATGTCGTAATTATGTTCACGCAAACTACATAAACGCATTTTTTATCGAATGAATCATCTTGTTACAGATAAAAAATCGTAATGAAAGTTGTGAGTCTACAATTGCCTTCTGGGCCGAGTATGGAGCGACTCTCGCTTCCATTCAGTCCTACTGAATTGCTATGGCGGTACCCATTACCATGGGCTCCTCCGCCACCGTCGCCCCTGGGTGACACAAAAGCTCAACTACCGGCTGGATTACCCCCAGAACCCAGATTATGGACAAGAGAAGATGTCGCCGTATTCTTGAAATGGTGTGAAAGGGAATTTGATTTGCCTAATTTCGACATGGATCTTTTTCAGATGAATGGTACGTTCATTGTTATCGTGTATATGTCTACTTATATATTATTTATTTATTATGCCGTAGTAATTGAAAACGTTATTTCATTTTGTTCTCAGGTAAAGCCTTATGCCTTTTAACTAAAACTGATTTGGGCGAGCGATGTCCAGGCGCTGGTGACGTCTTACATAATGTACTACAAATGCTAGTGCGTGACGCTGCACTTTTAGGCAGAGTACCTTCATCACCTGTAACACCTACAGCACGCGCTGCACCATATCCTCCTTCCCCACATTCTCACCCGCCGACTCCCACATGGGCAGTCGAGGGTTTCCATCACTTCCACAGTGCGGCTGCAGCCGCTGTGCAACCCAATTCAGTCACACTCAGCCCTGCACCGTCAGTTGACAGTTCGGGTAGTCCACAACGTGGCGATGGAGTTAACTATGCATCTACGTACGCGCCATCTTTACCTCCAGCTGTTCAAGCTGTTAGTTCCGGGAGCAATCACTCCGATTCCGATGACGAACCTCAATTTGGAATGCCACCAAGGTCACCTAAGGATGCTCCAATAACGAACCCCGCAGCACAAGCGCACTCGGCACCTCAGCACTCCCACTATCGTGCTCAACACCGGGAATTCTTTCCAAACGATATGCCCGAATCTAATACAAGTAAGTTTATTATTTGGTTAACCTTTTAATTGTAATAAGATTTTTATATAAATGTATAAATATTATTATTTTTTTTTATTACAGATGGTAGACTTCTATGGGACTTCCTTCAACAATTATTAAATGATCCAACTCAGCGGTATACAAACTACATCGCGTGGAAAAATCGGGACACGGGAGTATTTAAAATTGTAGATCCAGCTGGACTTGCAAAACTTTGGGGGATACAGAAAAATCATCTTTCAATGAATTATGACAAGATGTCTCGAGCACTAAGATACTATTACCGCGTAAATATATTGCGAAAAGTTCAAGGCGAAAGACATTGTTACCAGTAAGTTTATTATTTGGTACTTAATTAAAATGTTTCTATTGTCCCAGTTAAAGCATGTTTACTGGCATGGGAAGTAAGCGTTATTGCGCTATCCTAGGTAAACCATAATGAGTTGAATTATAACATTAGTTATCTGATTTTTACAACAAAGTGTATAATCATCTAATCTATATTGTCATTCTAAATTAGGGCAAAAAAAACTATTTACATTTCAATCAATTTAAAACATTGTATACTGATACTAACATTACAACTTAATAAATTATCTTCTGAGGTATGCTATTATTAACCTATATCCTAAACATAAATTTTAATATTTAATGTATTTTCATCTCTTAAAGATCATAAAAAAAAAATGGTGAAAAACATTTTATTCCATTACCATCAGACTAGCATAGGCAATTATAGCCTTTTTCTGTCTTTTCTGTACATTTTGTCCACATGAAGTAATATTTATTTAACATTAAAAATATATAACAATCATTAACAAAAAAATTATTTTTCAACAGATTTTTAAGAAATCCTACTGAACTAAAGAATATTAAAAATATATCGCTTTTGCGGCAACAAATGAGCCCTACGCGAATGGTTCCCCAATCTGTTGTGAAGACGGAAATGAAAGAGGAACGCTGTGAAGAAGAAAATGTAGATGATGACATGCCAACGGATTTAAGTATGGCTGCGTCAGAACCTTGGCGGAAACGCGCGCGACCTGATCCAGCACCTGCTCAACCTACGCAGCAACATGATAAACATCGCATTAGTGCGCTAATTGGTGATAACATGATAATGAAGCGAGAAGCTGAATACTCGACTGAACATTATGCACTTAATCTTAAGAGTGAAAAATGTGAACAATGATTATCGTTAGAGATAAAGTGAAACAATTTAGTGTGAAACAATTAATGCCTACCTGCAACAACGACACACTTGCTCCACCCATAAAGGTTTCAATAAAATTCTTCTCAGTAAAGATATCTCGTCTTCCTCTTAAGATAATTTAATTCGTCATCAGTAACTGAGAATATTTTGATAGATTTAACATGGGTTTTACGGAGTAAACAAATAGTTTAACAGGGTATGGACATGCCTTTGTGCCAAGTGATTTTTATACTTTATAGTGTCAATTAATTAGTTAGCAAAAGGACAACGAGAGTTTATTTTATGTTAAAGTTATAAAAAATATAAAAAGATTTTGTGCAATGGACTATTACTGCCGAAACTGTGCAGTATGAACAATATTGTTGCCAAAACTCAATATTTGTATGTAAATAAAGTGTTGTATACACTCATTAATGCATTTGCATAATTTAATTATAGTTCTATGTTTAACTATTATTAATTTGCTAAAAAGAGAACTGATAAATGAATCATAAATAATAACACGTTAAATTAAATTTTAGTCATTCATAATGTCTTCCATTAAATCTTTTTGGCAAATCATTTAGAACTGTAGCATATGAAAGTTTAACTTGTAACACCTACCACATAATATTTTTTTTCATTGGCAGCTTCAATTTTACTGGTGTTTTGTAAATTTTTATTATTTTCTTTGAGATAGTACAAAAAAGACAATAATGATTGAGAAATGTTAACAAAATGCCTTTAAATGTTTAAACACCTGCTGTGATAAAATAAAAATAAAGTGGTAGACATTAATGAGTAGGTATGCTAGAGCTTTTACTCAAAGATTTCCAGCTACAATTTTCTGTGATCTCTTTTATCAATGTAGGCAATGTCATAGAGTAAAATTATAATTCTTGTAAATATTAAAATTAAATAAATAGTAATGTAAGCTAGATTAAGAAACTGACTGTAAAGAGTGTATGATTTGTAAAACAAAAAGTGGAGCTTTATCAAAGTACCTATTATATCCATAAGTTTTATTTCAACATGTGTTTGTATTTTTACAATTACTTATTTCTATTTGGCATTGAGGCCACTACTTCCAACATTGTACTGCAAAATATTATTTACCTGAAAGTTCACATTGAAATATTGTGACAAGATTTATTATAATTTGAATAAAAAAAGTTATTTCTATCTACACTATTATTTATATCAGTAAATCCTGTTACAATTACTTTGTATTAATATTTGGATTCATGATCATAACCTGTTAAATCAAAACATAAATAATTATACACCTGATTATATTTTAGGTACAATTTCAGTACATTACTTGTTCCTTTTATCTTATTACCAAGTAACACTTTAAGAGATCTTTAAAATTAAAATTATCCAGTTCTAAAATCTTTCAAGAATATACATATTTGTGCATTGAGCACAGACTAGCCTTTCTGGCAGACACAATGCAACCGAGACCGACTGGTAAGAACAATCAATCAAACTCACAACACCATCCATTGCATTTAGGAACTGTTTAAAAACCTCATTTCACTTACAGTTTTCGTGATAACCTGTTAAACGGTGTTGGCTTTAGAGATTTTATATATATAAAAACCCATTTTTAAATTTATATATACAGATTGAAATTCAATTACAGCTTACTTATGTAGTCAGCTATTGAACATTACACCTTAATTCATCAAATTGATTTACTACATAAATATATAATGTTATTCGTTATCCCACTGGAACTTTTATTTTCTTCTCCTTTTTTTTTATTTTGTTTTATTTAATGGCCACATGTGTGCCACATACAATTTTGCCAATGTCACGTAGGTAGAACTACGAACGATGGAGATTGTATTAAACACCTTTGGTTTTCTCTTTAAATTATATCCAAACCAGACTATTCACTAACAAATAGACGACATAAACAATACATGGAAATTACAAATAAAATATATGTTTAGATTACAAATACACACCAGAAAATGACACTAGAAACATTAATTTTATTTGTTTTTATAAAACTTGACAACCTTTTATCTTATGCAATAAAAAGTATCTAAAGTGTCAATTGATAATATTAGTTATCACCCTGTCAAATATTAGCATAATTGTGCAATAGTAGTAGTAGTACATATAGTACAAAGCAAACAAATTTGACGAATCAGTTGCAGTTTTATTTTATGTGTAGTCTATTTGAAACTAACAACTTATTTAACTACACATAAATGTAAAATAGTTTATAACTATACAACAAATTTATATAACATTCTCCTGGGGTAACCTTTACACTAAACCAAGTGTTTATCCATCAGGTAAAGAACTCGAATAGGCTTAGATCGAGCAGTGGATGCCTTCTGACTGAAGGAAAAATGATGAAAATATGTAATTGATTGATTAATATAAATTCATAATAAAAAAAAAAATAATAGACAATCAGATAAAATAGTAATTTGTTACAAATTTATTATCAACTTAATTGCTTTACTCACATTTTATGCTTACTACTAGAAGACCAGTCAATTTACATATTTAATTATTGATTATCTGATGGGATTGGTTGAAAAAATATTACATCATCAGCAATAACAGTAGACGCAGATCTGACTTGGCCATCATCTAATTTAACTTCACCATATGATAATTTACCAGTAATATAAACACGTTGACCTTTCTTTAAGTATTTATACACTGTGGCCCTTAGTCCTGGTTTGAATATACTTATTCTGTGCCAGTCAGTCCTCTGTAATATATCACCTGATTCATACTTGTAACTAAAATGTGTTGCCAAAGGGAAATTAATCACTGGATGTTCTTCTGTGCCCCTTTTTTGAGGATCTGCACCAACTCTTCCTAGCAAAGTAACTTGGTTTATTGCTGAAAATGAAAAACAACAAATATATTGTAATTAAACACTCAATTTTTCTTAATAAAGTTATTGAGTTTCAAAATACATATCATAAAACTTACTTTTCTCATTTTTTTGACTATTATGTCCAACAGCAGAAATATGAAAATACTTTCGATTTATAATTTTACGGGCCAACCATGTAGCCTATAATAGTAAAAAACATTGTACATACAAATAAGGTGATTCTGAAATTCTAATATTATATTACCATTAGAGGCTTTCTTCACTATAATGAAACTGCTGAACTTAGTACTCCACTTGCCTAAAGCACTTAAGTAAACTCAATTTATTGCCTTGGGAATTTCTTAGTAAACTATTTTCTTGTTATCATGGTAAAACAAGTTTTGAACAAGAGTCACTTTTTGAATCACAGTGGTCACCCAGAGTCACTAGCAACTGTTTTCATTTTCCAAGGACATCAAACACAACAAATCATTTCACAATAATTATTTTTTAAGTTGAATTTTCAGAAAAAGAAATAGGATAGAATGAGGTAGCAGCCTCATGACCTTTTTTTACATTCTCTTGTAAGTAACCCTAATAGATGGATTAGAGGAGAACATAATTTCAAAGTTAAATTAGAAATTTTAATAAGACTAAACTGAGACCCATAATTATTACAAATAGAATTCAAATATGACTTTATTGAACATAACTGTGTCCCTTGAGAGAAATCATATCAAATAACCATATATGACTTTTAGCTGCTTATTAGCAGTTGAACATCAGCATTTTAGGTATAACAGTAACAAGCTTTCAATAAGACAAATTTCTTGTAAATTTATTTGCTGACAACCATTGTGTTTTTTAAGAGGAAGTATGAATATATAGATATACATATACACCAAGCCTCCATTGGTTCGTCAACCAATTTTAACAACTAAAGCCACAATTTTTAGAGAGTTGTTGCAAAATTAGAAAGTATGACATTTTGATTAAAGTATGTATAGTAACTGAGAAATAACATATATATAAATTACAGAAAAGATAATCACAAAGTTTTTGGAAGATTCTTAGTGTGCCATATAGTGAGTTTTATATTCAATTTGTTAAATTTGTTTTATCTTATATTGTGTAATATCATTTTGCATAATATAGCTTGGTTACTATGGACAAGATATGTGCATAATAAATAATAGGATGCATCATGGATTCTGAAGTGTAACAAAAAACTTCCTAAAAAATTCTAATAAACTGCTTTGTTAGGATACCAAAGTTACCATAAACCGCTCTACTCGCTTGATAGTGGCAGTAATGAACTTCAACAAGCAGAATTAGTTGAGAAGTTAGGAAAAAAAAGGAAATCAATTATATATATGACACATGGAATACATACTTATAACCTTTTCTATAAGCATTTATTTATTGTTTTGACAGTTCCGTTCGTTCGTTTAATATCGTGTTTGATATTAAATTCTTAGACAGTTGATAATAATGAATAATCGCACATAAAATAGTAACGTTTGTATTCGTATTAAAATTTACTATAAATACTCACACTTCTAATGCAAAACATTGTTTATTTAATCTATGGCAAACTCTACGAAAAACACTACAATTTTACGCTTAGTAGTGCTTAAGGTTTATATACAAAGTACAAATACAACAACTATTTATTTTTAAAAAGGTTGTAACAAATTCGGGAAAATAATAATTCAAACATAACCTAAACCTATATACTATAGATTATATACACGAAAGTAGGGACGCGATCTGAGGTCGATTATTAAAATATCAATATTTAAGGGTAAAAAAATTCGAACTTTAAATCACTTCACAGCTAAAGAAATACTTTGCTATGCAAACGTTTGAAGACCCCCGATTGGTTCGTTTTATTTTAACTAAGTTTCATTTTAATCGCTTCACGTTTAATCTATGATTTGAACGTTAAAAAAAAGCAAAAGGTTCAGCGTCTCTGTCAATAAAACAATTGATTCATTGTTACCAGAATTACCCACGTCAGAACTATATTTATTCAATGAAATTTAAAATTATGTTATGGATTCACCACGTATGGTTCAAAGAACTAAAAGGTATATATTTATTGTTTACATTCGTTCGAATACGTACATACAAATATGTGATATGTTTTTTGATTATTTTATACTATATAATAAACTATTATTTTTAACCATTTTTCTTTTACTTTAAAGCGTGAATTATATAGCTCAGATTTATTTCACAAAAAAAGAAAAAATCATGCAATAAACATTTTTAAGTAGAAATGTATAAATTTCAGTTTACAGAAACTAGCATTTTCATCATGCTAAAAAAACTAATTATAACGTTAGTACGTGAACATCCAATAAATAAAGATAGTTGAAACACATAAAAAAATTTGGAAATGGAATAAATTAACTGTGGGCTTTAATACCCAACTATATATGTTCCAACAAAATACTACTCGCTAACGTAATCCATCATAAGAATCATGTATGTATGTATGTGTTTATAACCTGAAATGTTCGAAACAAACACAGCAAAACAACACTATGTATCGAGTAAAATAGCTCCCGATCTATTTTGTAAAAGAGTCCCTTAGGCAACGCACAAGTGTTGTTGATCCCTCAAGTATTGTTTATGAATACAATTCACTAGCTCTATGCCTCGGCGTGTACTATGCGTTTTATTAGTAACTTTTATGACTACGGATGTTAGTTATTTGTTTAGTATCGTGACCTTTTACGTGAAGTAGCTTGACAAATAAGTAATAAGTGAAGTAAATTGTAAAGAATGACTCGAAACATGATATATTAGTAGCCATAATAACTCCGTGCGCAATTTCAACAAGAGAGTCATCATCTTATTAAAGGACTAACTTCTTTATTATAAAATAATATTTGGCAGCCGGGTCATAGATAACTTTGCTATTTTCTATAAAAAGAAAAACCTCGCGCAGCATCGCAATTAATGAGCGGAACTGCTTGGTTTCTAGTACAGGCTATTATTCTTCACATTAGGCATTGGGAAACTAACTCAACTATACAATTTCAAAACGGTTTTATGTAACCAACAAATTTATGAAATAAATGTTTTCTCGAATCACTGATATTTTGAGGTTCTGGAAACAAAACTTTAATTAATATAAAAATGATAAAATATCAATTATTTAATTATTGATATCAATTACTGTGATTTTCCTTTGGTTTTCTATGATTGGCTTTATATTAAAAATTTAAGCACGCAAAGTGAATCGAAAAAATCGATATTTTAGATCTGTTTTTGTGAATCGATCTATTAATATCAATTCGATCTATCCAAGATTAGATATTTTTTAGAAAGAATCATCATCCCTACACGAGAGACGTATAAAATAAGAGTTTTTGGCGGGATGTTGACTATCATGTGATTTTTAATTTTATTCATATACTTAGCCCTGTAATGTAGACATTTTAGGTGGTGTAGTGTAGCTGAAGAGCATAAGTGAAGTGAATTATGAATAATCATTCAGGACATGATATATTAGTTCCCACAAAAACTCTCAAGAGAACTTCACCAAGAGAGTCGCCATCTTGTTGAAGATAGTTTCATCTGCCCAAAATGGCCAAATCTTATCACTTGAATCGGCAGTAATAGTCTCTAAAGAGGACTGAGTTACCAAGAATAAAAAAGAAGCCAAGAAGAGTTTTTGGCGGGATCTTAATCTGTCATGTTGTGATTTCTTTTTTAAAGCCGCCGCAGACTTAAAATAATTGTCTGGTGCTAAGTTCGTACAGGTCTATAATAAAGCTTTGTATTAATAGTGTCTTTAGTATCTATCGCAATATGTACCGAATACACGATATTCTAAAATTCTAAATTAATGCATTTTCATAGAACCATCGAAAATTTCATTGTAATTTATTGGCATTGTTATTATATAATTTGAAAAAAAAAAACATTTAAAAATCACGATTGATTTGATATTTTATGTAAGTTTTTATCTTGCAATATTTTCTTTTAATGCAACAAAATTGTAGTCTTGTAGTCAGTGTTGGCAGATGTACAATAATTATTGTATATGTACAATAATTTCATGATCTCTATAATCGTAAGCGTACAATCTTTTTGTTGACAACATCAGTCAATAACAATAATATTTTTAGACATTTATTAATGTAATTGTTTTATCTAGTATTTTAACAAATTACAGTATTAGTTAATAATGTTTTAAAATAGAAATTATATATAATTTTGTAAAGTACAATGATTTTACAGCCCTGGTACAGTAATAATTTTTCACGGGTCTGCCAACACTTTGTCGTGTAACTTCATAATAATGCGCTGGTATCATTGCTATAGTCGCCGACAAATGAGACGATTGACAGTTATTTTGTGGTTATTATTATAGATAGAAAACTTGTCTCTATCTCTTCCATCACCACGCAATCCGAGTAAAGTTGTTGCCTGTGAAGGATGCCTTCAGCCGCAAATGCGAAGTCTGAAAAGCCTGCCTCTTCTGAGGCTATGGATAATTCACCAATACGACAGATTATGACAATACTTGAGCATAAAATTCGGAATTTGGAGAAAAGAAAGGTAAGAAGTGGTAAACTTACTTAATAGTTGTGATAATACTGATTTGAAGTTGAATGCTTTGCTCATAATTGTTGTTTTTTTTACATATTTGTATCATTATGGTGATAAATGCGGAAACATTGTATTTACTGCATATTTTAAGGTATATAAATAATTGCTGCAGTGGAGTTGACGCCATTTTTATACATGTGGTCCCGCAATGTTGACGTCTGGCGGTATAACGACGCCCAACATAATAACTGGAACTGTGCATCTAAATAAAATAACTTGTTCTTCATTAATTTAAACAATGGACTTTAAATTGATAAGGAGAAGTAAACTCTTGTGGTATTACTTCAAACCGGATTATTGGGCCGTTTTGTGATCGTCATTATTTGCTATTCATTTTAACTGATTCGTAATTGCAGAATTAATTCTTTACGCCTGGCACTTTTACAAGATAGTTCGTTTAAAGTTGTTTTATGTATCATAATAAAAAAAATGACTGCTCATATACTCTTTATCAATTGACTAAATATTATAAGTTGGAGATTAAAACTTTTTACATACATATTTTGGTATATCAATTTTTTAGTACATTTTATATGCCTTTAACAGGTAGCTTACATAATTATGATTTATTGAAAGCATGTTTATCCTACAGCCTTTGTATCCATTGGGAAACAATTTAATGTTAATAGATAGCCATGTTTACTTTTATTGGTTATAGAGTAAATTAACATCATATCGAGATCTACAAAAAGCTGGAAAGGAACTTAATTCAGACCAAAAAATAGCTGTGGCGAAATATGATGAGGTCTCACAAACTTTAGAATTTGCTCGAGATCTTTCAAAACAAGTGACTGGCATAGCTGTTGCAGCTGAAAGGGATGCGAAAAAGCAAGCTAAAAGGGTAAGTATTTGTATTCTAATATGTGTAAGTCATTTATAAAGTAATATTGATAAAAAAATTACCAACTGACCAAAAATTGGTCAATTGATATGTTACAATGGTAGAACTTATGATGTTTGATGATGTCATATTTAACCCTGCATGTTTTATAAAGTAAGAAGGAACAGTTTCACATATTATTAAGAATATGCTGTATAAAATGAGAAAAATAATGTTATTACATATAGGTGATTTATCCATTGTACATATTTGTAAGTTATGTATATGTTATGACCAGTTATGTAGATCAATTAATTCTTAATTACAGGAAGCATGGGTTCGTAATGCATCTGATACTAATAAAATTCGTGATGTGCTCTTAATTCTGGACTGTCTCATGCAAATGGGTAACACTGAAGTACGAAATGACTTTCTTTCTGGATCAAATGGAGCTGTAAAACTTACTGAAGCAGATTTGAAGATGTTAGATGATCTGTAAGTGTAATTTTTTTCAAACATAATTTTTTACCATCTGTTGCATTGATTCTAATTTATGTGCCTACACTTTTAGGTATCCTGAGGTAACACCGTCCCATAAGTTGAATGCAGAAGGACAAGCAGAGTTTCATATTAATGTGTCAAGGGCCGCTGAACATTTATATGCAATTATAGATGGGAAACCCAAAGAATTTCTGGGAACCACATATAGTCATATCAAAGAGATTGTAACAATTGTGCATGAGTGTGGATATTTTGATAGAAGCACAGAAAATATAGCACCTCTTGAAACTGAAGAAGAACATGTACTTGTTGTGGAAGAAGAGCCTCCAGAACCAGCAGAAGAAGCTATAGAGCCTGAACTAAGTGGGCCATATCCACCTGCTGGTGAATTCCCTGTACCTCCTGCACCTGCAGTTGTGCCCACACCTGCTTATCCTCTGCGACCATTGCCTCCAATTACTCTTCAAGAAGTTGAACATGCATATTTCGCCCAGCAGTATCCACAGCAAAGGCCCATAACTGAAGTTATAGGTTCACAGAACTTCTTCTTTCTGCAAGAGTCTGAGATTGACAGTCCTGTCGGAACTCCACAGCCACCATCAATTCCAAACCAACTTTCTCCTCCTGGTCCTATACCAACTCAAACATTCACAAACCAACACTTCGTGCAAATGCCTGGCACACGAGTGCCGGAGCCTGGTGTGCTACCACTGCCACCTCAACCTCACTTTCCACCACATCCAGAACACGCTGGATTTCCTCCGGCACCCATTCCTTTAGCTGCTATGCAACATGTGCCGCAACCGGCTTCCCATGCGGTACCGCCTCCACAGCAGTTGGCGCACCCTCTCGTACAGCACACTATGCCATCTAATTCCGTTACTGGACTGCCAGAGGAGCACACATCTGTGTCTCCAGTGACTGACAAAGAGGATGATGGACACAAAGAAAGTAGAAGCCCAGAGCAGCAAGAAGACACTTCCGAACGTAAATCTCACGGTCAAGGTGATGGACAAAATCGATACCGGCGATTCGGTCGCGGAGGTAGCCGAGGTATATCTAACGGCCACCGCGGACGTGGCGTCTTTCCTAATCGGCAGAGTGGCGATGGTTACCGTGGCAGGCAGACTGGCGATTATCAAAACAGGATACACAAAGATAATTATCAAGGCAGACAGTATGATAACTACCAGTCCAGACATGGAAAGGATTCGTATGGAAGCCGAAGTGGTAATGATGGATATTACGGCAACGGGGATGCGGCAGATTTGGCGCAGCATGGGGAGAATGGTGGTCGCGAGCGATACAGCGAGGGAAATCAGAGTTACCAGGGCGGATTCAAAGGTCGCGGCAGAGGGGGCCCGCGCGGAGCCCCCCGCGGTGCGTTACGACCCCCACGCCCGCAACAGTTCAACCGGAAATCTGAAAACACCGAATAGCTCACGTGGCTCTTTTGACGGTGACGCTTTATAGTGACATTCGTCATAACATGATCATTTTTTATTTATATAATGGACAAAATCATTTGTGGAAGGCAAATTTCACCGGCAACAACGCGCTGCGGTAACAACAAACGAGAGATTATGGTATAAAAATAATTAAAAAAAAGTGTAAAAAAAAAAGTAAAACATTAAAACTTGAAACTGATAAAAATATTAAGTTACTTGAATTTAAATGTATGATATATGCAATTATTATAAGTTACGTATTTCTAGATTCTTGTATAGGTTGTGTCACGCAAGTGACGTAAATGATTGTGGTGTCGCGGGCTTGCAAGCAAGCCGCGGGATGCCGACACTGCGTCTCATAGTTTTACGAAAGTACAGGAGATATGCACCAAGTGATTAAACATCAATTGGAAACTTCCCAAATCTCATCAATCTTTATACTTTAATACCGTTTATTGAAAACAGTAAATAATAACTTTAATTATGTTAAGATGATTCTATCTATCTATATTATATATATGCTTATTACTAAAATCAAAAATACCCTCACAAATATGTTTCATGAACGGGGCTGATTTTTGAATTTTATTTATACTTTATTTAAATGGCATTGTTTAATAACTAGCTCATGAATTTTATGTAATATTATGAATGTGTACTGAAATCAAAATTGACCAAGTTGACCGTATTTTACTAACAAATTCGATCAAGCGCTATGATAAGTATCATTTGCTTTATTCTCGTTTTGTGTATTTCATTTAAAAAGTATCAGTCGTACTTCATCACCTAAAAATATTTTCGTCTCGTACAAGCTTTCAATTTATCTTCAAATTTCTCAATGGAGGCTGTGTGCAAGCAAATTAAAAAGTATTCTATAAAATTTGTTTTATTTACGTGAAATTTCAAAAAATGACAAAATACTTAATGCATGTGAAACAACTACATTTTAAGCTAAATGTAAATGGGCCACTTTTCTTAAATACTTAATAGGTTTAGTGTTATCACTACAATCTCGACGTTAAGAGACGATGTGACCCAAGATGGACACTAGTTATGACAATTCCTCCTGAAAAAGATTGATTCGAAGTCAAATGAATCGAGATCCAAAAAGACGATTAATTAATAATGTTTTTTTTTTCGATTCACTTTCATGCTTACATTTCCAATATAAAACCAATCATAGAAAACAAAAAGAAAACCATAATAATCGGCCATACCATTCAAAGTCAACCGCTTTTGCAGTGAAATTTGTGGCTCGAAATTTTGTTGTATGTTAAATGTTATCGGTGATTTTTATGGGATAGTCTGCCTACACTTGTTTAGGGGTTTCCTGTTCAAATTACGTAGGTAAGTTATAAAAGTAGTTTTCTATTATTTGTATATTCGTACAAAAATATGGAGTGCCTCGATTTTACTCAATTTTTGAGTGAATAGAGATCACTGAGGGGTAAAGAGAAACGTAGTATTGGGGGAAATAGAAACGATAAAGGGGTGATTGGTAACAAGAAGGAGTTGAATACAAATGACAAAGGGGTGACTAAACATTTTATTGGTAGGGTTGTCACTTTTCTCCCTGACGAATAATTCTGATTATTATTTACTAACAAATTTACTAAAATCAAAGAAGGATAATTGTTTTATTTTCTTTTCTCTTTGCAGGTTAATTCAGCCAAAATGCCACGGCAATATAACCCGGATCCTCGTAGTAAAAAATACAAAAAATATGATCGAAACATCATTCAACAGGCTGTAGAGGAATATTCGGCTGGGGGTAATTCTCTTGACAGTATTGCCGAAAAATATCAGATACACCGATCAGTTTTATATAAACATAGCAATAGAGAGATGAAAAGTCAAGGAGGTCAAATAGTTCTTCCAAAGGATACAGAAGAAGAATTTATAAAATATATTAATATAAGTTGCCATGTAACCATGCTTACCAAAGTATATACGATTGAATAACGATTGTAGTAAATTGTTTCATATCTAAAAATTTGACGGCGATCTCTTTAGAGGCAAATAAAATTACTATTGCGTTTACATACGAATTCTTCAAGCTTTTTCATACCGTTTTTCTCATCAGGCAGAATATTTTACATTTGAATCGGTACTTTGCTGTCATATGCGTAGTAATGTTATTAAGTCGAGAAAAAAAGCCATATTATCAATGTTTAATTTTTTTATGTATCTTTTAGCCTACTAAAGACACAAATGGTAAAATATAAAAAAATATTAAAATGTACCTGAGGTATTGGAATTAATACATGGGGTTTTTTGAAGAAAAAAACAATTGAAATCAAAATATCTATATTGCAAAATATTATCTATCGCTTTCTACAACTTTGTCCCATGTTTCAAGCAGGATGTCAGACGAATATCGTATCGAAAAAAATATCTTGTCTAAACGCAATCTATTTTTAGCAATTTTGAATGTAAGTGACTTCATTGTAACATCGATAGCGGGGGGATTTTAGGGATTTCAGGTGTTTTCCTAGGTTTGTGACTTGCGTACGATAAAATGTACTGTAAAATCCCTTTCTCATCTCTGGATATATGTCGGGCGATTTTTAAACGCACTGATTAAATGCATTAATACTAGTCGGTTGTTTTTTTTTTTTAAGTTGGTAGGTGTTAGCGTTATGGACATAATCTCACTTGACCATCTATCAAGTGACGATATGGCCCAAGTGGGTGGATAGGTAAAAGGTGGAGAGACTGGCTCTCAGGTGCAACTGTCGGATAACGCCTATCGGTATTTGGCGGCAAATTTATTTCTTTTACTCCCTATAATGGCTTTATTTGGTTTTAGTAACAGTAATAAACTTCACTACTATGATTCTACCAAATACACAACATGAGTTTATTGTGAATTTAGTGTCATGTAATTACTATGAATAAAGTCTCCAATTCTTCATTTTCAATTTTTTTTCGTTGTCCATGTTTATCTTTATCTTCCGAGTCAAAATCGCCACTTTTAAAAAGTGCAAACCACTTGACACACGTTTTCTCAGCTAGAGCATGTTCACCATAAACTTTTACTAAAATATGGTTAAAGTAATGAAATAAAACTTCCCGGAAAAATACATTATTCGGTTGAACTGTTGTTATGTTCATTAAATGTGTTAGCCAGTTAGTACCATACAGTGTTGTTATTGATCTATGGTTATTTACGCTTTACTACATATTATAAAACAAAATCCTCCCCCGCGTCCGTCTATCTGTTCACAATCAAGTTAAAAACTACTGAACGGATTTCCATGGGGTTATCACAAATAAACAGAGTCACTAATTAGGGGATTTGGGTGTATAAATTGTAATTTGTTTTGTGTAAATGGACTAAAATAAGACGGTAATACAAAAGTTAAATTGCCTGGCAGCTTTCATGGAAAATGCTATCTAATCTATTTTAAGATATACCTAACATAATAATGTACAAGCTTTGTTTTGTACGTGAGGAAGCACATTTACGCATCTCCTTCCTGATGGTCTGGGAGGGGTATGGGAGACTCACCTGGTGATGAATCACCGGTAATATCCACTAGAATCCTACGATGATCTTCTATCGCCTATGAGCCGGGGAGTAAGATCTGTGTTAACATTGCATTTGCTCCTCGGCAAGTGCAGGTCCCTCAAATAGAGTCACCTGAGTAATTTTTGTAGAGGTTTTCTTCCTCGTGGGCCGGGCGGTGAAGCCAAGTCCCTTAGTCCAGTCCAAGCGATACATGTCCACGACACTCCGACGGGATTTGGCAATGCCTTGCTCACCAATAACCACCCACCCACGCAATCTCCATGTTTGGCATTACACTTTTTCAAAGTTAGTTCATTATCCGAAAGGAGACAAAAAGTTTAGCATCAATAGTAGGTATGAGCTGTGTAAGGAGTTAAATAAAAAAAAAAAAACTAAATAAAGGTATCCATAAAATTGCCATGTATTACGATGTCTTATAACCAAAAATGTTTACTAAACAAAAATCACCTATACCTGTCCACTCTGACAAAAATAAAATAAATAAAGTTATTATTAACTTTAGTATTAGTCACCAGACAGAAGTCGTTTGTACAATACCTACTTAAATATAAAGATATAAACTGCATCTTGTAGCTGTAACTTATGATACAACCTTATGCAATTATACAAAATATAATGTACTTGTTTATTTGTTTATAAAATAAGAACGAGAAATACATTAACCCCAAAAATAATAAAAAATTTAACGCATTAGAAGAAAAATAGCTCCGGAATGTAAATAAATCAATTCACAATAATATCAATGATTCCGATCGCCATTTTTCCAAAAAATTATCAATTACTTATGCATTACTAGACACGCAGTGTCATTTCCTGTACAAAAAGTATTAATCTAAAAAAAAAATAATTACCTCGCTTACTTTTTACTAGATGTGTAGTTTTTACAGCAGTAGTGTGTACGACTTCGCGTCAAGGGACGTGAGTTCAAATCCAACCACCTACAATGAGCTTGAGCTTTCTGTGAAGGAAGACGTCGTGAGGAAACCATAGCATGGTGGTGGGGCTTTTTCTAAAGCCCGTCTGGCTAGCAACCACCCTCAAGTTGAAAATCTGCCGCCAAATACCAATAGGTGTGTTCCGGCAGCTGCACTTGAGCCCGTTCCTCCCACAGGTTTAGTGTGTCTACCATCTTGGGCAGTATCGTCACTTAAGATCAGGTGAGATTATGGCCATAACGCTAAACCTTAACTATAAAAAAAATGTTCAAATATTACTGGCAATTCTTCTACATCGTGAATAACACCATTCAACGGAGGCCTTAAAATTGTAACAAAATTTCACTTTGGTTTTACCTGTGTAGTGAATACTTAAGATACTGTATAAGTAATTATTAGTCAGATTGTCATCAGTAATCCATGCCACAATTATAAATTAATCTCTATTGGTTAAATCTTTAAAATCATTATTTTTCTACGTGAGCAAAAAATTATAGAATATTTTTTTTGTGAAATAAATGATCGTACTATAATTATGAAATACATTTAAAAATGAAATTGTTCACATTTAAAATCACTTTTGGATACATTGATTATCATTACGTTTCCAAAAGTAGAGGAATATGAGAAACAATATTAACAAACATGTTCGCCAAATACCCGTAAATAGTGATCAGATGTCTATATTTGCAACACAACAACTCTAAAGTTACCAAGTTCGGTATTTTATACAATACAGTTGTAATAAAATTTTGTCCTTTTTTCAACATATGAGACTCATACTGCGTCTCAAGATTTATTAAAATTGTATTACATTTTTATTGCTTTGTTCTATGTATATATATATATATATATATATATATACAAGAAAAAATTCAAACTAAAAATTATAGAGAGTACGGATATGATATTGAACATATAACTTCTATTTGACATTAAAAGTTAGTCGTATATGGTATATTTACATAAATGATATGTTACACATGTTATGTAATAACAATGTCCAAATATACGTCATGTATTCACTAGGTATAGCCTTTTATACCTATACAACTAAAATAGGCTACATCAATATGCATAAAAAAGACTTTAAAAAATTCTAAATGGTGTTAATACAACAAACAGTATGGCCAGAAATTAACATTGTTAGATAAACTTTATTTTTAAATTAATTTTAAAGTCTGGATGTATTTTCTTCGCAGATATATTTGTAGTAGTAATTATTGGTGTTTCATTCAAATTTGGAACTGTTGTTAGACTAACGCCATATTTACTTTACTCGATTTTTGGCCAATTTTATTTTGCGTATCCGCTCTCTTACGTCTACACTTTACTACGCCCAATAAAGTTTTTGAATGTTATCTGTACTATTAAAAGTTACTCCTAAATTTTAAGAATGCATTACGTCTGAGATTGGTTCTTTGATAAATAAAATATATACAAAAGTATAGCCACAGATTCTGATGTAAACCTTAATGCACAAGTTATTTACGAAAATGTGTTTGTTCTAATGTTATTGCAAATAATTAAATAAAGTAAATTAACTACTTTGTGCAGATTTTTACATTTTTAGTACAGCCAATATGAATGACCACGAAATAATATTCTGAAAATTGATTTATAATAATTGATTTATACTCGATTTATATTTGAAAAAGTGATAAATTTCTTGTAATTTCACAAAATTCGGAACGGTCACAATGTTTCGGCAGTACTATTTATTATTCTTGCTCATATGGCTATGTATAGTGATATATACGAATATTGATAGTAATCAAATTTGATTGTATTAATATATTAAAACATGCAAAATTAAACGTGTTGATGCCGTTGTAATTGAATCAGATTTAGCGAAATAGACTACCGAGTAGACTGCTTCCTTTAGCGCTCCGATTGGAATTCTAATAGCAAATTAATCTCTATTTTTTTCAAACTCAGCGGTATGATGGTTTTAGATTATTTAAATTGAAATAATTTTGGATTAGATTAGATAATTTTTTTCTAGTTTTTCATAATTTGTTGTAAGTTTTTGTTGTCATAAAAATATTAAATCTATGATGGTATTATGAAAAAAAAAACGAAGTTTATTGGTTTGTAAGGAGTCTAGAAATACTAAACCGATTCTAGAAGTTTTCCTGCAATAAGGTAGACTTAGATTATTTTGTAGCTATTAAGTTTTATAGGACGGTTGATTGTTTATCATAAATATAGTTTATTCTCAATTTTTTTGTAGTGATTTTTCGTTCAGTTGGAAAATATATGGTTATCAATTGCAGTGCAGTCTATCTGGCGTGAAATCAGTGGCAAATATCATAGTCAAATTAGCATCAAATTAGCAAAATAACTAGACACTAAATGCAGCTACTGGGTACACATTTTTTTTTACGAAATAATAGTTTAAATGAGCACTAATTTATCACTTCGTGACGTTAATCATAAAAAGTATAAAACTACTTTCACTGGTGTAAAACTAATTTGTTTTATGTTTTTCCTAAAAAAATCCGTTGGTTTTATATTAATTTTACGTGAAACGATCGGGCAAGTATAATAAGAACTTTTAATTCATGGAAATTTACATATATTGATATTAAAAATGTATTGGGGTTTTACGTTATGAACACAGTTTATATATAATAAATCAGAATACCAGATTTCAAATCCGTTCAATTTGCATCTAAGACGTAAATATCTTTGATCAAAATTCCTTATTATTAAATTCATCTAAACAGAGTTAATGACGTAATATTGAACATTAACAATACAGCTATTTTAGTTTATTATGTGAGATTGCGTTTATCATTCCCGAATGAAATATATCTGACTAGGTATTTTAATATTTTCGAAACATGTTTTTGCATTTATATTTTAAGTTACGGTTTATTTATGTATAAGGCACATAAGATTGGAGTATTAAGTTAACTCTGCTTATGACATAGATAGGGGAAACAGTAATTTTTATACTACTTACAATTAAAGTCAAAATTTATTGCCGTTATATTACATACTTGTGATAAATGTAGTCATTAAAATATAAATTGAAGTCTGTAAACAATAATAATATACAATTTGTTATTGTGAGACTTGTTATAAACGAAGAGCTTTTTCTAATACCCACTTGGTTAGCTACCACCCTCAAGTTGAAAATCTGCCGCCAAATATCTATAGGTATGTTCCGGCAGTTGCACCTGAGAGCCTCTCTCCACAGGTTTAGGGTGTTTAACATCTTGGGTCACATCGTCACTTAACCTTAGGTGAGATTGTGGCCATAACGCTAAACCTTAATTAATATATGTACTGGCATATCTATCACTTTTCGACGAAATTATACGCCTTACAATTGCTAGCCGATTATTTGTTCGACATTATGTTCCACCGAATTTAAAACGCAAAATGAATAAAATTGAATTTTTATATAGTTGGTTTCTCGGAAACAGCTGTAAAGATTTATATGATATTTTTTTTAAGTTAATATTCTACTTTATTTTTATTGCAAACGCGAAGAGTTTCGTCCTTTTTAGGAATGTAAGCAATAACTTTATTTCTATTTTATTTTATAAGAGCACTTACTATTGGTTTATTAAATAAATATGCATATTAACTTACACTTAAGAGTATTTATTAGACATTTACTTGCTGTAAGTGTTACAAAAGAAAGCTATAATTTTATAAGGGATCTAGAAGATGTCATGTTGTAGTGTTTAACGGATAAAAGAAAATTATTAATATAACATAATAAGATAGCGCAAGTATATCACGCTATTAGTGGAGGTAAACGAGAAACGCATTCGCTATTCATCTTTGATATTTTCTCTTTAAAATATCAGAGGGCTTTAAAAGTTTGGGTTTTTTAAATAGTTAAAGGTATAGCGTTATGGCTATAATCTCAGCTGATGTTAAGTGACGATGTGCCCCAAAATGGTGGAAACGCTAAGCCTAGTGGAGGAACTGGCTCTCAAGTACAATTACCGGAACACACCTTTTGGTATTTCGCGGCACATTTCCAACTTGATGGTGGTAGCTAGCCAGGCGGGCATTACAAAAAGCCCTACCACTACGCTATGGTTTCAACACGATGTTTTACTTCACCGAAAGCTCAAGCTCATTGCAGGTGGGTTCGAAGTCACGTCCATTGAAGCGGCGTCAGTGCACACTACCAACTGACCTATCATCTCTTCAATGGCGTAAAATAATAACTTCCAGTAACCGAAACAGAAGGGCCGAAAGAATTCAAATATAATTAAAAAGTGTTTAAAAATCTCTGTGACCTACATGATTCAAGTCAGAGGACAATTTTGGCTATAGTCTGTATAAAAAGTATTAACCCTTAAATGCCCAAGGTTACAAATTTGATACCGCACTTTTAAAACAATATGTGCGCTTATAATTGGGCTGTTTTTAATATTTGGCTGTATTAAAAAAAAGTGTCAAAATTGTTATTAAATACTCAAATATTTTTCTTATTTCATTTGGCATATTATGCTGTTAAGGGTTAAAACTGAATCGAAACCAATTGTAATAATTTTGACAATCAAGTTGAATGCTGGCATTAAAAAAATGTTTGAGATGACTACATAAAGTAGATACTTCTTTAAATTCCAGAATAATATTTTTTGTCACTTATTGCGACTCGGTGAAAGTAGTAGTATATAAGATTTTATTAAAAAAAGTGTAATAATACTTAATAATATATGTTTTATGTCTGCACTTTCAATATACTGTGTTCTTTTTAAAAACAGCTACCTTTCTATCACGAGGTTCATTCATATTAATCTCAGAAATTTAATACAATTATAAACGAAGTATCAAAGAAAGTTTCGATCGATAATACAAAATATAGGGGTTCTAATTTTACATACGGTAATATAATTCTGTGGATAAAGATTTTACACTGAGACATAAAACTGACAATTTTATTATGCTCTTTGCATAAAATCAGTCGTTAGCGGAAATCGAACTCGTCTTCTTTACTAGTGTATATGTAGTTCCGTGTATATAAGAGCTCTGTAGACTTAATGTACTGAGAAATGGTAACACCACGTTCTATTATAATCTTGATAACATCTCGATATCTAATTGTGATTTATAAATTAAAATATAAAATAACTGGATCAATGGAAAATATATTCTGCAAAATGTAGAAAATTATATTAATTGAAAATTAATTATTACAGCCTTCAAATAATGAAATGAATGTAACTGAGATCGAACACATTTCCAAATCACTATAACGTACACTTCATAACTTGTATATATATATATAGTGGTCCAAGATGACACCGGAACGTCCACAAATAAGTACCTACATAATAAAACAAACTAAAATTCTACGAGATATTCACGATTCCAGCGACAGACTAAAATCAAAAACGAATTTAATACAACAAAAGATCCTGACCGCCCAGATTTTTTTTCGTAATAAAAAAAAATCTGTGTAAATGCTAATTTATTACGTAATAAATGTAAATTAGAAATTACATACATACATACAGCACGTATTTCACGAGTACAAAAAAAAACAAACAATGTGTAATGTAAAAAGTGTCCTTATGGATTATTATTACCGCTACACACATTGGTGGCGTTTATTGTAAATGTTATATCATCTGTCGGGGCATCGTGTGCCGCACCTTCCGCTCCCAGGACTCCGCCTCCGCCCACGAGTGACGCACGTCGCGGAATAACTGCAAATAAACATATTCAAACAAAATTAATATCAGCATCCATTTCACAGTTTCAATTTAACCAAAATAGTTATGTAAGTATAAACACAAATATCAAAGCGCATGTTATTAATACCGGCGTGACCATAACGCCATCTATCAATACAAAGTTATACCATAAAACAACAAATGGATTTGTTGTTTTATGGTATAACTTTGTAAATGGATTGGATTCTTGAAATATTGATTCATATATTTTGTCCTTACATGTGATTTAAAAGACAGTTAATTTAATCATCGTGACGTAATATATATAAACAGTCCCGGCCCGGGGAACTAAAAAGGTTGGGGACACCAATTATCTAATAGGGCATCTGTCGCCTTGCTGGGACGACGCGGGTTCTAACATGCAAACATCACGCAGCCCGGTCTGATGGTAAGCCGGGCCCCGTCCGGACAGCCTGCCGACCTGCCCTTTTATACATCCGGACTGGTGCAATGAGAGGCAAGTTCTTCGACCCGCCCCTCTGTCCCACTTCGGGTGGCGGAAAGGAAAGAGTATATCGGCCTCTCCTGCCACCCAGGCATCTGTATCAGAGAGGGGCCAGCCTCGTGGGTCATTTTGAAGATAACTGTCTCGAAGAAGGAGACAAAAGGCTAATTAATATAAATAAGTTTTATTAAACATAATTATAGCTTTTAGGTAAAAATGCTCACTTGAGTGTTACATAACGTTTGATAAGGGGGAGGAGTGGTACCCAAAAATGATACGGCATTTTACATGGATGAGAGAGGGACAAAAATCTTCAAAAATTGCATTACGTAATAGGTACATGAACGGCCCCTACGATGCCTTAGCTTTCGGTGATGGAAAACATCATGAAACAATAGCATACTGGTAAGGTTTTTTCTAATGCCTACCTAAGTAGGTACTACCCTTTTTTATTAACGTGTTGATTAAAATCCCATTCTTTACGGACTTCCTCATCGTAACGCGCAAATTCAAACGCATTACCCGGGCTCAGACCAAGGCGAGTGGGTCATGTGGTGACTCATTGGATGCTGATCACCCAACTTTACCCACTAAAACGCATCACCCCGTCATTTTAAATTCCAGTGTTGCCAGAGACCAGAGACAGCGCCCACATTTCTTCTAGTCAACTAGTTACTACCCTGAAGTTGAAAATCTGTCGCTAAATACATATAGCTGTGTTCCGGTAGTTGCACTTGAGAATCAATTTCTCCACTAGATTAGGCGTGTCCACTATCTTGGGCCACACCGTCACTTAACATCAAATGGTATTGTGCCCATAACGTCTAAACCTATAACAATAATGTGTATAATCACCTGAGATAACCACACTTCGTCAGCTAACAGTTCATTGAGAATCACAGTAGTGTCCTTGCTGGGGTTTTGCATTCGTTTCTCGTCGACACGTTTATTGCACTCAAGGTACATTAAATACTTCTGATGCGATATTCTGGAGTACAGCTGCACGCGACCACAACATGCAGCGCACACTAGAAACTCCTAAAAACATACAAATATCACGATTATATCAGATAAGATACATAGATAATAACTATATATAGATATAATGCAAAGCCATGATCACTCAGTTGGTATAGTGTACGGATGCCACGTCAATGGACGTGAGTTTGAATCCATCTGCAATGGGCTTGAGCTTTCGGTAACGGAAAGAGGAAACGATAACATAGTGGTAGGGCTTTTTTTAATTCTCAACTGGCTAGCAACCACCCTCAAGTTGAAAATCGGCCGCCAAATACTTGTAGGTGTGTTCCGGCAGTTGCACTTGAGAGCCAGATCCTCCACTGGGCTTAGCGTGTCCACCATCTTGTGCAACATCGTCACTTAACATCAGGTGAGATTGTGGCCATAACGCAACTATAAATAAAATGGAAAAATCATCTACGAAAGTATTGCAATATAATATATGGAGTGTCTTTGAATAATAGTGTAGTATTACATAAGTGTCCGTGAAGTATGTTTGAGGGTTAGTAAAATGTTAATAACTGTGTGTAGTTTAATTTCTATTCGATTGAACATATGCTTTTAGCCTTAAGGGTTCAAACTTCACCGAGCATTGGGGGCGAGTACTAAGGCGCCTAGCTCGGGCTGCAACGAGCACAAGGAAACCATGCAAAGGCCTATACTCGGCTCGGGCTGTTGCCGGGGACGCGAAAAGAAAAAGCGGGCCTGACTAATCTATACATATAATAAATCTGTAGAAAATTCTTTTTTGTACATCGGCAATATTTCCAAAAAGAAATTGAGAGGGTGTTAAAGTAAAACCAACAGAACCTATTTCCAGCATTTCTGGATTTATTTCTGTTTGTCTTTGCACGGATCACTACTAAAGTACAAAGTTTATGATAAAACGTCACGAAAAAAATCATAAAGCGTATCCTCCAGTGATTTAAGCAGTGTCGTTATATAGCGCGAATAGAAGTACTCGAAAGCTCTATGCCGGAGGATTGAACTTATGCTCCACAAAGGGAAGTTCCGGCAGGTATGCGAGAGCGAAGTTAACCGCTCGTCCTCAGTGGCGAGGGCAGTTTCGCAGACATATTTGAAATGGATGTAGTTTATATGTAGTTTAGTATTGAGTGACCTGAGTTTTTAAATACATTTTTTATTGCAATAAACTACATTTTTAATTACCCACACACGTAATAATAATATAATATTATTAGGATGAATGTCGACTATAAAAGAAACTTGCATTTTAATTAGTTAATATTAATCATTACAAACGTCACAAAACTATATAAGACACATAGTATACACGCGCGAGTTGTCAACCCATTTTACAACTTTGTCTTTATATTACTATGTTTATGACTCATGACGGAAATTATAAAGACAGTGTAGTATTTATATGTTAATAAGTGAAGTGAACACTTTAGATTTGTTTTTAAGGATACTGCGCACAACAAAACAGTGAGAGTTCAAAATTAAGCATTGTTAAAAATTATGTGGAAAACATGTATCGCAAACTAAATTCACATTTAATGTATTACAAACTTTGAAAAAAAAAAAAATGTTTAAAAAATGTTTTATTATTTATAATGTCGGTTATTCAAATAGTTGACAGAGTAGACATTGTTGCCAAATTATACTAAAAATTACGGTAAATTTTAGACAAATAGTGATCAAAGTTTAAAATGGAATTAATTATGATAAAGTTTCCACTAGTAATCTATATATATAGAAATAAGTCGCCAAAATGTATGTAAGGCCATAACTTGTGGACGACTGTACCAAATTGGTTAATTCTTTTTATATTGTGTTCGTTATTTTTAGAACAAGTTTTGTATATAAGAAATTAAAGAAAAACAAACACATTATTATTAACCACATAATATGAAAAGTGAGTGAGTAATGGGACAGAAGATTGTGAGATATTTATATATAACAAAATGAATCGCCGTTCGTTCGTCTCACTAAAACTCAAAAACGTTGTAGATGATACAAAGTTAGCTAGTATAGCTCGGTATAGTGTCAGTAGTAGTATAGTAAAGTATAGCAGGGTCACGTAGTAGTAAAAAAAAAGAAAAGTACCTTTTCGTAAGCGAGTCGTACGTCAGGCTGGACAGGTTCAAGAGTGGCCGGGTTGTAGGGCTGGCCGAACAGCATGAGCCGCGCGACCGCCGGACGCGCGCACGCTCTGCACGGACCCGAGCCCGCCGCCACGCTCAGGTTCGGCCACGTGCCCACCGCCGCGTCCAGTGCGCGCGCTCCGCCCCCGCCCCCGCCCCCGCCCGCCGCGCCTCCGCCCCCGCCCCCGCCCGCCGAGCACGACACGCGCGCCCTCATCGTTTCTGTCACCTCGTCCACTGTCTTCACGTTCGACAGAAAGTATTCATCTGAAACATATTATGTTCACATTTCGAACTATAGCCGAAAACGAATATAACAACATCAGATACAACATGAGATCTACGACGGATCGGATCGTCGTCAGACTAAAGGGCTAAGTCCTGGACAAATCACTATTTAATTACCTATGTAAACATATCGCATATAAACATCGAATAAAGAGACATATCGGTTAAAGCAGCGATACTTAACTTTTTTCTATAGGGGCCCACAAGCATGTGCGAGTCATGGTATCGCACGCCGCAAAAAATTTTTACGTAATATTTTCATTAGATTTTATAGGTCCTAAGGTAATTTAAAATAAAGCAATACCAAGTCGGCCAGCCAGAAAAGCCCAGCGGGCCGCAGGTTGAGTATAGCGGAGTTAAAGCAACGAACTGCCACCGGAATATATCAGCTATAACGACCAACTGTCATCTTATTCACTAAAACAAACTACATTTTAAAGTATTATTGTTATGATATCAAGTTATATTATTAGCTTAAGCACTTTCTCCTCCCTCGCTCAAACTTCATACCATTTCACCTTGAGCTATTAACAATGAGCTAGCACGCATAGCGAACGACTGACAGAGAAGAAGGCCAAGAAGCAAAACTTCAACTAACATCACTTTTCGAGGCTATTAACGGTGCAACAAGTACAATAATTGGTCGCTTATAACGAAGAGCTAAGATTCTCATGTTAATTAAGAATGTTTGCAGCAAATGAAACGTAAAATTCAAAACACTTTTGAATTACAATGAAAAAATTACTCCTTACATATTTTAAAAAGAAATAATAATTAAAATAAATTTGTATTGATTATAACGACTATTGGGTATAGCGGCCTAAGTTATGCCGTCCTTTCAATGTCGTTATTAAGGCTGTTACGGAGCTTCGACTCCGATTCTGATAGGTCGGAACTTCCTATTGATTTTACATCTCCGACTCCGACTTCGGTACTTCTGAATCAGAGGTTATAACGAAGATCAAAACGCAACGAGTGACCGCCACCTAGAATAAGTATGTACAAGATTTAACTTGTTGTTCGGAGATTTCACTCACGGTAGCAGTGCCTCTTGTTTTGTTTTGTCATTGATGCGTTTAGAGGAGTATTCGAACCTCCACTGACTTATAAGTTGCGAGAAAAATAAAACGTTATATTACTGTGTTATTTAAGAATATTTCATTTACACGAATTTATTTAAAGACTAAATATAATGAGGCCAAAAAACAAGTGTTATATGGAACTATTTTAGGTAAATTGACGCAAATACAGCAAAACGTAAAATTTGTGAGAAAACTTATTCAAAAAAAGGAGGTACAACTACTTCTTAAAGGTAATTTTCGAATACTGTCAATACAATTCGGTTAATTCGAAGACTATATTAAGGAAGATAATGAAACAAATAAATAATAGTTTAAAAAAACTAGAACACACGCTTTATATAGAAAACTAAACTAAAAACAGAAAATAAATTTTAATAAATATTAATTAAGAATAATGTAAAAAAATGTAATAAATATAAGTTATTAATAGTTTGAATAAGAAAAAAAATGTTTTATTTTAAAAAAAGCGGGGGTGCTTTTCAAGATATTATCGAAATGATAATCCTTCTCATATCTGTCAATTAAATATCCATAACTATTGACACCATGCACCCCACGCTTTTTTTACAAACATTTTTTTTCTTATTCAAACTATTAATAACTTATATTTATTAACTTTTTTTACATTATTCTTAATTAATATTTATTAAAATTTATTTTCTGTTTTTTAGTTTAGTTTTCTATATAAAGCTTGTGTTCTAGTTTTTTTAAACTATTATTTATTTTTTATTTTTTAGTTACTGGTACTGCACGCATGCGTAGTTCGCGCACTAGCTCTATCTCTCTTACTCGCATGCAAAGGATGCGGAAAGGAATTAATTAATCCTGGCGAATCTAATTAGGATAATCGGATGCTTTGATCGGATTATTGCATTGTTATCGATCTTTGACAGGTGCGCAAAGGTTGAATTAAATCTGATCGTTCAAAGTAGGACAAAATCGAGCTCAAAGGGGTCGGTTACATACACTAGACACAAAAATTAAGGGATATAAAAAAAAATCCAAATTTTTGGGTGATTTTCAACGAGCTGTAACTCCGAGGAAAATGATCGTACAGAAAAAACAAAAAAAGCAAATTGTAGCTCCTTGTGAATCTAATTTCAGATATGACTATAAAACATTTTTGTCATGTCCAGGTCTGGAGAAATCCTAAGAAAACTACCAAAAAAAAATATTTCCAAATTTTTTCTCGTCTGAAAAACGGTCCACGGGCTTAAAAAAATTTTTTTTGATTGTTTCATTCAAAAGCTCTTTTAGAAAATTTAATACTCTTTAATTTCACGTATTCAAAAAGCCTATACGACAATTTGCCGCGGAGTTATCGTCAATCAAAGCAAAAAAGTTCTTTTTCACTTTGATAATCAATAACTCCGGAAATAATGATCGTATAGGAAATTGAAGGAGGGTTTTGAAAACTGCAGAATATTCTCTTTTTTTTTAATTGAAAATTCGGACTGAAAAAAAGACAAAATTTTTTCATAGTCATATCTGAAAACTAGACACATGGAGCTACAATTTGCTTTTTTTGTTTTTTCTGTACGATCATTTTCCTCGGAGTTACAGCTCGTTGAAAATCACCCAAAAATTTGTATTTTTTTTTATATCCCTTAATTTTTGTGCCTAGTATATATACAAACATACATACAGGTGAAGCTAATATAAAACGTGTAAAAACCAACCCTCGACTTCAACCCCTTTTCAAGATGTGAAAAACATCCAAAAATTACCTTTAAAAACATTTTGATGACCAATAAAAAATGGGATTTTTCTATTCGTAAATCAATTTAAGGAGATAGCTGGATTTCTCAAATGATTGCTCTGCAGGACCTTCCCTTAAATTTTGTGAAAGGTATCGGTTTCGACGATTGTACAATTTCTAGCACCGTATTATTAATTAAGGAGTAAGCAGTTTTTATGTCAATTATTTGTGATAAATTCTATCTGCCTTCTTCTCTACCTCCTTTTCGCCTTCTACTCCGAAAAAATAGATTATAAACCTCCGGTTCCAGTATACCTACCTCCGTAACATCCCTAGTCATTTTATCCGATTTCAACTGTATAAGTTTTTATTTATTTTTGAATAAACCATCGCACAAGTATCACATCCCTGGTTGGCAATAAACTTTACGAATATGCAATTAAAGTATAAAGTACACCGAGACGAATATCAAGAATTTGTGAATAATATAAATAATAGTTCTGAAATGAAATTGACCCCATGGTATTCAGCGCAGTGATAGCACTGCCGCGTACTAATATCACTATGCTATTTATGTAGTTAAAACAGTTACAAGTTTAAAATAAACTAATAAAAAATATGAGATCATTAGATCTTTAATTTATCCTCCTTATAGCGTAGATATTTTCCCTATATAAATCTCCCTTGTTGGCACGTTTTAATTAAATACGCAAAACAATTAAATACGTTTAATACCTTAAATACGTTTAATCTGATTCTATAAGACCAATTTACACAAAAATTCCGAATATAAGTTAGTACTAAATTATATTAACTCTATTTTAGTAGACCAATTACGATGACGTAATCTTTTCCCAGAATTGAAAAAGGCCTCCTACAATTGTTCCCATTCTGTCATGTATATAATTTTCATTGATCAGAGAAGTACCATACATCCATAACACCGAATGTTCAAATAAGCACAAGCAATGCCCTTTAGAAATTTGAATATAGTGTCAATATACACATGATATGAACAATATAAATTTTTAGCGAACGAAGGGACTGATGTGCGAAATTTCATTTTTGTTGGTGAAATATGCCATTTTAATTTTTACAATCAACAGCCGCCCGCGCCCATTCGTTTTGAGGTCCAGAACAAATGCCTAGCTTGCTTCCCCTAGAGCGGACATTTGCTACACCCATGGTTTAAGTTAGGCATATCTACTACCGGTGAATCAACATTGCTATTTCATTAATATTTAAAACTATTGAGTCAGATAATATTAATCATCGAAAATTGGAGCATAGTAACAAATAACAATACCTTGTTCTTGAAATATTTCCGTGAGAAAATTAGGATCTAATGCATGTGATATTAAAGTCTGTATGTAAACTTCAAAATTCTCTTGATACATTTGCGTTTCTAACATTCTCTTCTCAATGAAATTACAGTCTTCAAAGGGAAGATCACTTCTCACTAGTTCTACTATTGTTTCCAAATGAGTCTGTGTCCGTACTTTCACTGGTACTTGAGTGTATAACTTTTTGTTTTCAGGATTCCACACTGTATACTGTAAAATTTATAATTATCACAAATTAGTAGTTATCGAAAGGACTATTTGACTGTATTGATATTATATTGTTATATGCATTTTCAATATGTACTTACAGTTGATATATTCCGATATAAAACTTTACCGTTTTCTTCAAAAGGTTCATACTTTTGAAGTAACGTTTTCCCGTCTACTCTCCATATCGTAGGCCACATTTCGTTTAGATCTGTTTTTAATGCGACAAACTCACCAGACTGAAATTTTATATTAAAAATTTTAAATGACATACACACATTTATGTTCGCCGAGTAGAAGATAAAATAATTAATTAATTTATCATTACCTGATAAGGCATTTCCTCGATTGGCCTTGTATTATCCATTTGTCCAGTATTCGAGATTTGCTGATGAGATTTATTAATATGATGTAATTTTCTATTTGTGCTATTGTCGTCTGTTGTGCCGTAGACCCCGTAACCTAGAGAGGCCCCGTGACTAGCCACTAAAATAAAATAAAGTCGTAGACTCACCAAAACAAAATGCATCGGTTACATATAATATGTATAGAATATAAACAGGTTTTAAACTACTCACGGCGACTACCAATTCTGTACTTTTATTAATATACTGTAATTAAGTTGCCCGTATTTTGAATATACAATTATAATTCTAGAATAAAATAAGATTAACATTAATTTATAGCACCTTCTACTAGTGAACTGAATATATTAGTATAATTAGGTAGGTATGTTGGCAATATTCCCAAACATCTAAAAAAATGTACTAAATACAACAATACCTTCAGGTACTTAAGCAGAGAGCAAGAGAAATATTGTTCGCTGGCTTTGTGTGAAATACTGTCTTCTTCATCTCACTCAATTTAATGATTAATTGGCATATCCAACAGTCAAGAAAGACATTATATTATAAATCAAATATAAAATATTATACAATTAAAATTTAATATTTGTAGATTAATATTAAAAAATATTGCTTTATTTTGTTAAGTTGGCGATTGATTACGTATCAATGAGATCAAAACAATAAAATATAACCTAAAAATGGTTAAAACCATGTTCGGTATGGGAAACATTATGTCAAATACTATATGTTTAACTGCATTCAATAGAAATATATTATTCTGTTTCTACTAGTAATGGGCTCTGATTATTAATTTATATTACCAGACTACTAGGAAAATCTCAACTGTAAGATTAACAAAACAGACATTCCTTTATAGAATATTTGTAAAACCGAGTAGTTGCTCGCGGAATTTAAATAAATGAATTAAGCAAGGAAGGTAAAGGATCAAGGATTTGCCAATGATGTAAAATCATCAATAGCGACAACATGTACGTAAATAATAATTAAAAATCTTTAATCACAATGTTTGATAGGCTGTATGAAAAATACTTATGAACATTTAGTATGCATGTAAAATTGTACATGTTATCCTTACTTGGCAAACATGCGGGGTGCTACCAGGAATAATTATTACATGTTATGAAATTATTTAACACATCATCAGTAATATACTCGTGTTTATTTTATGTATTCTCCTATGATACAAAATTATTTACATAAAATATTGAGAATTGTGCATAAACAAATAACAATTAAATAGAAATACAAAAAACTTATGTTCAGGACAAGGCCTTTCTAATACATATTTTGCACTTACTTATAGCTGTCAATGTATTATGCAATTAACTTCCTCCTTAAAATATAAAATCACTTTCAGCTAAAGAATATGCATACACTATTGTAAGTACTGACTAAACTCGAATACTGTAAATACAATACACTATTATGTACAACAGACACCCACTGGTATGAATTCCATAAAAAAATATACCACAATTTTGGAATTATTTATGGTAGCACCCCTTCAGTAGCGAGTATGACAAGAGTCACAAATATTACAATTTACAATAAAATGGCACTAACAATGTGTCATCAACAACATATTCTGTGTGAAATCTTGTTACAAACTAACATTAAGAATATCAGGTCTAATAAGATAGGTACATCACATTTCCTTCACAAAATTATTATTTACAAATTAATAATTATAGATTTCATCTAATTAAAATTTACAGTATCACAGTTAAAATGTAACAAGCTTTCACTGTATTCTGCCAAAGCGGCAGTTAGCTTGCTCCTGTCATACAAGCTTCAGGGCTAGCTGTTCACCATCGCGCTCTACTTCTCAAGTGGAAATCTAATAAATTGAACGCACCTTCGTCAGGTTGATGCTGATAATAATATTGTTGCTGAGGAGCCGCCTGCAGCGACGACACGGGCGGCGGCGCAGGCGCTCGTGGCTTCTTGGCCGCGGCCGGCTGAGGCGCCACTACTGCGGAGGGCGTTGGCGCCTTCATGCTCGCGCGGCCCTTCTTGCCCTTATCGTTCAAAGGTGTACTAGGCACGTTCAACACAGGTTTGTTTAGTCTTCGAGCTTCCTCTTCCGCATCATATGCGGTTTCTTCACTGCCGTCATATTTACGTTTTCTATCCTTATTCAAACTATAATAACGAGGGTCATCTAACTCGACACCTTTACTCTGAGAGCTAAGTAAATTTGGCGATCCCCCGTGTATCTGATTAGCACCCAACAGCCCTGTTGTGTTTAAGCTTGCAGGTGAATTCATTACTGGATTACTTAACGACATACCTGTGTTTATTACGTTCGTCGGCGCCATGGCGCCGTTAGCACTCTGTTGAGTAGCATTACTTTCGCAATGACTTTTTGGTTGATCATTTTGCGTGTATGGCTTATTATTAGTATTATTGTTAGTATTTGTTCTAGACCAAGTCGACTTCCTGGCGCCTCTGCCGGCCGGCGGTGGAGAAGTGTCACGCTCTCCTTGTAAAAATTTTAAATAAGAAGCCATGAAACCTGAGCCGGGGCCCGTGACAGGAACATTGAATTTTTTATCCATCACTTTTGAAGTAGTATCTTGCGAAGTGTTGTTTATTGTCTGCTGCTGTGAAGAGGGTGCTACCGACGATGCAGTATTTGCTCGTTGTTCTGCAAGGAAACCAAGTTCTTCCTCTATATTAGGAACTACCACCTTGGGCTGTTCCTCTTCACGTGTTTCGGGTGTCGAAAAAGACGACGAGGAAGCCGAAGGTGGAGTCTCACTAAATGACGATAAAGGAGTTAACTCCAAGGAAGACTGGAAATCAGGGTGTGGACCTAGGTGAAAAGGCGGGAAATATGTTAGGGCATGGCCGTGAGGCATAGCCAGAGCTTGATGTTGATTAGCAAAATTTGTAGAGTGTAAAGGGGCTTGTGAACCAAATGCAGATGTGCCAGGAAACATTTTTGGAGGAGGAGGTGGAAGATTCCATCGTTCAAAATCAAAATAACCACCATTTTGTTGTTGATTACTAGTTGAACTATGCGCAGGGGGAGGTATCCGATTTGCTAAATAATTCTCCATAACTGCACTTGATAAATCATTCATATTTGAATGTGAAATAGGTTTCTCAGTACTTTTTCGCCTTGCAACTGTTTTAGCTACTGTTGTTGATATTGTGGCTGGAGTTTGATTTTTAGTTGTCTTTATATCTTGTAATTGACAACTTTGTTGTAAGTTTTGTAGATTTTTAACTATACTCATTGGATCACCACGACAGCTTGAAAGATCCTGTAAAGCTACATTGTTGGCATCAAAATAAGGCTGTTTCTCTGCTATGTTTCTACTGGAAGTTTGACTTTGAGGTTGAGAGGTAGACTCATCATTATGAGTATTACTTTCTGCTATACCATTATTATAACTACTACTACTGTTATTGCTAGAATATTTTCTAGATGCTTGTCTTTCAGTCTCCCAACAACTTTGACTGTTTGACTGACCTTGGCTTCGCTCATACCTATTTTCATTAAATGTTTTATTTTGTTCCATTCCTAATGCTCTAGTTATAACAGAAGGATATGCCACCTGGCTGTTTTGTGAAGGAGGGCGTGTAATAGACGCATCCAATGGAGATCTTGGGGCAATATTGTTAAGTTTATTATAATGATCATTATGTTGCTGAGGAGAATTTATTGAATTCATGGGACTATGATACATTGGATATGCTGGACTAGACCCATGACCTAATGGAGAAGTTTGTGGAGGTACTTGTGATGGGCTTTGTCTCCTTGCTGCAACATTACAATCAGGACCATTTTGAGAGCTACTACTGGAATATCCTGTGTCTGTACTTGAACTACTTTTTGCACGAACATGATAGTCAACCTCAACATTATTACCACTCTGATAATGCCTAAAACTAGATCCTTGAGAGGTGGAATATTGAGAACTATTAATTCTATTGGTTTTCGTTGAACTTATACTACTACCACTGTAGTTAAGCCGTCCGGGGGCATCCATTATAGAGTAACTAATTGGAGATGACTGAGGTTGAAGTTTATCACTAGATTCACAACCCTTTCTATGATCATTGTTCAACTCTGGATAAATTTTACTTTGAGCTTTTGTTTGAACTAAGGGTGGTTTTGAAGTTGGAGATACAAAACTGCTATTATTACTTATCTGTTGCCTAGGTTTCTCACTGCTTGTAGTTTTAGGGGACTGTGAGTTGTAAATGGAAACTGAAGGCCTAGATGTAGTGCTGGATGAGGAACGATAGTCTTTACTGCTAGGTGGAGTTGGAGAGGATGTAACAGGTGGAGTTGATACAATACATGATTGTTGGGAATGAGCAGTTGAACTTGCAGAACTTGAATAAGACTTACTTCCAGCATAATCCTGCTGTGCTGACAGTTGACCACTTTTTGAACTGCTTGTACTATATGAATCTGCCTGATTCCCAAAAGTTGATGGAGATTGAAAAAATGTTGATGATGATGATGAAGTAGCTGGTTGCTTGGGTGCCGTAGCTGGTGAACCAGACCTGTTTGTTTGTTTACCAGTGGTAGTAATTTGTGAGTTCAGGTGATTATTAAGACTTTGTGCTGCTGCAAAATGGGCATTAAAATTTTCATATGTTGCAGATGCCTTTGTTGTAGCGGGACTTGGAGATGAGGGCACTACACTTTCATGCGGTAAAATTCCAAACGGACTAGGAAGTTGATTATTGCCTTGCCAACTTAATCCAGACGCACTGCCTGGTGTTGATGATTGATCAAAAAATGATGCTCCTTGGGCCGCAAGAGTTGGATGAGAATAATTTTCTCGCAAAGTTGAAAGTTCAGATTCTACTGATGATTGTTTTGACGCAACTGCAGCTTGAGCTTGCGCTATAACTTGTCGATGTTGTGCTTGAAGGGAAGAACTATAATGTGCTGGTTTTGGGTTGGCATGATGAAATAATGGAGAAAACACTGCATCATATCCAACTGCAGGTGGGGAGAGAAATCCTCCAGGATTGAAAGGTGATGCAGTTGAAGACCCAAGCTGCCCTGCTAATGACGCTGTAGTATGTGCTGCTTGTAACAATAACTGACTTGTTGTCGATGGCACAGACTGGCTGCCTAACCCTGAACCACCACTTGCTAGGTGGTGATGAAAGTCGCCAGTGGCAGCACCAGCCTGAACCCCAGCTAAACGATTGTACGATGCATATGCTGACCATGGTCCTACTGGATCCATTACCACCTCCGTGATGTCTTAAAGAGTCAATGTATGTAATATGTCAATAGAATTCCACACTTTCATCCATAGTTCGCGATACACAAGATTATGTATTGATATCTATCACTAAATTGGAGCACTTGAACTCATTATTCAACTACTAATTCTTGACACACTGAGAAAATAGCCCTGAAAAGAAATAAAAGGTATATTAAGCACTATGAAACAAATTACAAACAAATAGTAACAAAAATACGGCCTTATTAGAATAAAAACTTGTAGATTACAAGAATATGAACAACCATTACTAAATATCAGTATTGAAAATAGTAAACAAGTTTATAAAATGTAAAAGAAGTATCATCTTTTCGAAATAAAAATAATCCGCGGCATCGCCATCAAAGCGTCAATGATTGAGGGACAATACAGGTTTGTATTTTTAAAGCATCACTGTAGTAGACGTTCAATTGATGAAAAACAACATACCATTGCCTTCGTTTTATACAAGTAATCATCAATGTGGTTTCGCAGGACGCTCACACAACAGATAACATCATAAATATGGCCTCGACTCTTCGAGTGCTCGTTGCGACGGGTTTTGTCTATTGTGAAATGAAAAGCCACTCAAATTATATATGTTGCCGAACAGAGTGCACTTCCTTTTTCATTTATATATAAAAGAAATATACGTTTCACTACTTCATATAACAAATGTAATGTTTTATACAATGAATGACTTTATTTACAAGTTAAAATAAGACAACGTTTCGCCTTTCACATTAATCGCCGCCATCTTACTTGTCGAATATCTGTCGGTCGAACCAAGAGACAAACCAACAAATTGCATACACACAGAGCCATCTATAATTTCCATTGTAAATAGTCATATTGACATTAACAAAGTATATTACTGGTCTCTGGTATGTCTATAGTGGTAGAATAGATTATATACAAAATTATTTATTCTGTAAGTTATTTTTTGGTATAGTTTTTCCCTTTCAATTGCAAAAGGAAAAGGCAAAGGTATTGCAGCCGAGCCAGATGTTATTTTAAATGCAGACGATACTATCTTCAACAAGATGGTGACTCTCTTGTTGAAGCACTCTTGGGAGTTTTTATGGCAACTAATAGATTCATGATTATTAGCAATTCACTTCACCTATGCTCTTCACTTGCTTTACATTACATAAAATGTCACCTTAATCTACACAATATTGGGCTAAACAACTAAGTATATAAATAAAAATAAAAATCACAATATGACAGCTTAAGATCCCGCCAAAAACTCCTTAGTCTGTAAATATTCATATGCGAACGTAGGCAAAGATTTAAATTGACTAACAGAGTTTTTGGCGGGATCTTGATCTGTCATGTTGTGATTTTTATTTTTATTCCCACAAAAACTCTCAAGAGAACTTCAACAAGAGAATCGCCATTTTGTTGAAGATATTTTCACATGCTGAAAATGCCCAAATCTTATCACTTGAAAATGATAGTAATAGTATCTAAAGAGGAATGAGTTGCCAAGAATAAAAAAGAATAAGAAAAGGAAGACATCGTATAACCGCACATGAGATATAGTGACATTTTCTATTGGTGTTGTCATTTTATTTAGTTTCCTAAGAATAGTACAAATTAGGAAAGAACATAATTGATAAAATTAAATGTATTATAAAATGAAAATAATGACGGCTTGATATGTAATTTAATTAATTAAAATCTACGTGCAAAGGCACCTTTCAGAATCAGTGCCAGGTTCGATTGCGAAAGTATCATCAACTTACTTATTCCAAGGGTTTGGTGGCATAATACACTGGCACATAAACTGTTCCAACACAATTCTCATGAGTAGCAACTTATTGCAACGATTGGAACAAAATTTCAAGATTAGTGTGTAATTTTATAATTTATAATTAAGAACTATAATTTATATTACAATGATATTCATTTTAAACCGACTTCCTAATACAAAGTTATATTAATTCTATAAGTCATAGATAAATGTCTTGGAATTATTATAAATAAATAGCAAAAAGCATATAACGTGAAAAAAACATGTTCTGTAAACATGTTACATTTTATGTATGACACCGCTTCACTTAATTGTATGAATTAACGCAAACTTAAGTAGAGGGAGGTGGTATACTTGGCTACTGAGGCCACGGCTCTCAGTCGACCTGAGAGTTGCGTCTAAACCGCGCATCGTTTAAGCACAGGCGTCGGCTCGGCGATACTCTGCTGGCTCCGCCTAAACTTTAAATGATCTGGTACGAAGTGCCATCAGCTGTACGCGGTAGTAGTGCATATCGTCGCAGGTTTACGGGGCGCCAGTATGGGTGGATGATACGTCGTTCGCAATGGGCTCTTCCAGCTATGTAAAATTAATTACACTTACCTATGAGTATTTATTGTTTATATTTATAGAATATGTAGCGTTCACAATACTTATAGCCGTGGTTTTTCCCGTTCCACTTGCTTACCAGTATTAGAATCACTACCTCAAACGGAATGGAATATGGGTCGTTTTAAGCGTCTATGTAAACATTATAAATATGGTGCTTTGATGAAATAAAGTAGAAGATAAATTATGTTTAATTACAATTTGTAAATCTTCACCATAAAATTAAACAAGTATTGGTTAACTTGATATATGTTAAAAAAATTACACAGTTTATTATTTTATTTATTATGTTAACTGTAGCAGCAAGATTAGCATTTGCTAAAGTAACATAAATCCTGTTATTTTTGACGCCATTTTTAATATTAAAAAACTGGCGCCGAATTTCTCAACCGTTACTATGACCCACCCTTCGTTGTAGGCATGGCGTGAGTGAAAATAATGACGTTTTCGCCGCTATCAAAGCGACCGAGGTCGTCATGTGTAATGGCTTAATGTTTTGAGCGTTGTGAAACCCTAAATGGTACGTAGCCATAGTAAACGCAAACACATACTTTAGAGATTTGAGGGCGAGAGCGGAGGCACGATGACATAAAGGGTTAAGTCGTTGCAAGACGACGTACGGGTCGATTTTACTGCCAAGGCGCGATGTTTCACATCTTTTAAAGTACAATTTGTGTGATATTGAATACGTTTTTATTTGACAATATTCTGACTAATGCACTTTGCATATTTATATAGATATTAATTTGACATTGACGATAGTACAAAATTATTTGAATGACACTAGAAATATTAATACTATAAAATACTTCATTAGCGTTAATCAACCATGGGAAAACAAAAAGTGGAATAGTGGCAGTACATTTCTTGATGACAGTGTTAATAAAAGACTCATATTTTAATAATTTCATTTATTGAATATTATGGGATAATATACATCTAAAAAGAAACCGTATCACTTTCTTTGGTATTGCGTACATAAATATAATTGTATATTTGACAAAATATATCAGGAAGACAAATATAAATAAATTAATGTTTTACTTGAAAATGCAAATAGACTAAAATTAAATATTTCTAGAATAACGATAAATGAATATAGAACAAAAAGAATAGACTAGAAATATTAAAATGTTGCTTCTGCACTACGAATTTGATACAAAGTAATTGTTAGGTATATTATGTTTGTCCTTAATAATATATCATAACACTTTTACTGCTAATTAAGCTACATTTTATAGTATGGAAAACAAAAGTTAATATTCCATCATTATTAATGTAAGGGCCGGCAAAACGAATTATATCTATATCAACTCATAAACAACAGATTAATTTTTTATTTCTGTGGCAAAGTGGTTCGGTCGTCAACTAAGAGTGCAATCATACACTCGCGGTATAGAGATGGTTAGGCAAAAGGGAAAATTTGAAGCGATGATAGCTCAGTGGTAGCGTGTACGACTTCACGTCAAGGGACGTGAGTTCGAATCCAAGCACCTAAAATGAGTTTGAGCTTTCGGTGAAGGAAAACATCGTGAGCAAACCATAACATGTTGGTAGGGCTTTTTCCAATGCCCGCCTGGCTAGCAACCACCCTCAAGTTAAAAACCTGCCTCCACAGGTTTAGCGTGCCTACCAACTAGGGCCGTATCGTCACTTAAGATCAGGTGAGATTATGGCCATAACGCTAGACCTTAAACATAAAAAAAATAAAAATTAAAAGCTTATAACTACCAAATTAAAAATAAAAGAGTTTGTGCTGACTTTATTTTGACATCGCCTAAAAGAATTTTATACGAAAGAATTAAACACATTTCTGTACAAAAAGTAGCAACTGAACCATGCTCAAAATTGTTACTCATGGGGTATTCCATGCCAAATCGACCACTTTTGAACCCGACCCCTTTCGATGTGGCCAAAAGTTTTCGATTGTTTCTATCTTTTGAAAAACATTTTTGAGTTTTTTTTTATTTATTTTTTTTTAAACCCCTAAAAGTTATGAATTTTTCAAAATATACTTTTTTTTTATTTTCAAATACCCATAACTTGGTCAAAAATTGACCTTTTGGTATCTTTTTTTTAGTATTTATTTTTAAATTAACTTTCAGAAAAAAATACAACAAAATGTAACATGATCAACTCTATGAAATTAAAGTTTTTTAGAAAAAAAAAAATAGTTTTTTTTTTTTACAATTTTTTTTCCTCAAAAAAACTTCAATGTATGTTACAATTATTCCCGTCAATCCCAGAGTGACTAGAGTGAATCCCGATTTTTATATATTTATTGGATTTTAAAAGGGTAGAATAGAATGGAAAACTATTGGCCAGATTGAAATGGGTCGGGTTCAAAAGTGGTCGATTTGGCATGGAATATCCTTTATATATTTTTGTGATGCTCATACAGAAAAATTATCATACTTTGTCAAAATTATCAGAGGACCGATATTTATTTTTATTTTTATCGTATCACGGCAAAGTATCTACAATATTCCGAATGGTATGATGGTAAGTACAGCACAACTTAAAAACAATGTAGATTACCGAGAGATAAGCAATCATTCAAGAGTCAGAGTCCGTTGTTGTAATGGTGGCCTACAACACTCTTAATACATACAGACTGATGTCAAAACGTGACAACATAAGGAAGTGTACTTAAACGCACTAATCAAAGTGTGCATGTAATCGCGACCTTGTTTCATGCCAGATACCGGAACGCGACACACCTATGTGTGCCAATTTAACGAGTATTTGGTTTATGGTGATCATGATCCAGTTTGAGATAATCCTAGTATCCTGCCACCCCGTGAAAAATTTTGATTCGTCTTCATACAAAACTCACTCGGGGAGAGCCAAAGTTTAAATCTTGCTCTCGGTGTTTATGATACTAAGCATACTAGGTTACTAAAAATCATCAATATATATTAAGCCACTTTACTTTTAACGACACTACATAATGATAGATGCCATAAATCGATCCACTCAAACGGCTTTTTAGGCAATCCATTGAAAGTTTAGTTGTAATATTAATTCTAAGGACCGTGTATAGATCTACAATGGCATTATTTCAAATTTGTTTTTACGATGCAATTAGTGACTTATTTTCCAAGAATATTTCCATTATTGCTTAGAAACATTGATTAAAATCTGGGTTTGTCTTGGTAGCGTTTAATGGAAACTGTTTTGGCAACCATGATAAACTTTCTGAAGCGAAAGCAGTTCTGTAATAGTGGCTGTTGCTCTGAAGGGGTGGTTTTGAAAGGACTACGTAAGTAGGAATGTGACTTGTCGGTGTTTTTCTTTAAGGCAGAACTAAGTGAACGGCGATCGACAGTAACTGCGCATTGTCCGGTCAAAATATTTGTGGATTTAGACTCGGGACTATATGAAATGAACAAGTTATACATGTATACTAAAGTGTTAGTTTGAGAAATCTTACAGTACTGTATACACTGTAGGATCAAATCCGAAATATTTACAGGTATACCTACTGAGGACATACTAATCCTTTTCACAATTACACAGAACTTCTATGTGTCGGAAAATTTTCAGAATTGTCAGAATTAGTTTTAAGGGATTTACTGTGATTTTTCTAGACGTACTTTTTTATAGTTTCCAAAAAAGATGAAAACAAAGGTAAATTTAGACAAAATCTGCTCGAAACAATGCGAGCTTGCAAGCTCCTCAAAGTACTTTTATTTTTCTGTAATGTGTGTGCAGCAAAGTTATGTCAAATATTATAAATATGCAGCCTTGCAAGTCTATTCACTGATCACAAGTACTATAAAGTATAGCAATATCGTAATTTTAATAGTGCTCGAATTATTTTAGAATGTTTAATTGTCGGTTTGAACAGCCTTATCAATAAATATATAAAGGGTTATGTTTCACGCTTTCGTACAGTAAAATCATAGTTTTTACACATATAAATAATATAAGCTTTGCACGTTCAGAATCGCTTACATATTATGCAAGCATAGTGCCATATGAACATGTGTAAACAAATCTTTAATTTTTTTATCACTATGTTATATTTATAGTAAGTACCCTGTCTTTTGAGGAATAAGAATCTAGTGATACAGAAGTTGGAGTGTCGAAAGTACACCTTTTTTGTCCAAGCACGGATCTAGCGTTGTGGGCATGCCAAGAACCCTAATAAGCTTATGATGTCACACCCTGCACGGTTAGTGTTTGCCTCATAGCTTTTCCAAGTCCATATATTTTATAAAAATCTCCTTTGCGCTATATCGACCATGAGCAAGTTCATAAACTGACTGGCACTTAGCCAATTTTCGAGTGGCTGTGACCACAACCTTTTTTGAGCAATAGATCCGCGCCTGTTTTAGCCGTATAGTAGTATAGTAGTCACGTTTCTCAAAATAAAATGATATTCTACCTTTGAAAATAATATACAAGAATGAACCTATTTGTATTTTATTTGGTTATATATTTATGTTTATTTAGTAATAATTTTGGGTTAAATGTTTCTAAAACGTAAAATAATAATCAAGAGGCGAAAAATAGGGAAACCTTTAAAGTAAGCGTTTAGTTTATTTGGCACGAATCTTCATGTTCATTCATACTCAATGCACTTTTAATATGTACTTATCAAGAAATTTGTATATGCATTCAAGGATATATAAATTAATTACATAATAAAATGTACTTATATGCATTAATTGTTGAAGCTAAAACTAACAAAATTTGTATGGAGTCATTGTACTTCTCAATGTGTTATTTGATGTACGGTAAAAAAAAAGGTGGACCGTCTATTTACAGACTCTCTAACTAGTTTAGTTGCTCTAACCACGACTAAGTTGAGCAGAAAACATTTATTTTCATTAATTAAATGATTCTACGACGTCCACTTAAGTGTACAACGTATATCAGTTGAATAACTCAGTTCTAGAGCTATCCAAATTGTTATTAAAATGGTCTTATTTACTCTGTACCCAGATTTATTTAGAGAATTAGGAATATTACTAGATCACTTTTTTAAATATTTAGAGACTTTACAACTGAGTTTTTATGTTCTCCTTATTATATAATATAAATAAGCTGTAGTTATAAATAACCTCTACATATAGAAAACTAGGATTTCTTTCTATTGTTTTATCAGAAAATTACAATGTTGTCTTGAAAAAATTTTAATCTTTTGCTGAAACGTAATGTACAACTGTGAAATAATTTAATATTTGAAGTTCTAATGACTGAATACAATTAGGCTTATAAGTAATAAATCATTCATATTATGAGTAATAGTTGATCTATTATTTAGTTATATCGGTCCTAAGAATAATTTCTAATTTTGGTGTCGGAATTCATCGAACAAAAAGCCGTTTAGAGCGAACAGTAGTTAAAAAACGTAATTATACAGCAGCAAATATAAAAGCATTATACAGGACGGCACAAATATTAACCAACCATTTTAAAATCGATATGGGGTAACAGATGTTTTTTGATTTCTTGACAACTAAACTTATTAAATAATCAAATAACAACGTCTTCTATACGTATGTATGTGAGAACATGCATGTATATAATAATGAATGCATGGATGGATGGATTATTTACCAACGAGCTGTTTTAAATTTACTTTAATCTAGAATATAAATGTAACGTACTTATATTCCTTTCAAACATTAATATACCGTTTTTATATTCACTATTATAATGAAGCAACCGTTTAAATACTACAAATAATTAAATTGTAATTTAGTTTACCATTATTGCATGCAATTATGACGTACAAGTTTTTTGGCAATCATACAAACATGCTTTTTAAAGGATAACTAACAACTATATGTTTAAAGTGACATTGATTATGAAAAATGTTAATTTCTATAACAATACTATCCTGAGAAATATGTTTGATATATACAAGAACGAAAATACGAATGTTTATATATATACAAGATGTTATTTAGCCTCTGTTAATAAAAAATATGGCAGCCTATGTGAGAGATTTATAATTTAAATGAATTATAACTGTTTCATAGTCTTGTAATTGGAAGGATATCAACAATATATCTTTATGCAATTTAGCAAATATTGTAACTGCAGGGAAAGTATATCTATGCTATTTTATTCATGGATCAGATTTAATACCAAGAACGTCCCAATTTACGGGACAATTTACAATTTATTTATTTGAAATAAAAACGAGCTAAATATTGTTTTCATAGTAACAAAATACCTGTCTAAATATGCGGTTATATTGTTATCTAAAAATCTTCATAAGTACATTGAGTAATAAAGTTATTTATTTCATAATACCAATATCAATTTCATACAATATCAGTAACAAATACTGTTTTTAATTGGTAGCTTCAAACTAGGAATAACAAAACTCGCAGTAGAGTATTGCGAATTGAGTTGTTCTCAGATTCTAAAGTACAGTCGTATCTCCCTTTTCAATATTTCAATACAGTGTAAAAGAGAGAACATTATATTAACTCTGACTGATGAATAGAGTATAGGTTTACAATCCAACGTGAAGTTTAAAGTATACCGATATTACAAATTTAGATTGAACATAATAAATCTATGTTTTGCGCAAATGAGGCGAATTTTACACTTTACAAAATTCACAAAAAGAGAAAAACTGTTAATATATAATATTTTCTACTACAAACATGAGAAATGCTATAAGTCCGAAGGAGATTGTCCGCAGATACTACGAGTAATAAAATAATAAAACGAATGGTACCTTTTAGAATTTAGAATGTAAGTTTTAAATTGTTTGTGTGGTTAGCTTATTTAACACCGCTGTAAAAAAAATTGAATGTTTTTTTTTGTCCGTTTATAACTTCTCAAAATTGTCTCCTTTACATATACCACCATATACGTAAACTGTGTACAGAAATTTTTCATTGCGTTGCTGAAGAAAATTCAGAACAATATATCATCATATAGTCAATTTTATGAAACACGTTCTGACATATTAAAGATTTTGACTGAGTAATTTCTTTTAATTTTTAAAATTGTTAAAAGTTTTACGAGGTTTTAAATCGATATCATTATATGAATCCAGTAAAAATTGATTAAAATTTTAAAATATTAATTTGTTTCTAGTAGAAAGAGCATAACGGGTTATAATACAATTTCAATATAACCCCAGACGCTTACTTAATTAGAAAAACGTACAGCACACACAAATTACACATAGAATTCAATATTAACATAACGCAACTAGCGATTGAAATACTATTTTTAAGTATTAACCATAACAGGTATAAAAACATAGTATATTTAATAATGAGAGCACAACCTCCAGTTTAAAAATGACAAAATGAGACACGATATGAATATAAAAAAAATTACTACAGAATTAGTTTCATAAAACCTATGGCTAGTTCTTAAATAAGTATGTAATAATGACAATAATAATGGGCAAGTAAGATGAAAGTCGATAAAAACTGACGATATTTTCTTATACATTTCGCTTGAAAAACGTTTTTATTAACTCGCTTTCTTTTCTGTGTATGTGCTACAAATTTTGTAATAGATTTTAAACTAACTTACCGATGAGCTAGAATCTTGAAGCTAGTAACACGATGCAAACGAGATATTTACTCGCCTTCTCGTTTATCCGTTCCGAAATTAATCTTGCAATCAATTTTAAAGAAACTTGTATATCGAGCCTTTTTAGAAAAAAACATGTTAGTGACAATTTGCATTTTTTGCAGGAGAGTTTTTTCATTCCTAAGTAAAAAGTATTTATGATATCTTCATAAAAAATATGACTTGTAGTTCATAATTCACTACAGATCTATTAAAATAGTGGTTATTAACATAATTCTTCTAATTTATAAAGATCATTTTTACAAAGACACCGTAAGTTTTTTTTAGATTTTGGGTGCTTACGATGTTTGTCCTGAAGAGGCTCGATATGTTTTTGTCCTGATATTTTTAATATTTTTCGAATCGATTACAAAATTTTTACACACAAGACTGAAATTTTGGATTTAGAAGTAATTGATGGTATCGTAGATAGTTTCTAAAAAGCTAGCTTCAATGATTTCATAAAATATAAGTTAATAAAAAGTTTAGCATCTAAGCGCTATAATTATGCCATAGTCTCACCTAGGAATTGGTAATGTATAGATTTAAAATAAGTATAAATCACAAGCACCATTTCATAAAATAAAATCTTTGGGTTTTTAATTGGCAAGTTAAAGGAACAAACTCGGGAATATCTTTACTTGCGTGCGCGCAGCGTCCAGTGTGCGTATACGAGCATCTCGTAAGAAATAAACTACCATATTTAGAGTATTACTGGTTAATATCTTGTTTATACCACGTGGTTAATACCTGGTATATATCAGGTGTTTAATACCAGGTTTATAGCAGGGGTTTAATACCTGGTGTATACCAGGTGATTAATACCAGGTGGTTAATACCTAGTTTATACAAGATGCTTAACATCTAGTTAGTAACAAGGTGGTTAATACTCGGTTTCAAACTTCGGTTTCGGTAAAAAAATATGTTAAATGCTGTTTTTTTATTTTCGCAGAATCTTGTTCTGCACCCCTGCGTATTTTTTATTATATATAAAATACAACTTTGGAAGTATTATATGGTCTGTACTATTTTCTGTTTACATGTACTACATTTAATAACGAATAACTTAATTCAACAATATATTGGAAACATCTGAAATTATAATGAATTTTAAAACAATAAACGTAATTTATATAACTGTTTTTAGATTCACGCTTTTGTTTGGAAATCGAACTCAAATATTTCGCACCCGTGCGCGCCGTTTTAGGATTTCCCTGAACAAACTTAACAAAAAAACATACAAACTAAATCAGACCTTACACTAATGTACAAGTTCATAAAGACTATAAAATATAATCATAATGAGTATTTCTGAATCATAAAGTATTTAATTTAATTTAATATACACCGGAATTGAATTACGGTGGTGTGGCGATGGCTCGATCAACCCTTCATAATGTTAATATTAATTTAGAGAGAAGCAAAGTGAGCAGACATTGAGATCATTTCACTTAATAATGTCATCGTCGTGCAATTGCAAATCAGTTATTAAGGTTAATATTGTCACTAATATTTTTATTAAATATGATTAAGATTTAAATGCCTTGAGTGAGAGAATTTTCTAGAACAATGTCGAATTCGTCGAGCGGTTCCAGTATCTGTCTGAGAAAGGTGAGGAGACCGCGTTTACGCAAAAAGCTCTGTTCTTCATACATTTCTGCGGTCACACGAGTCATCGACATCGGCACCAGCATTCGGTGAAGCCAGTGTTCTCTATAAATAAACATTACCAATGTCTGATTATAGGACAAAACAGAGAATTCGTTTTTGTGAATTATAATTATATATATAATACACAAGCTGTGTCCGCGATATCGTTCGCGTGGAACTAAAAATGATGTAATCAGTTTTGTTACTATTTTCGATACAGCTTTGCTACTATTGCAGTGATAGCGTAATATTAAATAGCCTAACGCCTTCTTCAATTATTGATCTATTAAATACAAAAATATTTTTTAAAACGCGATTGGTAGTTTCTAAGATTTGCGAGTTCAAACAAACAAACTTTACGCTTTATAATATTAATAATATAGATTATAATTGATAATAACTGGATACTTGGATTAACAAGAAAATTTGATTTTATGTTTCACAAACCAGACAACACTCCGACATCAGGACACACAGGTTTCAGAATAATAATATAAAACCCGGTTTGACTAAAAAAGTGATCAATGTATAAATATCTATATATTATTATAAAGCGGAAAAGTTGGGTGGTTTGTTTGAACGTGCTAATTTAGTCCCCAGACCAGAGGTCGGAAACCTTTTGAGTCGGATGAGTTAAAAATGACAATGTACAAAATTTCAAAGTATTTAAAGAGCTACAAAATTGTTTCTTGCCAACATATATAATATACAATAATATATAATAAATAAAGTATTTCGATAAAAAAAGTAATCTATTTATTAAAAAAAAACTATTTATTAGTATTTAGGCGTTTACGGCATATCTAAGAAGTGTTTATCCATAGCAAATTAGATAATAATAGATCCAGAATGTTTTAATTTTTTTTTTTACAAAATAAATAATCTTTGCGTATGGAACTAAAGAGTCGTAGCTTCACATCCAAAAAGCAGCTTTTCTATTTGATAGCGCAATCATTGACAAATAATTTAGGCCATTAAACATCACACTACCACCAACAGGAGCAAATCTATATTGAAAAAAGTTACAAAAATGATTAAATAATGTTTAGTTCCACGCGAAAGAAGTCACGGGCACAGCTAGTATTTAATACTATTAAATAACCAATTCCTATATATATATAATTACAATTGGTCTTCCAAAATCTATTGTAATGATACGAATGAAATTTTGATAAGGTTTTTCTTGCCGTACTTATTTAAATAAGTAAGTGTTTTTTGCACAAATATTACCTTAAACTGAGGCATATAAACAGTTGGAATTTGCCGTCCTTTCCGAGTGTACGTCCAACAGAGTTTATCTCGTCCATCAGATGACAGTAACACCGCCAGATAGCTCGGTGCTCTTGATCCTGCCTGCAGTTGTACGACATTCCGCAACTTTTATTATTCTGAGTTATGGGTTCGTCGCATAAACTCATCTTGAATTCATCTTTCACCCTGGCTGTCGAGATATTGAAAGTTTATTTATTTTTTCAAGAAATTCAACAGCATTTTTTTAAGTCTGGTGTCCACGATAAATGTAATCGTTGTATTGGGCCTGAGATTTCTGATAAGATCGTGATGAAACATGACAAAAGGACATTTAGTTTTGGCCACTCATAATGAAAATATCCCACCCAACAACTATGAGTGTGTTACTGCAGCTGTACCTATCACTTAACATCAAAAGAGGTGGCGGCCAAACATTAAACCTACTATTAAAAAAAGTAATAAGTTTTATTAGATAAAGAGTAAACATAATGAGTATTAAATTTACTTTGTTTCAGTTCAATTAATTTAATGTACAATTAATATCTATGAAATTGAACAACAATGGTATATGAAACGAAGATTATTTTAGGTAATTCGACGTTTGTATGCATCGATGATCCAATATTTTATAGGCTTGGGCAATGTCAAGACACAAAAATTGCGTCTCACTCGATTGCTGCCACCACATACCAGGTGTAACATCCGACATAGTTGTATAGTCAAATATGTCGCATTTCAAAATCAGCCAGATGTATAACCAAGAATCAAGTGGGGTGGTAGGAATCTGTAAACAACTGGGTTCCAACCACCATACACAAGGTGATAAACCTTAAATAACTCTCTTATAGATTGTCACGTTTTAGCAGATGCCAATATATATTTAGCTGTTCAGAGGTTTGCAAGCTGGCATAGCAGCAAGAGTATCTGGTAGATTGTTTATTTCTCGGCAGTCGACATTTTTGTAGGGTTGACATTGGAATCGGTTGTTATGTGGCCCAACCTGGAGAACACGTTAAACCTGTGGAGGGATCGGCTCTCAAGTGCAACTACAGGAATACATATACAAGTATTTTGCGGCAGATTTTCAACTTGAGGGTGATAGTTACCCAGGCGGGCATTAGAAAATGCACTACAACTATGCAAGTTTCATCACGATGTTTTCCTTCACCGAAAGCTCAAGGTCATTGCAGGGATTCAAACTTGCGTTTTTTGTCGCCGCGTCCGTGCACGCTACCACTTAGCTATCATCGCTTCAGCCTAGTTAGATTCTAGCACTAAGACAAATATAACACTTTATAAATGTGTTCTTTAAATCATCGGCACTGAACATCTTTATTATAGAAACACAAGTTGACTAAATTATTGAATGATTAAGACATGTAACAATGACCCAAGCATTAGTTTTTGTAAGCTTTTGATGATATTATTAGAGAATAATTTACCAAAGTAATCCCAAATGAATAGGTTTTTTCCAAATAAGCGCGCAGACTTGAATCCGCATAGAAATGCTTGTTCTAAACATTTGACTAGCCCGTTTTCGCCGCATAATAAAACACTCAGTGAATTTGCGTCTTTATCCCTCTTCGACTGGTAGTGCCATTTCACAATCGCATTCACGCAGTCACCTGTATTATTTCATATAATATATCAGTCATATAGAGGCAAACTTTTTAATCTCATTTAATTTTACTTTTAAGTTAAATAGGCAAAATAATTATGTAGAATTAAGTCTTTGTTTAGCCTATTTAACTCCAAAGAGTTAAAAAATAAGCTTTATTATTTAATTTAAACAGAAAGAATGTAAAAACACCTTTCATTTTAAGCTTTTTACAATTTTACCGTTACTGTTCAGAGTCCTTAGCAAAATGCGTAATTATATGTGGTACAGCTCCTGTATTTAGAATGCTATATTCAAATTGGTTTCAATTTACAATTTTACTATATGGATGAATCAACTTTTTTAACCATTTCTTTCGTCTCCTTACCACCAATGCTCTAAAAATCTACCATAAATAAAATATACTAGCAAGGGTTTAGGATATTTAAAAAATTAGATCTAAATATTGTTCTCGGTACATTATAAATTATGTTAATTTAAATATCTAGCAATTTCCATGTATCGTAACACAGTTAATAAAATATCTTCCATACAAATAAATAATTTTCGTAAATATAGTTGATGATATATTCGTTGCAGTAACTTTAATCAATGATATAAGAAACTGATTTTAACTTTTGTTTACAAAAATATTAGCCGCATTCTAATTAGCCATTAGCATTTAACCATACATATTTTTGAATATTTATTACCATTTAAATTGCTTAATAAAATAGAGTTACAAACTATTCCATGTTTGATACTCTGTATTCTTTGTTTCAAACGGTCAAAATGGCTTCGAATGACCCTGATTGAGGTTTATGTATGTTTTGAGAAACATCGCTATTTATGTGACTCTGTAGTATAATTAAAGATTTTAGTCTTATTTTTCCATAAGCTTTAATAGAAGTGACTCGTACTATATTAACAAAATATAATAAATAAAAATTTTGCAACGATTTACAACATTAGGTAAAATATTCCGTCTGATATTTTCTTCTCAAATGAATGTCTTTAAAGTTTATTCGTCCATATATAAGTATATTGCTTAGTTTAAACGACAGGAAGTTCATCGAAGCGACGTGCAGTTAGTACCTTTGGTCCAACCAGTTGTGATGCACTGACCCCATTATTAACCATTAAACTGTTTATTTATAAATTGCTAATATACAAAACCATTATGTATATTCACATAATAAATATACAGTCTAAACTTCATTTAAAGCCACTCAATTTAACGACAATCTCTCTAAAAATTGAAATTACTTGACTTGGTAGATTTACTTGTCCATACAATGAAACGCTTTGTGTAATTTTAAATAACAACAACAATACGTAATTATGAAGGAATAAAGAGCACTTTCCAAGTTGCCGTAATAAAAAGTGGCTGTGTACTTTCTTTTGTCAATTTAACGATAGCTCCCAAAAACACCGTTAAATGCTAAGTCCCTTAAGTGTCACTATATAGAGTTTACACTGTAGATATCGCATCTCCACTTAAATAGTGTCACAACTCAGAAAATATAAAAATAATTTCAATTGTGCTATTAGATTTGCAGGACATTAAAAAATGCGATTTTGTAGCTCATAGTAAGTTATTAACTTGTTGAAAACAATTTTGTTATAAATTAAACTATGAAACATATAACATAAGAGTAGCATACATTTTCAATAACTTCTAGATTGATCATGTAAACAATTAAATGTGTAATGTTATAGATAAACTAAACTGATAATTATAACAATCATTATTTTATTTACGTATAATGTATCATTAGTTGATATGATATTCCTCTTTAGACTAATTTTTTGACTAGGATTAGCAATTCATAATGTCTTAGTAGTATGTGTTGGGCCTGGAGTCGTATTAAAAAAAAACTACATTTCGGTATGTGCTTGAAAGGAACGTGTTTAATACAAATCATCATTTCGTAAACTCACATTTACATCTACAATTGCCAATGATATGGTTTCCATATTCCCAAAAAGGCCATGAATGTTACATTGTTACGCTTGGTTCACATTACTCCACGTGAAATCGTCTTAAGGACAGATAACTGTAAAAGAAAATCGAGACCATTTTCCGATCTCTGGCAAGTCAGGAGGAAATATAGAGCCGCCGTGAGCGTTTTATTTATTTTTTTATCTCTACTTTATGCATGCAATGGTGTATATAATGACATAGGCATCCTCTAAGAGTCAACTTTAAGGTGATGCAGAGATAAAATTGGTAGATGTAATACAAAAAACAAATAAACGATATAAAAAACTACTACAATACTAAGACTGCTTGTAATAAACATATAAAAATGTATAAGGAGATAAAATAATACACTATTTCACTATATACATAAATACCAAAATAATAAACACGCATGAATAAAGGAATTTCGTGATTATTAAAGCATTTACGCGGGGAAAAGATTGAAGATGTCAAAATATTTTTGCATATTCTTAAAATTGACACTAAATCTGCGCTCATGCAGTAAGCTAGAGATCGATCGCTACAGGTTGTTGAGGAGTCCAAAAACCGGGATTTTGGAGAGAAGACCACGGTGCCAGACCCAGTTGAAAGCTTTGGCTATATCTAAACCCACATAGCCAGACCCTCGCCGTGCTTGTCAATTGCTTCCCGCCAGCAGTGTAATATTATATTACATTAATACTTAAAAGCTGAATCGATTGAAAAAGTTTTATTTTCCTAGGACTGCCTCAAAAATCACTGCCAAAAAATGACGGTTTTTTGTGTCGTTTTTCATCGTTACACTTGTTTCGGTTTAGCCCCTCCATCCGCAAACAAATCAAAACGATAAAATGTGATAAGGAACTCCGTTCGGAAAATACTGACTTTATAGGTATAGAAAGATAAAAAAGTTTAAGAACCGACCAATCATATGTTGTATGGTTGACGTGGAGAGATGCGTGGTCGTGGGTGTTTGCGGCTGCATGTGCGGAGCGAGCGCGGTGTGCGCGGCGTGCGCGGGCGTGCGCGGCGTGTGCTCCGCGGTGCGCACGCGCGCCGCCACCAGCAGCCGCTCCGTGGACCCGTCGTCCACACCCGTGCCCAACCAACGGTTACACGGGAACCTACATAGAGTTTTAGCTTATCTCAAAGACTTTTTTCTCATGTTTAAGCACTAATATTAGCTGTGCCTGTGACACCATTCGCATGGAACTAAAAATTATTTTATCATTTTTATTCCGACTGGCATGGGACGCACGCACCCCGTATTATTTTAGTACTAATCGCCATAGTAACATTGTATATATGTGAAATTATAAAAGTATCTATCACACAGAGACTTTCTATTTAACTCGTGACACCCCAGGTAATAAGGCAACCACCTAAGATATCAATAATAATTATTGCTTTTATAATGCTTTCTCTAATGCTCGCCCGGCTATCTACCAGCCTGAAATTTAAAATCTGCCACCAAGTATCTATAGGTACCTTCCGGGAGTAGCATTTGAAAGCCAGTCCCTCTACTAGGTTATGCGTGGTATCCTGGTCCACAGCATAACTTAACATCAGGTGATATAGTTGCCATAACAATATAGAAAAAAGTATAAAAAACCTAGCTAAAAATGCTAACTACATTCTCGAAAGTTGCAATCCAGCAACTGCCCAAGTCATGATTCAGCCACTTTCGACACCCTTGTGCTGGTTGCATTTCGGCGAAGTGCTTTCTGTAAGACCTTCCATTAAACAACGTAGACAGTTTGAAAAAAAAACGCAATTTTACATAATAATTTCCTACATATATTCTTTTTTTGTTGTGGTAATTATTGTCAGAAGGTTCTTATGAAAGAAAAAATTAAGGAAATTGACTGGAAAGCTAGTACTTGACATTTTATACCTAACAACAAAATGTTTCAGCATAAATAAGAGCGTCTAAAATGTAGATTTTATCTCAATAGCGGCAGGGTTGTAGCATGTAGGAACACCGCATTAACGGACGTGAATACGAATCCCTACAATGAACCTAAGCTTTTGTTAAAGGAAAATATGGCGATAACACCGATGAAACTTTGGTTGTTTTCTAGGCCTAAAATTGAAAACCTACTAACTAAATTACAAACTCTACTATACTATGCATTTTCGTCCTCGTTTTTAGATTGTACTATGCCGACCATCAGATATACAGGTGTTATGCGAATCGAACCCGGCACTTGGTCTATTGAACCGGTAAATTCGAATGAATGCGGCTAGACTAGCACAGCAATAAAATAGTAGGACAAGTTAGGTATTTGGATAACTGTTGTACATAGGTATTGATGTGACCGTTATCACGTAACGCGTGGACGGGCGAGCGTAGGGGTGGACCGAACCACACGTGACGCAAGTGCAGTGTGTACATTGACCATCATCAACTGTTTGTATTATATTTCTGATATTTTTTTATTAGTGAATCGATGTATTTTTTATGAAATTCTTATTTCATTTAGTTTTACTAACATGATAAAATGTGTATAATGCAAAAAAAAAAAACGTTTTTAGCAAAACATTTTTTTTTCGTTGGGATCGATTTTTTTTCTGTTCTCTCATCAAATGTATCATTAGTACTATCATCTGTCTTTGTTTTCGAGAGCGGATATCTAACACGCTGTATATAGTGCAGTAATTTTGCTATATCAATAAAATAAAACAAGTTCCAGTTACTTACGTGTAAGTGTGCCCTGTGACTTCATTCCTTACGTAGACTTGATCAAGCAACCATCGCGGCGATAACCCGGAATTGTCATGTCCTATACGCAATGTTGATAGAATACCCAAGTTTTTGTGCTGAAATTCACATTCTTAATTAATAAAAGAAAGAGGAACAATGATCTTGTAACACTGATTACAAAATAAATAAAAGGCTTACGTGAAAGACAAATTCGTTTGTATTCCGCGGCATAGGTATTTTCGGTGTCGACTCCCCGTTTGCTCCGGATATTGATATCCAACAGTTGGCGGTGGTTTGACTCGCTTTACGAGATGGCACAATCAGTACTCGATATGGCAATTCTGGAAATGAAATTATTTGCTAATATTAGTCTCTTAGATTTATTATATATACGAATACAGGGGTGTTCAAAGGTGTGAGTAGCTAGAAATATAATGTGGTACATAGTATGTGAATGTTGATATGAAAGCAGATAGGGGAGTATAAATGGAAAACATAGTATCACCCCGACTTAAGTAAGAAAGTGATCAAGAAATAAAAACGAAATGTTTCAAAGAATATATATATATATAGGTAAAAGATATTAACTTATTTATATAATTAGCTTTTATGTTATTTTTGGTGATTGAAAGAGTCTCATTCCACTTCATACATATTTGATTTACATCAGTTTTTGTTACGGTATTACACATCCATGCAGAATTAAATAACATCCTTGATTTCGTTATTAATAATCAGAGTAATTTATATATAAAAAAATATTTTAAGGCATTTTAATACATTTCTCTCCTCAGCTTGTCAACCGATTTTCTTTACTTTTGTTAGTAACTGTTAACGAGGTTTAGCGTTAACAATTACAAAAAATGGAAACAGTGTCTGTATTCCTGTATTAACAAAAAATACCTCGGAATTTTAATAATAATATTCGTTGAATTTTCATTACTTGGCAAACAGCAGTATAATTGGATTTGTACCAGAGGATTTCACTTGATTTGGGGTTTTACGTAAATTATAAATGTGGTAAAGTGTAACAAATATAGTAATAATAATGATTAAATATACTCACTAGTAGTCGGGTAAGTGTTTGTGAAACAGAAATAATCAACAGCATTCAGAGTCAGTAGATGATATAAAAATTGCTCCCTTTCTTCCTCACAACGTAGGAAAGCAGTTCTTTTATATTGGGAGCGTAATAACGTAGTATCGGCTAATAATTCTCTGAGATGCTTTGATAAGAGTTTTTTCTCTAGAGATAATCTCACCCAAGCGCGAGCGTATCCGATTTCAGTTTTTATGTCGGTCATGGCTTGAACGTTTCTAAAATTAAGAAATACATTATTTTTTCTTACTTAAAAATAATTGCACTTAAAATGTAATTTGCGTCACTATTCGTCACTAGTTACGTAAAAATCATTTTCTGTATCGATAGTATTAGCATTTTATTGGGACACTTTGTTTTTTTATGAACACTTGATTTTTTTTTATATGGAAGATACATGGTGTGTTTCACAGTTGGCCATCTAAGTCCAAGCTAAGCAAAGCTTGTATTATGCTAACTAAACAGCTGATATACTATACGTATAAACTATATAGATATATAAACACTTAGGTGGCAGTTATGAATATTACCCAAATAAGTCATGGACGGCAGTCGAATTTACGACATCTTAACTCCATATTAGGATATGCTACAACTGCGTCATGAGGACTAAATTAATTAATGCACTATCTATATCTTTATATATGGAAGTGACGTAACGTGAAGTAAAATAACGGTACTATATCTTTTAGCTCAGTACGCCACAAATATTATGCCGAATTATGATTATCAAAGGTTGTGACCCTAACCTGTAGGCCTCTCGGGTCCAGGATATACCATAAGCTGAACGTGGCAAACCAATAGATTGTCACTATGACTGGATTATCGCCATGTATATTGTGGTACCGACTCAGTTAAGTACCTGACCTTCTTCGCTTAAGTACCATATATACATACACCGATTAGTCCCAAAACGTGACCCGCCTAAGCCTGTAATTATAACGTGTATGGTGATTGCGTATTGTCTTGTCTTAACACCTGATAACCCACACTGGAACAATTTGAAGCGATTGCACACCGAGTCGATGGACGTAGGGTCGAATCGCTGCAATGAGCTTGAGCTTTCGGTGAAGGAAAATATCGTGATGAAATCATAATATGGTGATAGGGCTTTTTCTAAAACCCGCCTGGGTAGCTAACAGCTTCAAGTTGAAAATCTGAACCCTAATACCTATAGGTGTGTTCTGGTAGTTGTATTTGAGAGCCCGTACCTCCATTAGGCTTAGCGTGACTACTATTTTGCGCCACAATGTCAATGAACACCAGGTGAGATTGTAGTTATAACGCTGAACCTATAAACAATATCCTTATTCTTACTAATATTATAAATGCGAAAATGAATTTGTTTGTTTGTTATTGTTGTTTGTTGTAATGAACTTTGGACATGGTGATAGGCTACTGCTTTTCGCAAAATAAACTTTGTATGAAATTTTTATTGCGTCATCCGATATGAAAAAAACAATATTAACGTGAGCAGAGCCGCGGGTAAAAGCTAGTAAAAATAATTATAGAACTGCATAATAAAACCTTACCTCATATCAAAAGTGAGGCTTTCAGGTAATGGACGCAAAGGATTCTGGTGTTGTGCCTTTCGCTCCAGGGTTCCAGAGTTACTTAACCGATCACGTGAACTATCTCGAGATCCACCGCGGGAACTGTCCCTGGAGCGATTGTTGCTACTAGAACTCTGTTGCGCCTCTACTTCAGCACCGACTGACGATAAATCTAGGAAGCATTATTTAGTAAATTATCACGTCGATTATTGAAAAACTTGACCTTTGTTCTAAACTTATAGCATTTTTTTATAGTTAGGGTTTAGCGTTATGGCCATAATCTCACCTGATCTTAAGTGACGATACGGCCCAAGTTGGCTGACACATTAAACCTGTGGAGGAACTGGCTCTAAAGTGCAACTGCTGGAGCAAACTTATTGGTATTTGGCGGCAGATTTTCAACTTAAGGGTGGTTGCTAGCCAGGTGAGCATTAGAAAAAGCCATACCAACATGCTATAGTTTCCTCACGATGTTCTTCTTCACCGAAAGCTCAAGCCCATTATAGGTGGATTCGAACTCACGTCCCTTGCCGCGCAGTGGTACAGACTACCACTGAGCTATCATCGCTATAAAAACAAGTAATTTTTTTTCAATATAACAAACATTTAGACTTACAGTCATTGATAGGTTTGATAGAATAAAACGTAACAATCCTTTCGAATATTATAAATGCAAAGGTGTTTGTTATTTTTTCTATTTGTTATGCTTTCACGCCTAAACCGCTGAATCGGTTATGATAAATTTTGGTATAGAGATAGATGGTAACCTGGAGACGGGGATAGGTTACTTTTTCCGGCGAACAAATTCTTGGAAGTGATGTAAAGAGAGGGATAAACTTTGTATGAAACTTTTTATTGCATCATCCGATTCGTTTGACACAATCAATATTAACGCGAGGGAAGCCGCAGGTAGAAGTTAGTAAAAATAAACCTCACTTACAGTCAAGACGCTTCCGTAACACACACCAAGCCAACGCTGCATGATACGATATCAATGAAATAACATTAAAATTATATCAAAATACTAAATGAAATGCGGAGTTTGCGGTGTGGTAATAACAATTGGGTCTGACATGATTGCGACTACCACATACCAAGTATAATGCTTAGAGCAGTGGCACGTTTGGGTGACTCGCGTTCCAGCATCAGCCTGTATATATCCAGAAATCAAGTAGGTGGTAATGATTTCTACCCGATTCAGTCGTGATCCGTAATAAACTCATTACAGTGGCTTAATTTTAATTCGTCGTATTTCGGGACCAGCCAGCGTATATCAAGTTGCTTAGAGGCTCGCAGGCCCTCTTTGCATTGTGTTTACCATCAAGTACGTAAAATAGTAACTCGTTATCACAGAGGTGTATATAATTATGTACATAAGTACGGATTACGACTTTTCCGAATATAGAAGGTTATTATAGGTGAAAGTTTGTTGACGATTCAACATCGACACATAAAACATATAATTGAACTAATTACACTATTTCGTTTCTAGAGTACATCTCATGACTTATATAACCTCTCTTCGCGCCCTTGCCCTCCAGATCTTTGTCTGAATGTTTGCAACTCAGTTAACGGAGGGTATATTTCATTTATAAACTAAAAAGTTGTGACATTTTAAGCTAATGAAAATGTCACTTTAATGACAAATCTGATAGGCTATAATTAATCCACTATAACTTTTACTTACGGCTGTGCTGTCGGTGTCCTAACGTATCCATAATGCAGTAGGAAATGTAAGTTATCAGTGTGCTCATAATAAGACATAATTAAGCACCTTAGAATTTATTTGCCATTTTTATTCTTTATAAGTTACGGCTACAATGTCACTTGATATATTATTGTGTATAGTAAAGTCTAATTTTAACATTTACCTGGTGTAAGATAGTTGGGATCGATGGGCTTAGTAGAATTACTGCATTGCTCCAATTCCTGATAGTTAATAAGATGCATCCAAAGTGCTGACTTCCCCATTTTATGTTGTAAACCATGAGACCATAATCTTTCAAGTAGGTCACATAACGATGCTATCATTGTACTCTCTTCGACACCAGTTATTGATACTTCACATCCCAATCCTAAATCGGATTCTTCCGTACCCATCTTCTCGACAAGCATTCTTTTGGTTTTGCTTTTACATTCCTATAGACAAAAAACAAATCTAGTGCACTTGGTAAATGCCATTCTTATATATTGGTAAAACACCATTGTACAGTGTGCAAATAAAAAACTACGGACAGTTCATGCCATCCTACTTTATAAGTGTGAAGAAGTGTGTATAATTTGTTCTGACATTTTCAACATTCATCGTACCATATTTCCGACAATTTACACAAAACTTAATAAATTGTACACCTAAACTTTCCTCATTAATCAGTTGGATCATTCGTAAAAGCTATATGACAATCCGCTCTCTAGTTTTTGAATTATCGCATTCAGACAGACATACAAACGTGGAGATATGTCTAATTTGTGTAGGTAAATAAACACATACTTTTTATTATTATTACCTAATTCATATAGAAAAACATAATAAGCTATCTAGCTAGCAGTGGCGAAGGGTGGAAGTTTCAAAAAGAGTAGCTGGAGAAAAAAAAGTTCTTACCTAACAGAAAATCTGCTCTTCACCACCGTCACCGTTGTTTTCATGGCGATTAAATACCCATAAACCCAATAAAACCAAAGCATTTTATTCAGTTTACGACTGCCAGTCAACGTAGATATTTTTACTATAAAGACATATATAAAAAAGTTTAACAACCCGTCCCGCCTCTTTATCGATTGTCCTCTATCTTACAAACAAATTTACCGTTAACTTACACTCATTAGTTATTAATCACTAACCCCAGTTTATTCTATAACAATAAAACAATCACAAAACTTCAAAACCGAGTACGCATGTATGCTTCACGCAAACAAATGTATCACAGTTTTAAAATACAATCTAAAAAAAGAAAGAAAAGAAATACCTGTTAAAGTACTACAAATAGAATTTTAAATTTAGATATATGAAACAATCATCCTTTCTCGCTTCCTCTTTTAAAATGCACACACCTCTATCACTATCATAAGCAGGAGATTTGCGAGTTATATAGGTCAAAGTTATCTGACCTCTTAGAGCTGTGCAAATTCGTATTCGCTGTTGGGTCAGATTAAATTGGTGGCTTCTTAGGTGAGAGAAGACAAACTTTGTTCTGTTCCTAAGGAAATAAAAATGGACGGAATGCTATGCGATAAGCCGTAAATTCACGGCTTATAACTTCGAATTACATACAATTGATTTTGAACATTATGTTGAATGCATGACAAAGGAAAATAATTAATGACCTTTGGCCAACATATGGCACTAAGTACTTACGTTATATGCCAATTTCTAAAGGGAAGCCGACGGGAATCGGCGTGTATTAAGTCTTCGGCACTGCTAGCTAGCATACCTATCTAATAGTTTTCTATCTGCTAATGAAAATGCTATCTGAATCAGTTTAGCCGTTCTGGAGATAAAATCCAATAAAAGAAAAACAAAAAACACATTCCTGATTCTAACGCTTAGAGACTTCAAGTTCAAGAAAATCACTTCAAGTTTAATGATTTAACAGCTGACCATTTTATCAAATGAACTAATGTAGGCAAGTAAATTAATCATATCTACATATATGTACCTAGTTAGATTGCACAGTAGAAGTTTAGGTATTTTTATGATCAAAGGAGTAAAGAACATTTATTACCTTAAGAAGTTTTTCAACGAATGTTCTGTTGTTTTGAGCTATAGCAGCAGGAGTTACTTCTGTCGATAACCTTCGGCTGATATCGCCAAGCAATAATTCCGGTGGGCAGTCCTTAACTTGCCATTTTGCATTTTTTATTCGCTTCAAACTGTTGGTTCTGTAATTAGAAATACCTTTTTAATGCTTATATACAAAGTATCATGTAAATAAATAGAAAAAAACGACACACAAAGGAAGCATTGCAAGCTGTCACACTCAGTAAAATATTCTAGCATTTTTATAAGTTGATAATCGTAATATAGGACAAGAAAATAAAGAATTTAAAGTAATGGGGAAAGTTTCTAGCTCAGTACAAGTGAATACGTCCACACGGATTTCACGTGATTTTTCATGCATACCTACTTCAGTCGCGAGGAAGTGTGATTTTCAATTTACATACATTACATCCCCTTCATCTTTCTCACGAGTTGTAGTAGAATAACTTATACATGCATGTTTATGTCGTATTCACCTGTGTTATAATTCGGATAAGGTTTACATTCAAAATACGAAACAATATATAAACATATTTATTATATTTTTATACTTTCGGGTACTCCACATAAACAAAGAATAATTTATGTAACATCGATTTAAAGTAATATAACAGCGTAACGTTTTGTATGTATTTTTAAAAGGACTGTAAATAAAAAGATCTATTAATGAATGGTATCAACATCACATTGACATATAGAAATACTTCTCATGCGATGCAAAAATAACGTGCACTCTTACATAATATCAAATTAAATCTATCACAACAATGACAACTTATCATAAATCATTCATTTTGCGAAAGAAAAAAATAATTAATCGCAAGATAAATTATAATATGCTATTTAATGTTATAATTTCGCATTCCATTATTATTAAACATTTCTACTATATAGAAAAATAAATCATAATTCGCTATAAGTGTTGTTAGTTCAATTGAGCATTACACTATCAGGTATTTGATTCTGTAAAACAAAAAAGTAAAATTTGTAAAATTGAACAACTATTATATAAAACATAAACTGGATTAGAACACCGGTAAAACTTTTTTTTTTTAATATTCGGCTGATCGTTCGGCCGTAATTTAATTTAATGTTAAGTGATGCTGTGACCCAAGATAGAAACACGGTAAGCCTAGCGACATAGCAAAAAGGTGTTTGGCGACAGATTTGCACCTTGAATGTGGTAGCTGGACAAATGGGTAATAGAAAATGATTTACCACTATTTTCTTTTTTCATCATGATATTTTATTATCGAAATCTTAGGCCCATCGCAGGTATTCGATTTCAAGTAGGTATAGATAGACGCAGTGTCTCGCCACCACTGAGACCATTATTGCTGCAGAGTTTTGATAAACCATCAACACTTATAAACAGCGACATTGATATTTATACTGTATTGCAAAAATACCATTTCATACACGATGTAAAATTAAAAAATGTCTACATCCTTTAACACTTACAACTTTGGGCCCAACATCATTTATTGGTTGGGTAACCTGTGACTTGATCTCATAAGCTCTAATTGAAATAAGTACACGAAATGGTTTAAAACGAATATAACTAATCTTTAGACGTTTCATTTCATATAGATTTGGGGTGTAGTCTTAGTAGCGATTCTTGTTATTACATTGTTTTTCAGAAACAAGACTCCATAAAATACACTGCTATCATACATGCTATTCTAAATTTCAGTTAATAGCATAAAACTACATTCTTACATCATGTTTAGGGTTGCCAAGCGTGAGGCTTTTTACGGTCAGCACTCCAGATTATATAAGGATTTTTATCCTAACACCAATTATGGAACATATCAATCCATAGTTACAAGCGTGTAATAACGAGCTACGAATAGCGCGAGGTCTGATCGATTGATTAGACTTGAAACATGTACCCGACATTTTTATTGTTCGAATGTCATTCTTTAAAAAAACCTATGTCTGGTTTAAAATGAAGTTTAGGTATTGAAAATAGATGTCCAGTTTATAGAATAAAATGTCCGACTCAATATAGTGGTCGTATCTGACTTTTGTACATATAGTAGCTGGCAACTCTAATCATGACAGGAGTATCAATAGAGGTTATGTACCTCGGAGGTAAAAATATTGCATATAAATGAGTTCTCAACTGAAATTCAAATTAGAGAATTAACATAATAATATTAAAGGTGTTAAACACCGTATAATTATAATTTTAACAATGAGCATGTTTAAACCGTATTGCGCTTTTTATTTATTTTTTACCAAAAGATTATTAAAAAATAACGAGATTCAAAAGCCAAATTTCAATTTGGTTTGAGATTCGTTAGTAAATATTTTATTAAAGTGATTTATCACATTATATTCAACTAATAATAAATACAACTATGTTATTGTAACTGTACTGTTAATTCACTATACATATAAATTCGAATAACATTTAGTTCAGGCTTAATTATGCGCATGCTTACAATTAAAGCGTCTATTAGATGCTATAAAATAATTAAGTAACATTTTCCAGTTAGCACCCCGAGTAATGTATAGAAACTACATATATGTGTTAATAAGTTAATCTGCTAAATCCGTTTCCAATTTTCATCAAATTTTCAGTCCCAAGTTTTGTACTCCGATTAAAAGTATAGCCTAGTATTTAATAAATAGTACAAAAATAACAAATAATATTAGTTTAATAATCAATAGCCTCGATCACCTTTGTAGAGAATAAAAAATTTAAGAAGTTTCACCGTCCTTTCAAATTCTTCAAAACGGATTTAGTAATTTAATATATTAGGTTGACGTATTATTATGACATTATTTATCTTGTTATTAAATAGTTTTAATTTCAATAATTGTTGAAAATAAACATTACTCGATGTACTCAATAATATGCGACGCATGCTTTTTATTATAAACTACATTCCTTAAATGAGATTTAAATTTGTATTTGCTTTTAGTAAATAATAACATGGAAGACGTATATCTTTGAAATAAGTAAATAAATTTTCTCATTCAAGGATAATAAGGTACGATTTGTGATATCATTCCTAGGGGTCGATTTAATCGTATGATATCAGAGGCCTGTGTACTGCAAAACTGGGTCATTAATTTGAATAATTAGTAAATCGGTAAATAAATGTGAGTGCCGGTATATCACACAAGAAAAAGCGTAGGAATACCGTTAAAACGATAACGGAATCATTAATGAGAACCGGTAAAACGATAATGGTAACTGAATTGAATACCGATAAATCGTTAATCGTAAATAAACATCACACGAAGTTTTTCTGGTACAAGTATTTTTTTTGTATACATTTTCTATTGGCTAACCACCGTTAACGACATATTCGTATTTGATTTTAACTAAGTTTTTAAATACACCGTATAGAAATTCGATAAATTAAACAGTCTTAACGATAACAGTTACAAAATTAAGTTCGTTCTAAACCGCTTACAAAATCCCGAATAATCACAGAAATTGTCAATATATTTTCCTGTTCTTTTAGGAATAAAACATTAAAATTTATAAAGCTGTCTCAGCATGTTTCAAAATAAATTAGGTCGATTATTCTTAATCAACTATCCCGTGATGGTATTGTGCATAGTTACGAAGATATTCTGTATACTAGTTGGTAAATTTGTCTTGCCGCTTTTGTGATCATGTCTACGGCAGAAAGGATTAATACCGGTTTTTTATAATTATATTTTTACAAACAAGAATTAACAAAATTTTGTAAACAAAAGAATAGGATAGCTTCATTGTTCAACGAATTATTTTTGATAGTTTTGACTGAAAACGTTGTAGTGTAAGATCATGGTTTTGTGTATAGGTTTTTAAAATACGTGACCGAAAACTTTACATTTTTAGACCCCCTCTACCTTTTTTCACGATATGTCACATTTTCTGCAACCACCCTATCAATATTACGTCACAAACAATAAACCCCCCTCCCGTACATGATATATGGCAATTAATAGCGGTACGCAAATTACAATATTTTGAAATATTTATTGCTTGCAATAATAAAACTTTAATAAATATCTGTATTAATATGTAAACTTTACAAAATTGATTTATAAGCTGTGAAGGTCACGTTTTCTCAGACCTCCCGGCCCCCGATGTCACATCTTGTCATGCTGGGGTTACCATTGTAGGGCTACGGCGAAAATTCGTGTTAACGCGATGAGTGTGGCCGGGTAGCGGGTAGATAGGACGAATACGATGTACTTTCGGGGCACTGTTGGTAAACTGGCGCATCAAAGGGATTTGTCGGGAAAATGTTCGCTTAGGTGGCTACACCTACGTCACTTGAGTGCCGTCCAGACTTTGCTGACAATCACAATTCGTCCCCCCTAATTTAGACAAGAACATGGTGTATGCCCGTATACGATGTTTTTGACGCGCCAACGCGCCACGAATCTTCGCCCGCTAATGTAACCCCAGCATCAGAACAAGCGGCCTCACCTCCCCCACGTATGTGCGTATTTTATGAACGGTTTGATAAGGGGGCATCCATTAATTACGTGAAGTGGTTTGGTAATTTTTCGTATACATTCTTCACACACTTCTCTCCCAATTGAGATGTCGTGACATTTTGGCAGAAACCCTCCCCCGTCCTCTATGAGATTTTTTAAAATGCAAACGTTTAATCTAAACAAGTTAATTTATGTTTGATTGCGTTGGCTTTCTTAAAAAAACATAGATTAATTTCTTGTCACAACAATGTCAATTTTTATCAAAATAAATGTTATTCTCAGTGTGACTCAGTTTTCTCGCTATATTGCACCGTATCTTGCCTAACAAAATTAAGTGATATCTGCCGAGGGCCGCCTCTGCCCCAAGTGAGATTGGGTGAGATTCGGCTCGACCCTCCCCCCTAATCACCTCACATAATTAATGGACGCCCCCTTATAGATTATTGTTTGCGGACGTGAATACATTTAGCCGGGCGTAGTAGAGTGGCATGGAGGCAGAGCGACGGCGGCGGGGGCGCACCTGGCGTCAGGCGCGGGCGGCGCGGCGAGCACGTGCGCGTCGAGTCGCGCGGGGAACGCGCGGTAGTAAGCGGCGCGGTGCGGAAGCCGCTCCGCCGGCGCACCCACCTCGAGCTCCGCTCCCCCCGCTCCCCCACTCGCCCCGCACCCGCCATGCGTCTGCGCCGTCCACACGCTGTACCCCCGCGTCGCGAGCCCGCCCTCTCCCAAGCGCCGTCTGAAACATCACCCGTCTTACTCTTCCCCTGCCCCTAATTATGCTCTATTCTTTATTCAACACCGACAACTTGAATATAATTCTAGTAATGTCACTTATTTTTAATCTAGTTGTGTCCGCCACTATGTTAATGTGAAACTATAAATTATTGGAAACCTCATACCGCGAAGCGGGTGAGCTAGTGTTCTATTCTCGATCCGTCAAGATCAAGCCATTTTTGCTCTTAAACTGCCTCTACTACAACCAATTAGCATATATATGATTGCAACAAATCATGCTAGCTAAAAATAAAAAATAATTAATAAAATAATAAATAATTTATAAAATAAAGCAAGGGTATTTGCTTGTTTTTTTATTAAACATTTTATGAATGGAATGCGGCATGAAAGTATTTATTTTCAAAACTTTTTAATAATTTTTGCCCGTTTTTATAACCTTTTTCAAAAAAGCTCTGCTCCTATTGGTAGTACCGTGATCTTAAATAATCTAAAACCTTCCTCAATGATTACTCTATCAATACAAAAGGATACTTTGAAATCCAACTTGAAATTCCTAAGATTAGTGCATTCAACAGACAAACTTTTGTGCTAGATTTCAAGTAATTATCGTAACAGATGATTAGCCATTTTGAAGAAACTGACTAGAGCCTTTGTTCTGCATTTTACTAAGAAGTTGAACAATGGCCACGGCATACTAGTGAGTGTAAAATAATATACAGACTCTTTGAATTATGTTTAAGAATTTCGTAATGTTTTCTATGATCGTTATAGAAATATTTTTTATTGTTTTAAAAATCTGAAAAGCAAAAATATTATTACATAACCCAATGTAACGAACAATTCATATTATTTTGCAAGGAATCTCTGTCGGATTGGTTTCGTAGACATCTCATTATATAAAACATGTTCCACGCTATTACAAAATTCAGTTTGACGTTGACTTATATACCAACTAATTAATTTTGATGTATCTCGAATTTCATGATTCTCGTTATCATTTTTAATTCACTTCGCTTCTGCATAATAACTGTCTATATCACGTAGTACTCTCAATTTTATAGTATAGAGTCTATATATATATATATATATATATATATATAAATAATATAAATTATAACAAACTAAGGTCCCACCCAAAACTCCAATTATACTTTAACAAACAACCAAGATCCTTAATGCGACACATCGCACATTTCCTGGAATAAAGCCTGATGGGGAAAACCTACACTAAGCCTAAGAATTCCTTGTTAAAATTAAATTTAAATTAAGAAGGTTGACAAATTATTTGTAATTTTAATTCAGTTTTAATTTTATCAACTTTCCAACGAACCACATTCACTGACTTAGTTCCACTTATGGGTTTATTTACACTCAAATTAAAGATCTAATACATAGAGGTTATAGAAACAGTTACTGTAATCTAAAACTACTCATGGAGTGTGTATAAAGATTGTGTTGAATAATGAAGTGCATGAAATTCCACAAAAAAAATTCTTTCTAATAATTATATCCTATAAAATAGCTTCAGTCTGTTTAAGAATATATATTTTGTATGCGAATGTAAATGAGCTATTTTATAAAAAGAAATAAAATCAAACACTATGTATGAGGTTTCAAATTTTTACAATAAACTTATTTATTAGATTCTATAATAGATTTTTATTTGTGTACTAATTTGTTAGTCAGACTTGATTTGAGACTATATGTTCGATTCAATACAATAGAATTTCGTATACAGCTTAACTTTTATCCCGAGAAGTGTGCGGCAAGTCAATTGCCTCATGCGAATTTAAGTTTGCATTTAAAAATCGATGTATTAACGTTTATAATGTAAGTCCAAAAAGCAAAACTTTTCATAACATCTTTACCTTCGAACTTGTACCTTGTTAACAGTTGCTTTCATGCATATTAATAAATATGAAATTTAACAAACCTCACAGCCTTTATTCGGTGTTCGAACGCTTGCAAATTAGCATCGTAATCGCCCCAGTTAGCCATAATCTTGTTGTCGATGAGAGTAGCGAACATTTGTGTTTCTAGGAACCGCGAAAGGAAGGGCCGATGACGTTGCGGTTGATCAGACAGGAACGATGCCTTGTCAAAATTTATCATGGATTCCCTCGCTGTTAACCAGGAATCACGATCCTACAATGCAGTTAAATTGTGTTGTCTAAATAAATACTTTGCTTATAACTTTAGTAGGATTTAGTAAAAAAAAAACTACTTATGAGAATAAAATCAGTCCTCTAAATAAGACTAATGTTTGCGCAATACACTGAAGTATTTCATTTTTCGCTTACTCAATTTTTATTTCATTTTATATTTCAAATTATATTCTTTGTTGTAGCGGATTTATTTATTTTGCCATTTCATAAGAAGATACTATATTTTTACTATTGACTGACGAAACGATAACGTGGTCGGATACCACGCGAAACGACGGTAGTTCGAATCTTAGTGAACTTTGGTAAAGGTAAACATTGTGATTACATTATAGCGTGGTTATAGAGCCTTTTCTAAAACTCATTGGTTAACTACCACCCTTAAATTGAATACCTGCCTCCAACCATATAGAAAATATAGAGCATATAGAAAATAGAAATTCGAGAGCCAGTCCAACCTGACAATAATTAAACATCACATGATACTGTGGCCAAAACCGAAACTTAAAAAGAATAAAAATACTAGACCTAATCGTAGAGCTGTTTCTCTTATTTCAGTGATTCTAGTAATCATCGCCTCAATTCTTATGCGATCAATTCGCCATAGGCTACATTTGTCTCTGTTTTGAAAATTAAGTTTTATTTTAAAATAGTTCTTACTTGTCGTCGCACTTTTTTTTGGGATTGCCAATCTATTACACTTGAAAATCAAGAAATTAAAACATAAACCAACTAAAGATACAAGATGACTTCACAATGTGTAGTTCGTTCATCAATACAACTTTTTACTGCAATTGCAACACTTTTACCACTGTATTGGAAGGTGTAATCTTTGTTTCATATTGTTATTGTGCTCCTGAAAATACTAGATGAGCCACTTTACTATAAAGCCATGTCATATTACTAAAAGACCAATAACAACTTTAGTGACACTAGAGACACGCACTTGCTACTTTGACCATACAATAAATACTGTAACTATAAATGTAAAAAATCATGAAATAATGACAAAATATTTGGTGGCCGGTCTAGACTGGATGCGAAAGGTCGAAGATCAGATCCAGTGGCAAGCAGTTGCAATTTGACGCAATGGACAGATACAAGCTGATGATGATAATAGTTGTAAAAATATGAAATTTTAACTATAATGCTCCACTAACCTGATCGGGCATGATCACGAAATTCTCAAACATAAGAAACATGTGAACAAATCTATTAAGAAAAGTTTCTCTAATCGCGCTGTTGAAACGTATGTCCTCGTTGTATTGGTCTTCATCGTTCAAAATTATCTTTTTAGTCGTGGGCATCACAGTTTCCGCATCTACGTCATCAATATTCACACCTGGTAGGGTCAAAATATTATTAATCTAAACAAAAGTTGAAATTATAGGCCTTCATTTATTTTGTTATCAATGATTTTTATGACTACCTTTGTATTCACATCAAGATTGTATGTTCTTAAAGTTACATGTTTATTTATTTGCAAGGTAGTAGTAGGATACAACAAATGACAGCTATACGCCAAATATAACAACTGTCAAAGTAACATACTGACATGTGTCACGTTCCGGGATCAGCTGGTTATATCAAGCCTTTTCAGGAAATTCAATGAATGTGAGGCTGAATCCCAGCAATGAGCTTTCGGTGAAGAAAAATATCGTGATGAAACCATAGCATAGTGGTAGAGTTTTTTTAAAGCCCGTCTAATAAACTGCTACTAACTACCCTAAAGTTGAAAATCTGCCGCCGCCAAATAACTATAGGTGTGTTCCGGTAGTTGCACTTAAGAGTCAGTCTTAGTTTAGCGTATTGACAATCTTGAGCCAAATTGTCACTTAACATCGGTAAGACTGTGACCATAACGCTAAAACCTATATAGTATAAAAAAGTCTTCCGCAAGACAAGACCGAGTTCTTAGTACGGAAGTTGTCTAAAAGGTAGGTTTTATATATTTAAGCAAATATACTTTCACACCAAATATACTACTAACATATGGCACGATTTTATTACATTGTACATATTTTATTTCTTGTAATGATATTTTGATGATCAGTAACTTTCATAATAAAACTTATTACACAAATTTAGAAAATATATTACATGAAATAATTATTTATATATCTGTATTAATATAATAAAACGGAAAAGTTATTTTGTTTGAACGTGCTAATCTTAAGAATTACCAGTCGGATTTCAAAAATTCTTTTCGTGTTTGATAGAGCAATCATTGAGGACCGCTTTAGGATATTTAATATCTAGCTGCCACAAATAGGAGCAAAATTGTATTAAAAAAAGTTACAGAAACAGGCAAATTTTATTAAATATTTTTTAGTTCCATGCCAACGAAGTTGCAGACACAGCTAGTATAGATGTGAAATATATCGTTACCAGTACGTTTGACGATGTCGACAATACGTTGCAAGGCTTCGAGGCGCAGAGGGGCGCGCCGTGTGGGTGAAGCGGGAGGGGACGCGTTTAGCGGCCGGCTCTCTTCCCACTCCAGCACGTCGTGGAACGAGTGCTTTCGACGTAACCCACCTAATAAAAACATTCACAACACAACACCATACACACGTTACAAACTGTCAATCGGTAAAATTCTTAGTTTTTTTTTTAAGTTTATAGGTTTAGCATTATATGTTGTTGCGATATTAAGTGACGATGTGGTCCAAGACGTTGGACACGCTAAGCCTAGTGCAGGGTCTGACACAGAAGTAGAGCTGTAACAAACAGTATGTATTCGTTACTAAGTAATGAGTACAACATCTAGTACCGAGTACCAAAACGTTACTCTCATTTTTCGTATTTTTGTACTGAATATACAAAGTGCCAACGACGCGATGTCAATGACATGCCGTACGCAATACGACTCGCTACGATGCTCTTTGTTAGGTATCAAAAGTAACGAGTAACGTAACGATACGATAGTAACGAGTACTGGTTGTTATAGTAACGAATACTTACTTAAAACCTATTTTAAACCTATTTGGCCTGAAAGACGTTATCCTACCTGTCCCAGTATTTAACACCCCAGTCAAGCGGCTACATGTCGCGTGAAGTAATAACATAAAATCTTTTCCATGTAATAATATAATATCGGTTTCAATTAACGAACGAAGTCAGGGGCAGCAGCTAATTTTATATATACGAGTTGTCACTTAATAAAACCAAAAAGAATTAGAACATCTGTATAGTTATGACGGTTATTTTATGATCCAATCATAATATTTCGACGATGACCGTTACGAGTTGTCAAAATTAATGTACGTAATTGTTACAAACGACTCCTTGAGATATATTATATCTGATATAATCACTTAAAGTAATTGATTATAAAGAATGTTTAAAACATAAAGCTTAATAAAATATTTTTAATTGAAATGTGTATGACGTTTGGATAATATGTCACATAAACTGTCATGTAGCTAAATGAATTGTAAAACATAACATAATATTATAAGAATAAATTGTCAGGCATAACTAGTCTATCAATCCTATAAAATGAGATCTTTAGCTTGGTGATGATATTATGGAATCTCTGCAAATATTAACAAAATAATATAAATATTGATTTTACCTGATGGTAAAGTGCAACTACTGCTCATACTGTCATTCATATGTTTGTATGTTGTGCCGTTAATAGGCACACCGAGTTTAGTTGGTTCCGTTTCTGGCCTTTGTATCTGAAATAGGTAAAAATATGTAGTATTAGAACAACTGAATAACAGTTAACAGCTCATATTACAGCATAATAAATGGGTGCGGTGTCATAGACACGTCACTATAGAAGGTTATAACTATACTAATATTATAAAGCGGAAAAATTTGTTTGAAAGCGCTAATCTTAGGGCATTCCAGACGGATTTTAAAAACTATTGTTGTATATGATAGAACAATAATTGAAGTACACTTTAAGCTATTTAATATCACGCTACGACCAATTATAGCAAAACTGTATTGACAAAAGTTACAAAAACGGGCAAAATTATTAAAGAATTTTTAGTTCCACACGAAAAGAGTCTAAAAAGCTTAAAAATAATATTTGAAAACCGACTGGTGGTTTCTAAGATTAACATGTTTAAAAAAAGAAACAAACTATTCCGCTTTATAATATTAATATAACTACTATGGAGAAGATTATAGGCTATTTCTAAATTCGATAGTTGGCGCTGTGGTTTACTTATTAAATACTGAAAGGACAGAACAACGTTTTTGAGAGCCATCAATTATGCTAATTATTTTCTATCAATTTCGTTAGTCACAATTTTAATACATACTTATTTATTATTAATTTATATAATTACCTGATGTTTATCTAAAATATGGTTGAGTTCCTCAATGAATGGAGTTCGATGCGGGAATATGGGTAGCTCTTCTGGTAATTTTACATCAGGTTTGTCAATGTCGACCAAACATAATGCTGCTTCGGAACCAAGGGCGATACTTCGAGGACCGTTTGAGCAAGCGGTTGTTGCAGCACTATCAGCATGAAGACCTGGTAAGGAAATGTTTGGATTTATTATTTTCTAATAGTTTATAGGTTTAATGTTATAACTACAATCTTACCTGATGTTATAGTGACGATGTGGCGTAAGATGGTGGACGCGCTAAGCTACGCGCTAACTGCCTGAAGACCCTTATAGGTATTTGGGGATAGATTTTCAACTTGACGGTGGTAGCTATCCAGACGGGCATTAGAAAGAGCCCTACAGCTATCGTTTAAGCACGTTGTTTCCTTCACCGAAACAAAGCCTAGGTGTGTAGCGTTCTGGAATTAGTCAGCGAACTAATCAAGTGCGGCGGTAGTTATCTGTTTACAACTTGTTTGTGAACACCACACACGTACTAATAAACTAGTGACAGTGACTTTCGGTTTGTCGCTTGTCAAGTTTGGCATGACAGTTACGACTGCCAATGGATTGTTTATACCCGTGGTGGTAGGCCTTGTTTTTTCATTTTACTGTACTTAACATAAAGTGAAGCTTGTAATAGCAAAGCTATATTAAAAGTTCCTGATATAATATTTCGAAAGTGAACTTTCTTATTTAGGAAAAAGTAAAAAAAAGCAATTCGAAAAAAGTCAAATTTGCCTGTCATGACTAAAAATGTATGGCTAAATATAAATATTATAATTACTTATTAAATTTAGGTAAACATTAAATTCCTAGACCAGGGCTCCCAATCTTTTTCAGTTTGCAGCGCACATACAAGTTTTTTTTTTTTTATAGTTAAGGTTTAGCGTTATTGCTATAATCTCACCTGATCTTAAGTGACATTACGGCCCAAGTTGGTAGACACGCTAAACCTGTGGAGGAACTGGCTCAAGTGCAGCCGCCGGAACACACCTATTGGTATTTGGCAGCAGATTTTCAACTTGAGGGTGTTTGCTAGCCAGGCGGACATTAGAAAAAGCCCTACCACCATGCTACCATACTATTATAGGCGCCCTAACCTATCTAGCTGGTCGAAATTAATAGGTACAATGATACGAGAATGGTAAAGAGCGAATGGTAAACATTAAAACGAGCGAAGTCGCAGGCAAGTCTAGTAGTATATTTTTATAGACAGTACATATTATAATATGAAAAACAAAAGCTACTGTGTTTTACTTAATAAACTTACCCATAACAAATGGCACTGGAGCGTCTAAAAAGTGATAAAGTGGCGCGGGCAATATGGGCACATAAACATGCGCCCATGTAAATGGAAGTAGGAGGGATACAATACATTCAGACACCAACATTAACTTATTATAATCTGAAACAAAACATTCATAAGTTAACCTTTCGCTTTGTCAAAATATCGCTCGGTCATGCTGTGTTAGTGCACAGTGTGTATGTGCAGTTGGTTGCCTCATTTCGTACAACGCAAAAGTAAAGCGATAGCAAAAGAAGATAATAAATTTACTAATTTAGTACACTAAAGCTGATATACTATACGAATTTACAATTTAGAAGCCAAATTTAAGCAATTTTTGTTAACGTTTTGCTTTTACGAAATACGGAATAAGGTGGTCGTTCATATTTAGAAATAAAGTAGAGCGGCAGAGGTCACTATTCTATTAGGTTGAGACCACCAGGCGCATGGTAAATTTTGTCATTTTTTTTTGGTTTATTCATGACGACGAAAATCGCCAATTTATTGCCGATCTTAGTGTGGTCACTGTTGTATTTGGATTGTATTAGGCTTACTATCAGACAGAGTGTTGTCACTTTGCCATGCCACTACAAAATAAATGTTTAATCGAAGTTATTTTTCCGGAATTAAATGCAGATAATTATCAAAGAACATTCAATTTCAATATAAATTTTTTTTTAAATAATTATGTCGTATTAAACTATAATAATTAAAACCATATAGGCATAAACTTAAAATGCAATTAAAATGTCAACTTACCACTTGATCTCAGTAAGACTTGATTTTCTAACAAAACGCTGGTAAAAAGCTGTACAACACATTCAACACCAAGTGTAGAAAACATGACTCGTAATGAATAGTCAAGAAGTGGTAACTCTTCTGGAGGATTTGGCATTCTTATCACCTGAAAATTTATTATATTTATGATCTCTATTGATTAGAAATGTGGCTTATGACATTTTAATCTATACCTACTTAATTAAGTTTTATATTTATCTTCTTGTCTTTATTTGTGTTTGTAATCTAATTACATGATTATGTTTCTAATTATACAGTTATATTTAGTAAGCATTGCAGTGTTTATTCTGAAAATACCTGATGTAACCACAATTTTCCAATATTTTTATCTTCATGTACACATACCATTAATTTCAAAATAATTTTTATTTAAATTTATTTAATTCCGTCAAATTTAAAGAATTAGAAATTTACAAAGATAAGATATTCCATACATCATCTAAATATAAATCCATGGATTTTACATCAACAATATCAACAGGACATTGTAGATTGATAGAACAGTAACTGAATAATAATGATTCTTCTTTCATCATCTTTATAACGGAAATCCACAGTAATATTATAAAGCAGAAGCTTGTTTGGTTGTTTGTTTGAACATACCAGTCTTAGGAACTGCCAGTCAGATTTCAAAAATGATTTTAGTATGTAATAGAGCCATTATTGAGGAAGGCTTTAGGCTATTTAACATCAGGCTACTACCAATAGGAGCAAAGCGGCATTGAAAAATGTTACGAAAACAGGGAAAAATTATTAAATAATTATAAGTTCCATGCAAATGAAGTTACAGGCACATCTAGTATATTTATATATATAATTATAATTACATTTTCTACTTACAACAGGAATAGGATCGAGGTGTGGTTCAGACGGTGGCACATACAGTCTCAGTGCCTGTCCAGGAAGTGGCACAGGTACTTCATACAATAAATTATAAACATAAGATTCTGGGCTTAAACCAGGCCCTGGCTGTCTTGGTAATGACCTAAAACCATACATAAATTTAGATCATTTTATAAAAAATTAATTTGCCATTATGTATTTAAAGTATCTCATTATAGGCTAAAATATAATAGAGCGAAATGGCATCACTCTACAAGTACATTGTTACTATTTAAAAAATACATGTATGTAAATTCACCTGACACTAGATCTGCTGAATACAGTATTGCTGATCTAAACTAAACTAAACAATTTTGAAAAAATCATGAATAAGTGTGATGCCTTGAATATGAATACATACAAACAGTTCATTACTTACCTAAATAAATTCTCTAGAAAAAGCTGTGCAACCCTCACATAAGGGTATTGACATATGAGTGCTATACTTTTGGCTACATATAGTTTATCTTTGGCAATATCATAATATGTTAATGCAGCACCTGTGTGAGGGGTCAATTTAAATGATCTTGGGAGTGATCTGGAACTTTCTTTTCCAGAACTTTTTCTATGTCCAGGAGGTGTTTGACCACTGGATAATTCAGTAATATACATTGCCTGTCAAAAAATAATACCAAATATTACTGTTACACAGTCAAAATCTTTTCTTTATTCAATTCAAGTAAATGTAAATCATTAAAAAAACATATTATTTTGTATATGAATAGATAATATTAAATATTAGCTTAAAGCCTTGTTACATTTACATACCTATATGCACAAGTAAATTAAGCTTTCAAATTGAAAATGTATGTAGTATATGTGGTTAATTCTTTTGGACATTGTAGATTTGCTATAGACAGAAAGTTAATAAATAGTTTATAAATATAATTATTGCAAAACGTTTAAATTTTAACTTAATATCCATTTTTCACATTTTCAACATTAGTCTACTTCTTCAAACTTTTAATTTAAAGCAAAACTGATGAGTGTATAATTAATTTCATTCTTACAAAAATATATATAATCTATTATCTTAGAATCAAGTATAAGCTATCCTTACAGATTATTGTACAATTGGTTTTTTGTCTATTTAATTTTTATTGTTGTATATTAGGTTATTACTACTATTAATCATCCATGCAATATAGCATTAATCATCCATGAAACTAGTGAAAGTATAATAATGGTTTTATCTCAAAAACATCTAGTAAATAAAAAAACATGGCTGTAGATTTACTAAGAGTTTCATTCTGAGATATAAGAAAATATAATATACTAAAATTATTATTACTTTGTATGTCTGATTTTGAATATAAAGTACCATATATTTTTATTGAATTTACCTAGAAACTTTTTTTGCAACAAACCTAGGTCCAATATAGCTTTTTTTAGTACTTAATATTAATTTCAACTTTATAACTCAAGTCATTTTTAAGATAAATTAAATAAAAGTAACAAAACAGTCTCACTTGTAATGTATGCATGGCACTACATATATTTTTGTTTCTAACTTCCTCATAAAATATGAGACTAAATCCATAATATCTGGATGCATTTTCTCTTGTTACCACAAAACTATGAAATTTGGGCTCTAATGAATGTTTCTGTGTTCTGAACTGAAGACCAGCTGGCAAACAAAGCTGAAAACAAAAATTATTCATAATTAAATATTTTATTTTAATTTCTAATAATGATTTTTACATAACAGGATATTACATTAATATAGCAGCCATAACATATGAGTCTAAATGTGCTAATTAGCATCAGTAGTCACTCACCTATTGAAAATTATAGTTAGGTTGCCTTTGACCATTAAATAAAATTTAACAACAGTATCTGTTCCCCATTGTATGAGTATATGTTATAATTTTTCCTAGACACGTAAAGTTTATTCTAAACATACTACATATATGTAACAATTACAAATTTAATTTGTGTGATATTATTTGAAGTAATATTATATTGTAGTAACTAATTTATTTTGTCTATTTCTGCAGTATATTATTGTCTTAAAAATGTGTGGAAATGATAATAATAAGGTACTATCAAGGCAAGATATAAAAAATGTACTATGCTATAAGGAACTATTGTTATTGTTATACATACCATACAGATTGCATGCTCATCAAATTGATTATTTGAGATGTTGTCTGGATAATGGGCTAATACTTTACCCTTGTATGATCGGTCAAGAGGTGAGACATGCAAATTGTCACCTGAAAATATATCATTTACACATTGCAAAGTATATATATAAAAATTAATATATAAATACAAATAAAAATATTGTGAATAATCGCTTACCACAAAGTCTGTCAGGTTCAAGTCCCGAATCAAAGTCAAGACCACATATGGCAAAATAATCGGCGAATCTACATCCGACAGTCAATTCACAGACAGACATATTTCTATCGACCCGTTATTTACTATATGCGACACTTTCTCTTCCAATCACTATTATGTTGAATGTTTTGTTTCAGCATTGTATATTCAAAAGTTACTTCTGCTTCAAATCCATATACACTTTATAGTTTACATATTCTCATTGTACATCTTATATTATTGATAAACTAAAAACAAATTGTAGAACGGCAACTTTCGTCATCATACATCAGCTATGAAAAGCACAGAAGAAAAGTGTGAAATTGCAGACCAGTGTTGCCGCGCACTATATCTGGGGTTACCGTACACAAGTGCGAAAATTACCGTATTTGACAATAATTTACCTCTACATAAAAAAATTTATTTAAAAAAGAAAAACAATATTTCTACTCCCTTTGTCGAAATAAATACGACGTTCGTCACAGCATCTTCATTCGCTTCATCCGGCTTATAATATAAAGACAAGTTTTTAATTTTTGGCGATAATTTCTGGTGTTTGTTTTAATATTCTTGATTTTCTACAAATGTACTGTTTTGCCAAAAATGCTACATTGATCGTGGATTTTATCAGCGAGTTTCATGATTTTGTTTTTAATAAATTAACGGCGCTATAGATTCTTTCCGAATCGGCATTTGCGTATGGCGTATGGCGTATCCGTAAGCGATTATAAATCAGCGGTAGTGTGTAGGAACCTACAATGAGCTTGAGCTTTCGGTCAAGGAAAACATTGTGAAAAAACCATAGCATGGTGATAGGGCTTTTTCTAATGCCCGCCTGTCTAGCAATCACCATCAAGTTGAAAATCAGCCACCAAATACCAATAGGTGTGTTCCAGCAGTTACACTTGAGAGCCAGTCACTCCATTAAAGGCCGGCAATGCGCCCGCGATTCTTCTGGTGTTGTGGGTGTACATGGGCAGCGGTGATCACTTACCATCAGGCCAAACGCTTGCTCGTTTGTCCACTATTAGAAAAAAAAAAGAATGTCAAGAACAATATTGCGAAATTAATAAACAATTGTTCTGGATAATCACTGTTTTGTTTCAAAATTCGTCTGGTGGCTTTGATTCTGGATTGCAAAACGTATCTCCCGGAAAAATTGTATTTGGGACAAAGACGTCATTCAGCATTAACAGCCTATTTTTATGAATAACAACAAAGTAATTATTTTCACAATAAGTAGTGTGAGTGAGTGAGAGAAGCACGATAGCGTAATATTTCGTAACTCTTCTCGGGGGTTTTCTCAGATATTTGTAGCAACATACTGCTTATGGTAGCCATAGACAGTATAATGCTGCAAACACACGCAAAATACTGCAACACACGCACTGGACGATATAGGCAATTAGGACACTGATAGCTTTAAACACAGTTGACAGCTAACACTGCAACAATCTTAATATTCAAGTTGCGTTCTATTTTTCGCCTAGACCTGTGAAAGATGCTCTTTTATTTGATGTCTTTAATCATATGCATTTTTAATATAGTTAATCAATATAACTTTTATTGATCAACTATGTTTTAGTTTCTTTTTGTGTTGCGTAAATATACAATTATTATTAATCGACGCTGGAATACGTGACATTTATCTATTTATCCGTTCACGAATTTGGGAAACACCAAGTTGAGTACGCAAATTTCCAATGACTGGTTTTGTCATTTATTAATTGTCTACGCAATAGACAGTCGCCCGGGAAATTATAGTCACTTAAAATTAAATGGCAAATCCATTGGAATCATCGGTATACGCGTAATAAAGACAACCTCTCCTTTGTATTTTCCCTTAGTCGTTGATTCATTGCGTTATTTATTAGGTTTTTTTTACAGTTAGTCCCGTTCAATTCCATCATCGTATTAATAGTGTTGGTTGATACTGAGATTCTTTTGATTGTATTTGTTCCCTCAAAAATTTTCATATAACCGCCTTTATTTACTTATTTATATTTCTACTTTATTGACTTGATGGAGGTAAAGTATTTCACATTTATGTGACCCTCATAAGCTTTGGACTATATTCGAGAGTATGGAACAAGCCAATTATTGTCCTCATGAACATATTGTCATTTTAACTACTATTATCTACAACTGATAGCCTTTTTTTATCGCGGGGAAATGCATTTAGGCATACCTTCCCAACCCACGGGGGATTAGGAAGGTTATCAGGGACTCGCCCGACGCTAGTCGGGAATACTCACTAAAACCCCACGGCTATCCGTCCCCTTACTGGGGCGACGCGGGTTCGTGCCTGCAATCACCGCGTCACCCCGGCGACCGGCCCAGTGTGATGGCAAACCGGGCCCACTCGGGACAGCTTGGCGAGCTGCCCTTTCAGATGGCCAGACTGGTGCAATGAGAGGTGGATCTCCCGACCCGCCCCTTTCAGTCCAGCTGCCATCAAGGAAACCTCGAAAGAGGTAAAGGTGGCGAACGATCGCCACTTCATACTACCTGATGATATTCAAAGACTGATCACAGAGAGAGACGCCGCGGCACGCACTCACGATTCTTATTCGACGAGGGAAAATCGCGTACCACTACGTAACTTACAAAGATCAGTTAAATCTCGTATCTTCGAATTCTGTGGTCAAAGAAGGGACAGCCTTTTAGCGGAAATCAAACCGTCTCATCTCGCCTTCTGGGATCTCGTTCGTATACAGAAGAGCAGCTAACGTCCGCGATGCCATCGTTAGATAGAGGCGCCCCGGCAATCCGCCCGCTTTCGAAAGCATAGCCAAGGCAGAGTAACTCGCTGCCACTCTCAAACAACAGTGTTCTTCCAATTTCTATGAATATCATACCATAGATGCTGGACATATCGAGAGTCGATGAAACATTATAAAAGGCCTTAAACCAAGGAAAGCCCCCGGTCTCGACAGAATCAGGAACGAAGCCCTAAAACTTCTCTCTAATAAACTCATAGTTCTTCTGGTCTGCATCTTCCACCCTAGGCGCACGCTTGGCATATTTTTTGACATAGCTAAAGCTTTCGATAAGGTCTGGCACGAAGGTCTCATATTTAAACTCAATCTCTTTCAAGTTCCGGATAGACTAGTCCGTATAATCCTTGCTTGCCTATTGGATCGCTCCTTCTCTATTCTAACGCCTTGCCTGTGCATCTTCTTCGTTAGCCACATCCCCGAACTCGCCAACGTCCCAGTTGGCTCCTAAGCTGACGACATAGTCATCTTCAGCACGGGCAGGAATAGGATTCATATATGCTACCGCGTCCAAAGAGCTGTCTCTACGTTTGGGTCCTGGTGTCTCAAATGGCACATAAAAATAACGCAGACAAAAGTGAGTCTATCATGTTCAATCCTCACGCGAAGAAGAATATAAGAAAATCATTACACCTTTTCGGTATCAATATCCCCTCGACTAACGAAACTAAATACATTGGTGTAGTTTTAGATAGGCACCTGACCTTCAACAAACATATAGATAACGTACAGAAAAAAGCCTCCACGGCTGTGACTCTGCTGCGTAGTCTAACCTCTTCAAAGAGCAAAATGTCACTAAGACATAAGCTTACAATATACAAAGTATGCATCCGTCCCATACTTACTTACACTTTTTTTTATTGCTAAGGCTTAGCGTAATGGCCATAATTTCACCTGATCTTAAGTGACGATACGGCTCAAGTTGGTAGACACGCTAAACCTGTGGAGGGGCTGGCTCTCAAGTGCAACTGCCGGAACACATCTATCGGTGTTTGGCGGCAGATTTTCAACTTGAGGGTGGTAGCTAGCCAGGCGGGCATCAGAGAAAGCCCTACCACCATGCTATGGTTTCAGCCCGATGTTTTCCTTATTAACTCACGCTTCGCGCACCACCCTTCGCAGACTACAATTTTTGCAAAACAGATTAATGCGCATAGCCGTCCAAGCCCCACCCTATTTTCGTAATGTAGATCTACATGAAGATATGAACCTTTCGTCCATATATGCATATATTAAAGACCTTACGATGCAATTTTTCGAAAAGCCCGAAGTTCATCCCTATCGCAAAAAAGTACTCGCAGTTAGCTGCCTCGTCGATACAATAACGAGATTGAACGTGATTGCATAATATCGATCCCACTCACCCGCCGCGGCCTCCGTTGACGATTGAGCCTAGATTCGATCCTCAGGATAAGAGCTATCAAGTGACTCTGCTCGCGCGATACATTGACACTGTACATCACTTAGAATACATCATCACACCGCATACTATTGGAGTTCGATTCCAACCGCGGTCGCGAACGTACGTATCCGTGAGCTCTCGCTGATTGTTTTCGAAATCGATTGCTGCGCCTTGCCGCACCGCCTATTGTTCCTTTGTATTACCATTACGTCTCGTCGGCAATAATCCGTCTATTCTTGCCAGTTCGTGCTACAGATAATTAGTTCTTGATTAGTTCTTGTCAAGTTTACATTGTGAGAATTGCTTTTCGTTATTGTGAATCAGTGCAGTGATTAAAGTACCGCCACTGTAAGTACGCCGGTCACCGGCTGCCAACAAAGGTAAAACTTATTTTACCTTAAGCCTTTTATTACAGGCCAGACTTCAGATATTGGTTTTTATTTCTTTTCTCTTTCCGAATTTGCACGTGCAATAGATAGTATTTAAATGTTATTTCGCCGAACTCGGGATAGTTTGTTAGTTTTTGCTAGCCGCACCCCCTTGCCCTTCCGGCAGAGAGGTTTTATTTTTACATCGGCTACTTCCTTATAACTTTACCCACACCGCCTGCCAATCCCAGTCGCAACCACTTCCCTACCCATCCGCATTCCCGTAGCCGCGGCGACCGCACTGGCACGCCGCCCAGCATCTCCACAGTCACGCCCGCGTACGTGCTCACCTGTACGTACGCCGTTCCCGCTCACCTGTCACTCGCCAGGCACAAGTATCAAACGCTCCCGCGAGCTGTTCCTCGCGCACCCAGTCGCCTTCAGCGATTCCTACCCCTTCACCTGCATCTCAACCGTATGCAGAGATGATTTCCTACACGTCCCGTCCAATTCCCACGGTGAATTCCTTCTCGCCACTCTTGTCCGACTCAACACCTGAAACAGAGACCGAAATGGAAGCCATAGATTCAGAGGCTAATCCTGAAACTGGCTTCACAGTCGTTACCAGGGCTCAGCTACTCAGCTATCTGCAACTCCCTCAAGCTCCGCTATTCCTGCAACACCAGCTGCACACGCGGAACCCAAAATTCGTGCACCTCCCCCAGTTACGATCAAAGATAAAACCAAGTGGCTGAACATCTCTACTCAGCTAAACACACACAAAAATACGCTATACTAGCGCTCTGAGCACCCCTTCAGGGATTCAAGTAAAAGTCCCAGTAATAGAGGACTACAAAAATCTTACTGCCTTCCTCAGAGGAGGCAAACACGAATTCTACACCTACACTCTAGAGGAAGAACGGCTTCTGCGCGTTGTTCTGAGACGCGTCCCAAAGGAAATACCCGTGGAAGAGGTATTCGCGTCCATCAAAGAACAGAACTTCCCTGTCCGTGAAGTACATCGTATGTACCATACCTTCACCAAATAAAATTACGATATGGTTCTTGTTGTCCTTGATCGCATCCGGGAAGGTAAAGAAATCTTCTCGCTCACCTCAGTCTGCGGTCTTTCCGGTGTCACAGTCGAGGTACCACATAAAAAACACGCCCCGGCTCAGTGCCACAACCGCCAGGCATACGGCCATTCCGCTAGGAATTACCACATAAGGCCCCGATGAGTCAAATGTCTAGGTGATCACTCCACTAGGGAGTGCCCACGCATGCCCGAATCAGTCGAACTTCCCAGTTGCGTCTTATGCTGCAAGGCCGGGCACCCTGCGAATTATCGTGGCTGTGAACGTGCCCCACGCATGAGACACGCCCGTGGCCCTCATCGAGCGCCCTCAACGTATACCGCGGCAGCACGTCCCGCTCCACCACCGCTTATTTCCAGCCAGGCCTTCCCGAGCCTCCCTTGCGCGGGTTACTCCTGCGCACACATCCGCACAAGCCCCAACCACTGCGTGGGCCGTTAAACCGCTACCTGCGAAACCAATACCTGCAAATTCCACCACGTCCGCGTCGTCATCCACCTTCCATGGCCTCGATTGGTTCGCAAGCCTTCTCAAGGAACACCTTGTCGAAGACCTCATCGCGTTTGACGATATGATAAGCTCGAGTCGCGACTTCGATCGCCTCAAGACCATTAAGGCCTTCCCTGACATTGCGCGCTCCATGCAACGCATCATTCGCGCTTCCCCGTAATTCGTTTGCAATGGAGGATAGAATTAGACTCCGTGGCCTTTCTTTATCCTTTTTTAAAGCGCGTAATTAAAAACCTCAACGCGACTTAGTAGCTAGCTTTCTTAAGGAGCGACAAATGTCTATTTGTGTGTGTTTGTCTATTTGTGTCTGTTTCTCATACAAGAGACACTTCTTAAACCGAGCGTTCGAAATCCCGCGATTGCTAACTACAAAATAGTAAGAAATGATCGTACCGGCGTAAGAGGCGGCGGCACGCTCATATACAATAGAAATTCACTATGTTGCATGCAAATAGATCCTCCCGAACTCACCAACTTAGAAGTGTCGGTGTGCAGAGTGGGCATGACCGGTCATCCTACTATTCTTATTGTTTCCGCGTACCTCTCGCCCAATAAAACTCTCCTTCAGTCGGATCTGGAGGCACTTTTCGCGCTCGGCGATTCGATTATAGTGGCCGGTGATCTAAATAGCGGGCATATTCAAAATAACAACCCGCGTACCACCGCTAATGGTAGGATACTTTACTTGTTAGAAAATGCGCTTAACTTCGACGTGATTGCTCCCTCAGAGCCAACTCATTACCAAGCTAACTGCCGCCCCTCAGTATTAGACGTAGCCATATTAAAACGGGTCGCGCTTCAGGTACGGCAAATCGAAGTCGTACATGAACTAGACTCCGACCACCGGCAAGTAGTTCTGCAACTCGGTCACCCGGGTGACCACACTCCCGGTTCAGTCAAAGTAGCTAACTATCTAAAGCTCAGACAGTATCTCTTTAATAACCTCGCCTCACGTCACTTAGATAGGATCCCCAACGAGATAAAATCTGTGGCCGATGCTGATCTGGAGGATGAATCTCTGGTTGGTCACCTCCAGAATGCCATAAGGGAAACCTCGAAAGAGGTAAGGGCGGTAAATGATCGGCGTTTCATACTCCCTGATGACATTCGAAGATTGATCACGGAGAAAAACGCCGTAATACGCGCGCACGATTCCTATCCGACGGAGGAAAATCGCATAAGGCTACGTAACCTACAAAGATCAGTTAAATCTCGTATCTTTGAACTCCGTGGTCAAAGATGGGACAGCCTTTTAGCGGAAATCAAACCGTCTCATCTCGCCTTCTGGGATCTCGCTCGTAAACAGAAGAGCAGCTATTCGTCCGCGATGCCCCCGTTAGATAGAGGCCCTGGCAATTCGCCCGCCTTCGAAAGTATAGACAAGGCAGAGTATCTCGCTGCTAGCCTCGAACAACAGTGTTCTCCCAATCCCTATAAATATCATACCAGAGATCCCGAACACGTCGGGAGGGTCGATCCAACAATACAAGCAATAAGAGAGACCCCGATCGAAAATTTAGACCCGGTTACAACTGACGAAGTCCTCGCGATCATAAAAGCCCTTAAGCCAAGAAAAGCCCCCGGTCCTGACGAGATTAGGAACGAAGTCCTCAAACTTCTCCGTGATAAACTCATAGCCCTTCTAGTCTGCATCTTCAATGCGGCCATAACTCACTGCCATTTTCCAACTGCTTGGAAAATGATACATACTTTTTTCTGTACATAATATATAGATTATGTACAGAAAAAAGCCTCCCGCAATCTAACATCCTCCAATAGCAAAATGTCACTCAGGCATAAGCTCATAATATACAAAGTATGTATCCGTCCCATACTTACATATAGCTGTCCCGTATTCGCTCACGCTTCGCGAACCACCCTTCGCAAACTACAAGTGTTGCAAAATAGATTCATGCCCATAGCCGTCCAAGCCCCGTTCTATGTCCGTAATGTAGATCTCCATAAAGATATGGAACTTCCGTCCATGTATGCATATATTAAATACCTTACAAATATTTTTTTTGAAATTTCTGAACTTCATCCTAACCCCAAAATAGTACACGCAGTTAGCTACACTTCCAATCCGCACGCCAAAGGCTTTGCGCGCCGGCCACGCAATTGCTTCTCCGACCCCATCGATAAAATAACGAGATTAAACGCGCTTCTCCCTGCTGTCTCCAGCAATCGCTCGTTTCCGCGCACACGCCCGCGCAACCGCCGTCCTCGCCGCCAAGGCCGAGCGGATAATTTCGCTCCCGCACACCCGCCACGGCCTCCCTCTGCAGACGCCTGAGCCTAGGTTCGATCCTCCGGATAGGCGCCCTCGAGTGACTCTGCTCGCGCGTTACAGTGACACTCTACATCACTGAGAGTACACCATGATACCGCATACCATTCATGCACACTCACACGTTAAGTACACGGTTCTGTAAGGGACTACCCTCGCGGCCCTGAGCTACTTACCTAATAAGGTCGTTGTTAGGATCACTAAATTTATAAGACAAGACCTGTTGGTTAGTCAGGATCGTGAATTTTTTTCGTTTACCGGCAGCAGCCCAAGCCCAGGGTCGGCCGTATTGGCACCCTTGTGCCCGCTGCCTCGGGGCTGAGTGCCTTCAGCACTCGCCCGAAAAAGTTCGGTGAAGCTGTCAAAGCCCCTGGGGCGAACAGCGTATTTCAGTTCGAAAAAAAAAACCGCATACTATTTGTGCACACTCATACGTTAAGTACACGGTTCTGTAAGGGACTAACTCCACGGCCCTTGCGCGGCTTGCCCGATGTCATTGTTAGCACCATTAAACTTAGTAAGTTAGGACCTGTTGGTTATTTATGCTTGCGAATCTTTGTTCATCTTCCGGCAGCAGTCCAAGCCGAGGTTCGGCCATTCTTGCACCCTTGCGCCCGCTGCCTCGAGTCTGAGTGCCCTCAGCATTCGTCCCCAAATTTTTGGTGATGCTGAAGGCTAACAGTGAATCAGGTCAAAAAAAAATTATTATTTATATGTATTTTATATTTATATTTACTTTCAATATTTATTCTTTGTTGTATGTGTTAGGTTAATATAAAAAAGATTAGTATGGAATTTAAGTATGATTGACTAGACTTTTGAAATATGCTGTTATTAGCTTTATATCTTTGTATCTATCTAAAAATGTAACAGAATTTATTGACGTAATTTCAATTATCGAGTCGCTTAATTGACTTGAAAATCTGCATATATACCAAGAATCAATAACAATTCAGTAATATCATGACTCTCCTAGTATTTGACCAGATTAAAAGGGATAACCGAAAACCACCCAGCTTTGTTTATAAAAGACAGCTTAATAGATGTCGTGATAATTCTGTTGGGACTGTGTGATATATTTATATATTTATTGATATAAAACAGACGGTCCTTTTTTATTTTAGCTCGGTAAGTTGCCTGACCAGTATCTAATGTTAAGGATAGTACAGTCAAAAAATAGCAGCGACCATCGGGAGAACGACAATCAATCGCCAGTCGCTAGTGTCATGCCGGCCTGTGTAAATGCTTTTTTATGTTTCTCTTGAAGGACTCGATGTTATATGAGGAAGGGAATACATGGGCTGGGAAACTGTTCCACAACTTCACGGTACGGCAAAAGTACGACGTATTTAACTTTTTGGTTCAAGCCGAAATGGAGGTATCGTGAAGTTGTAACTCCGAAGTCCATCGCGTGTATTTTTGTTGTCGTAAGTAGAGGAAGGGATAAGTTTCAATAGCTCTTTAAAGCACTCCGCGTGATACATACGATAGAATATGGCCAGAGAAGCAATGTCTCTACGCAACTGAAGCGGCTCGATGTGTTTGGTAACTTTTACATCTTGCACTATACGGACAGCTCATCTCTGTAACATATCTAGGGGATCAAGGAGACATTTTGCGGATCCGGCCCAAAGATACGAAAAGTATTGCATTCATGGCCAACCTTGTGCTTTATAAGTTAAAATTTATTGAAACCCACCAATAAACATTCTTTCTAGCAGGATCACTTATTTGGTGGTTGGTCACACTGATGTTCAATGTCTGTGTCATTTGTCAATATTAACCTGTCAAAGATTAAATGTCATTAGAAGTTTGCGGTCGTTTGGGCGTGTTGTAATAATACTATATATATATATATATATATATATATGTAGGTGTAAATTTATTTTTAAAAATTGTAATAAGTTATTATGTATTAAAGGCTATAATTTTGTTTTTTAAAAGTTCATGTTTTAACGTTTTAATTTAGTTGAACGTCGGACAGACGATTGACTTTAAAATTTGAAGTTCACGGCTAGGCCGATATCCAAGGTAAAATTTTTTCCTCAATATAACTATTGACGAATACCTGCTCGAGTGGTGATGGAATCTGAAGACTTTTTTATTTGGAATTCTTATATTTTTTGTTTTGTAATATATTTAGCATAATATTCATACTAGCTATTTTTCATAATTTATTATTGATAGAAAAAGAAATTAAAATTGAAATAGAAGTCTAAAAAAATAGAATAGCCCCTTTTTCAATTAACAGTAAAAAAATAAAGAGTTTCATATATTAGTGTTTTCCAAACTATGCTGTATGTTAAAATATATACCTGATGTAGATCCACATTGATTTGTTTGAAGAATAGCAAAACAGATTAAGACTTCATAATTTTATATTCCTTCGACCTCTTCCTGTGTGTACTTTTGTAAATTCTTAAGTTTAATTTTTATTTTTACATTTAATTGAACAGAACATTTTCTATTAATATAATAAATTACTAAAGTTAAATTTACTTAGAGTGTACTTTATTACACTCTGAGCCGGTTATATAAACATAGAATCACTATTCATAAATTTCACACAAAACTAAATCAACTGGAATCCAGAAAATAAATCTTATAGTTGAAATAATGTAATTCAATAATTAGAATTTTCAGCAGTTTTATTGGAATGAGTATGTGTCCTTAGAAAGCTTTGTGAACTTTACTTTAAATTAGACACATTGATATTATTGCATTATATAATCGTAGGTAGATATTGTTTTACTATATGGTTAAATTTAAAACCAATTGTAAATCTTTGTGAACGTTGGTTAAATATTACTTGCTGTATAAATATCCATTAACTTGGGATGCATAATATATATGTAATGTAGATATATGGAAATGATATAATCATTTGTCTCTCAAAGGTTCATTTATTTAGATAAATTACTATGAAAATTTGTTTAAATAGGAAACATATTATCTACAATGATAACTCTTTTTACTTTATTAGGTATACATATGTAGTTTTTATAACATTTTTTTACTAGTTTATTACTTAGTGTTATATGAAAACTAATTTCTATTTTCTTTTGCTAACAGGTCAAAGTTGTTTACTGTTATTACATCAATTGTTCCCAGAATGTGTCAAAATCTCCTTTTTAATCTCAATACTGTATTAGTTAAAGTTGTGTTTCAGTTACAGGGTAGATGTGTCAATATCACTGTTAGGGTTTAATATAGGAATCAAATATTTGCTATTCTTAGATCATGAACTTCTATATTAAAATCACATAATTTGAAAACAAAATAATAATTTTTACTGTTATAAATGTTTTGCAAAATATTGATTGGTTTAATAATAACTAATTTTAACTATGGATAGTTGACAAATATTTTATCAGGAAAATTAATATTTGTTTTAGCTTATACTGTTCTTTATTCTTCATATATATTAGGAACAGTTTGTATGTTACAGGCAGTGCAACAGACCAGAAAAATAAAGTTATTATTAAAATGAAAAGAAAAGAAAAATAAAGTAAAAAGTAATTAGAATATAACTATTTAAACTGAGGGTTACTATTAGATAATAGCAAACATTATTAAATTATAGTAATCATTACTTTTATAATATAATACATTAAACCTGCAAAAAGGTATATTTTAGTAATTCTATTTATTAAATTTAACACTATACTAGTAGTAAACAGTGTAATTCTGAAAATTATCTCAAGTATACTTGGTTTATATTTAAAGACCACAATGAAATTTTCTTATTCATTGTATGGAAATGTAATAATGTAGCTCACTGCAATATCTTAGCTGAATTATACAAAAAATATAATTCCAAAGCAATAGTTTTAGTAATAATAATATGAAGAGACAATGTCACAAATACCTATGTAATTTTTATCATGCACTGTTTCAACCAAATAACTGATGTTAAAGAATTTTAATAGCAACACACATTCATAAATGTCCATTATGAGCCTTGCTCAATCTAGCACTGAAATTCAAATAGTTCCCTGTTATAAAAAATTGTAATTGAGCTTAAGGTATATTTACCTAGAGTTATTTGTTTCAGGATGCTAAGGGGACATGTAAAACATTTACTACATTGTACATTTTTTTTATCATATATCTTCTTTTTCCTGGTTTTTGCTGGTGCTATAAACTTAGATGACAAAGAGAAGGAAATGATTGACCCCTGGGAGGCATATGGAGTTTACGGTGCACTTATTTTGTACATACTTAGACTATTTACCTTGTTAACAATACCTCAGGTGCTATGTAATTTTGCTGGCTTAACATTATTTAATGCATTCCCGGGGAAAGTGAAACTAAAAGGGTCACCATTACTTGCTCCATTTATTTGTATCAGAGTGGTTACCAGAGGAGATTTCCCTAAACTTGTACGAGATAATGTCTCCAGAAATATGAATATGTGTATTGATGTTGGTGTAGAAAATTTCATGATTGAGGTAGTTACTGATAAAGTAATAAATTTGCCTAAACATAGAAGAACCCGTGAAGTAGTCGTACCATCAGAATACAAGACAAAAACAGGTGCTTTGTTCAAATCACGTGCTCTGCAGTACTGTTTAGAGGATGATGTAAATATACTAGCTGATACAGACTGGATTGTTCATTTAGATGAAGAAACACTCTTAACAGAGAACTCTGTACGTGGTATACTTAATTTTGTTATGGATGGTCAACATCAATTTGGTCAAGGTCTTATTACTTATGCTAATGAGCATATTGTTAACTGGTTGACAACACTGGCTGATACATTCCGTGTTTCGGATGATATGGGAAAATTACGTTTGCAGTTTTACTTATTCCATAGACCACTTTTTAGTTGGAAAGGGTCTTATGTAGTGACGCAAGTAAGTATACACATAGAAATTCGCAAATATGTGTGAACAACAAGGGTAAATGATTTACAGTAAATGTGTTTTAATTATAGGTGGGTGCTGAAAAAAAAGTATCTTTTGACAATGGTCTAGATGGTTCTGTAGCTGAAGATTGTTATTTCGCAATGAAAGCTTATAAAGAAGGCTATACATTCAACTTTGTAGAAGGAGAGATGTGGGAAAAATCTCCATTTACATTATGGGATTTTATGCAGCAAAGGAAAAGATGGATTCAAGGTATACTGCTAGTTGTACACTCAAAAGAAATACCTGTATTCAACAAGATATTTTTAGCTATTTCCTGCTATTCTTGGGTGACATTACCTTTATCAACAAGTAATGTATTCTTAGCTGCAATTTGTCCAATCCCATGTCCACATATTTTAGATTTGGTATGTGGTTGGATAGCAGCAGTGAATATTTATATGTACATTTTTGGTGTTATCAAATCATTCCCAATCCATAGATATGGACCTTTGAAATGCATTTTGTTTGTAGGAGGTGCATTAGCCACAATACCATTCAATATTGTTATTGAAAATGTAGCAGTCATATGGGGTGTATTAGGTAAAAAGCACAAATTTTATGTAGTTAACAAAGAAGTCAAAAATGTAGTTACTGTATGATTTTATTTTTATGAGATGTTTAAATTTATAATTTTTTTATGAGATAGTACATGCACAAATACTTTTAAGCTGAATAAGTATTTGCAGTCTTTGTGAATGCTTTAAAACAACATGAGAATTCAAAATTAGTAATTAATTATGATTTTGTTACCAAAGTTCAAAGTATTGAGATGAGAATACTATTAATTGTAAAACATTTTTATCAAGACTAATTTTAGTTGTAATGAGACCAATATTTGTACAGAATGTAGCGTTATGATAATATAATTCAGATTTAATTACTTTTATTACATTATGTTACAGTATTTTATTTATATATTTCTTGAAAGATATGATTAAATATAGGAATATTATATTGTAGATCTTGCTGTTGTTAATTGAAAGCATGATAATTAATCTAAGACATTGAGTACAAGGAAACTGCCATATTAATATGGGAATATATAAAAAGTTGGGTGTAAATGATTTGATCAATTTCAAAAGTGTGAAGTCCAGGTACTCTTATAAGTAAGATATTTAAATACTGTGTTCGCAAGTACGTTCGCATGATTTAGAATTATTGAAAACATTCACGGCCTTGGTGGATTAATTTTCAAAAACGAGGACCACAATAAATATCTTAACCAACTCTTAACCAAAATTCATTAGTTTAGACGTGAAAATGTAACAAACACAGCAGATTCTGTTAATTAAAAAGCAGGATAACTTTATGCTAGAACTTGAATTAATTAGGATTTGGATTGATTTTTCTCGGTATTGCTTGGTTTACGTCGGTTTACATTCCTTTTCGTTTTGCTCAGTTTCTAAAAGTTTTTCTTAATAATTGGGTTGTAAAATGCAAAACCTTTCAAACCTAATTGGATTCCCAGTGATTACCGTGTTCATACAAACCCGTTAGCTTTATGTTAGTAAGTATAGATTAGGACATATTCGTTTATAGCATTTGAAATGAAAATCTTTAGTTGTACATGTATGTCACGCTCAGCAGCTTTTTGATTATGTCATGATGCTTTGTCAGTATGTGTTTAAACCCGAAAATTTGACGTACTTCTTTTATTTCATTATTTGATACATGGAAACATTTGAAATACACGATTAGAACACGCTACAGTTGAAATGTATCTAGAGCTAGAGTTATGATCATTTGCGATTTTAATGTTGGATTTGTATTTTAAAAAACATCTTACTTCGCCTATTATATTTTATGCAGTACTTTATAATATTTATATAAAGTTTGGTCCACAAGGGTGCCCTATACTACGTATTTTTTAAATTTTAGTGTATGATTTTATTCTACATATATATTTTGTCTGTTGCATCATTATTGAAATAAAAAGGGAGTGTTCCATTTTGAGGTCTACAAACATACTGTACTAAACGCACATACTTAATGCACAGATAACATAAGATATTTATAAAGGTATCACAATGGCCTATACATTTTTTTTTAAATGTCATACTGTTTAGGATAGATAAATTATATATAAGTATGATAGTTGTGCAGAAAGGCTCTGCGAATACTTCTCTCGCAATTATAGTATACCTAACTGAAATTTGTTCAGGTAAACACTAGTATCCTCAGTTTTATCTCCATACTTAAAATATATAAAAGTTCCTGTATTTTTAGGTCATCTGTAGTAGGATTTACCTGAGAAATTAAACAGTTAGTTTACCTGTATATGTATACAAGTAGACTATCTCCTTACTTGAAACTCAACTTTTCGCTATAAAATTGCAGTTGTTCTTTGAATTATTTGAAGTCAATTAGCTGTGAAGGTATTTAGAATACGAACAACAAGGCATATAAAAAGTAACAAACGAAAAAAATTATTTTTTTCTCAAAATACCAAGTGTCGGCCTTCGACGGTTTGAAATTTATCAACTCATTATAAGTACAGTTGTAGTATTTTTAATGCTGTAATAAGATGGGTTATAATAGATACTTATTAAATTAAAATTTATAAATGCTATATAGCATACATTAGCTATTTATTTGTTAACCCGTATTTTACAAAGTAATGGTATAATTAGGTCAATGCCTTATTTCGTTACTTTTTGCGATTAATAACTTTTGTATTAAATTTATTATGCACGAGCGCTGAAGATAATTTCACATGACAGTTACAATTATGTTAAAATTATCTCAGTGTTTAAATTATTTGTCGTATATTGTTTAATTGGTACATAAATGCAATATTTGGTTCAATTGTAAATTAAGTACTCATGACTTCGTATGATTAAGGGATATATACCTATTCCACGTATAAATAATGTGTAAATGTAACTAGTATCAGCGTGATAAGATGCTCCACACCTACGTTACGTTACGTGTACGAGCTTGCACTAAAAGTACTTAAACAGATACGTTCAACGCACTTAATAATTTCGAATGTAAAGTCGCACGAAAGTGTTGGAAAATGAATTTAATATGTTAATTTTTTTCTCTTCACAATAACAGTATTTTCTTAGTGAATGTGAACGTAAAAAAATTTTTACGTGAACAGTATGTCAGTTATATGGCAATTATTATATTATTTGTCTATAAATAAATATAACATCACTAATACACAAAATATTTTTTATATTTAATAAATATACTATGAAGAATTAAAGAGGTTCGAAGGCTGGTATATAGTCTTGTCTTTTGGTTAATATAAAATTCGAAATCTCTAATGAGTCTATTACGATGATAAGCTGCTAAATCCTTCAAAAACATTGAAAGTATGTAAGTAAAACTACAGATAAAAATGTGGTGAATATTTACATTTATACAAAGAAAATTCTATGTAAAGAATGTTCTTGGCGTTAGAAAAATTATTTATATATGTTTAAAAATGTAATATCTTGTATTATTGAGTTAACTGAGCTTGGATAATACGTATAATACATACATTTATGTTTACTGCAAATTTAGTAAGTATTGTTGTGCATTATATAGTAATCTAAGATGGGAAACGAACTTTCTGATACGTTTGTTTTAAATAATAAAAATAATTAGATTTGTTCAACTAGACATGGCAAAAAACAAGAATATAATAGTGTCAAAATGTGAGTACTTTGTTTTTGATTCTACAGTAGTTACATGGTTACTGTATTTGCATATTGTCATATTGATATTGTAATAATAGTACATTATTGCAAAGGCCATGAAATAGGTAGGTTGCAGGTCGAGTATGAGTTTGAAGGCCGAGCCGTAGGCGAGGACTTCACTAATACAAGACAGGCAACTGCTATTTCCGCCCAGGCATATATAGTGCTTTTCTCAAAATAATGCAGGGAAATAAAACATCCTTTTTATATTATACATTAAATTTAATTTAACTTTGTCGTTAAATATATATCATCTGGAGTTTTAATTAAAAAAAGGCTTTATGTTTTCTCCAGTAAAAAATTACGATTTTTTGTTTTCGATCTGGTCGATTGTCGTTTAAGAAAAGTAGGTAAATTTCCATAATTTTTCCAGTTAATGCCGTTTTTAACATGAACTGTACATTTCAGCATGGAATAAATTGCCCATAATGTAGATGGCTTTTTAGTTTTATCAATCTCATTAGAATACGTCAAAAATGCTGTTTCGGAGAAAATACTCACTTTTTTCTTGGTTTTCCGACTTATAAAATGTTTTTATACTTTCATATATAGTTCTTTTGACTTTGCTGGAAGCAGGTTTTCTATTTATCATGTGCCGAAAGCAAGCGCATTTATGGCTACAGCCACCTGAACGCAATTGTACTAAGCAAAGAGACTGGTATGCCAAGAATGATAAAAGAGATCCAAACAAAGAGTATTTAATAACCCCCAGTACGCCGTTTCATAGAACATTGCTGGAGCGTTGTAATGTTCCAAATTCAAAAAACGCTACTGCAATAGATTTTCTTTGTCCGTAAATTCGATATTAGTGTGTTCTTTTTTCGAAAATAATGTCAATATTTTGATGCATGTTTGAGAAAAATTATTTAATAAAACTTTAAACATAAAAGTATGAACGATGAGGCTGTACTCTAATGGACCGTGGGAATGTTTCAGAAGTATATATTTATACCACCTGAGAAATATATAATTATAATCTCGAATGTTTTGTGATTCACGATTATTACTTAGGTATTTTAAAAGTGAGTAAGAAAATTCTGATTTAATTTTAATAGGTATTCAATTGCTCAGCATCAGTTTAACAAGCTCTCTAACAAAACAACCATGTAATTTTGTAATATATATTCCACTGAGAACTATTAGGCTTGTATCATTAATTCATCTTCTTAATATTTTATTACAATAAATATATCTTGTTAAGTTTTTTTATGATACTTCGAATTAAGGTTATAGGAGCTCATAAGGAATTATGAGGTTCAATAGAATAGGCTGAACGTAGCAAATATTCTCAAACATTTCCTAAGACAACAAAAAAGTATATTCAAGAAAAGGAAATGAGGAAATCTTATGTTGGGATTATAAAAATATTGTTGGTTATGATATGTATTTTGAATGGTTTAAACTTATTAATTAAAAGTATTAGAACGACTGTGTTTACAGCATGTGTCTTCAGAATAGTCCACCGTTGAAATGCCTTGTCTTACTCTGCACATCACTATAATATTTAATGTGAAATTTAGATATATAGTCTATAACGACATACTTTAAAAAATAAAACAGCGTCACTTGTTACGATGTACGTAAGTAGACTTTAAATTTCATATATTTAAACGAAACTAATTTTAAAACAATTTTGAATTATTATTTGTAGAACTAAAATTTCAAACACTAATTTAAAAGTCTTAAAATTAAAAGTCTATAATATAGACTTAATTTTTGTGATTTTATTATGATACTCATTTCTACGTTACATATACGATTATTTGTTTAACAAAAAATATACCGTACCTGTAGTTATGTACAGTAAAGTTACATGTAAAGTTTGGGTACATTTTAATTTTGATATAACATTTTATACAGTGGATTATAGTATAATTATTTTTTTATAAAAACATTAGTAGACATTCTTAATTATGTGTTTAGTATGTAGAAAATAAAGGAAAATAACTGTAGTAAATAATTTTGTTACAATAATATTATAAAGATGTAATATGTACTTATTTTTTTAATGACGTAGGTACGTATATAATTCACTTTATGTCGAATACATTTTAGTTGTATAATACGGTATTGTTAGAATTATTGTTATTTTTAATTTTATGCCTGACTAGTCATGTAATCTAATAATATTAATTCTAGAGATATTAAAAATGTGAAGTTCGCAAATAAAAAAGTATCTCACTGTATATGAGAAACTGTAGAGCACGATACAGTATTTATCGAATATAATATATATATTATGTTTGTAATATGGAAATATTATTGAACAGAACCTTACAGTTATACATACCAAATATTGTCATGGTATTACTATGTACTTGATGAAGCGAATGGTATAAACTAGAAATTTCTGGCGGCGATGTTATTCAAGCTTAAGCACACCTAATTAATTAAAACTTGAAGGTATTCATTATTGTTTAGTCATGCTTCGTGATTATTAAAATTTCAACGTTATTTCGCTCTCATATTTAAGAATTTCTGCAACCATTTCAAGAAGTAAATTTTTATTTGCAAAGAAAGCGTAAAGAACCTCCTGCTCTATAGAATTTTAAGAGTCGGGTGTCGATAGCCATTGCTGGCATAGTAGGGATAATAATGCTTTATGTTCTCTAATTGTTATTGAAAATTAATCTCAAAAAGTCACAATATTTGTATATAATATGGGTAAAGAACATACGTAGATCTAGGTTTAATAGAGCACATTACAAATAAAATTGAATATATATTATTTAACAATATTTTTTATGAAGTAGCAGACGCGCCGCCAGTGTAGAGACTGCTTTATCCAGAGTCTCGGAAGAAAAATACAAAGGCTTTTACTCTTGATATATAGCAATTAATAAAGTTAATATTAATATTCTTTTTCATAAATGCGTCGTTGCCGAATTTACAAAATAATGCAGTTACATATTATACGCAAATTAGTATAAATTCGTAGAACTACCCCGTGCAGAATAGTTGAATCTAATAGTACGTTCTTTACTCAAGTTGCGTTTGGTACGTATTGGTTAAATATTTATTTTTGTATTATTTGATTATGTGTTCGATAACTGGATCAAAATAAACGAGTGCATGCGTCTACAAATAATTTATTCTGTATCTATACTACCTTTATAAAGAGTTAATATTTTTCGTTAAAGGATATAATCTTTAGAACTACAGATCTGACTAAAAATTCAATTTACATTATCCCGGAGTGGTATAACTAGTTTTGTTTTTAAATTCGATTTGTTATACATATACCGTGAATGGAATTGCGGTGATTCTTAGTGAAAAGTAAATGAAACAAAAAAAAAACAAAGCTGTCATGAGGACTGCCGACATAAATGAAAACTTAAAACTATAAACAAAGAGTTGTTATTTTTGGATATCGATTTTTTTTATTTTAAATTAAAACTTAAACCCAAACTATTTACAGCGCAAAATGTTATATTAATATGGACAGATATAGTGTTATCGTTAACATGTCACGTGACCATGTCGATGACGACTTACATGAATTTACCCCCTCTATCGAAACCTTCCTATACAAGTTTCACTTCAATAAGTATAGTAGCACGGTTATAAACGTAAAGCAAACGTAGCTTATATTTTAGTAAACAAACTGAATATATACATATATAGATACTAGCCGTCATCTACCCTTTATACTAGGTATACGAAAGGCAATATATTTGTGTGTATAAACCGGTAGGTGATGAGAGTTTTTACAGCCTATTAACGTAAGGCTTGGCAAAATTAAAACATTTATACGTATAATAGGATACCTTGGTACGTGGTCGTTAGAACAGTTAATCCTAGAACAATAACTAACACCGAAAAAAATATGATATGTACCATTCCACGTTACAAGAAATTGATTCGGCCCCGTGGGTGTGAAACATCTTTTTCATATAAGGTGTCCGAGTACTTGGCGATAAGTAAAATTTAATACTAAAACAATTTAATTCTACATCTTCGGCCTCTCATTCGCTTTCCATTAGGTCTGACTGACGCCATGAAAATAGCAATCTGTAATCAGCATACGGCAACTTCAACCCGAACCACTCTGAAATTGCTGGATTGACTTTTACTAATTTTGACACTGATAACTAATATTATGGATAAACATTAGAAATCAAACTTTAGAAATCAAACAACAATCAAACATTAGAAATCAAACTTTAGAAATCAAACAACAATCAAACATTAGAAATCAAACTAAACCTTAAAAATTGTTTATTTGTTTGAAGGTGCTAATTTTAGGAATTACTAGTCGGATTTCGGAAATATATTTTTGTATTTGATAGAGTACCTAATCATCGCGGTAGGCTTTAGGCTGTATTGAAAAGAAAAAAACAACACTAAAACGGGCAAAAATGATTAAATAATAGTTTAGTTTTACGCGAACAATGTCGTGGGCACGTCTAATAGGTAATAAAGGTAAACATTTGTAAAATTTTATCTGTTCAGTAGCTGGTTTCATAACTATTTAAACATATAAGCTGTGATTTAATTTCAATATATAGGTACATGTAGCAATAGATATTAGTATGTTTTAAGTCACTGAAATCTAACATCGTTTAAACGATCTAAAATTCGCATATACATATATAGAATAGAATATAATAGAAAAAGTTTTAAATTATATTATATACAATACCACTGCTGCCAAACTGCATAGCAGTTTATTGGCAGATGTAACCTCAGCGTTTGATAATATAAATTTATCTCGTACGTATTATAGAACGCCTATTCATAAATACTTAATATAAAAATACACATAGTTATATTAATATGTGTATGGTATTCTTAATCGTAATATGTGGCATTGTAGTCGTATTATTAACTACTGGAATGTGCAGAACAACGTCTGTCGGGGCAGTTAGGAGTAAATAAAAACATACTAGTATATACATTACACTACACTAATATATACATTATATTGATTAGGAATTACTTAAGCCTCGACAAGTCTAGTTGTGTATCTCATTGACAAAGGACTTTTTCCAACTTGGAGTATACTCTCGCCACCTGAACAGCCTTAATTTCATTGACCCTTTTCTTAACGTGGGGAAATGCATTTAGGCATATCCTCCTACCTCGGGGGTACCCCGACGGTTATGTGTGACTTGTCCGACGCTGGCCACCGGCAATACCCACTAAAACCCTAAGACCATTTATAGTCTTGCCGGGGCGACGCGGGCTCAAGTTGGCAATCACCGCATTATCCCGGCGAACCAATCTCATCGACCCACCTTATAACGACCTGCCTCATTTCCTGTTTTTGATTTGTAAACCAACTTTTTTATCGTTCTTAACCATTTGTATATAACCACATTTTAAATTCTTTGCTGATTAATATTTGAAAAACTATAAAAATAAATCAGTTCACGAATTATTCTGATTCATTTCTAGTTTTCAACATATCCTAAACCGTTCGAATTTAATTTTGGGTGGTAAGTTACGATACGTTTAATTATGGTAATATTTTAAAACTGAAGAAGTACCTACTGGTTCTGAATTCATTTACCGGAACACAGATGTCTTGCGTAGAGATTACCTTAAACGTGGTTGGTACTTTGAATACTAGAAGTCTTAAAATTCTACCACTATGTTCATGATGTTCTTATATTCCAGGTTCTCGTAAAAAAGTTAGGGTTCAAATACTTTGAAGTGGCACTGATCAATTATTTCTTCCAATTTCATTAATGTTTATGACGAGCTATAGATATTTATATAGAATGAATCCCATGTACGTATATGATATATGACTAAGATTTATTCAGTATTCCACTTTATCGTTTTCCGTTCAAAAAGTATTACTCATTAGTTTTAGAAAAACAAATACTATTTCTATACTAATAGGTATAACAGTAAAGTCACCTCTATACGCCAACAGATGCATCTGTAGATGTCATCATCGGGTGCGTCCGGCGACGTAACGGCGTAATTTGCCCGTCTGTTGTAGGTATTTAATGTGGGCAGATGCGGCCGTCTCGAATCTGGTTGTTCTCGGTTTTTGTGACGCGGACCAAAGGTCCGGCCTCTGTCCGCAGGTTCTAACGACGCATTAGTTTGAGTAGTTGCGATTGAGACCTTCTTTTTCCATTACTTTTGAATAACTCTTCTGCGGTGCTCACTCAAGTAGTAGTTAAAAGTACAACTTAAGTTATTCCCACTGGGTCTACGCTTCTTGCACGGATGTCCCTAAACAAACCAAGCATTTTCATTGGGAGCTTTACCTATATTTTTATAACTTTTGTCATGTATGCCATTTAGTCCATACTTGATATGTCATTTTGTCCATAGAGTATGGATAAAACGGATTTTCGTTGATAGCGGTTAAACTATTGTTTTTCTAGTTTGATTATCTTTTCAATGTCTAATACAATTCATAGATATATAAATGCAAAGATTATTGGTGTAAAATATGAATGTTCCGGGTTTTATAAATAAAAAGTTATGACCCAAAAACAAAACAGTATGAATTTTATTATTATCTACAGATAACTTTGAAAACAAATAATCATACTGTTAGTTTAATGGTACTTTATGTTTATCTGTAATTGAGAATTCGTTATCGATGATTTATTTCAAATTAGGACAGATTTCATAGACATGAGTGTTATCGCATGCAGTGACGCAGAATACGCAGTATTCATTTACTTTCTGGGATAGTTGAGTGTACCTACTAGTGAGGATAACTAAATATATCCGGCAGAAACCGGTTGGTTTTCCTCGTAAAAATATTGATAATTAGCTAATATGTTTACCTTTAGTTAATATGATTATAATAACTAACTGGCCAGACAGACGTTGTTCAGCCCCCTTCGGTAGTTAATAACTTAATCACAGCATCATCTATCATATCATAGAATAGTATGAACCATTGTCTGAATCTAAGAAATATATTACATGAATTACTTCTGTCACTCAACTTCTATCCAATATGCTAGAAAGTCACAAAAATATCTAGATTTCAATCACAGCGGCGTCTAGCCGGACTAACTGTAGTTAAAATTAAGAAAATTTTAAAACGTGGTCGCAGCGCTGTCAATCGAATCCAATTGTAAATTTAAACTAATCAAAATTCAACAAAACAAATAATTAATAAAAAAACTAAAAAAAAACCGTTCAGTTGTTTAGGAACAGTTTATTCACTTGGCCTTAGCAAGGCGACAGATGGCCATGGGCTTTTAGTTATTATTCTTGGCAGCTATTACCAGGCCAGTTCTCTCACCCTCTCCGTCCTTCCCGGACTTGGAGGGAGGGTTGCGTAAATGCTTCTCGTTACAAAAGAAGTTCAGTCATACTACTCTATCAAAAAGGAACCGGGAAAAGATCAATAATGTAAATAATGTTAGTTATTCATCATGTTCCTTCATAAACGATAGGTACACTTACGGAAACGAATAATCCAATCATCAAAACATTTTTCAAACGTTTTTTCCAGAATTGATTTTAGTCCTCGTTGCGAATTCTCCTTTATGACTTCTACAAAATGAAAACGGGTGCCACAAAGTAGTAATTTGAGTTTAGGAAAAAGAAAGAAGCCGACTGGAGCCATATCTGGTTGCTCGATGGTATTTCTTCAGTTTTTGATCGTAAATTCGTTCACATTGATGGCCTTGTACGAAGGCTCATTATCGTGGTGTAAAATTCAATGATTTTTTTTCTACAAATCTGGTATTTTTCGTCGAATTTGCTCTCTTAAACACCGCATAATGCTTAAATAATATACCTCATATACTGTTTGGTAAGAATTCTAAGTGCACAACTCCGCGATAGTCAAGGAAAACAGTCAACATGACTTGACTTTTGTTTTTTTTTTAATACTTAAGGTTTTAGCGTTATGGCCATAATCTCACCTGATCTTAAGTGACGATACGGCTCAAGTTGGTAGACACCTATTGGTATTTGGCGGCAGATTTACAACTTGAGGGTGGTAGCTAGCCAGGCGGGTATTTAAAAAAGCCCTACCACCATGCATGATTGACTTTGGCGTGGCTCTTTCAGTTTCGGGTCAGTTTGAAGGCGTTACTCCGAAGCTTGTTGACTAGTTTGCATGTCAAACTCGGAAACCCTCGTGTTGTCACCAGTAACAATGCGTTACATGAATGTTGGGTGGGAATTAACTTGTTCTAGTATTCCTTAGAGACTATTATGCTATTGAGTTTTTGAAGAAAATTTAGGTCTTTTGGAACTAGTCGAACGGAAATATGTTGCATACCCAAGTGATTATTTAAAATGATACTGATCGACTCATGAGACACAGAAAATTCAGCGGCTATTTCTCGCAAAATAGAATGAGGATTTTCATCACTATTTCCTATACTTTTGCGATGTTAACTTCGGTCGGAAGACTTTGAAGGCTTACTAGGGCGAGATAAATCTTCCATCATATCTCGAACGCCTTTGAACGCTTTTGTACCACCCATAAGCGCGTGTTTTTAATAAAGGCGATTCACCGTAAGCCTTCTGTATCATTTTCAGTGTCTCTGAACACGAAATCCCATTATATGTAATATTTAAAATAAACTATTTTTTCGATGTTTCTTTCTGTCCATTATGAAATTCGCAATACACACTAGATATGGTCTAAGTAAAACAGTACTGTATTTAATCTAAATGACAGATGTAACTCATACTCCGCTCCAAAACGAGAAACAGTAGTGTCTATATAACAAAAATAATGAATTTGAAACCAAAAACTGTTTTTTTTGGTATTGTTTTCCCTTTCAATTTTGAAAGGAAAAGACAAAGTTAAAATACATAATTCCGAAAACTTATACTTTAATGATTCGCGAGGTCTCATATTGTAAATGGCTCGAACTGCTCGTTTAATATAGTGTTATAGCTTGATAGTGTAAGTGCTTAGAAATACTCTTAAGATTTAATCTATATTACTAAAGTCATTAAAGTCGCTATATGATGTAATTTATATGTTATAAAATATGGTGGGTATATTAGATATTATTTACCGATATATTATAATATTATACTGGGTATGTGGTATAATGTGTAATTAATCTGTAAAAATATATAATTTTATTTACATGAAACCTATGCCGCGTATTGGAATTCTTATTATAATAAAGAAATATACAAACAAAGATCAAAAAAGAAGCTGCAGTAGTTTAAAAAAAAAAAACTCGTTCCTTTTGTGTTATTTTTTTCTGAGGTTTGTCTCTATTCCAAAGATGTATTAACATTCTCCACTTGAATAATTAAAAAAAATGGGTATTCGCCAAGTAAACTAATTTCGACTAATGACCTACTGCAAAATTTGAGGAATTTCTTGTAAAGGTGTGCAGACAGCTTTCTAAATTTTTACTGATACTTAACACCAAAGCTCATCAATAGCTACTGAAGAAAAGCAAAACCCAGTGGAAAAAAGGTACTGATTGTCTAGTCTATTTATTTATATGTAGATAATGTTTTTATTTAAAATACATAAGTTTTATCATTGATATATCTATTTTATTGAAAAAGTATATTTTTTTCCCATTTTATATCGGTTTTCTATGCCTAAAAACTCATCTGATGTTAAGTAGCGGTGTACACTGTGCTCGTAACTGCGTACATGCTACCACTGAACCGTCATTGCTTAATTTTAAATATTGGTAGAAGCTTTGAGCGAAATTACTTGGGAAATAAATTAGTATTTGCATATTACGGAATAATTTCAATTAAAACAATGTGTTATTTAATTTACGAATACATAAATAAACGTCTCAATTTGTTGTTTGCATGTATGGTCTGTGAATAATAGGAAAATTTGTGTATGGTTTGTTTCCGTTACAAAAATAATTCTTATTGCTTATTTATAGAGCGACTATGATACAATGAATTATATTAAAGCAGCCGTACACTCACTTCAAATGTAAACAATCGTGAGTCTATTATGCTAAGTACTGAAGCGATCGAAAGCAATCTATTAAAAGTTTGTGGACATCCAATCGCTCAGAGCGATTGAACAGCTTATTTTATTTGCTTTACGTGTCACAAGGGCTTAATGAAACTAGTTTTTGCTACTCTATAGCTACTTCGCAATGTTTACTGCAAGAAAACTGATCAAAGCACCTGCGTTGTACCTATCATAGGGACCACAAATAAATAAAACTATGAATATATTCTGTAATAATATGATGATGGGGTTTGCCGATAAATCTTTTACTTATAAGTTCGCCACTGTCTTTATATTTTTCTCAGACTCTAGCTTGTTTGATAATACTGAATACTGATCAGCAGATGTAGATAGTGAAGTAGTTTTACCAAGTCGGCAAATTATATTTAGTTTATTTTTTTTAAATTAAATATTGTAAATAATAATATAATATAATATTTTTAGGAATTAGAAGTGACTGACAAATAAAAAAGAACAATTCCAATAACCAAATAAATTAATTAAGACGCCGACACACCCGGTGTCGATTCCTACCACTTTACCGATCGGCGACCAAATGGCAAATGTGCTTGAGCGTTTTTTTTTTTTGTTCGAAAGGACCTACACTGTTAGCCTTAGGGGCTTTTACAGCTTCACCTGAATTAGTGGGGTGAGCGCTGAAGGCGCTCAAACCCGCGAGGCAACTCGCACAAGGGTGTCACTAGTGACCGAACCTCGGCTTGAGCTGTTGCCGAATCGCGTACGAGAGAAAACGAGCGCGGTACTAGCTATTAAAAGAGAGTGTTATAATAATAAAAAAGAAAAAATCTAAACTAACTGATCCCCTTAGGGATCTGATAAAAAAAGAACTTATTTTAGATTGTACTGTGCAACGCGGCGAGACAAGATTGTACTGTGCGTCCTTCCTACCTATCTAACGAAAGACGCGAGTATCTAACCTAGTGAATCGAACCCCAAGAACCGAGAAGAAGGCAATGACACACTGAATTATATGAATTAACTATGTGCTTTAGCGTTACTGCGCAAGCGTTTTTATAGGCGGTGGTGGGGATCGACACTGTTTACAACAGTGCAAAAAAAGTTTTAGCTTATACGGCCTCTCCTGATCGTGCACCGTCCTCGGCTGCACTGGGGACCTCTTCTTCAGGGGGGCAGGTAGGTATGGCGACTCTTTGTGCACTGTCTTCGCCCGTAACATCTGACGCACCTGAAGGGGTTGTGGGAGCATCTGAGGCTTCCGTGACATCGTCCTCACAATCTTTTGTGGAAAACAAGTGCTTTAATTACTTACGAAATGGTACAGCGTTGCCTGTTCTATCATTCATCACACATTCAAGGCCCTCAAACAAAAGTTAATCTTTCATAACAGAGATAAAGGCACTCCGCTTTCAAAAATATGCATACATCATCTGACAAAAGTCTCTTTCAACCTCATACTTTGAACTTGCAAGTTTCCACATTAAAAACGTGAACCAGGACAGCGCCTGCCAGGACTGCGCCTGAAACGCGTTCATAGAACACGTATACCGGGACAGAGCCCACCAGGACTGCGCCTGAAACGCGTTCATAGAACACGTATACCGGGACAGAGCCCACCAGGACTGCGCCTGAAACGCGTTCATAGAACACGTATATCGGAACAGAGCCCACCAGGACTGTGCCTGAAACGCGGTCATGGAACACGTATACCGGGACAGTGACCACCAGGACTGTGCCTGAAACGCGTTCATAGAACACGTATACCGGGACAGCGCTCGCCAGGACTGCGCCGGGACAGCCCTCTTTCACGCGCTCGCACACATCAGTCGTACAACTGTAATACATAAACACATTAGAAGTCCAGTTTTGAACTCTCTCTCAAAGAATGCCGCGCAACTCTCAGGATACCATTCGCCTTTCCAGTGTACCATATATTGGGCTGCAGCCTGAGTTGTCTTGCCCTTGGCACCACTCAGCAACTTCAGCTCATACCGGTCGCTCGGCAGCACCTTTATGACACGGTATGGTCCTCTCATGCCAGCATCAAGCTTTCCCGTTGACTGAGAGTACTTTATCACGAACACCTGATCGTTGATCTGAAATTGTCTTAGCGGGTGTCTCTGACGATTTGTTCGCGCATCTTGAGTGCGACGGTTTCCGTCTAGTGAGGCCTTAGCAGATCTCCTACAGAGCTATCTAATGGCTTCTCGGTTGGAGCTGGTGTTCTCGATGGCGACGTCGCGGACCAGTGCACGGATCACAGAAGTGGCTGCGTTTGTACCAACTGTCTGACGTTGGTTGGAGTCGGTGCGTTGACTAAAGCCTCTATCTTAAGTGGGCTCGTCCTCACCTGACCGTACCTAATAATGCGACCTAGGTATTCCACTTTAGTGGTGAGGAATGAGCACTTTTGGACATTTATAGAGAATCCCGCTTCCGTCAAAGTTTTCAAAACATCATACAGTAGAGAAATGCCCTCATCAACAGTCATGCTAATAATCAGAACGTCATCTATATAGACCAAAACGTTACCGGCAAGTATGTATTTACGCAAAGTATTGTTGATTATACGCTGGTAAACGGTAGGAGAGTTGCACAAACCATATGGCATTTTTAAGTACTCATAATGAGCTTCAGGAGTGACGAAACCGGTTTTGTGGATTGAGGCCTCATCGATGGGTATTTGGTGGAACCCTGATGCCATATCCAAAGAGGTAAAGAACTTTGAGCCCCCAAGCCGATCAATGTGGTCCTCGATCAAGGGTAAGGGATACCTATCCCTGACAGTAATGCGATTTAGAGCACGGAAGTCCACGCACATTCTGTCCGAGCCATTCTTTTTCTTGACCAAAATAATCGGACTTGCGTACTCAGAATCCGATTCTCTAATAATTCCTTTGTCTAGAAGATCCTGACAAATCTCGCGAATCTTAAGTTTTCCCTGATAGGATAAACGATACGGATGGTATGCAACTGGAGCGTCGCTTGTCAAGCTGATGTACATCTTGCCAGTATTCACAGTTGTGGTGGCAGTGCCAGATATTAAAAACTCAGAAAATTTGTCTAGAATCACCATCAGCTTGGCAAGTTCTGTACCCTCGAGAGGAGTATTTACTTGTATCGGTTCGCCTGCGTTCACCGTATTTACCTTGGTTACGATACTAGGTGTATGAGTTAAGTATTGCTCATATTTTGTTCGAACAAATGTAACACCCTCCCGATTGAGAACATCTGTCCCTATGATGATAGGCGTGTTCATGTATGATGCGGGTATTATAACAAAATCTACCTCGACTGCAATATTACTGAACTCAACCGTTAGAGTAATGTATTCATGGGCAACAAACTCTTTGTCACCTATCCCCTTTAAAAAACAGTTCGTAGCGTTCGGGAGCCAGCAAAATAATCTATTATCGCAGACGAGATCAAAGACACGTTGAGAGCACCGCTATTTATAAGGATGTCGACAGGTATGCCCTGAATTACCGCAGAGCTTATGTCACTGTTACGATTTGAATTAGAAAGTTCGCTACACAAATTAACCCTCCGTTGACTATTATTATTGCCTTGAGCCTCCGATCGAGCTTTGGCGAAACAGTCGCTTTCCCTATGTCCCACCTTCTTACAAAAGGCACAAATGGGCCTAGTGTTATTATCGGTTTTATTCGCAATGTTACGTTTCTTGGGGCATTTATCTTTAAAATGACCCGCTTGACCGCAGATATAACAGTTACTACCGGGCATACTGAAATTATTGTGATTACGTTTTTTGTTTACGCATGAGCTAGAGGGCACCGATTTGCCAGACGCGCAATTATCAAATCTGCGGTTAGGTTTAGTATAAGTGGCTAAGAAAGAAACAAGATTTTCTGTCGTTAGGATCGCATTGGTTGCCGCCGCGCGTACCTGTATATCGCTAATACCATAAATCACTATTTGAACCATAAGTTCCTCGCTTAACCCTTTGATCACGCGTAATCGTAATAACGAACGACGAGCATACTCTGCGTACGATAAAAACTTGTCAGACGTAGAATTTATAACCTCATGTAAGATTTGCGCGTAATTCACTTTTTGTGGACACAAGGCTTTAAATTCTTTCACGAAGCAAGTCCACGAACGGTCATTCGTGTTCCAGTCATTCAGCCAGATCTTCGCGACACCCCTCAAACAATGCGCTACACGAGAAAAGCACTCCAGATCGTTCCAATTATTCGTGAGCCTAGCCCTATCCACCTCGCTGTCGTAACGCGAATATGAATGATTTCTACTGCGACGCGACTGAGGGTAGGTTCTACCGCTACGTAAACGCGAACGTGAACACGAGTGCGATTGCTCATGAGATCTATCACGTCGCGAATGTGAACGATGGCTACTGCGTCGCGGGGATTCACGGCGACCATTACGCTCGCCCTCGTTCCGAGGCGGCGTCCGAACAGACCGTCCACGAGAAACACGTGGCATTTTACACGAATATTAACGGGTGTTTTCTGTGAAAGGCTTATTTGTGAGCGAAATCCTATCCCACTTCTGATTTTAGGAATTAGAAGTGATTGACAAATAAAAAAGAACAATTCAAATAACCAAATAAATTAATTAAGACGCAGACACACCCGGTGTCGATTCCTACCACTTTACCGACCGGCGACCAAATGGCAAATGTGCTTGAGCGCTTTTTTTTTTTTTTTTTTTTTTTCGAATGGACATACGCTGTTAGCCGGAGGGGCTTTTACAGCTTGGCAGGACTTTTTGGGGCGAATGCTGAGGGCACTCAGCCCCGAGGCAGCGGGCACAAGGGTGCCGTTGTGGCTGGCCCTTGGCATGGACTGCTGCCGGAAGAGAAAATATTATATAAAATAATAAGAGCTGGCCTACTGGAGTTGACCTTTAGATAAATTACTAATTTGTGAAATGTTAAAAATACTAATTGTTAAGAGAGGCAAGGGAGTCGGTGGAGTGGATTGTACTGTACTGTTTTGATTTTAAGATTGAGTTATCGGTGTTGGATGGACGTAGTCTTCGCATTAAAACGCCCATGAACTGTATGAATCTGACTGTAAACAGAGGAACCATTATTAAAAATTAAAAAGGCAAACAACTGGCAGGGCCTCAGGTTTTTGGTCCCTTACAGAACCGTGTACTTAGCGTGTGGGTGTGCACGGATGGTATGCAGTGTGATGTTGTATTCTCAGTGTTGTAGAGTGTCACTGTATCGCGCGAGCAGAGTCGCTCGAGGGAGCAGATTCGCTCGAGGGGTGCTTGAGCGCTACTGCGCAAGCGTTTTTATAGGCGGTGGTGGGGATCGTCACTGTTTATATTATATTATATTATATGTAATAAAATAAAATATAATATAATATAATATAATATAATATAATATAATATAATATAATATAATATAATGTAATATAATGTAATGTAATATAATGTAATGTAATGTAATGTAATGTAATGTAATGTAATGTAATGTAATGTAATATAATGTAATGTAATGTAATGTAATGTAATGTAATGTAATGTAATGTAATGTAATGTAATGTAATGTAATGTAATGTAATGTAATGTAATGTAATGTAATGTAATGTAATGTAATGTAATGTAATGTAATGTAATGTAATGTAATGTAATGTAATGTAATGTAATGTAATGTAATGTAATGTAATGTAATGTAATGTAATGTAATGTAATGTAATGTAATGTAATGTAATGTAATATAATATAATATAATATAATATAATATAATATAATATAATATAATATAATATAATATAATATAATATAATATAATATAATATAATATAATATAATATAATATAATATAATATAATATAATATAATATAATATAATATAATATAATATAATATAATATAATATAATATAATATAATATAATATAATATAATATAATATAATATAATATAATATAATATAATATAATATAATATAATATAATATAATATAATATAATATAATATAATATAATATAATATAATATAATATAATATAATATAATATAATATAATATAATATAATATAATATAATATAATATAATATAATATAATATAATATAATATAATATAATATAATATAATATAATATAATATAATATAATATAATATAATATAATATAATATAATATAATATAATATAATATAATATAATATAATATAATATAATATAATATAATATAATATAATATAATATAATATAATATAATATAATATAATATAATATAATATAATATAATATAATATAATATAATATAATATAATATAATATAATATAATATAATATAATATAATATAATATAATATAATATAATATAATATAATATAATATAATATAATATAATATAATATAATATAATATAATATAATATAATATAATATAATATAATATAATATAATATAATATAATATAATATAATATAATATAATATAATATAATATAATATAATACAATATAATATAATATAATATAATATTAGTTTCCACTTTTAGGTTTCACAAAGTTTTCAGTTTGAAATATTAATCAAATGGATAATGACTGGAATTAATCAACGGTACAGCTCTTAACGCAGAAGCATGTGTTTCTTACCTGAGTTACAGTTTTCATGCAAATTTAATAAAATACAAACGGGGCTTGATGTCAGCACGTATGCAGGTAAAGCTGGTAAACCACTTTTTAAATGGATTACTCAGACGAAGCCTTAACTGTGCGTTCGTGACCCGTTTGCTATCGATGGCGCATGCTTATATGCTTCATGTTGTCTGTAAGTTGCTTCGTTTAATTTAATAATAGTATTTGTAGTAAAGGTAATCTATTACCAAGGGCAAAGTATGACAGTCTGGGATATCGGTCCAGTGTAGGACGGTCTGGTGACTCGTTACCGGTGATTGTAGTGAACATGAGTGCTCCTGAAGTAGTGGTGGAAAATTGTAATGGTGTCGGAGATGATGCTGAATCTACAACGGAGGATGTAAATGACGAAGACGGGTTTGTACTGTTTTAAAATTATATCATTGTATTAGTAACTCTAAAAAAGTTACCTGGTACTTAATTCCAAATGATTTAGTAGATAAACTGCATTTTATAGTAAGCTAATTAATATAAATTACATTATATAGCTTAAGGATACAAATAGTTACTGCTAGCTATAAAATAATAACGTTTGGCTATGAGAAGTATCTTATTAATCTAAAATAATATAAATTTCAAGCTCGTTAAAGTTACAGTATTTGGTCAAAGGCTTCATTCCGTGTAAAACTATAAACGTAATCACCAAGCCACGCCAGCCCACGATTCGGCGTAATGGCGAGTTTAAAAGCTGATAAATTATAAAAAGGCTTGAACTATAAGATATCGGATCGTTAGTTTACTGGTCACTTGACCGTTTGAAACCACACTGATGTAAATAATTCCAATATACATTTTCTGATTAAACTGTTATACATTCAAAATATAAAATAAATATGTGTTAGCGTCTACATTTGCTTTGTAATATGATTATAAAACATTTAAAAAAAAACATGTAGGGAAATCTGTAGTAATGTCATAAAATCATGAAGAAAACATAGAACCTCTTTTTTCGAAGTCAGTTAAAAATTTCAGCGCATGGATCGCAAATAAGCATAGTTGCATAAACAGTATGATAATAAGTTTCAAATCGATTTTTCTATTTCATAGATTGGCCTTTGACCCCAAACTGAGCTGCCGTGTACATTTCACAAATGACGTCATGAAAGAAAAGTGAGTTGTCTTTGTCGCACTTGAGTGACCTGCAGGCGACACTTCGTCAGTGACGTCACCGCTATTCCTGTCTCGTACACATTGACTCGCAGGTTAGTCATCCCTAGTGTTTACATAGTTAGAAATGTTGTATAAAATAATGTATACTATTTGTATTCATTTATCTTTGTTATAGCGTATCTGTTTAATAATAATTTGTCATGGTTAAAAGTCGCCTTAAAATACGTTCATATGACCATTTACTGTGCGTTGGAGTCATTAGCATCCAGTATAAAAAGATGACACCCACAACACATTTATCAGTTGAAATACATATCTTTAGAGGTGTTAAATTGCTATAAAACAATTTAACTCGTTACTTATACGTCTCTCGTGTAAAATTCGAACGCTTTAATATTGTATTTTAAATTACTACTTAACAAGAACATTTGTTTTCATGTTTCAATACAGTCATGGTTTTGTACAACTGTGAATTGTGAAAAATTGCAATTTTTTTTTTATCCTAGCTCGACAAAGTGACTATACTTCACCTGAGGGTAAGTTTCAGTACAGTCCAGTAATAGTCGTGACTGTCGTAGGGGCAAATGTCCTTCGTCAGTCGCAACTGTCTTGCCGGCCCACTAAAAATTATTACCTAGTCTTTAACATACTGCAGTATACCGAATCGACATTGCACTAATCTGACCAACATTATAGTGTGACTTGCGGGGCTGTAGGATACGACAATTGTATTAGAGTAGATCTTGACCATCACATATCAAACATACCGGATACCGTCAGAGACTTTTTCACGTTTCTCCTTTCCGTATGCAGCAAACAGGCCGGGTGGTCAAGATCAGTATTTAGACTAGGTCACTACTACCAGAAATATAGTATCAAACTAGTTACAGTTTTGATTTGTCATGGTTCAAGATTAGTCAGTGTCTATCAGCGTATACAGCTGCAAAGAGATTTGCAGGCCGGCATGACAGCGGCAACCTCTGATGGGCTGCTGGTCTCTCAGTTAACATGGTATCCTGTAGTAATTTTGGGTGTTATTGTGCTTCTTAACCTTAAATTCAGTTACCTTATTATACCATTCTAAAAGAATGAACACTTTATTGCACTTTTAATGTGTACACTGGGGAGCTTAATGCCACAAGGCTTTTTCTTCCAGCTTACCAGTGGTATTATTACCAAAATATAAACATTTTTGTAGGTAGACAAATAAAAGAAAAAATAATAAATTAAGAAAATATAACAATAAAGTTAACTTAACATAATTCTACTAAAATAATATTTTCATAGGTACGTATACTACATTATTATGAAGATAGGTATATTTTAAGTCATTACCAATTCCACATGCAAATCGTTATCAACGTTATTTGTTGCCAATAAAGTTTAATGTGTTTGTTAATTACATTTTCACATTTTATTAAATATAAAATCGCTTTAAATATGCATACGCTTTTGAAACCGATTATATGCTACAGAAGATTATTAATTTGCTAGTAATGTTATTTATTTTAGTATTGCCTCAGCTCGAGTGTGCTTTGTAATTTTCCTATTTTTAGTTACCTACCTAGTTTATTATGTTTATGCTTTTGTAGGTCGTATTGATTTTGTATACATCACATTTTATATACATATCAATAAAGTGAAAGTGTTATAATTTTCATAACTTTACTTCGAGATCTTTTTATGGGTGCCAAAATGACAACTAAAAAAATCTATAAGATTGCTACGAGAAAGTTTTCCTATGATAACATATTTACAATTTAATGTAATGTAATGGATGGATGGATGAATGGTAATGGAGAAATATTTTAAGATTATAATCTGAACATAATTTACAGAAATATTTTAAATAAATTCATTTACGATAACTCTTTATAAAGGTATTAAATATATGCATAGCATATTATTCTCATAGCTCCATGAAATGTTTATGGATGTCAAGTATTAAAAAGTGACCTTTGAGAGTTCTAATAAAGGTTTTTTGCGGAACGACTAGCCGAAGCGTAGCAACACAATATTTGTATATATGTAAATGTATTTTGTTTTTTATATACCTACTTCATAAGTGTCTGTTTGATGTTATGTGATCATGTCCTGCGTTATAATCTGATACACTGATATGTAAGTTTGTGGTAATCGTATACGTCAAATTCTTCTATCAAAGGAGTACCAAAGTTTTAAAGTACTATCTTCTATCTATTACTATACATATAACAAATGTATAATTTTAGTATATGGATGGCTGAAGCATGTATAGTTATTAAACTTTAAAATTATTATATATTCTTTCCAATGTTAAATACCTATATCGCGATGCAGGCTATTACTATTTTTTTTTTAACTTACATACGCCGTTACCCTTAAGGGCTTTGACAGCTTCATCGAATTTTTGCGGAAAGTCCTAAGGGTACGAAGCTCCGAGGCAGCGAGCGTAAGGGTTCCAGAATGGCCGAAACTCGGCTTGGGTTGCTACTGAAAAATGAACAAAAATACGCGAGCCCAACAGGTCCTAACTTACTGATTTAGTGATCGTAACAACGACCTTTTTGAGCCAGCCGCGTAAGGGCCGCGGGGGTGGTCCCTTACAGAACCTATTACGGCATTACACACAAATACACACACACACCCACCCACACACACACACACACACACACACACACACACATATATATATATATATATATATATATATATATATATATATATATATATATATATATAGCGCTATCTTATGACAACAAAATAAACTCTGTTACGTTCATTACCTCTTCGTTTTTTTGTTGAACACGCATAGCTCTGAAACTGCTGGACAGATTTCAATGAAATTTGGCACAGTGGTAGCTAATATTACGGAAAAGAGATAAAAGTTAAAAATGTGTACATTAAAACGATATAATTGTAATTCTTTAGATTTCCCTGAAGAACCGGTTTTAAATGGAATCAATAGAAATTCTGTTATGTAACTGCTTTGCAAAGTGATAATTATGAGGGAATGAAAAATAGAGCAATACAAGCACTACTAGCTAAGGTTCATCTTAGGTTCAAGGACGTAAGTTCGAATCCCTATAATGAGTCTGACCTTATGGGGAAGGAAAACATCGTGATAAACCCATATCATGGTGGTATGGCTTTTTCTAATACCCGCCTAGCTAACTACTACCCTCAAATTGAAAATTTTCTGCCAAATACTTGTAGATTTTTTCCGACAGTTGTACTAGAGAGTCAATCCCTCCACTAGGCTTAACGTGCCCATCATCTTAGGCCACTTCGTCATTTAACATCAGTTGAGATTGTGGCCATAACGTTATACATTAACTATAAAAAAGGCAGATTGTGGCCATAACGCTAAAAATAAACGCCTTTAAAAAATACTAAAAAACGAATCAAATTAAAAAATTCATAATAATAATGTCGTTGCGTCATTTGGATTTATCAGAAGGTAACGGTGTAAGATTTATTATGAAAAATTTGTACAGTAAATAAAATAAATATGGCAAAAATGTGACTGTTGAACAATCTGGCAAAAGAGGTACTTATACCAAGTAAAACCCTACACTCATTAAAGGGTCAATTGGGATGTAGGTAATTTGCAGCGACACAAATTCCCAGTAAGACCTGCATTTGTCATGACAATACATAAATCTCAAGGGCAAACATTCGAATTTGTTGGCGTGGACTAGAGGTCGTTAGTTTTCATGTATTGAATGTTGTGTGTAACATTCTCTAGAGTGAAGTGAACATCAACGTCAAAAGTACTTCTACCATATGAAAATCCTGGACAAGTTGACGTACACGCAATATAGTATTGAAAGAATTATTAGGTTAAAATCCGATTTCGCCATAATAAAACTGTATGATCCGATATATCCGTAATGATAATATATAAACTAAAAATCTATATATATATAAATAAATCGCCGTAGTGTATGTAGGCGCATAACTTCCGAACGATTGTACCAAATTGAAGATTTTTTTATTGTATTCGTTATTGTCAGTACAAGCATTCCATATAAAAAAACAGATTTTTTTTTCAATCTAGCAATGTGAAAAGTAATGGATCGTTTAAAGCTAAGTTGGTAGTGTGTACCGAGACCGCGTCAAGGGACGTGGGTTTGAATTTACCTATATTTAAATTTCATATAATTAAAATAAATTTATTTCATTGGAGCTATAAACAAGTTTCATTCAATAACCCTAATGATGTTTTTCTTCACCGAAAGCTTAAGCTCATTGTAGGTGATTGGATTCGAACTCACGTCCCATGACGCGGCGTTCCTACATGCTACCAACCCACTACGCTAACGTTACATAACATCTAAACGAGCATTATTACCTAAAAGTTATAATTATGTTTTACCTTTTTCTACTAATAAACTCTTAAAATAAAATAACTTATTTATCTTAACCTTTGGCAATGCGATTAGAATCAGTCGAGGGATTCTCCGTAAAACATAAACGAAAAGAGTTGCGAATTTGGAAAATATTGTCTTGTTTTTTATTTAGATAAAACAATAATGTTACGTAACGCGTTGTTCGAACCTCCCTCCCGCACTTGTAACGTTTATCCTGACCCCTCCCCACAAATTGCGCTACGTAAAACTTGAACGGCCCCTTATCCAAAAACAACAATGTTTACTAAAGTATCAACAATCCTTCGGCAGTACTTAGAAGGTGTAAAGAGCTGATCTCGAAACAGGACAAATTAAGAGATAGTAACTGGGTTTATCATCATATAAAATAGAACCTCGTTAAGTGAAATCTCTATAAGTTAAGAGCCTCCAAATCTCGAAAAAGTTTTTTGTTCCCTTCTTTTCAAACACCAAAACCTCCATTACTCGAAATTTCAACCCTCCATTAGTCGAAATAATCAGTGAGTTTTTCCAAGCCATTTTGGTACATATTTTCCCTCCATAACTCGAAAAATTAAATTTTACCTCTGTATCTCGAACGTTTATTTTACAACTCGAATATTCGACACTGCATTATCTCTATAGTTCGAATAAAAATAAGTTTGTTATTCCTTGGTAATTGTAGAGCCCATAATGAAATTCCACAAAAGAAAGCTGTTAAAATACGATATCTGCCTGCCAATACCACATAAAAATTACAGCCTATGGATCAAGGTATCATTAAAAACTTCAAGTCATTATAGTTTTCTTGCTCCATACCGCAAAATTATTATGAGCAACATTATCTGTATTAACGATTTCAAAAATATTATATAACTACTAATGAGAATACGTTTATAAATATATATTGTACATAGTGAAACTTAATTATAGTCAATAATTTTATTTTCCAGGTAAGTACAAGGCCTCATGGGAAGATGCGGACTTTTATCGAATTTCGATACGTTCAGCGGCGTGGGTAATAAATGGATAGGTACACATTTTCATTCAACGTTCCGATAATTTCATTCGTGAATGTGCGTTATTGTATCATATTTGTTACGCTTATACTAGTTATGGAATTGTTATCATCTAATAGTGTACTTACAAGATAACAGGTACGTGTAAGAAAAATCACAGAAAAAAGTTTAAAAGTATCAGTAACAAATTATAATTCTTTTTCTTATGAAGTTTACTAAATGAGATGAATTTCTTTACGGCAATTAAAGGTATCTTGAATTGAAATACATTCAAAATGTCATTCGTGTTAATTAACGTTCAGTTGTTTAGAATGAGATTAGTCGAGCTGGAATAGGAGCTTCTTTATTTTTTTTAATATCTCTTGGTGGTAGTAATTATACATATATTTTTTTTCAGTATAAAAATGACCATATTGTTTTATTTCAAGTACATTACTGAATTAGACTGTGGATTTAGTTCGAAAAAAAGTAATATTTAGAATTATTGCACGCCTGATAAGCGAAGCGTTGAGGTGGGTACTACTGTCACTTCACGCAAAACAACTCAATTTTCACACTTAAGTCTCTATTTATCATATATTGCACTTGTAACATAATATGTACACGCACATGTCAAGAAAAACACTATTTTTAACACTTATGATATTTTTAATGGCATTTTTTTATTTAAACTAGTTCAAAAACTGTTTTAAAAAGTTCTGCCTTGGACGTCCGTGTGTCTGTATGTGCGGATCCTGTATGTTATCACGATAACGAAATACTTTACTAATCGAGACATTTTTTTTTCTTACGCTTCATTATAGTTAGGAATAGAAGCTTATTACTTTTCACGGTCTGTTTCGATGTGGTTTTTAAATGTTAAATTTTAAATTTAAATGTTATTAAATAAACAAAAAAAAATTTATTATGTGGCGTACACTTTTGAATTATCCAACCTTTATTTATGATTTGCGTGTTATGAGATGCTTATAACAATCTGGAAATATTTTTTTAGTAAGTACCATCTTGAAACAGTAATTCAACCTCATGCTTCATTTTATTGTTAACTTCAGGTTAGGTAGCTAGACTCAACGACTATACGTGTTCCTCCGTGCACATTTCTACTGTAGTATTAACTGGTAGCGTACATGACGTCTAAAATCTACCAATTATAATAGAACTAGCGTTCCCTCCAACTTCTTTCGTGTTTTTCGCGTTAACCACGCATGATCGTAAAATTCGTTCTTAGTGGGCGTTTACGTCGTGAAAGGAATATCTAGGCGAGATTTGAAGTCTATAGGCCTAGTAGTTCTGGAGATATTAATTATAAATCACTGTAAATCTCCAGTGTCAGTACACCGTGTTGCAGTTTCGATTTTAAATGTCTGCAGTCCTATTTGAAATCAAAAATAGAGGTGACCACAAGTTACAGCATTCCTTTACCATCACGTAGATTACTCATTCGTTTATTAAGTCTTGTAAGTTAATTATGGAAGATATTAAACAGTTGCAAAACTTTTGAGAAAGTATTTTTTTGCTTTAATTATTTCGGACGTAAAATAAATATATGATTTAGTTTCACATATGACAATTTAATATCAAAATTTTGACGTTTATGGCGTCTACCACTTGCTACCACTACGCCACTGAGCATATTAAAATTTGAATTTATTTAATATTTCAATATTTACTTTTATTATTGTATGCGAATCCTTTCAAAATCATTAGTAATTTACTAAGGAATGCTACCTGTGTAGGCCAGGTTATCTACGTAATTGTTACCACGTAGCCTTTGTGACAGAGATTACGGCTTGAATGCTTTGTACGATTCAGGAGGGTACAGAGTGTTTATTACGATCTATGAAACATTATCCACCATTCCATTATCTAGCTTATATCCTAATTTGTTTACAACGGTGCTTACGAAGTTTTTTCTTGCAAACGTTTAAAATATGTTGTTTCGTACATTCGAAATACTAAGTGTTACTATAGGCACGTACTCAAATATAATAATTATTTTATATATTTGGCTCAAAAAGGTTATTGTACGTCTAAGGCATCAAAAAATAGTGTTTGTATACTATTCGAATTTATGTTTAAAAAAGTAACGTGTTACATATACTATATACATATTTAATATAATAATGAGTAATATACTAGGTATATGTAGTAACTGTTTGTATGATAGTTTTACGAATACATAAAAGGACACTGTTATTTGCGTTCAGTGAAGGAGTTTTAAGTGTATATAAACTCCATTGTGTACATATTCAAGTCACGATAATTTGTGTTATGAATTCAGGAAAATAGTATGAAGTAGAGTGTAATGTCAAACCATCCAAAATTATATTTTCATTGAGATTTGTGCTATGGTAATATACAAAAATGTTCTCATCTACAGGTTTGTTTTCCTTTTTATTCTAAACAATCATGTGGATAGAAAACAGTACGACATAATAATATTGCTCCAGTACGAAAATATAGCAGAAAATAAACCAGAAGTCTCTTCCTTTTTCCTTTAACAATACGGAAAAAAGTACAAAAAATACATGGGACTCGTGAACCAAAAATATGGCAGAATACAACCTCTTTGACAAAGGATGATTATAATTGCTAATGGCTGACGTCATTATGCAAAAAATTAAAAGTACTTTAGAAATTTCGGCTTGTCATGTTTGACATTGGCTATCCTTACTAAAATTATAAATGCCAAGGCGAGTTTGTTTGTTACGCTTTCACGCCTAAACCATTGAATCGATTATGATTAATTTTGCTATAGAGATAGATGGGATCTTGGAAACGCTGATAGGCAACTTTTTCTCGCGAAATACTTATTAGTAGTGGGGTGAAGAGAGGGATAAACTCTGAAACTTTTTATTGCGTTATCTGATTTGTCTGATAAAATTAATTTTAACGCGAGTGAAGCCACAGGTAAAGGCTAGTAAATAAATACGATGCCAGCATTTTTATGGTAAGCATAGATTTCTTTATTCGATTGTGATAAACTATAACTTTAATATTTCTCTAGTTATTTTTCTGATCAATTATGTATGAATCTCTTTTTATCATGTTCTCATGTGGTAGATTTTGTTTTATTAAGACTTCTATAACCTGTACAATGTCTAAATTTAGTTTTAATTGCTCTTACTAATGTTCCGAGTGTGGGTCGTTTTAAAGGTGTGGTTTGCAATACGCACTGGTACATAAGGTGTTCAAACTTAGTCCTCAAGACTTGTTATCGTTACCTTAAGGTTTTTAATTGTAACATAGCAAATTGACCGTAAGTACCAACCGTAAGTAGGACCAAACGTAAGAATATTACGATCCAGAAACAACGATGATCAGACAGAGATATACAATCAATCACTAGTAGTTCTCATGCTGACCTGTAATCGACAACAGGGTATACCTTGGCTGACCATGAAAAATAAAACGAAAAAATAGATTATTAACATGTACATAGTTGTCATGACCCTGTTAGAATCAAATCAGTACGACCCTGAATGTATATAAATACGGAATTGCATCTCTAATCATGCTCCAATATAATTTATCGTTTATATTATCTTTACATTAAACTGAGCTAAAAAAATATGACATAATAGTATAATTATTTTTTTAAATAAATAATTTGAATAACGTTTTATATCAGAATAATTGTTATCCTAAAGGTAGTCATTTTAATCATTTAAAACAGCCATATTGAATAACACGTCATTAATTGAATTATTATATTTCTGCTTAAATAATATTATAACGATGAATATGTGAATTGTACATTGGCGTTATATGACTATAATTTGTTAATTATTTTATATGACATCAGTATGATTATTGCACTACACCAGATGGTCTTAAGACTATGCCTTCGTTTTAAAACGCGACACGTCAAATTGAGGTAATATTGCAGATTGCTCACAACGTTCTATTTCAGCAAGATACAAGTGCTCCATCATGGATCTTAAGTTTACTTAAGGCATTAAACGTACATATGTCTACGAGTTTTGTATTAAAAGCAAATATTGAATCAATCTTACGAAATTCTTTGTAAGGTTCATATTGTTCATAATTTAAGCATCAGTAAACACTTAAGCTTACTTAAAAGTGTTTAACGGAATGTGAGGAATGTAAGGCATGGGGTATGGAGCGAGGGCGGCGGGACGCGGCCGCCCGCCCAAGCTCCATGCTAGCACCAACCATTCGACAGTCGGCCCCTTGGCCCCAAACAGCGAGCGGTTTAGTTATTATTGCTAACGCTGGTTTTGATTCTATTCGTAAACATACTTCGCGGTACGCGTTCAGGTGGCTTTTGAAGAAAACAACCTCAATACTTCCTTCATTTTCTTTTGCTAAAACTACTGTATTTTAAAAAATAAAGGTGAATGCTGTCTTTATAAATCTTCATTTGTGGTTTATTAACTAAAGTCATGTGTGGTGATCATCACGCAGCCGCTTCTGCAGGGTGACCGTTCGAATGTGTACAACGCTATTTCCACGTGTCCCGGTAAGTATCACTTTTTAAACGAATTCGTACATATATACATACATATTTATTTTTCTAGTTTTGTCTACTTGATGCCACTATGAATATTCGTTAAAAGTGATCTACTGCTATGAAGTAATATATATAATGTTTCTTTTATTGGTCTATTAATAATGGTAAAATAATGATTTTTAAAAAAATGGTAAAGTAATTAAATATTGTCGCGTTTTCGACGAGAGGTGTTCGTAAGCTTAAGATGCCAACCTAATTTCACGTGTCTATTAAAACTTATTTACGAACATCTATATTTTAATACGCAATCACTGTTTTCAAATACTTTTATCTTATCACCCATGTTCAATGTGGAATATGTCATTATTTTAGCTAATGTACCTAAACATAATGAGAAAATCATATACTGTATGCGCAAGGAGTAAAAGCTACGCGATTTAAAGTAAAAAATACTGCATATTATTATAATATCTGTTATATACATGCTATATATCAATACTCGATTAAAATTAAAAAATTATATTAATTTAGCATTGCTTAGTTTAAATTATGTTTAAATTCGAATATATGTTATTAATAAGAAAACGAAGATGAGAAAGCTAACAATGAAAGACAAACACAAAGAAAGGACGACAATTTTATACTTGTAATTAATAACAGTTGAAATATCTGTTACCTACTTAAAAAAATATTTCAAATATGTTTTAATCTTTGATAAATATCTAATTAGCTATATTAAAATAGGTACAGTTAATATAAAATTCTAAATATAAATTATTACGTAAATTATTAGACCCAAAAATGTTATATCTAAAGAAATACTCAAAGGGGCTAATGAGTAAATCTATTCTGATCATTATCTTAGGGCTATTGTATAATCTGTTGTAAAACCTTTATGTATGTAATGCCTATATATAAAACAAATTGTTCTTTGTATAATTTTTTTATTAAATATGACTGTAATACAAAATGTCGTAATGAAAGGATTATCCCACCCCATCATATAAGTTCAATACATTATTGTGTCCAAGAATACCGAATGGCTACTAACAATAGGCTGTTATTGCCACAGTTATTTCTAGTTTAGTATCGCACACATCTGAAGATACATTTACAACGAAGCGACTATAAACCTGAAAATATAACTCAGTCTCTCCGGAAAGAATACGAACATAGTTTCAACTAAATATTTACCTACGTTAAACTAAAAACGTCTTGTTATTGAATTGAACACGACCGTTTTCAACGCTACCATATTTCAGCGCTTTGTATTATAACAATACCTGTATGGGTAATGTGGTTAAAGCGTGTTAACAATATAACCGTTTCGTTATTGAATAATTTAATTGTTACCTTAATTTATTACGTTACTATTGAAATACGCAGTTATTTGAGGTAACTATAACATAATTAAAAACGTCAAATGACAATTACGTTACATTACGTTAATAAAGTACTAATTTCTTCATTGAAATTGTCGTTATCTACTATATATTTTCTCATCTATCTACATATGCATAATAAAATCATAGGTAGCCAAAAATGTATAAATACACGGCAATTGTCTCAGATTACACCTTGACCACCATACAATAAGTGTAATATCGGTTATGGCGGTATGCTTTGTTGTCACGTTTCGAGATCTGCCTATACATATATAGCAAGCAATGAAGCAGAGTTTTAAAAAATTGTACTTGACTGTTGCGACCACCATGCACATGGTAATTTCTTTAAAATGTTCTTTTTGATATATTACGTTTCGGAATCGGTCGATATAGTAACAGCTATTATAGCAATTAAAACCTTTGAAACATTACTTATCTCTTGGTAATTGTCGTTGTTCTTAGATTAAACCGTTCCATTATAAAAATCATAGGATACTATATACCAGTCTACATATTGTTTTGAATTTTCTCCTACAACTCTTATTGTTCTCCATATATATGTAGATAATGACCAAGATCGCCTATTTAATTCTATAATTATTTGGTTTTTTTTTTTTATTTACATTGAAATAACATATATATTTTTGGCTGTATTTCCAAGCTATAGAAGATTTTGAATATTTTTGGCCTACACAGATTTATATATATACACATAATAAGATTATTCTATGACGTATTTTTATTTATATCATGATATATACAATTGTTATGGCAGCTATTTTTATGCAACAGCATGTTTTAATTGCTAAATTTAAATGCTAAAAAATAATAAAGTTAAAAATCCTTTACCCTTTTTTTGAAAATAAATTTTTCAAATATGAATAATACAGAAAGGCAAATGGGAAGTTTGAGAAGCGGTTGAGAATATTACAACAATATAAGTAGTTTCTAATTCTATTTAATTTTGAATAATATTTTTTTCCGAATACAATTCTGGAATGAGTAATTTATATATCAAACGACTCCATACTATTTTACATATTTTTTAAGATGATTAGATTTGATTTTTCCAATGGTATTTGGTTTAAAAAAAAAACAAAATTCCAGTCAATGCCATGTATAAAGTAGTTATAGAGCCGTATTTCATTTTCAAGACACTTCAGAAGCTTGGTATTAGCCCTATATTCGTATATTGTTTTAGCAACACATATAGAAACACTTCCTCTGTGGATAACCATAAAGATTGGGATAGTCACGTGGTATTAGAACTAAAAAGGTAATTTATGCTGTTAAAACCAGAATATGACGAAATCCCATTAGAAAACAAACAAAAAAAAATGTTGCGATTTCCGCTACGACTCCGTCGCGTGTATCAAACAAAATCTTCGGCACGGTACTTATGGGCGACATACAAACATAGCTAATGAAAGTGGATCGATCAAAATGCAGCTAGCATTCAGTTCTAATACGCTGGTGAAAGGCACATAAATTTCTATTTCGTGATGAAAAAGTTTCACGATTGAAGAGCTCTACGATAAGCAAAATAAAAAACGCAAAATAAGCAAAGTGGCACTTTCTAGCTCAAAGGAAACTTCGCAAATGGTCGAAAAGTACAACGTGGTCATCCTCCTGCATCAGGGTGTGTCTTATCAAAAGGTTATATATAAAGCTATATTGTTGTAAAAAAAAGGAGTGAAGAATTTAGCTAAAGTGTATCAGGTGGGTACCTTCGATCATATTGTGAAATGTTAAAATTAATAACAATTTGCATCTGCTCGCAAAGTACGAATTATTAAAGCCTGGTTCGATACCAACGTTTCGGATTTTTTAACAGTTGAAGACTAAACCTCGTCTAGTCCGTCAGAGTCCCGAAGTATATCTGCAATCAATAATAATATGCAAAATCTTAAAATATAATATGTACATACGAAACTTTTATTAAACATTCGCCTGAAGTACAAAGGTAGATATTTTATAAGGTTATAGTAAGAAACTTTACATATTTTCCCTTAGAGATTTTATAATAGCTGTCAAGTACGTCTAAAAATGATGACTAGTAATTATTATTGATGTATTAGATATTCAATGATGAAAACTAACAAATTATTATATTAGTATCAATAGTTTTTACCTGGATTAGTTTTGTGGACAGTTCTTGTAGACATTTTCGGTAGGTGATTTTGATTTGACTGTAAGTAAATGTAGTATTATGTGTTTCATAAAAATAGTTTTTCACTATAAGTGACTTTGTTTATATTGAATGTAATTCAAAAATTTAATGTGTAATCCTTTTAATAATTCAGAATGTTAAAGGAATTAATTTATATACAAAATATAAATAAGTTGATCACCAAGCTTTGATCAGTGTCTTATAAAGAAAATGCCCTTATCAAGGTGAACTCGCAAAGAAAAACATCTCATCCTAATCTCTACAATAGTTTCAGAGAAACTAATTACGTATGTACATTATATTCCAGTGATACACTTCAGAATTTTCACTTAATTAGTTTTTTTCGGTGTGTTACCACCCTAACGTGTTCAATATTAATGTTTCAGTAACTTGTATTATAAATTATCGCGATTGTTTTATAATATACTAACTTTTTAATGTTACGTGTATTAATAGGTGATTTAAATCAAGCCGTGGATTGGTCTATATGGAATAATATAATTTGGCACGCATCCAAATAACGCTTTAGGTTGTTATAATTGAAAATAAATAAAAATTTACCAAAACATAAATAGTTATAAATAATTGATTGGATATTTAAATTTGTAAGAAATATCACAGTGATATAATTATACCAACAGAGTACCTCATATTTTCTTTTAAAAGGTTTGCCTTTATTCATCGTTTCCTCATCAAACTTTTTTTAAAGACATAATTTTCTTATGTTTTCATCATAAAAAATATTAACACATTGTTTACTTATGTGCCAGATGTATTACGTATTACATCGCTTAGTGGCCGAAATTAAACCATATTTATATTTGAAACTTTGAAAAAATTCCTACAGAGAATAGGAAAAAAATGTTGCCGGTACACACCTATAGTGTTTTGTGACAGATTTCCAACTTGGGAATGGTAGTTAGCCAGGTGAGCATTAGAAAAAGCTCTACCACTAACTATGCTATGGTTTCATCACAATGTTTTTCTTTACCGAAAGCTCATGCTCATTGCAAGTGGATTCGAAAGTACGTCCATTGACGTGATTTTCGTACGCACTATCAACTGAGCTATCATCGCTCATTCATCTATTTTAAATGAGAACACTAAAGCTGGTTATTAGCTACTAAACAAAAAAAAAACTGTTTACATCCAAAGAAGGAAAAGATCTGAACTGTTTTTTCTGAAGCGATGTTAGCTCAGTGGTAGTGTGTACGACTTCGCGTCAAGAGACGTGAGTTCGAATCCAAGCACCTACAGTGAGCTTGAGCTTCCGGTGAAGGAAAACATCGTGAGGAAACCATAGCATGGTGGTATGCCTTTTTCTAATTCCCGCCTGGGTAGCTACCATCCTCAAGTTGTAAACCTGCCGCCAAATACTAATAGGTGTGTTCCGGCAGCTGTACTTGAGTGCCAGTTCCTCCACAGGTTTAGCTTGTTTACCAACTTGGGCCGTATCGTCACTTAAGATTAGGTGAGATTATGGCCATAATGCTAAACCTTAAGTATAAAAAACAAAAAAAAATCTTGGCTATTTGTATTGTTTATATAGATTAGTTGTTTGTTACAAGAAAAATATCTTAAGATCTCTTACGAACTTCTTGATAAATAATTACATGCTACAGTCCAATTTTATGAAATTAATTTGGGAAGTTGTTAATTGAAAGAATACTAAAACCTCTTTCGTATGTATCTAAATTTTAATTAATTATCATACATTGGTTATTTACAAATTTTAACATGGTATTTTAATTTAATGTAGGTATTTCTAATATCGATGCTTATTATTATTATTTATTCCCTCTACGCCTATCCAATTTCGTGGTATGTACGTTTACAGTTTGTTTTTAAAAATGACAACCTATTATGCCACACTGCGAGAAACACGGAGAAAATATTTTAGCGTAGTTGCAGATTGCAGGTTTACGTTATGAAAAGATATTTTCCCTCCCTTCATTAGTAAGTAACGGGCAGTCGCTTCCAGGCATGTTTGAAAAACACTACGCGTTGCAGGCATCTCGTTATGCTTTTCAGAAGTCACTAAAGGTTTTCTAAATGTGGCCCTATTTTGCAAAGTGGGATATTATGAATAGTAATTATATACGCGACCTTTTATATGTATAAGACATATATAATAATACATAGTTATACAAAAATCAAATAATTAATAGATAGAATTTTGAAGCGATGATAGATGGTAGTGTTCGGACGCCGCATCATGGGACGTTAGTTCGAATCCACCTACAATGAGTTTGAGCTTTCCATGAAGGAAAATATCATGATGAAACTATAGCATGGTGGTAGGGCATTTTCTCATGTCCGCATGGTTAGCTACCACTCCCAAGTTGAAAATCTGCTGCCAAATGTCTATAGGCGTGTTCTGGCAGTTGCACTTGAGAGCCAGTCCCTCCACTAGGCTTAGTCCACCATGTAGGGCCACATCGTCACTTAACTCAACGCTAAACCTTAACTATAAAAAAGTAGCTCTGTGACGTTGAGATAAATTAAGAAAAAAAAAATACAAAACTCAAACCTCCGAAAAGGTAAAAATTAATCACAGTTTGTTTGGGAGCTCGGCTTGTTTTAAAGTTAGAACTCTGACATTTTGTGTGTAGGGTCACGGTAACAAATAAACACGTACGTTGCTATTTCAATGAAAATAACATTATAGGGATGAAAAGTCAGAGTATATAATAGTTTCAGTAATTTATAGTAATATAATCACAAAAGTAGAAGGTGGTAAATACTAATTAGTGTTTTCTTATACCTTATGTAGTATTATGTAAGATCTTTTTGCAGATATACGTACACGTATACAATGGCAAAGTTTTGTATTTAATAAGATTTTATATTCCAAGTTAACATAAATAAGTTTTCTATTGTTACCTTAATCAATTTTTTTACCTACTTATAATTTCGTACTATACTCATATTTTTATTTACTTTTAATTTATAATTATAATACATTATACGACTTATAATTTTTTAGAATCATAATTTAAGAATTGGATCGTTACGAAGTAGAATAAGGTGCTAAATACTTAGCATAATTGTATTGTTGTAAATACTGGAATAATTAAATAAAATTATTATATATATATATATATTACTGAAATAATTGGAATTATTATTATAAAAATATTGACTGTAATGTGTTTTATCTATTGTGATGTAGTTATTGTATATATGAAGTTTTTGTTTTAGTTTGTGTTCATAAATAAAAAGTAAATTATGTTTTATGATTCTAAATTAATATTTTGCTAAATATCTCACAATCTCGGTACAACAATGAACGAATGGGATATTACTATGAATATTAATAGGAAAATACTAAATTATCCATTAGCTTCTAGGAAGTCTTACATGAAAATATAACAAATGTTGGTTTCTACACCTCAAATGTTTACCGATCGATCATTGTTAAGGCTACGTATGCGTAATGTCTGAGAGATTATTATTAAATCGTAATAATTTACAATATTTCAACTTAGGGATAGAAAAACAGGTTAAGCACTATAAGTTAATTCATATAATTGAAACGTGTTCTACTGTTCTGTTTTCATCTCTTGTAAACACCAAACTTCATATAAATTTTATTTAAAATATTCATAAAATTTAACTGTTCTAAACTATTAGAATTTGACTGCTGGTAGTAATCTCATCTACTAATAATCTAAATGTGCAGTGAGATAGTTTAAGAGATGCTTTCAGATATCTTTCTATGGAAAAATACTTATATATGAATTATTTATTATTTAGCAATATTCGTGAAAAAAGTTTATAGTAGTAACAATAATATTAATAACTAATTTTTGTATTATATAATATTGCATAAATGTTGTATTCATAAGTTTTCAATATTTTAATAAAACTGCAAGTTCTACAAAATGGTGAAGATACATAGTTTTATTACAAAATGGTATATGTGCAAAATAGATTCAATCATGAAATGTTATTGTTTAATAAATTGAAGTTTAAGAAACATTGATATCTTATAAATAACGAGACCTTAGTTTTGAGCAAAAACTTCTGAACATTGTTATTAATTTGAGGTACAGTATTGTATATTTAATTATACTAATATTATAAACGCAAAAGTGAGTTTTTTTGTTTGTTAAGCTTTCACGTTTAAACCCCTGAATCGATTATGATGAAGTTTGGTACAGAGATACAAAATGGGACCCAGAAGGGAGATAGGCTACTTGTTCTAGCGAAAAACTTATTGGAAGTGAGGTAAAGAGATAGGAAAAAAAATTTATGAAACTTTTATTGTGTCATACGTTGTTTTCGTTTATTTTGGAATTATGTACGTTTATTTTCGGATAACGGTACCTATATTTTCAGACTATAAGAAGATATGTTTCAACTACGTTTATACTTCCGTTATTTGTACGTATAATACTTAAATTCATATGTAGGTATGCTATAAATGAAATTGACGTTTACATTATTACTGCGGAGAAAAAACAAGAAACAAAATTAACATTACTGCTTCTTTATTGTCTCAAACCTCTATTACCTAATAAAATAATAATAATGTACTGTTTAGTATGTTTTTAAACTCGACGGTTACGAGGTTCGTGTTGTTTTTGGCAACAACTGCTAGTAGCGATATGAACAAGCATCAGTGAATTGTATACGCTTACACTTTGCGGGAAATACAGAACAATAGACAGAAATTGCATTAAATGGCAGAGAGGTCAACTTCGAGCCACACCGAAGCTTTTATTAACGTGATAGCGAATAGGCAGGCTTTTGTCATGTAAAAACGATGGTCTAATATCTATTTTATCTATTAACATTTATGAATGTTAAACGTAAAATCAATACAAATAGAGAAATTTTTGATACAACTAAATATAAGCATGATACAGTAATGTAACTTCATAAATCGATATACAAATTGAAAATTAATTCAGAAATATATAATTATTTGTTTTATAATTATATATGATGAATTACAGAAATTGACAAATAAATTCTTAGTTAAATAATACATTTAACAGTCATTTATAATTTTCTTCCAGTTGCCTATCTTGAACAAGTAGTAACTAAGTTAATCTAATTCTCGTTTTTCTATATTCATTTTTTAACATATTTTTCTTTAGGTTAGTTTTGTAAATAACTCTCCGCGGTTAATGCGCTTTTTATTAAATAGTAAAGTAAATATATTAACTAACAAAATATGTCGTAGTATGTCGTACATGAAAATTTCATCTTGACTAATCTAAACAGGAGCTTCGTATTTCGAAAGCGAGATAACTTGTTTAATTAAGCAATAATTTACATAAAACAACTTTTTTTAATGTTTTGACGGAATTTTTAAAACATTAACTTTTTAACACGCTTATTATATTATTTAAAATTCCTATTGTAAACGTGTTTGTGCAAGTAATATGTAGGAAAATTTCCACTCTTATTTTTTATCGGTTGTTCCTTAGTAGTGAGATTTCTATGTGTTCATCTCATGGGCACTTTCGCTAACATTTGTCTGAAAGTCGATACAGTGAAGTAACACGCTGACGTCAATGTTGCTTTATGATTCAATCTGCCGTTAACTGAGCTCTCTCCCAGCTGAGTGCAGCCCGCTCTAAAAATATCTTACAATTTCATTTACATGATTTAGCATGGGCATTGAGTATCCTATCCTACGCTAAAGCGCGATGGACGAATAGTTAGAACAGCGTCTTGTCGATTCGATGTTGTTGGTTCGATTTTTTTTTTCAATTTATTAATGCCTTTCTATTTGAATTTATGTCGCTTACTTAATATTATCAGCGATATTAATGACAGTAGTTGATATAAAACTTCCTCTTTATAAACTGTGTCGCACCAAAATAAACCAGCCCCGGTTCAATAATTTAGACCAAAGATCAATCAGCAGTGATTAGCACATTGCAAGGTAGTTGTCACATGTATTTTCATTATTCATATTTAATTCTAGAAATCCTTGGTGTACTACTTTTTTTAAACTTTGATGATTTTTATTGTACTACAACAAAGTGACGGTACTTCGTCGTATGGTTAGTTCAGTATAATCTAAAAAGCTACTGTAAGCTACTTAGCATCAGGCAGTTCCTGAAACGCGACAAATCAAAAAAGATTCACGGTGATGGGCTAATAGCTAGTATTTTATAGCAGTATTGCAGCTGCTAGAACTAGCGTACGGAGGTCCCAATCCAGTCGGTGCTAAATATCGTGACATAACACCCGGTGGTTTATTTGTGAACACCACACTGATAAGTTGGTGAAGTAAATTTATGTGCGTTTTTATAAGAAATATAAATATAAAATCGGTATCTTCCTATAATCGAAGACTTAAGAATAGCAACTCGGAATATAGTTTGATAGTTTAATGCTATAAATTTAACAGGGTATCAATTACCGTACCTAGTTCGTGACAAGTTAAAAGAAGGCATTTGCCAGTCTGAGTGCAGCAGGCGGCCCATTCCATTGAGAAATAAGCTTTGTACGTGTCGGAAATATTGAAACGGAAAAGTGTCATTTTCTTTGGAACTGAAATACAGTTACTCTAAGTAGTATATTTATAGTAAATATCAACAAAATTGATTGCAACGAGATCTATTTATAGATATAAAACAGTACTGGTGCCTGCGACTCCGCTCGATTGAACTACAAAATATTATTAAGAAAAACCTTACAAACGTTATATGGTTTATTTTATACCCAAATTTTAATATAATAAAATATTATACTTATTTGACTAAGATGACGAAGTAGTTTAATTAGGTTAAACTTTATGTTTTGCATATCCTATACAACATTTTTAATATTAAATTAGTTATCAAGTGAATGTTATAATTGAAATATAAATTATGATGTTGGATTTCCGGTAATGAAAATTCTTTTTATAAGATTTTTTTAACACAGTCCACTGCATTATATTCATTAGTATTATTTAATAAACTTGGTACAGTATTGTAAGGAAACCTATTGGTAATATTTTTTTGTTGCGTCAATTTGCTATTATTCCTATAATTTCCTCCTTTTTTTTTATGTTGCACAGCAAAGTGACTGCACTGGACCTGTTGGTAAGTACAGTACAATCCATATCAGCGGCCACTGACATCGTATAGAATACACTGCCATTCTCAGCTCTTTTGAAGGATTCAATATTATAGGAAAGAGGGAACAAGCTGACAGGAAGACGGTTCCACAATTTCACGGTGCGACAAAGGTAAGAGCCGGCAAACTTTTTGGTTCTGGATGTTATAGGAGTCACCGTGAAATCGTGACACCGAAGACCCGTCCGTGTGGTTCTGTTGTGGAAAGGAGAGGAGGGGATCAGTTCAAAGAGCTTTTCATAACACTCACCATGATACAAGCGATAGAACACGAGAGGCAATAGCCCTGCGCAATTGAAGCGGTTCTAACGTGTTGGTAATAGCTGTATCATTTACAATTCGGACAGCCCGCCTTTGCAACTTATCTAAGGCATCGATAAGGTATTTAGCGGATCCATCCCAGAGATGCGAGCAGTATTCCATGCACGGACGAACCTGGCCCTTATAGAGAAGGTACAGCTGGTCGGGCAAGAAAAACCTTCGCACTCTGTTCAGGATTCCGAGTCTCCGAGACGTTGTGGAGATGACATACTCGATGTGGTCCTTAAGGTTTAAGTCGCTCCGAATATCTATTCCCAAGATATTTAAGCTGTCACGCATTGTAAGCTGGATGTTTTGAAGAGTAGGGTTGGGTGAAAAGGGGGATTTTTTAAAGGTTTTCTTGGCATTGAACTTAACCAAGTTACTTGCTCCCTTACTGTTATATGTGGATATGCGGGTCAAGACTTGGTTAAGTTCAATGACAAGTTCCCTCCGTTTCTTTTCTGTGTCTCCCCGCCCACAGCCAGGCTAACTGACACAGCACCCATGAACCGTGCTACCGTCTGTATAGCAATGATTGTTTCCCAGGGTAAGAATATCATTAATATGCAGAAGAAACAACATGGGTGATAAAACAGAGCCTTGCGGAACTCCAGCGTTTACAGACATGAGCTGCGAGTTGTGCCTATCGACTAGGACACGAAATCTGCGCTCATGCAGAAAGCTGGAGACCCATCGGCACAAGTTGTCGAGGAGTCCAAAAACCGAGAGTTTGTAGAGAAGACCACGGTGTCCGAAAGCTTTGGCAATATCTAAACCAATAGCCAGAGCCTCGCCATGCTTGTCAATCGCTTCCCCGCAACGGTGCAATATGTACGCTGGAAGATCCCGGTTCGGTTGAAAGCCGTATTGACGATCATGGATGAGGGGGTGATCTTCTAGGTGGCGCACAACTTGGACATTTAATATGCGTTCCATGACTTTGCAAAACATTGAGGTTACAGCGATTGGGCGGTAGTTATTGGGGCCTGAACGATCACCTTCTTTTGGAATTGGTTGCACGTTGGCCTCTCTCCAAACGCGGGACACGTCACCATAGATGTAGCATTGATGGTAAAAGCATGTCAATACTGCGGACAACTCGGCTGCACACTTTCTAAGCAGGATGGTGAGATACCATCTAGACCACTGGCCTTCTGGACATCGAGCGAAAGCAACTCACGGCGCACGTCTCTTTGTCTGATGCGGACCTCAGGCATTGAGATACCACTGTTTGTTGCGCTGTTGCGCGTTACTGTCGTCGAGGCGGGAATTTTCCGCGAAGATATTGGTCGACAAGGTGGCTTTCTCCTACGGTTCATGAGCCAGTGATCCGTCCGAATATCGCTAAGACGGCAGAGAGGATTGTCAGAAACTTGCCTGGACGGCCTTCACCAATCCCCAGTAGGCGCGACTATTGGTTAGCTGGTAGACCAACTTTTGGCTAATTCTTGTAACGCGCTGAGCGTCTGCTCTTGTGTAAACCTTTTTGTAGGACCTAGTGGCCTTGTTGTAGGCTGCCTTAAGGGAGTTGAGATTAGGATCTTTATTCGCGCGACCCTTGTTCTAAGCATCGCACGCATACTGCTTCTGACTGAAAGCATCTGCGCATTCATGATTAACCCAAGGGCGTCCGAGGCGATTACTGACAATTTCGGATGAAGGAGTGTAATATTCCATTCCAAGTCCTATCTCGGCAGCAATTGCCTCAGCAGTCGCAGAAAGATCTCTCCCATTAAAGCACCTTTGGCTCCAGGGTATGGATGCGAAGCAATCTCGCATACCATCCCAATTTGCCAACGAGTAGTGCCAAATTTTACGCCTTGTCTCAGATGGACACCGAGGCAATGGACGCGGCACTGATGTTTCAACGAGACAGTGGTCTGAACTACCCAATGGGGCACTGACAGACACCCTGTACTCGTTAGGTTGACTCGTCAGCAGTAGGTTCAGCAAGGAAGGCGCTTGACCCGCTATGTCTGGGATCCGGGTGGGCTGCGTCACCAGCTGTGACAGGTCATGCGTGAGAGCATATGCATGAGCGATTCGTCCTCCATGGTCGGTTTTAGACGTCGTACGTTGGCGTAGACACAGCTTTCTACGCCAAGATCCACGTACACCCATAGGGTGGAGAAGGAGGGGTCCTCCATGAGGTGCAAACGGTGATAACACACATCCAACCATACATTCACACATACCCCAGCTTTAGTTTGAAAGTTTGCTTCCAGCTGGTATCCAAGGTAGTGTAGATAGAATGTGTCGGCCGGACGGCGGATTTGTATCTCCGTTAAAAAGAGTAAAGTAGGCCGAGCCTTCGCTAGGCGATGGTGGACGGAATTTAAGTTGGTATGGAGTCCGCGGATGTTAGCGAACTCCATTGTGAAAGCGGCGTTGGAGTTGTGCACCGCTGTGGACCTATTTTTCTTTTTTCTTGGCACTATCATGGGTAGCGTTAAAAATATAGGAAAGAAAGAAGAAGGCTTGAAGTAGGAGAAATTCGCTGCGACCTAAAGCCTCCAGACTCGAAACACCAACTCGAGCACAGCGTAGAAGCACTGATCCGACGGACGGAAGGGCCCCCGTACCCCCCGGAATAACTCGCCGGGACCCCGTTCCGGTCACCAACCGTCACGACGAGACTATCCAAGATTATGCACCGCGAAGTATAAGTTACACATGGTGGGGCAACTTCTCACGGTGGTTAGCCGCGATTGGGCCACTGTACTATACCGCGGGCGGCCAGCGGTCAACCGTTGCTACAGGTCTCCCTGGCCGTCGTGTCAGTGCATCTCAACAATGCAACGAGAAATTAGTGAATCTCACCACCTCTCCACATCACAGTGTAAGTCTCCAAGGTATTGGGTATACACCGGCTGTACACGAAACGCGACGAGTCACTCTTACGGGCTTTACACCAGGTTGATGGTGGTCTCGATCCAGTCGGGCACCGACGCCCTACCACCCCGTAGCTGCTCGATTAGCACTACCCAGGGCTCACGTGTAGAGTATCAAGGATAAAGCCTACGGACGTGAGCACCATCAACCCCCATTCTATATATTATCTGATTGGTTTAAACCGAACACACTCCATCAGAACATGATAAACGACATCAACTGTAGAAATGTCGGCAAATAAATCATGGTACGTTACTTTTTTTCGAAAGTTAGCATAGGTGTGTACCTTTTTATTAATAAATTAAAAAAAAAGTATATATATCGGTCTTTCCCCTTGTACACTCAAACTATTGGATGGATTTTCATGAAATTTTACACGATTATAACTAATATTATGGCTACATAGATGTATGATACACTTTATCACATAAAATAAAAGAGTTCCTCCGGAATACGGGATAAAACGATAAACCCCAACACCGTTTGACCGATATATATGAATTTTTGAACACGACAGGTGGCGCCGTGGTCTAATTATTAACTATTGCAAAAATTAGAACAACATCTTCCAGGTTAGCTAGTTGCAATCTCATTATAATTTCCAATAACAACATTTTTTTATTAGGTTAATATATAATGGTTCCTTAACGTGACGTCGATAGGTTAGAAATACCCCTTTCTCTGAATTCTCTCAAAATTTATATGTAATGTAGTCACGTCATTATATTCCAGAGCTGACGTATAAAATTCATGACGTAAGCGAGTCACAAAATAAATTCGGCTGTACAAATCTCTTGTTGTTACGAAGTTCATAAAGCATTAGCATATTTCACATTGTGATGCTTGTCGTGCAATTCGTTCGGCTATCTAATATTGTTACATAATAATATAAAAAGGGATGTCTAATCTACTGTTTATTTAAAGGCGAGATTGTTTTGAGATGGACTTGCAACTCATATTTGATACGTTTTCTCATTCATAGAGTAAAATGTTCTACAGAATATCTTATAATTTATGTGAAATTGGTATTGAATTTTTTAAGAGTCACCTCAATCTTTAAGTTCAAAAGAGAATGTTTGTGCTTGTACTTTTTTTGGTGTTTTTCCGCGACTACGAGTTCCTATAAGAAAGTTTTACATTCGATCACTATTGAATGAAGTATGAAATGTCTAAAGCATTAAATCGGAAACTATAAACGACTGAGCACAAAGAAAGCAACATGTTCAAATGAAAATCTGATTAATATAATTTATTTATTTTTGTGACTATTATGTTTATACTATTAGTTCTTATAACATATGAACTATATGAAAAATATAGCTAAGAAGCTTTCTAATCAGAAGTGATATTTTATGAGTTTAATAATAAACGTATATAAATGTACGTATTTATAGCATGTAGTTCTGAATGTCCGATGTTAATGTTTGTTAAAATCAAACTAACCTACGAAATTCTTTGTTTTAGTTATCATATTTATTTGATTTATTAGATTTGTTGTAGGTAATAGATAATAGGTGATTTGATGCAATTTTTTTTAAGTGAAGAAGAAATAATTACCTCTGTTTTGCTACAAACTTGCTGCATAGTTTATATGAGAAATAATGATTAGCTAAGTAGATTTAGTGTTTAGGTAATTTACACTTATATATTAGGAGATGTATTGGGCGTCGACATTAATATAATGTCTTTATATATAACATTCGGATGTTTGTGTATTCGTAATTGTTTTTTTCCTAAACGGTTAGATCGATTGTACCTAATGATTTTTATTTTATCTTCTGGAACCAGCTAGTCAGTTCAAAGGTATAGTACCTATATGGTTGTACTTTTACTCCAATCCAGATGGTTTTTAAAATAACACACACACAGAGTTTTTTGTATATTTCCCACATAAAAAGACAATTATTGAATTTTTTGGTTTATTTAGACGGCTAAATATTTTGATATAGTGTTTTTTTAATTGATACCTTACAAATCGCTGGCAAGCCAACGTCTACCTACTGGTATGCTAGTATCTACTAATAATTATGAAAACTCACATAATGTATAGATTGTTCAATAGATACTTGTCAGGATTTCGCAATATGATAGTTTGAAATCCCGTAAAACTCTTATACAACTTCAAAGGGAAGACTAATTTTATCGGTTCTATTGGGCCGGTCAATTAACAGTAAATTTTCATGTCCGAGTTTTGATTGGTAGTTTTAGCAAAAAGGCTTCTGTCGTAAGCTTGGAATACTCTACGCCAAAAGTGTATGGTACTTTTACAAACTAATGATTAAAAAATTACAAAGCAATATTATTATTTTTTAATTTCATACTTATACAATTTCTTTATACATTGGTTTTAGCGTTATGGCTACAATCTCACTTGATGTTAAGTGACGATGTGGTCCATGGTAGTGGACACGCTAAGCCTAGTGGAGGAATTGGCTTTCAAGTGCAACAGGTATTTGGCGGCTAATTTTCAAATTGAGGCTAGCTAGCCTGGCGGCATTAAACCCTACGCAAATGCTATGGTTTCATCACCATGAATTCCTTCATCGAAAGCTAAAGCTCATTATATGTGCATTCAAACCCATGTCCATTGTCGCGACGTCCGTACACACTGCCAACTAAGCTATCATCGCTTCAAAAAGTTACTATAAAATAAATAAATAAGCGTGATAATAAGAATCATTAATACTATAAATGATACTATAAGTATAAAGAAAGCTGTTCTTGTATTTCAGGTGTATTTTACAACTGAAAATTGTAGGTATATGAATATTACCTACATACTGCGTGATAAATGCGGGACATTGTTAATATTAACAGGATCGAAACTGGCATTCGTCACAGATAAAACGTTATAACTTAAATTAACAATCCCTTGATAATATTTATTTTGTGATACATAAATTAAATTTAAATTAAATTAAATACATTAAATGCTTTGGCAGAACTACATTTTAAATATCGACAATATTTCAAATGTATCCTATAACATAGTAAATACTACTAAGTTAAGGGAGCTACTATAGTTTAAAAGATTGTAGACCCTTGTATACAAAACAGATAACAAGGGTACATTTGTTTAATATGTCCTTCTTTAGAAACTAGAATACGGACCAGGTCCTCACGTAGTTTGTTATTGAAAAAGATAATACTTGTTTATAATGTTCTGATGAGACTTATCGGTATGAAGTGTACACAATAGGTATCCGAGTAAAGATAATAACAGAACGACTGTATAGATTGTCTTCTCTCTATCGGAGGCTATTTACTAAATAGATAAAAATAATATATGTACATATACATATACATACATACATACTATCTACTGACTAATTTTCATAAGTTGTCTTAAATACCTTACATGTAATAACGTTTTTAATAGAATGATACGAAGAAGTTATAAATTTTTGTAATGATTGTGTTATATGTAAGAAGATACACGTTACTATTTTTTGAAACCAAATGAACTCATTAGATATTTAATGTAAACTGCTTATATATGTTCAAGTAACTTCAAGGTGATCTGTAAGAACATAACCGCTAATGACATAAATATAACTATTGTTTACTCGTTGGGTTACAGACAATGAATTGAAACTTGTAGTTGATTTATTTTCGATACTGTGCTTCAAATAGATAGTTTATTATGCGTCAGGCTACTAGTAGTAATGTCTTTCATGTTTTCATAGACTCTTTATTTATTTATCTAACTTATTTATAGTTTTTATACTTTCATCGCTGAGTTATAACGACCAATAATAATCGTACTTAAGTACGAACAAAATTTTATGTAGTTCTGTTCTATTCTGATGTGAACACTAATAAAACTACTGTTCAAGTTAGATACCATTACTGTTCGTTTAAATTAAAGTTGATCAAAAGACTATTTGGACGTACGCCTCATACCGCGAAGCGGCTGAGATAGTGCTCTACTCTCGATACGTCGAGATCAAGCAAAATTTTTACTCTTAAACTTCATCTACTACAGCCAATTTGCATTTATACGATAATATGAGTAGATGTATTTAAAAAAAAAAATCAAACAAGGTATCTAAAATTCGTGGCCGTGCGGATTTTTTTAGACGAGGTGGTCACGATAACTCCCCAAAAAAATTTCCGTATCGAGACAGGGTTTCGTTTATTAGCTTAAGAATAATATCAATCTGTTACTTATTCCCCCGTTATTTATACCCGTAATTTAATAAAAAAAAATTTTCATACCGGATTTTTTAATTTATTTCATATTTTAAGATCAGGTGAGATTATGACATTACACTAAACCCATGAACTATAACAAAATAGTCCATCCAGCTGGCAACTATTCTAGTGTCCTACCACTCCGCAAAACTTTGGTTGCTTCAAGTTTAGAGATTGGTAAAATAAAATTATTAATTTTAGGCAAGAAATTTTAGCATTCCATCTAAATGCCCTCAAGCAAGCAAATATAATACGAAAACGTTGAAATGTTCTAGAAGTTTTACCACAAAAGGAGATTGAGGACTCCGTATAACGAGCAAACAGAACTGATAGAAACGAGTAAACGACTTGTTTGTCCTCCGCTAAACATATTAGTAATGGTTGTTTGGTTCCTCAGCTAGTGACGAGATCTTTTTGATTTACATTTGCAGTATTTATTATTTCATCATCACGATCATATAACGCTGAGCGCCTAGAGGTTTTTATTTGTCTGTTCGAGGATATTTATTATAATGAAAATTGAATAATTTAGAAAAAAATATACAAAATATGTATCAACTTGCGATGCCCTTTCGTTAGTTTGAATTATACATTATATGATTTAATATAAAAACTAAATATCTTGTCTAAATATTTTATGTTTGAGTTTAAGTTTTGTAATTAAATTGATATATATGCCCTGTATGGTAGGCCTATTTGTAAAGCCAGCTTGGTTAACTACCAGCCTCAAGTTAAAAATCTGCTGCCAAATACCAATAGGTGTGTTCCGGCAGTGGCAATTGACATTCAGCCCCTCCCATACAGGCCGGCAACGCACCTCCGATTCTTCTGGTGTTGTGGGTGTCCATGGGTGGCGGTAATCACTTTCCATCAGGTGACACGCCTGCTCGTTTGCCCCCTATTCAATAAAAAAAAATAAACAAGTTTTTTATGTTTTAAGTTGTAGTATCAGTATGAATTAATATGGTAACAGTCTATCGCAGAGGGTAACTACATTTAATTGGAGCTGCCGAGACATATCTGTCAGAGATTGACGACAGTTTAACTAGAATGTTGTAACTAACCGGATGGGTACTAAAAGTTGTCTCACGCAAAATGTTTTTTTTATTAAACAATTTTATATGGTATAAATGATGAGTTTTGACGAAGGTAGCCACTTTGTAAACAAAACAAATTTCCACGTGAAGGTAGAAGAGTCCGGACAATTCATTTTTCCCACAGGCTGCTGCAGACATCGTGTAACTAAAGCTTATAAGTATGCAAATTTCTATTGACAAAAACCCTTTTGGGATTAAGTTACGATATGTGCTTTTGTATACAAACAGGTTACGTTCCAATAACGTTTGATCCAGAATAAATATTAAGTTTCGGTTCGGTCTACTGAAGCTTCGTTAATTCTCCTAAGTACTAAATCGTAAAACAACTAACGACCATCATTCTTTACGAGGTTATATCATCGAATGACTTTTATTCTCAACAACCGAACCGTAGCTTTGTCACTGCTGTTACAACCATATTTGTGAGTAAACTTTAGGAACGGCTTATTGCCGCCATTCGGTTCTAAGTCATAAAATTGTTGACATAACTTTGACTTCAATAAACGTTAAAGAGAATAAAACCTTGATTATTACTATTCTTCGCATTTCAGTAGATTCGAATTCGACCACAGAGGCTCAATCCCGAATATATTGCCTCTAAAATTTTCAAGGATTATAATGAAGAAATAAAATAGAATTATTTGCTAAGTCTATCTTTCAAATTGTGAGTAATGATCCTGAGTTTATAAAAAAAGTTAAATATTAGTAACATTATTAGTAGTAATACAGTATTAGTAACAATATCAGTTTTCCCATTATTTTTAAATATTCTGGATTATTTTAATTTGTTTTCTCTCTAAATAGATATCCGGGCTATTACTAACACTTGAAAAAATTGAGTTCGCATAAATTTTTACTCATAATCTTAAGGATTCTATATAAATAATGAACTAAATAAACAAAAATAAGAATGTAATTTAAAAAAATGTAAATGTTCATTTGTCCAAAATAGTAATTCTTCTAAATATTTTTTATTCTAATACTAAATTTCTAAATTATTATAATTAAAAAATTCTACATAAAAATCTAAATATTCTAAAATTCTTAAATTCCTCCGCAATACAAAACATAATCCATTGTGCTAGAGTCAAGAGTTTGCAATTTTTGTTAAGAGAGAAACATGTATTTTATCTTATCTTTCTATTTATTAAATCGGATTGATCCATACAAACACGAGGGCAGGCACTTCTAGTAGTGTATTTGAGATTCGAAACTTAGAAAAAGGAAAAATCTTATCTACATAGGAAACTTTATCCAAATTGTTACGGTTATTTTGGAGAAACCAATAATTGCACACTTAATACAGTATTTAATACACATAAAGTAAATAACACATAAATAATTTTTATTAAATTTATTATCACTATTAGGCAGTTTAGTTTCTGTTAACATAGTATAAATGTTTCAATTATTTTAACTTCGGCGTGTAGTCAAGTTAATGGAAATTGGATGCGAACTTTTTAGTAATATCGTAGTTTGCTAGATAAAGCTTAGTTTGCCAAACTAATTACTGAATATTAAAACAGTGCATATATTCGTGAAATAGTTAATCTATTTAGAAAATTGTATACGTTTTTTATATCAATAATTAAAAAATGGTACAATATATTGACATTTCAAGCTACTGCTCAAAATGTTAATTAATATAAAAACATATACATATATTATTAATTTTTTCCACATCATTAAAGTAGTCGAGATATATATTATTATTACAAAAGAGAAAACTAATAAAAAAAATAGTTAGTAGCTTTAAAATGATCGGTTACTATATTGTACTACTATTCAATCTGGTAGTTTTTATATATGTTTTTAAATTAGATAACCTAAAAAACAATTTTTCTTACACCTGTTTGACTAGCTAATAGCCTCAAGTTAAAAATCTGCCGCCAAATACCTATAGGCGTTTTCCCGCAGTTGCACTTGAGAGCCAGTCTCTCCACTAGGCTTAGCGTGTTCACCATCTTGGGCAACATAGTCACTTAACATCAGATGAGATTGTGCCCGTAACACTAAAAGTTATAAAATATAAAAAATACGTATCAAAATACAGAGTACCGTATAATATTTTCAATATGAATATGTTCATATAATATTTATTTGCTCACAAATTAGTCGTTAATATTAGAAGAACATTACTTACTTACATTACCTTTGTGAAGTTCTACTCTCCTTTAAACTTGAAATACAGTAAACTTCATCAAGCAAATGCACATAGATTCGGTTAACGACGTGAAAATAATTCGGTTGAGAATACGATACGTTTCCTTTTGTTTGTGTCTACAAATGTTAAATGCTTTGTGAATTTCACAGTCAGAAGCTCCGGTGCCTATACTGTCGACTGGTATCGGCTTACAACTAGTTTGATTATAATGTTGACTTTTGCAGTAACGTTACTGACTGAAAAATACAATTTATCTAGTACAGATAATTATAAGCTTTGTTTTGAAATGTGTAAGTCAATTAACTAAATGAATCAAATTAAAATAAAACTGATACGTCATTATAAATAACTTATAATAAATTCTTCGGATCTTATGATTTTAAAATATCGCAAAGTACGTCTCCGGTTAGATTTCGATTTATAGTACACTAGCTTTTACCCGCGGCTTCGCTCGTGTGAATATCGATTATGTCAAACAAATCGGATGACGCAATACTCAAAAAGATTCATACAAAGTTTATCCCTATCTTTACCGCAGTTCCAATAAGTTTTTCACGAGAGAAGTAGCCCATCACCTATCTCGTTACCATCGTTACCTCCAAGTTACCATCTATCTCGATAACAAAATGCATCATAATCGATTCAGCGGTTTAGGCGTGAAAGCGTAACAAACAAACAAACAAACAAACTCACTTTCGTATTTATAATATTAGTAAAGATGAAAACTTTACTTAAAAGTTCTCTTGACATTCATCGAAAATAAAGTATATTTGAAGAATAAGTCGTCGATTTCTCGAACCTCTATTTGAAGTTCTTTCGTTTAATCGTGCTTGTACTTATATATTTATGATATGAGAATAAATAGATTTTCTTTTAAGATGTTTATATTCAACGAGTCTTGGATTTCAATATTAGATGAATTTTAAGTATACAAAACAGTTTTATATAAGCATCATGTTTTATTTAATTTATATATATGTAATAATAGCAGGATTAATTGACAGCACTGTACATAGTGGTAATCATAGCACCATTTGATCATTTGAAGCGATGATAGCTGAGTGGTAGTGTGTACCGGGTAGTGTGTGTCGGGGATTTTGTCTCTTATGCCGTTATTTAAATCTCTGGGTAGTTTATTATACAGTTACTGATTCCAGAACGTGACAAACAAGAAATAGTCACTGTTATGGGCTTCTCAACATGAGCAAGATACTTGCGATGCAGTCCGGTATAGATCCCTATCACTCCGCTGGATTACTGCCACCGCTGGATAGAGGCCCCGGCAATCTGCCGGCCTTCGAAATTATAGACAAGGCAGAGTATCTCGCTACCACTCTCGAACAACAGTGTTCTCCCAATTCCTATGAATATCATACCATAGATCCCGGACACATCCGGAGGGTCAATCGAACAATTCAATCAATAAGAGAGACCCCACCAGTTGAAAATTTAGACCCGGTCACAAATGACGAAGTTGTCACGATCATAAAACGCCTTAAGCCTAGGAAAGCCCCTGGTCCCGATGGAATCAGGAACGAAGCCCTAAAACTTTTCCCTGATAAACTTATAGCTCTTCTGGTCTGTATCTTCAATGCGGCCATAATTCACTGCCATTTTCCAGCCGCCTGGAAAAAGGCAACGGTAATAGGTATCCGTAAATCCGGGAAAAAGGCATCTCTCCCAGAAAGCTACCGCCGATTTTGGCCTCCTCAAGACGTTAAGTAAAATATACGAGCGGCTCCTTCTGAACCGACTTCAATCCATTGTCTCAGAGAAATGTCTCTTACCACACGAGCAATTCGGCTTTCGACCGAAGCACTCGTGTACCCACCAAGTGCTCCGCCTCACGGAGCATATTCTCTCCAATTTCACGGAGCCACGCCGTCCTAGGCGCACGCTTGCCGTATTTTTCGACATAGCCAAAGCTTTCGATAAGGTCTGGCACGAAGGCCTCATGTTTAAACTCAATCTCTTTCAAGTCCCGGACAGACTAGTCCGCATAATCCTCGCTTACCTATCAGACCGTACCTTCTGCTATAAAGCGGACGGAACTCTATCCTCACCACATTCAATAAGATCAGGGGTCCCGCAAGGTTCTATCCTAGCCCCTTGCCTCTTCAACCTGTTTGTTAGTGACATCCCCGAATTCTCCGACACCGCAGTAGGCTCTTACGCAGACGACACGGTGATCTTCAGCTCAGGCAGGAATAGGATTCACTTATACTACCGCGTCCAAAGGGCTGTGTCAACGTTCGGGTCCTGGTGCCTCAAATGGCGCATAGGAATAAACCCAGACAAAAGCGCGACTATTATGTTCGATCCTCACGCGAGGAATAATATAAAAAGAACATTACATCTTTTTGGTGTCAATATCCCCTGGGCTAACCAAACTAAATACCTTGGTGTAGTTTTAAATAAACATCTCACCTTTAACAAACATATAGATTATGTACAGAAAAAAGCCACCACAGCTATGGCTCTACTACGCAATCTAACCTCCTCTAAGAGCAAAATGTCACTCAGACACAAGCTCACAATATACAAAGTATGCATCCGTCCCATACTTACCTACAGTTGCCCCGTATTCTTTTTTTTTTTTTTTTTTATACTTAAGGTTTACCGTTATGGCCGTAATCTCACCTGATCTTAAGTGACGATACGGCCCAAGTTGGTAGACACGCTAAACCTGTGGAGGAACTGGCTCTCAAGTGCTGCTGCCGGAACACACCAATTGGTATTTGGCGGCAGGTTCACAACTAGAGGGTGGTAGCTAGCCAGGCGGGCATTAGAAAAAGCCCTACCACCATGCTATGGTTTCCTCACGATGTTTTCCTTCACCGAAAGCTCAAGCTCATTGTAGGTGCTTGGGTTCGAACCCACGTCCCTTGACGCGAAGTCGTGCACACTACCACTGAGCTATCATCGCTTCGCAAACTACAAGTTCTGCAAAATAAATTCATGCGTATAGCCGTCCAAGCCCCTCCGTACGTCCGTAATGTAGATCTCCATAAAGATATGGATATTCCGTCCATATATGCATATATCAAAGACCTTACAAAGCAATTCTTTGAAAAAGCCGAAGTTCATCCCAACCTCAAAATAGTACACGCAGTGAGCTACAATGCTAATCCGCACGCCAAAGGTTTCGCGCGCCGGCCACGTAATTGCTTCACTGATCCCGTTGATAAAATAACGAGATTGAACGCACTTCTTCCTACCGTCTCCACCAATCGTACGTGTCCGCGTATACGCCCGCGTAACCACTGCCCTCGCCGCCGAGGCCGAGCGGTTAATTTCGCTCCCGCACACCCGCCGCGGCCTCCCTCTGCAGACGCTTGAGCCTAGGATCGATCCTCCGGATAGGAGCCCTCAAGTGACTCTGCTCGCGCGATACAATGACACTCTACATCACTGCACCATCATCCACCACCATCCCACTGTACCACCATTACACTGTACCATCCATGCACACCTACACGTTAAGTACACGGTTCTGTAAGGGACTACCCCCACGATCCTTGTTTGTTTTTCCCGCAGCATCCCAAGCCGAGGTTCGGCCATTCTGGCATCCTTGTGCTCGCTGTTCTCGGAGCTGAGTGCCCTCAGCACTCGCCCCAAAAAGTTCGGTGAAGCTGTCAAAGCCCTTACGGCTAACAGTGTATGTCAATTAAAAAAAAAAAAAAACCGCTGGATTACTGAATGTACACCGGCTGAACGTGGAACGCGACACGCCATCCATAATTGTCGTTTCATATCATACATGTGTAAAATTATTGGAATAATGTTAATGTTTTTTTTAGAACTAAGGTGGCAAACATGAAACAAGGTACAATCTTCTGTAGGGTATAGGCATTTCACCATTCGACCTATTCCAAATATAGAGATCTCTATGTACTGACTCTTATACAATACCCACATAGGTTATATATGTAAGCAACAGAATATTAATTCTAACATAAGTTCTTTAATCACTGATATTTCGCTCTTCAAATAAAAGTTGTGTTAAAAAAAATCACTTGGAAAACTGAAGTTATATTTTTATGCTGAAAATTAAGTCATTTTATTTTTATGAATTTGTTCTTTGTTTATAAATATGTAATTAATATAAAAAAATGTAATACTCCTCTAAGTTTTTCATATAAAAATAAAATCAATGGTTTTTGGTGTTTATTCTTGTTTCTGCCAGTGTGATATTGTCTGTGAACATAACAGAAATGTTTTTGATTTTAATTTCAAAATGCCAAGAGTTTTATTGGAAGTTTTGCTAGCAAAAATAATAACTTTGAGCAAGCAAGATACGAGAGAAATAGGGGACAGAGTCTCTTTTTTTTAAACTTATGTCATAACTATCTTGCCGAGGTACCAGAGTACAGGTAACTCTGGGTAATCGACTTCACTGTGAACGCCCAATAGTTCTTACAGTTTTTCAGCAGTATTACATCAGACTACTGACTGACCGTGATCTAACAGTCAACACTACTAAAATCAGAACACAGTTGCAAGCTGGAATCGTAACTCAAACTAGCACTCAAACCATTGCTTACAACAGTTAGGAAAGAGGTCTGGAGAGTATCATTGAATATACTGTAAAGACGAGAACATAGATTACAAGAGGTGAGGCAGCTTCAAAGTGAGAAGATGAGGAGGAAAACGTGTAGGAAAGTTGTCTTTTGGTAGACGAAACTATGACACTAATCCTAGTATTTACTTAGTCTTAGACGAGTACTTACTCGCCCAGATTATTGACGTATCTATATATAACTGTTCATTAAAGGGGCAACATAGTGTCGCTTAATAGTGGAACAATGATTGAATTTCGATCGTTTTTGATTTCATACCAAGGCTCCATGACGGTAAATTTGTACAAAACGGTCAGACTGTTTAGAACATATTAAGGGACCGATTCCGATTTTTCAATGATAATGAACCTGCACTTCAAACTGAACGAGTGAAGATCGATCTCGGAGATTGTTAAATCTTATGATTAGATTGATTGAGTGGGTCACAATACCTAAATTCCTAAAATGGTATGTAGGTATTTAAACAAAAGAGCATTATTCAAAAACAATTATTAAAAAAGATAGAATTATTAGCAAATCCAAATCTTTATGTTGTGTATAATATCAGAAGACTGATACTATCGTTTATACTGAAATATTGAAACAGAAAAACAGTAACTTTCTTTATTGTTAAGGTTTTAGCGTTATGACTATAACCTCACCTGATCTAAAGTGACGATATGGCCCAAGTTGGTAGACACGCTAAACCTGTGGAGAAATTGACTGTCAAGTGCAACTGCCGGAATACACCTATTGGTATTTGGCGGCAGATTTTCAACTTGAGGGAGGTTGCTAGACTGGCGGGCATTAGAAAAAGCCCTCCCACTATGATATGGTTTCCTCACGATGTTTTCTTTCATCGAAGGCTCAAGCTCATTGTAGGTGGATTCGCACTCACGTCCCTTGACGCGGAGTTCGTATACACTGCAACTGAGCTATCATCGCTTCACAATTTCTTTCGAGTATGATACATAAAAAAGCTTACCCGGTCTTAAATTGCAGTAAAAAGTAGGGATAGGAAAAATCAATAGCATGCTTATCACCGATGTATGTAGTCACGTCAATTCGTTTTGCGCACCGCAACGTTTGGCAATAAACTCCCTCGCTTAATTATTTCGAGGGTGCAAAAACAAGTGGGGGCGTCAACCGATTCTATAATTTGACTCTACGATGTTATAACTATGAAATTTCAATATAAGTTATTGTGTACACATGTTTAATCATGTCTTCAATTATTATCCTTTAATCCTGTGAAAACACTGATGTTTCACTTATTTAAATGAAGATACAAGAAAAAGCAGGGTGACTGAAAACTGTGATTTAAAGGTAATGGTACGTTTTCTTTTGCAAAATAAACTATAGATATACGTAGTTACGTTTAACAATCTTTACTGTCTGTATTAAACAACATCATGTACTTATTTTGTGTTATATTTGCTTTGAAGATATTTTAGGAGCTGTAAATCTCATAGTCGGAAATCTGTTTATTGAATGAATCAATGGAAAAGAAAATCCGTATAATATAATCTCTGAGTGCCAACCTAAATTTGAAACAATTTATTAGGAGCTAATTAGGTGAATAAAACTCAATAATATATATATTTTCTTCTCTCTACACATTTAAAAGTAAATTCTACAAAAGCTTTTATCTAAAAAACATTTATAAATTTCATCAACGATATCTATAAGTTATATACTAATATTATAAAGAGGAAAAGTTTGTATTTTTGTATTTTGGTTGTAACGAATAAACTTAAGAACTACTGGACCGATTTCAAAAAACTTTCACCATTACAATGCTAAATTAGTCCTGAGTAACATAGGCTATATAATTTTTTTTTAAAAGAAAATGAATAAATTAAATTTAGTTACACGCGAACGGAGTTGCGGACACAGCTGGTGTTTTATATTTTATAATTTGATATTCATTCCAATTTTAAATTAATAAGTCTGGTAACTTTGGACATTAAGTAAATAACCGCTATTATCTAAAGTAAACACAATTATTGAAATATTAACACATGTTTTATTCCTACATGAGCCTATTTCGTTGTCGATACAGAGGCCAAAACTAGGTTTTTTAGAATTTTGGTCTGTCTGTCCTCTTAAACGTTTTTTTTTTCGAACTGACGTACGCTTTTAGCCCCAAAGGGTTTAACAGCTTCACCGAACTTTTGGGGGCGAGTAATGAGGGCACTCAGCCCCGAGGCAGCAGGCACAAGGGTGCCAGGACGGCGGAACCTCGGCTAGGGAGCTGCCGGTAAATGAAAAAAGATTCATGATCCTGACTAACCAACAGGTTCTGTATTACTAAATTAGTGATACTAACTAGGACCTTATCAGGTAAGCAGCTCAAGGGCCGCGAGGGTAGTCCCTTACAGAACCGTGTACTTAACGTGTGAGTGTGCACGAATGGTATGCGGTGTGATGGTGTAATCTCAATGATGTAGAGTGTCACTGTATCGCGCGACCTCTTAAACGTGCAACACTTTGAAACTATTGGATAGATTTCAATGAAATATGGCAAGGTGGTAGCTAATATTACGGATCAATATTTACAATACTTTTCATTACATTAAACGATAGGGTTCCTGCGGGATAGGAGATAAAAGTTCAAAATTTACATTATACGAACCTCTGCACGGATTTCGATATGATTTTCTTTGTTCGATAGCTAAAGATGTAAGCTATTTTTGAACTTTACACTGAACACATACGTGTATATTTATATTTTTTCTACCATTGTATATTTGTATTTCTTGTATCAAAACAGTTTAACATTTTGTACAGATAAATATAATTAACAAACTCCAAAATTAGTCAATAGATGCAACTGAACGCACATTATTAGATGCTGAAGAAAAGGGCATCTGCCAGATCTTTCAATCTTTAAATATAATGCTTTTTAAATAGATTTAAAATCAAAACCTCCAAAGTTTGACGATAGATGCCACTGTACTCATATTATTAAATGCTGAAAAATAAGGGACGTCTGTTGAATCTTTAAATATTTTAAAAATACATACTTGCTACACATATTTTTAGGACAAGCATGATTATACATATACATAATCAAATTGTAACTGTTTTTCTTTAATTATAATCGGTGTGATATGTGATATCGGAATAGATACCTACAATATTTTATTTTGGATTTTTGTCTCGCTCTTCATCTTGTTGTAAACATACCATTTTGAAACTACCGGTTTTGGTCTAATTTGGTCAAATTAACCTCGGTGATAACTAATACTTTTGATTAAATATAGAACCTTTTTATCATATAAAACAAAAATGGTTCCTTAAGTATAGTAGTCTCCAGGTATTTTGTTGTAATTTACTCTTATTGGTAGCTAACAAATTAATTAAAATCTAAACTGTTTAGTCTTTCTGTAATATTGGAGAACTAAAAATACCGTACCGAACAGAATTAGATAATATATTAGTAATCAAACAGTTTTTTTTAAAGTGCATGCAGCGCCGCTTATTGTAATAGCACATACAAAGGAGCCATACCTCCATACCATCCATACATATCCATACATACATACATCCTTACATACCATCAAAGTGATTATCTTTCCTGCTTCTATATATGCGTTGGTTTGTTATTATTTATCCTGCAAATGCGACGATCTGATCAATATTGAAATATGTAAAGATAGGAGACCTGGCAAACAATGTTTTACTTCATCGTATAAATAATTGGAGCACATCTCGCCACCTATTAGCCAATTTTGAAGCCCAGAGACTTCATATATACGAGTACAAGCACCTATTTTGATGTATACAGTTGAAATCGAATTACAGCTTATATTTTTCGCTATATTGACAGCTATTGAACACAAAAAATGCATCAAAGATCGTCATTAAGTTAATTTACTTAAAATTTCAAATTTTATACCCTATTACAGTGGAGCTCTTTAATTTTATAGGATCACTGGCTGTGCTTGCGATTTAGTTCGCGTGAAATTAAATTTTTATCTGTCTTTGTACCTTTTTTCTATACAGCTTTGCTCCTTTTAGTGGCAGTGTGATGTCAATTAGTCTAAATTCTTCCTAAATGATTACTCTATTAAATCTAAAAATTATTTTGATTGAAATCCGACTGCTAGTTTCTAAGATTTACGCGTTCAAACAAACTGGAACACTAATAAACATAAGTATCGTATATATTGATCCATATTACCAGTTATTACACTGTTAAATTTCATTAAAATTTATGTGATAGTGTCAGTGTGATACGCATACATGTAAATAGATAAACACAAATTCAAAAAATATTTAATGTTTATATTAGGTTTAGTGACTGTTTTATTATATTCATAAATAAATATATCCATTAGGCGATTTCGTGTGCTCGCTCTTCGTAAACCGTTAGCCACCCACTACAAGAAACCAATATAGGTAATTATGTCAATGATATTAAAAATCATATACGAGAATATATCGTCAGTCCTTTGACGGTTGGACCTTGCATTAAAAGCTGCTGCCAATATACTTGCCAAACAATGCCATCGAAGCTGCCGCGAAGCCTATATAAAAGAATTTCTACCGACATAGAGATGTTTGTACATGTCTCTTTTATATTGGTCTCAAATAAACCTACAAAAACATAATAATATTAGCGATATAACAAAAAAATGCATATGTTATGGTATGCCTTTATTATTTCAATAACTTCATAGATTGTAATTTGGTTTCCTTTCATATATTGCTTTTACATGATAATTAGTGAACCATTATGATTACTCAGGCAGATCACGTTTCCTTAATTTTGTTTAGTGAACGACACAAAAGAAGAACATGACTGTACATTTACTTTTCCTTTAGTTTATTATAACCTATTCCATTTACTATTGTTATTACAATTTTATATTAATACAATGCTTTTATCGTGTTTAATTTACACTAATTAAGTTTAGAATATATTTGATAATACTCTTTAATATTTTTCGTCTTAAATATTGTTTGTGTTTTACAAAGATTTTACGTCAGGTGAGACGAGTATATTACAATTCAATAGTCGCAAGGAACAACGAGCTTTTATGATACGTATAGCCACCAAGTAGAAAATTTAAAGTCGCATGCCATCTGACCATGTATTTTCTCTAAATAGACAGTTTTATGTCCAACATGGGCCCTTTCAAATTTTGCTACGACATAGCCATAGTTTCGCTGTTTTATTTTATCATAACACGATATTGTCTCCACATACCTCTATTTGTGATATTTCTAAAGGAATGTTTTATGCCATTTCAAATGACAAATATTAAATAACTAATACGGCCGGGTTTCTATTCCGAATGTTGTTTATTCAAACTTTTACTGTTCACGATATAACATACCTACTTGTTTTTACCTGTGCGGTTCGATTTGCGTGAGTTTGTAATTCTTCTATTTCTAAACTTCTTAGCCGATTTAGGTGGAATTTTTTTGTATACTAATGGGATCATTTTGATGATTCTTAGACCTAGTTTTTGGTCGCTCCCGTCGACATCCAGATTTTCTTCAATTTCCTAACTATGTTTTTTATACTAATTTATGTTAGGATTCCCTCACATAAAAAAAAACTGTAATGTCTAATTAATTTTTATTATTATTCATGACTTAAATATGTGGCCTAATGACAATTTTACTAGGTATTAATATCTTCCGTCCAAATTATTAATAAATCAATAATACGAGCATGCAAACTGTTCTGAAGTGACGCGGGATTGTTTCCTAGGGGACTGTTTTGTGCTGGGGTTTCAAAGGACTTCCGATTCTTTGGGGCACGTATAGCATGATGATAGGACAAGAGTATTTACATAACATAAATGAGAGTTATATATTACTCGAGGAATACGGTAAATTGTACGTAATGTTCAATTATTTTTAAGATTATTTTAGATTCGTCCATAAATTAAAGACGTTAATAAATTACAAGGTGTATGTTTTAAATGTGTTCTTCGGTTGAAATGCACATGGTGACCTGAAATATATGGTTGTGTTGAAATCCGAACTATCAAGCACTTGAATTTGAAGCACCTGTGATTAAGTACTTAATTAACCTAGAACCGCATTTATTAATACTTGACCTGGATATAGGTGTGGAATATAAAGGTTTTCATGAACTTTGTATGCATTTCTGTGGTGGTGAGTCGTATGGAAGCTATTCTTTAGGTACTATTTCTGGTCTAGAAAGAAACACTATTATTAAATATATAAAAAAAATATAAATAGAGACTTACCTAGTACAATAAATAGTGAATCTGTATATATTTAAATTGATATTTTTATATATGAAATCGCTAAACTATACGAACTATTTGAAATACCATTTGACTGATCATCATAATATAAATTTTTGATCAAAATATTAACTACTAGAAAGAGAGAAAAACGTCTACGAGATCAACTAATATTAGGTACATCAAATGTTAATTTCATTATACTTATATTTAAAGTGCACATAAAAATGCAATGAATGTACTTTTTCGAATTATAATGATTAAAAAAAACATATACGTTGTTTTTTCATATATAAACAATAATACTATAAGAATTCATTTTATCGGTATTTGAATAGATCTATGGCGGCTGAATTACATAGATAACTCGCAAATAAAACAGGTTCTGTAAACTACTTTAGGATGTTATACTGACAAAGTGTTTGTTTTTGATGGAACAACAAATATGAAAACTGACTAAGTAAAATTTATGAATGGACGAGTAGAATAAATTGCAACACCTAACGGATATTTTAGTTCGAATGATGCATGCTGAAATAGTGTTATAATAACGTTGTCATAATGTATATTTTATATGCAATAAAACACGTGTTAACTCATTGGATCGCTAGTTATTCTGTTATACACGAATATATCTTGATATTATACAGTCTGTTAAAATATCATACCCGCGCTTCAGATGTAGGCGTAGATATATTCGCGTGTAAGCAAATAAAATAAGTGAAATAAAAAAAAACTATAAAAAAATATATATAAAACTACTGCTGTAGTATTTCCCAGGGCCGTCAGGCTTGTCGGTACATTTTAATACCCAAATATTTTCGCTTGAATTATTCAATACTAAGAAGTTCTATTTCCATTATTTTAAGTAACAGAGTTATCTAGTTACAGGCTGTGTAAAGTCGGGAAAATGTTTGGTATATTTCAGTTGATTTTTTTTGGTTTGAATATTTTTATATCTGCGATGTTTTTTCAATTCATATAATTTTCCTTTCTTCTATTTATTTTCTATCTATTCTATACAAATAATAAAGCTGTAATTTCAGTGTATGGGCGGCCGACGCGTGTATAGACACTTAACTTTTTTTTTTTGATGGGCCCTACACTGTTAGCCTTTTACAGCTTCACCGAACTTGGGGGGCGAGCGCGGAGGGCGATCGAGCCCGAGGGGAGCAGTCACTTAACTTTAAAAATAGTATATATATATATAGATTTATATTTTTATTTATTTCTCTTTATTATCAGGAAAAGAAGCGTAAATTAATCGAAAAGAAAAATAAATATCACAGTTACATGACAGCGTCATCTTATGACAGCATAACAAACTCTGTTAAGTTCATTACGTCTTCGATTTTTTTGTTGAAAACGCATCACTCTGAAACTACTAATCAGATTCCAATGAAATTTGGCAGGATGGTTGCTAATATTACGGATCAACATTTAGGTTTTATTCTATAAAACGATAGGGTTCCTGCGGGATATAAGATAAAAGTTAAAAATGTGTACTAAATGAACCTCATTGTGGATTTTGATACAATTTTCTTTGTTATTTTACTTTTCTTTTTTATTTTAGTTGCAGAAAACCATTGTATACTTGTATTTTTCTACCAAAACAGTTAAGTGTGATTACATAACACAAATTATTAAATACTGAAAAAATAGACATCTGCTGGATTTTTAAGCAAAGACGAGACGAAAGATTTTAAATATTAAAATAAAACTCGAAAATTTGCGAAAAGATTATTAAAAGCTGAAAAATAACTGTGACGGATCTTTAAATATTTGAAAAATACACACCGGTATCGTGTATTGTTAGGATAAGCATGATTATAAATATACATAATCAAACTGTGACTGGGTATTTTTTTATTATAATCGTACTGATATATGATATCAGAATAGAGACCTACAATATTTTAATTTGGATTGTCTAGCTGATTGATTGATTTTTATCTTATTGTACACTCTGAAATACTGACATACATTTTGGTACTAAATGAATCTCGGTGATAACTAATACTTTAGATTAAATATAGAAAAATTTTACCCTATAAAACATAAATGTACTTCTCACGGGATTTTAAAGTAATTTGCTCCTATCGGTAGCTAACAAATTAATTAAAAATCTTTACTGTTTCGTCTTTCTGTAATATTGGGGCACTTTTTTAGTGACAGTACCGAACAGAATGACATAATAAATCATTTATTATCTATCTTATATTAAAACTGTAATGGTAGAAAATCTGTATATACAATATCTAAAAATATGGTTTTTAGAATTTTTGTTTGTCTCGTTGAACACGCATTATTCTGAAACTACTGGATAGATTTCAATGTAATTTAGCAAGGTGGCAGCTAATATTACGGCTCAACATTTAGGATACTTTTTATTTCATAAAATGATAGGGTACCTGCGAGATAAGAGATAAAGTTAAAAATTTGTACATTTACACGATTTAATTATAAGTCTTTGGATTTCCCTGAATAACCGGTTTTAAATGGAATCAATAGAAATTCTGTTCTGTGGTTGCTGTTTGCACGGCCGAAGTGCAATTGATCTACCGTTATTTTCAATAGAATTAGTACGCCTTTTAAATATCGATCTGAATTATTGATTCATTTCTATTAAGCAATGTATGTTATGGTCTGTTTTCAAGACTTTTAAACTTGAAGAAAATATCCGTGTTGACACGGAGCAACGGGAATTTTCTGATTATTTAATTAATTAAGGTAGCGATCAACTGCCATTAAATACAATAGAAGAAAATGAATTGCCAGAAAATATCGCTTGGCAAAGTGATAATTATGAGGGAATGAAAGACGGAGCAATACTAGCACTACTCACTAATGACCATGGCATAATTAACACAAATATAGTTTCCAAGCGTCCCGAAGAGTACAAAATGTTCTTAATACTATAAATATATTAATCTTGCAACCATACGCAAAGCGATTTTGGAAGCGATGACGGCCCAGATGGTAGTGTGTAGGGACACCGCGTCAAAGGAATTAAGTTTGAATGCCTACAATGAGTCTGAGCTTCTGATGAAGGAAAACATCTTGATGAAACTATAGCATGGTGGTATGGCTTTTTCTAATACCCGTCTTGCTAGTTACCATCCTCAAATTGAAAATCTACTGCCAAATACTTGTAGGTTTTTTCCGACAGTTGTACTAGAGAGCTAGTCTCTCCATTAGGCTTAATGTGTCTATCATCTTAGACCACATCGTTACTTAACATCAGCTGAGATTGTGGTTATAACGCTAAACTTTAATTATAAAAAAGGGAGATTGTGGCCATAATGCTAGCTTTTAAATAATACTAAAAACACGGATACAATTTAAAAAAATCATAATGCTGTTGGATTTAACAGAAGTCATTTGGGTTTATCAGAAGGTAACGATGTAAGACTTATTATGAAAAATTTGTGCAATAAATAAAATAACGACGGCAAAAATTGTGACTGTTGAACAATCTGGCAAAGTGGTACATATACCAAGTAAAACTTTAGACTCATTAATGGGTTAACTGGGATGTAGGTAACTTGCATCGACACCAATTCCCAGTAAGATCTGCATTTGTCATGACAGTATATAAATCTCAAGGCCAAACCCTCGAATTTGTCGGTGTGGACTAGAGGTCGTCAGTTCTCATGTACATAATGTTGTGTGTAGCATACCCTAGAGTGAAGCGAACATGAACGTCAAAAGTACTTCTACCACATGAAAATCCTCTACAAGTCGACGTACTCTCAACATAGTATTGAAAAAATTATTAGGTTAGAGTCCGATTTCGCCTTAATAAAACTGAGTATGATCCGATATATCCGTAATGATAATAGATAAACTAAAAACACGTAATCTATATCTGTATATATAAAAATGAATCGCCGTAATGTATTTACGCGCATAGCTTCTGAACGACTCTACCAAACTGAATACCTATTTTTTTATTGTATTCGTTATTGTCAGTACAAGGATTGTATAAAAAATGAACGAAAAGATTTTTTATTTGCAATCTCATAATATGAGAAGTAATGATAGCTCAGTTTAGAGCGATGATAGCTAAGGTAGTGTGTAGAGACGCCGGGTCAAGGGGCGTCGGTTTGAATTTACCTATATTTAAATTTCATATAATCAAAAGAAATTTATTTCATTGGAGTTATATACAAGTTTCATTCAATAACCAAAAGAAATGAAAAACGAAAACGACATTATATATAGCCAATTCTATTGATCTTAACGAATTGAAGTTGCAAGGTTGAGTAGGATTGATTATAGGTAATGAAAATGTAAAAAGAAAACTAATCGGTCAAACCATGTTTGAGTATTAGCGAGAGTAAAGAACATCTACTTTAGGTGATACGAATTTAAACGAGTTAGGTAGTAATATAATATATGTATAACATACTTTACTAGCTACTAGATAATAAAAATGTATTATTGCAAACGAAAGTCGTAGATGGAGTAACACGTCAATAGTGACAGATTAACGATACAGATTTAAAATTTCTTACTAGACACCGGTAATGTCGTTTCTGGTGACTATTTTTATATTTTAACTGAAAAGTGTCAAGATGTTGTAATAAATAATAATTTAATAGACCAGAGGATATTCATATGTAATCGCAATGTGACAGAAAAATTGTTGTAGCGATATTTCTTTGGGACGAAGACTTTCAGATTCGAATAGTTAATATTTCATGAAATGAACTTCGTTGCAGTGTTTTTAAGACGGCCATGGCGTGGAATGTCGAAAGTGATTATTTTATCTATTTTGTTGCTGTTGACTTTTAAATCCTAATTCATTTTCAGCCATGTGTAATACTCACATTTAGCTAAACAATATATACATGCAAAAAGAGTAAATGCTCTAAATGATATATAGTTGAATATATTGTAAATGGCTTAAGTTCATTAAAAAATAGCATTATTATAAAACAAAAAATACTAAAAACCTTTCATAACTAAAATGTTGCTCAGAGGAAAAAATCAACATTTCACGGAGGAATGGCGTAATAAACGCTGAATATTTATTTTCCTTATTCATTTCTTACTTAAAATTTTCGTTTCGTGTATCGAATACGGAAAGCCGAGTGCCACTTTTGCGTTTGTTAACAAAATCATTGAAATATGTAAAGTTGTTATTAACATATTAATTTTCATGACCAATTTCCATGTCATTCTTTCTGTAAAAATGAAATATGTCAAAACCGAAGTCTAATTACTATTTATTAACAATCAACGGTTTTAAGTATCGTTCATTATAAGCAACTCAATATAGATTAGGTTATTTTGAGTCGATTTGTGAAAATGATATTCAGTCTTTTTGGAAATATATGAAAATAATTTTATACGAACTACTACATGACCTGAACAGAAATAGCTACGTAATTAATTTACACGCGGTCAAAGTGGAACCGAAAAGTATACAGAAAAATCTCCCTATAATTTACTAAAAGATCTTGGCCTGTCCAGGACTACAGTAAGTTCTATATCAGAACGTGTTTCTAAAGCTGCGCTAGCGGGCTTCTACCAAATTTGGTCGGTCAGGGAGACGAGTTCCTTGGTGTCCCGAGTCCCGGGGAAAAAATCTACATCCCTGTTACAAGTCTCAGGAACTGCTCGAAGTTTCTCTGTCACACGGTAGACTCCCACACCCGGACGGTAAATTCATGGATAGCTAAGAAGTTCGTTTCGTCTCTGTTTCTATCATACCTACTCTTATAATTAACACATCATAATTACTTACTCCACTAATTAATTACTCCATTATTTTATACAGAATCATAGAACAACTTTTAATATGAGGTTTTGTTGTTTTATAAAGATACCAGCTGACACGGCAGACGTTGTTCTACCGGTAGTTAATAACTTGACCACAGAACCATCTATTATGTCATGGAATAGCCATGAACCATCCTCTCGATTTAAGAAATATATAATACTAGGTTTTACCCGCGGATTTGCTTATATTAGTATTGATTTTGTCAAACAATTTCGATTCCGGTACCCGCTATTATAAATAAATTATATTACAGGAGACTGGTATAAGAACATTTGTGCTCGTAGTCATTTATACGCGGGCCGCTCACTATTCTGGCGATAATGGCTGACACATAACACATAAATATATGCTGTCGGGGGCTTTTTTGTAGGTACTGTTTAAGATAGACATTACCATTATATATTATATACGTGTAACTCTAACGGTTTTTGCATATCACGCCATAATACTTCGCAGATGGCAGATTTTTTTCTACTTACGAGATAATTATCATTATATTTTGGACAATTTACATGATATCTTTATAAATTATAACCTATGTTTTAGGCTGATGCATAATCTAAATTGTTATAAAGTTTTATTAAAATCCATTCAGTAGTTTTTGCGTGAAAGAGTAATAAACATCCATATAGCTATACATCCATACTCACAAACTTTCGCGTTTATAATATTAAGTAAGGATGAATTTCAATTCTATCGGCCAGAAGTTTACAAGTGAATACATAATAATATAGTTTTGAAATTGATCAAACTGTTTAAATTAATCCCCAGATATCAGGTCTTATTTGTCTTATCAAGACTCACCAGTATCTCCACTTTTGTTTATGATTGCTTTAACAGATCATGGTTTCGGCATAAAACGGAAGCTATTACTGGATAGTATACGAGCATACAACTGTCTAGCCGTTAAATATTTAAGTACAAAGGTTATATAGGACACCGTGCGTGTGGAATATTAGACTTAATTAACATATGACACGCACATAAAAATGTATAAAATTAATCATCTGTCAGCATGCTACTTTAAATATTAACACGTAATAATTTAGCAAACTTTTCTTTTTTTTTCTTAAGTTCTTAACAGGTACATTTATTTTATTTATTTAGAGTAATTATTTATTCATATAAATTATTTGAGTTGTGAAAAATCATTAAGTGCGATCATGTTTCTTACACTTTTGATTCAAATGTGTAAAAGCAATTGGATATGTTTATATAAAAGCCATTTCCAGAGCCTATTTTATTCACAAATGAAAGTAAAAGGCTTTTAATTCAACATACCTCTTTTAATGTTACCTGTTTGATTTAAGACTGCCTAACAGAAAGATTTGACCTTTTATGACTCATATCCATATATGTAGGTATTATATTTTATTTTTATATTAATGGTTCTCCGTAACCACGTTGCTTAATAACTATTGAGTGTACTACGATATACGATTTCAAGCATGATTTCTATGCAAATTCGACATCAAATTGATATGGGTCTGCAAGAGGAAAGGGTCAGTGAGATATGAGAGTTACCTAACTTTGAAAATGTCTGAACTTTATCTCCATTACGAAGATTTAAAATTGACATTGGAATAAAGTGATATTTATAGAAACATATATATCCATTACAAATATATGATTATTCGATTTATTCAAATGACGACAAGAGTGTTTCTCCAGAAATTATTTCTGTATGTCGGCTAATTATATCAGTTTCTCAACAATAATCGATGTACTTCCTATTTTTTCGATAACCTAAAAAACGGCACGTATATAAACTCGTCTAAAGGACATTGTGTAAGTATAATATTTCTTCAAAATCGGTATAGTGGTTTTCGAAAAAACAAACAACATGGTAATCACAATAATTTCACAATACGATAATTTCGTATTTCATAGTATTCAGTACATACGATTTTATTAAAGTTGAATTAAAGTATTCTAAAAAATTCGATCAGAAGTGACTTTTTTAAAGAGAACTATCACAAATACCTATCCAAAAAGTAACAAACTAAGACAAATAGACCAAATCAACAATTTTATTTTAGACGGTAAAACCGTTACAAATAAAATGAACACCAAATTGCTATTCTTATAGATACAAGAAACTTTATGAAAACAATGACGTCAGAACCTAATCACTATGCGAACGGATAGAGTAACAGTCTACAATGTTGACAACTCGAAAGCTAGCGCGCGAATGAATGCTAATGTTTTTTTTTTTATTTATGGGACCTACACTGTTAACCTGAGGGGCTTTTACAGCTTCACCTGTGCTAGGGGGGCGAGCGCAGAGGGCGCTCGAACCCGAGGGGCATCTCGCGCAAGGGTGTCACTAGTGACCGAATCTCGGCTTGGGCTGGTGCCGAATCGCGTAAGAGAAAATCGAACGCGGTACTAGCTATTAATAAAAATCGAAAAATCTAAATGTACTAACCGAACCCTTTACTTCAGGATCTGGAAACTAAATTTGGTTTGTACTGTGCCATGGCAGGCGAGGCAGGATTGTACTGTGCGTCCTCCCTACCTAGTAGTTGGTGACGAATACTAATGTCAATGAGCTATCGCTTTTATAAATTCCTGTCCCCCCTTGTCACTTCATCTTCTACCGTATATATGTATATGTTAAATAAAAATATAAACACAAAGCGCAATTTTTAAATATATTAATTTTCAATTGGACTTTAAAATAAGTTTTTTTAGATAATTTAAAATACTCCTGTGTTGCTATTTTTCATGATGTATGCAATTTGCCTAAGAAGTCTAGTTTTGTACAAAATTAGCAGGTAGATATACTGCAAAACAACAATAACATAGTAAATCACTGGTATATTATTTATCGACACAGCGAACATTTATGTCATTACCACATGGTTTAATTCGTAATATCATGTCTTATACCAGCACATCGATATATCATGTGGGATTTTCTTCGACTTTGTTCGAATCTTTCCTTTTTCCTTATATTAATAGGGTCATATATCTTAAACAATAACTTTGGTAAAATTTATATGAAAGGACAATAACATGTATTTATCATACATAAAAATACTTATGAATACATAGTATTGTTAAATGTATAATATATGAATACGTTTAGCTATAATGTTTTAAAGTAGCGATTGAATTTCCTTGTTAACGTTTTCGGACACCAGTTTGAAGGAACTGCTTAATTTATCATACTATAAATGAAGAGATCCTTTTAGAATAATATAATATTGTTTTAATAAATAACATGTTCAACTTCTTACTCATTAAATTAACCTTAAGAATCACATCGATTATGTCATCTCCACAACATCTCGGAGACTCCGAAACCTGAACAAAGTGCGACGGTTTCTCCTGCCTGACCAGTTGTACCTTCTGTATAAGGCCTAAGTTTGGCCGTGCATGGAATACTGCTCGCACCTTTGGGATGGATCCGCGAAATATCTCATCGATGCCTTAGACAAGTTGTAGAGGCGGGCTGTCCTATTGTAAATGATACAGACACTACCACCACCTTAGAGCCGCTACAGTTGCGCAGGGATAATGCATCCCTAAGCGTGTTCTACCGTCTGTATCATGGAGAGTGCTCTGAAGAGCTCTTTCAGTTAATCCCTTCCTCTTCATTTCATAATAGAACCACGCGGTCGAGGCTTCGGTGTCACAGTTTCACGGTGACACCTGTAACATCTAGAACAAAAAAGTTTTCCGACTCCTATTTCTGTCGTACCGTGAAGTTGTGGAACCGTTTTCCTGGCAGCGTGTTCCTTTCTTCTTATGATATTTGGTTCTTCAAAAGAGGCGTGGAGAAGTACCTAAGTAGGCCAGCATGATAGCGGAGACTGGCGCTGAATTTTGGTTCAATGTCAATAGTCGCTGAATTGGATTGTGCAGTGCTTAACACTGGGTGTAGTGCAGTCATGTTGTTGAGCCACAAAAAAAAAAATATATCTATATTATATTCTTAACGTGTTATTTTTTATAGTTTGAATGTTATAACGAAGTCCTCATTTATGTAAGTTTTTAATATTTCACTCGAAATTATATTTCAAAAATGGATTTAATATTATTATTAACTTTGGTAGGATCGTGGTTACATTATATTGTGACTGCCATTCATAATCATCTTGCCCTGTAGATTTCCTTTTATTAACATGATTTTCTTATTCGTAAGCTTCTAGTCGGAACTCTGTTCACGTTATCTTTAAAATAAATTTTGTTTGTTGTTTGTACTTATATACATATAAACCTAAGCTAAACTTTACAATATAAAAACATATATATACACACACATATATTGTCTGCTTTATCTTATTTAATTCATAATTGTTTTGTTTTACTAATGAAATACATCACATGATTTATAAAGAAACAAAGTAAAGGTATTATTAGATAATAGCCCAAAATAGATAGATAAGATTAGACAGATCATAAATATATTATACTCATATCTATGCATTTAAGATCAATTTTCACAGCGCCTGCTATTACTCGCATGCTAATGTTACACAGAGGGTATATGCATATTACATCAGGCGCGTTTTATTTCCATGTTACAGCTATGACGTTATTCCAGGCATGCAATATTTACTTATTTACTTGTTCCTTTTCAATTACCCTATTAAAGAGACGGATATATATGGAAATTTGTAAGGACATATTTTATAGTTGCCTAAAACAAAAAAAAACTAAACAAATAAAATTGTACATACATATTTTTTCTAAAAATATTTTTAAAAGTTATTAATTTTTTCCTGTCTGTAGTCTATTATTCTAGTACAAAACAAAATATTTGAAAGAAATTAATGACTATGACACTATATTAGCAATGTCATCGAAACATAAAACATTAATACGATGTAGTTATTACATAAATGTTGTATTTATGAGATTTAATTTTGAAATTCGAGCAAAAACATAAATTATAATATGTGATATCATAATTATATTAGAATATATAGGTAAATATCAACTGTCTTAAATGTGAACATACGATATAGGTTATATACAGTTGTAGGGTCTCACTACCTATACTATTACTACTATTATTATAAACTCAAGAACTTTTGGACCGATTTCAAAATTCTTTCACCATTAGAATGCACATTAGCCCTGAGTAACATAGGCTATATAATACTTTCTTATGAAAATGATTAAATAAAATTTAAGTTCCACGTGAACAGCGTCACGGACACAGCTACTAAAGTATACAAAAAACATATGACTTAATGTTTTGATAGAACGATTAATATATTATTCGTTTTTCTAAACGTGTTTGAATAATATCATTTTTTACCATACATTATAAGCTTTTAGTGTTTGGCCATAATCTTATCTGATGTTAAGTGACCATTTGGCTCAAGCTGGTGGACACGAAGAACCTAGCGGAGGGACTGCCTCTTAAGTGCTGCTGCCACAAGACACTTATAGGTATTTGACCACAGATTTTCATCCGGACGGCGGTAGTTCGCCGTACGGGCATTAGAAGATCCCACCCTATCACCATGCCTATGATTTTATCACGAAGTTTTCCTTCACCGAAGACTTTTTGAAGCTGATAGCTCAGTGGTAGTGTGTACGACTTCGCGTTAAGGAACATGAGTTCGAATTCTCCTATCTCCTGACCTTGAGCTTTCGGTGAAGGAAAACATCGTGAGGCAACCATAGCATGGTGGTAGGGCTTTTACTAATGCCCGCCTGGCTTGCAACCACCCTCAAGTTAAAAATCTGCCGCCAAGTACCAATAGGTATGTTCCGGCAGTTGCACTTGAGATCCAGTTCCTCCACATGCACAGCGTGTCTACCACCTTATCCACCAGCGTATCGTTACTTAAGATCAGATGAGATTATGGCCATAATGCTTAAAACTTAACTATAACAAAAAAAAAACCGAAAGCGCAGGTTCATTGCAAGGATTCAAAGTAACGTCCATTGACGTAATTCCGTACACTTTACTGCTGTGCCATCATTGTTCTAATTCTTATCTGATCATTAAATTATATTAAACGCGTTGTTATAATAAATACTTAAAATCTGCAATGAATACCAGTGTGGTAGTGGTATAAGCAAGTGTTATTCTTGTTATAGTTAGACTATTAGTGAATACTACATAATGTTAATTATGTTATTATGTTATTATGAAAAGCCGCTCCCTTGTTTCATAGTTACTCATAATATTATTACATTTGCGGCTATTCAATTAACTGTTATCTGTCACTGAAAGTTTGAAACTCTGAATTTCAGTTTGATATGTGTAAATATTAAAACCATGTCGTAAGAAAGAAAATAAATAATCTTTTTCATAAGTATGTCACTTAACAGTATTCTAATAAGTTATTGCAAGAATAATTATTAATCCCCATTATGTGTTTTCTTCATATTTATTTAGCATATGTAATGTTAATGCGATTTTTATTTCATTGTGTTGAGAATATAGTACGTGCAATTAGACTTTATCACTACTTTTATTAGCTATACAATTTTTGTATTATGTTTAAAATTAAATTTTCGATTATTAAAATTAATTTAATTATATATGTCTATCTATATTGTTTTATTATATGTATTAAAAATGAAAACTGCACCTGCTTTTTTACTGTAAAACTAGTGTAAAGAACTGCCGGGACAACTAGCATATCATAAATTTGTATTTAATTAATTTCAAAATAATATAGGGATAACTTTTTTATAGTTAATTAGCGCTATGGCCACCATCTCACCTGATGATAAGTGACGATGTCGCCCAAGATGTGGGACATGCCAATCCTAGTGGAGGAAATGACTCTCAAGTACAACTGCCGCAACACACCTATAGGTTCTTGGCGGCAGATTTTCAACTTGAGGGTGGTAGTTGGCCAGGCAGGCTTTGGAATAAGCCCTACCACCATGCTATGGTTTCCTTACCATGTTTCCGTCACCGAAAGCTCAGGCTCATAGCAGGTAGTTTCAAACTCAAGTCCATTGACGCGGTGTCCGTAGTCGGTACACAACACCAACTGAGCCATCATCGCTTCATATTTTTGCAGGATAAATTATCTAAACTTGTATATAGGGACTAAATAGTAAAGATATATAAAAAAAAAGAAATAAATTGCAGTTTTTAACCCGAATAAGACACGGAGTTTTCGTGAAACACCACAACGATATTACTGCATACGAAGTCACGGGCTGCAACGAGTATTATATAGCTCTATGGAGTCACTCGTATCTTGGTAAACCAATAAGGCTGCGACAGATACGCTACCACACGATCGTCAAATAAAATTTGCGACCATCGCATCTCTAAATTACTTTCTCATCTCTTAATCTTAACTACTCTCTTCTGTATTGTCCTTTTGCCACAAGTTAATTGCGTTTAAGCTTTGAACCTTTTTTCTACCTATTAAAATTTACTCAAAAATTTTCTATTTATTTCAGTTTTAAAACGGTGTAATTCTTATCAATGATTATTTTCATTTCATATCACCACGTATCATCTACGGCTCGTTCTCTTATTTTATCGGTCGTCATTCTTATAAGTACTCTTTAAATCTTTTATTATTAAACATTATTATGATAATGTGATTATAACTTTTTGTATGCGTGTACTCTGGTATAATGGCAGTTATTATAACTGATAAGTTCTATAATTTTATTAGCTGTATTGCATCGTTCTATTGTTATCGTAGAACGTCTAAATAATGACAGAATGATCAAGAGTTGTTTTTTCACCGGGAAGAAAAATGTAATAAACGGTCAATGGAGTATATACACTTATAGGCAATTAGTACCATATTCCTACTTTACTTGTACAGAAAAAGGATTGACAGCAATATTTTAGCAAGTCATATAATAACAAACAATATGTAATAAACACTTATACGTAATATTGTTGTCTTTGGCCGTAGGCCTGGCTAAATACAAATAAAACAAAACCTTTTTTAAAAGGTAAACATTTATAACGGATGAGAGTAAACATATAAAAAAATACAATAAAAATATTTGTTTACTTTTTACATTATTTATTTGAATTCTGTTGAAAGTTATTACCATTAAGTTGTAGATCATTTTGCCGAGATTGAAAATTATTTTTAATAAAGTTTGCCTTGAGAACCGCTACATCATAAATGTATGCTGAACCGAATATTCTACAAAGTTTCAAAGCTAAATTTCTGAGTTTTCGGTATTTATTATGACAGACCAATTTTATTCAAAATTCTTGGTAACAAACTTCTCTGTATTTATAATTAAAAAACTGTATTTTCTTTCAAAATTGATTATTTATCACTGTGGCCCAAATTTATCATTTCTATTTACAATTTTATTAATTTATCTACCAATTAGGTGCAAGTATAGTAACTGTTGCATAGAATTTTCGCAATGTTATCCATTTTTGTAGTAGAACTGGAAGATTAAAAATATAAGTATGAAGGATCTAAGTAAATACAAATATAAGGAATATGAGCAGAGAAGAAACGAGGAAGTTTTGGATGGATTGTATGAAGAATGATATGTGTATAAAGGTATAAATACTAAAATTATAGCGAATACAGAAGGATGTAGAGGAAACAATGTTTTGTTTAGAAAAGATTCTCAATTTTTTAAGCGTGCAAGTTTTTTTTTCTTTCTCTCGATATAATTTATTACGAAACACATAACAACGTTCTACTATGAAAATTGAGTTATAAACATGAATCAGGTTCTGAAAAGAAGGTTTTTATTAAGATTTTTCGATCTGTCCTAAATAGGACATGTAACAACTACACAACAAGCCGCAACAGTGCTCTCAGACAAATAACAGTCTGCATAGTTTTTTCTTTTTTTTTTTAACTGACATACGCTGTTAGCCCTATGGGCTTTGACAGCTTCACCGAACTTTTTGGGGCGAGTGCTAAAGGCACTCTGCTCCGAGGCAGCGAGCGCACGGGTGCCAGAATGGCCGAACCTCGGCTTGGGCTGCTGCCGGAAAAATAAAAAAAGATCGTCTGTAGAGGGAGGCCGCGGCGGGTGTGCGGGAGCAAAGTTAACCGCTCGGCCTCGACGGCGAGGGCGGCGGTTACGCGGGCGTGTGCGCGGACACGTACGATTGGGGGAGACGGTGGGGAGAAGCGCGTTCAATCTCGTTATTTTATCAACGGGATCGGTGAAGCAATTTCGTGGCTGGCGCACGAAACATTTGGCGTGTGGATTGGCATTGTAGCTAACTGCGTGTACTATTTTGGGGTTGGGATGAACTTCGGCTTTTTTTAAGAATTTCTTTGTAAGGTCTTTGATATGCTTATATGGAAGGAAGATCCATATCTTTATGAAGATCTACATTACGGACATAGGGAGGGGCTTAGACGGCTATACGCATGAATCAATTTGCAGCACTTGTAGTTTGTGAAGGGTGGTGTGCGAAGCGTGAGCGAATACGGGGCAACTGTAGGTAAGTATGGGATGGATACATACTTTGTATATTATGAGCTTATGCCTGAGTGACATTTTGCTCTTAGAGGAAGTAAGATTGCGTAGTAGAGCCATAGCTCTGGAGGCTTTTTCTGTACGTACTCTATATTTTTATTAAAGGTAAGGTGCCTGTCTAATACTACACCAAGATATTTAGTTTGGTTAGTCCAAGGGATATCGATGCCCATAGGATCGAACATGATAGCCGTGCTTTTGTCTGGGTTGATTCCTATGCCCCATTTAAGGCACCAGGACCCGAAAGTAGAGACGGTCCTTTGGACACGGTAGTATACGTGAATCCTATTCCTGCCCGAGCTGAAGATGACTGTGTTGTCTGCGTAGAAGCCTACTGCGACGTCTGAGAATTCAGGGATATCGCTAACGAACAAATTGAACAGGCAAGGCGCTAGGATGGAGCTAGGATGGAGTCGAAAAATACAGCAAGCGTGCGCCTGGGACGGCGTAGCTCCGTGAAATTGGAGAGAATATGCTCCGCGCACTTAGTGGGTATACGAGGGCTTCGGTCGAAAGCCGAATTGGTCGTGTGGTAAAAGACATTTGTCTGAGACAACAGCTTGCAGTCGGTTTAACAGAAGCCACTCGTATATTTTACCTATCGCATTGAGGAGGCTTATCGGGCGGTAGCTTTCTGGAAGGGATGTCTTTTTCCGGGTTTACGGATACCTATTACCGTTGCCTTTTTCCAAGCGGCTGGAAAATGGCAGTGAGTTATGGCCGCATTGAAGATGCAGACCAGAAGAGCTATGAGTTTATCAGGAAGAAGTTTGAGGGCTTCATTCCTGATTCCGTCGGGACCAGGAGCTTTCCTTAGCTTAAAGGCTTTTATGATAGCGAGGACTTTGTCAGTTGTAACCGGGTCTAAGTTTTCGATTTGGAGTCTCTCTTAATAATTGAATTGTTCGATCGACCCTCCCAACGTGTTCGGGATCTATGGTATGATATTCATAGGGATTGGGAGAACACTGTTGTTCGAGAGTAGCAGTGAGTAACTCTGCCTTATCTATACTTTCGGAAACGGGCGGATTGCCGAGGCCTCTATCTAACGGGGGCATTGCAGACGAATAGCTGCTCTTCTGTTTACGAACGAGATCCCAGAAGGCGAGATGAGACGGTTTAATTTCCTCTAAGAGGCTGTCCCATCTTTGACCACGGAGTTCAGAGATACGAGATTTAACTGATCTCTGTAGGTTACGTAGCCGTACGCGATTTTCCTCCATCGGATAAGAATCGTGAGCGAGTGTCGCGGCGTTTTTCTCTGTGATCAGTCTTCGAATGTCATCAGGGAGTATGAAGCGGCGATCGTTCGCCGCCCTTACCTCTTTCGAGGTTTTCCTGATGGCATTCTGGAGGTGACCGATCAGTAAATCAATCGCCACATCGGCATCGGTCACAGACTTTATATCATCGGAGATCCTATCTAAATGAGGAATGGAGAGATTATTTGAGAGATAGTGTCTGAGCTTTGGATAGTCAGCCACTTTGACTGAAGCGGGTGTGTGGTCACCCGGGTGACCTAGTTGCAGAACTACTGGGCGGTGGTCGGAATCTAGTTGATGTACAACTTCAATTTGCCGTACCTGAAGCGCGATCCCTTTTAAAATAGCTATGTCTAAAACTGAAGGGCGGCAGTTAGCTTGATAATGAGTTGGCTCTGAAGGAGCAATTACGTCGAAGGTAAGTGCATTTTCTAGCGAGTATAGTGTCCTACCGTTAGTGGTAGTACGCGGGTTGTATTGAATGTGCCCGCTATTTACATCGCCAGCCACTATAACAGAGTCAACGAGCGCGAAAAGTGTTTCCAGGTCCGACTGGAGGAGAGTTTAAATAGGCTAAAGGTACGCGGAAACGATAAACATAGTAGGATGACCGGTCACACCCACTCTACACACCGAGACTTCTAGATTATCCTCCATTACGAGTTTATTTAGGAGAAGCGCGGATAAGGCGTTGCATGATCCTTGCAGTGACTGGGAAGCACTTAATGGCTTTTAGACGGCCAAAGTCCTGACTAGCGCTAATCATATCGTCGAACGCAATGATATCATCTACGGAGTGTTCTTCTAGTAGTTCCGCAAGCCAGTCGATGCCTTTGAAACTAGTGGACGGGCCGGCTGCGGTGGGTTGCGCGGGTATTGCCTTCGGAGACTGTGCGTTGGTGGCCCACACGTTGTTCGAGGCTAGTACTAGTCTCTGCGGAAGAAATGGGTACGCGGAAGTGTCTCACACTGGCTTACCCAGGCTCGGGAAGGCCTGAGTAGACATGAGTGGCGGCGGTGCGGGTGTAGGCGCTGTTTGCGCTGAAGGCGCTTGCGTGGACAAACGCGTGCGTCTTGCGCGTGGGGCACGTTCACACCCGTGATAGATCGCGGGGTGTCCGGCCTTGCCGCATAAGACGCAGCTGGGGGGTTCGACGGTTTCGGCGGTGCGTGGGCATTCCCGGGAAGAATGATCTCCTAGACATTTTACGCAGCGTGGCTTAATATGACAGTTGCGAGCTAAGTTGCCATATGACTGGCAGTTATTTCACTGGGTGGGGGTGTGTTTTTTATGAGGGATCTCAACGGTTATGCCGGAGAGACCGCAAACAGATTCAAGGAAGAAGATTTCCTTGCCTTCCTTGGAGCGGTCCAAGGTGATGAAGACAAGGTCGAACAGTTTCTTTGTAATACTGTGGTACATCCGGTGTACCTCGTGAACTGGGAAGTTTTGCTCCTTAAGGGAGCCATAAATTACCTCCTCGGGGAGCTCTTTTGGGACCCGTCTGATGACTACACGTAGAAGGCGCTCTTCCTCGGGGGTACGTGTAGTATTGATGTTTTTCTTCCCTGAGGAATATGGTGAGATTTCAATAGTCTGTAGAGGTGGGGACTTTTATGTGGATTCCTGAAGAGCTACTACGGGCGTTCGCGTACCTAATTTTTCTAAGGTTTAGTTGTGTGGATGTATTAAGCCACGATGCTTTGTCGGTGATTGTGACAGGGGGCGGTGGGCGCACTGCTCTTTCGTTTGAGGCTGCGGAGTCTTGAGCGTGAGACGCGGAAGTTGAAGGGGTGGCCGGCTTGTGTGTATTGTTGTCGGCGCGCATAGCTTTTGCGGTTGTCGCGCCTACGGTGTCGGGTGATAACACCCTCTTATTCTTGGGCTTAGCCCTGCTTACGATAGTGAAATCGCTTTCAGGTTTAGTCTGGGGCTCTGAAGGTTTGGCTTCCATGTCGGCTTCATTCTCGTGGGCCGGGTCGGGCGAGAGCACCGAAAAGGAGTTCGCCGTAGGAACTGGGGGTGGTGCGTAAGAAATTAAATCTTCGAATCACGTCACGGATGTGGGAGCGGGTGTGACTGTCGGAGATGGTGCGTCCGTCGTATTGATAGCGGGCGGGTAGTGAGCCTGTGAGCAGCGAAGTACACGCGAGCGTAAGCGAAGATGCGATCGCGGAGTAAGTGTTGGTGATACCGGGCGGTGACGCACCGGCATTTTCACCGCGGCGGTGGGTGGCGGACGTGTTGTGTAGGTGTGGGATCTTGTGAAGCGAGGAATTTCTGGAACATTTCTGGGTATTCCTTTTCTGCGGACGCACGGAACCTACTATTTACCAACTCGTTTTTGTAGGCCATTTCGATGACGGGCATGGGGCAGGAAAAATAATCTCAGCCTTAGTAAAAACCTGGGGGGCAGGGGGGTGCGGCTAGCAGAATCTGTCGAACTATCCCGAGTTCAGCGGATTGGCATTTAAATAGAAATCTGTTGCACGAGCATGATTGGGGAGAATCAAAAGAAAAAAAATGTGTATACCTAGGGCCTGGCTTCTAATAAAGGATTTAAGGGTAATTAATTTTACCTTTGTTGAGAGCCGGTGTCCGGCGTACTTACAGCGGTGGCACTTTGATAACTACACTGTTTCACAATAACCATAGGCAATACCCGGAATTCACAAAATAACAAGCTAAGAGAATTCTCACAAGTAACATTTACACGATAAGCAAACAATAGATTAAATTTAACAAAGCACTAATTATCGGTAACACGAACTGAATTGTCGGCAATAATAGAGGGATTAATGCCGATAACACTTAACAATGGCATATGGAAACAATAGACGGCGCGGTAAGACGCGGCGATTGGTTTCGACAACAGTCGACGAGCGTTCACGGACACGTCCATTCACGGCCGCGGTTGAAATCGAACCGTCTGCATAGTGATTACTCATTACACACGCGTATCTAAGAATATTAATATTAAAGTGAGTTAGACCGCAGGCAACATTAAACGGTTACTGACTAACTGTTCGTACAACTTGATTCATTGTAATCTCTCTTAATTTTCATCACTCTCACATCGGTTTTATGATTGCTATGTTTATAATACTTATCTACTATACGAGAGATAAAATCTTGCTGCAAGCTGAATATTTGTCGCGTATATTTGCTCTTACAGGTCGTATGACCACGTTTAATTAAAGGCAATGCGAAAATGGTTCCCAGTTTTTGGTAAGTAAGAAGGGAATGTAGGGTGGCCCTGGGGATTTTAGTTGGTATTTTAAGGTTCGTATTACAGGAGTCTTACAAGCCCCTCTCTTCTTAGCCTTATATATATGCATATTTGAAGCGATGATAGCTCAGTAGTAGCGTGTGGTGATGCCGCGTCAAAGATCGTGAGTTGGAATTCCTGCGATAAGTTTGAGCTTTCGGCAAAGAAAAACATCGTGATGAAACCATAGCATGGTGGTAAGACTTTTTCTGATTTCCGTCCCTAAAATCTGCCGCCAAATACAAATAGGTGTCTTTCGGCAGTTGCACTTGAGAGCCAGTCCCTCCACAGGTTTAGAATATCCACCATCTTGGGCCGTATTGTCACTTAACATCAGATGAGATTGTGGCCATAACGTAGGTTTTTTTTTATAGGTAACTATAAAAAAATATCCGTAATATTATTTATATGATATAAGCATAACTAGTTTACCTAATTCGTAGGATTGGTTAGATTCATTTTGCGGAATTGCATGCCGGCAACTACCCACGCCGAAGTTCAATCGTTTTGTTGCCCTTGTGCTGGTTGTTAGTATTTCGGCAGAATGATTCGTGCGATCGCCATAAAGCTGAGTTAACCCGTCAAGGTCTTTAAGGCTAACTTTTTTTTAACGCGGAGAAATGCATTTATTCGTCCTCTCCCAGCCCGGGGGGACTGAGAGAGGTATGTGGGACTCACCCGGCGTTAGCCGCCGGGAAAACCCACTAAAACTCCACGGCCGTCTGTCGCTTACCTGGGGCGACGCGGTTTCGTGCATGCATACACCGCGTTAACCCAGGGACCAGCCTGATCATGGTAAACCGGGCCCCATCCGGGCAGCCTGGCGAGCTGCCCTTGCAGTCAGTCGGACTGGTGCAGTGGAGATGGTACAGTGGCCGGACTCTAACTGGATTTGTTAATTCACAAAAATAGCAAGATTAGTAAAAATGTTTTTCTGTGGTTTACGTGGGAATTAATAATAGCGCGTAACTATTGAGGCCAATAACTCTACACGAAAAAGAGATTGTACATTTATCATTTGTTCTTTTAAACACCGTAAAAAAATTGGCGATTTGATTCCAGACCACGATTTGCCATTTGGTGACTAATATCACAAAGATGATTTACTGTGATAGCATTTCTGACATAAATTTGCCTTAATGCCCGCAGCATTGCTTGCGTGACTGTGCAATAAAGTAAAGGGGTATGTGGTTGCGAAAACGCACTCAGACAATGCATTTCTCCTCTGTCTTTTTTAATTGGCTGCATGTATTTATAGGCTATATTTTCTACTTTATACTAACTTCTAATTATTAGTACTGTGACAAAAAAATATGTCTAACTGTGGACTGAGATAAGGTACTTATTACATTGACAATGAATTATCCAACTGTATATTTCTTGTTTAAAATTTATCTTCACTGTCGGGTCCATGTTTTAATATAAAAATGTTGAATACTTAAATCGTGCCACCAGAATAGCGACAAAGCCCGCGGTCTGTCGCTGTAAATTACGTCATCTAGCAACATTTATTATTAAAAAAATTAACATTTATATTGTGCAAAGTACTTTATTTAAATTTATTCAGGAAATCTTATTTATACTCAGGCAGGTACTGTTGTTAACGGTTTGAAGCGCGGATCAAGAGAAATACGTCGCATTGAGGCGCATTTGGATCGGATATTCAAATTGATAAGCAACACTCGAGGTTCTTGAGTTGCAATGGTGTGAGACGATCGAATGTAGAAGCGAATAAGTGCCATGGGCAACGATTCAAACAGACGTATTGTAAAAGGATTTATTGATAAAATGGAGCATATTCTGTGAATAGATTAGAAGCTGCTGCCGCGCGCTACCGTATTTTTAATGATTCAAGTTATAGTGTAATATATCAACATTTAATAGACAACTGTAGCTAGAAAGCTACAAATCTATATACAGAGAGTTGCCAAATTAATATGGACATTCATAAAAATTAAGTTATGTTGTGTTATATTCTAAATATAAAGACATTAAAGGCTATAATTAATATGTATTATTTAATTTAATGTTAGTAATAAATCTTTAACCTTATATCATAAAAAATAAAATGATAACAATAATATAAATTTTAATTTTAATCAATATTTAGCGCATTCTTACTATTCAGTAATATTTCCCTTGGCTGCTATTAATGTTTCAATCCTTCGTGACATACTTTCTATGCATGATTTTGCACATGTTTTAATTAATGGAGAACTCATTGGTTGTAAATACCTCTTGGTCATTGTCAAATCTCTTGGTTGTAATATATTCTTTGGTATATTTCTCTTTTTGTAATTTCCTATAGGTTTTCTATGGTATTCATTTTTCTTCCTATTTTTTAAACATATATCCCTAATTTTCCTATCGGATCTAGTCGGAGTTATGCGTTTTCTATCGCAGCTTCCCGTTCTTTTTGTGGTACCGGATAAATTGTGGTCTAAGTTTAAATTAATTTTGTTAACAACTGACTTAGAAACACCAACATTATCAGCAACTTCTCTCTGGGAATGTTGGGCGACCTGGACAAGAATTTTAATTTCCGATTTATTCCTAGGAGTAATGTCGATTTTTCTACCCATACTAAACTTAAAAAAAAATAAAAAATTGATTAAATATTATTGTAATTATAATTCTATAATGATTATACTTATGTTTTGAAATACATTCCAAAAACGCAATATTCCTAATTTGTATGTACCCAAAATACTTAACTCAAAACTACACGTTGAGAGCACTTCAATGTTTAAAATGAAATAACTGTTCCAAAATTGTAGCCAAACTTGATATTTATCGTTTAAATTACTTGAAATAATATCTAACGCACTAAAACCGCATTTCAAAAACATATGCACCACTTCTAACAATTATAAGTGACTGCAAAACACAAAACTGTAAAAAATGTAACGTGTCCCTATTAATTTGCAACCCACTGTATTCTGTTATATAAATCTCTATGTTCGAAGTAATAATGATATATTGGTAACATGTACGAATTCTTCGCCGATCGATGATAGGTGACTTTGAATTTCTCTATTAAGTATGAGTTTTATATAAACAAAAACCTAGCAAGCTGACAGGATATTTTATAATTGCCGTCGGGCAAGTTACTGGAAAGCTGTGTTTCGGCAACTACTTGAGAATCAGTTTCACCAATAGGCTTGGTTATCATCTTAGAGTTCTCAAGTCATACTGTCGTTTTGAGTTTTGAGGTTTGAGTTTTGAGGTTGTGCCTACTGAAGTGGCGTAAATAGAAATGAGTTTGAATCCCTTCAATGAGCCTGACTTTTCGGTAAAGGAAAAACATCGTGATAAAACCATAGCATAGTGGAAAGGTTTTCTTTAATTTCCACCTGGCTTGCTACCACTCTCAAGTTCAAAATCTGCCATCAAATACTTATAGGTTCCGGAGATTGAGAATCATTTTCTTCACAAGGCTTATCCACCATATTAGGTCGCATCGTCACCTAAAATCAGAGGAGAATGTGGCCATAACGTTAAACATATAAAAAATAATTATATTCAGTTGAAATCGTGGCCGAGCGCAAACCTATATAGAAAAAAAAAAGATTTTTCACTTAGCCATATTTTAAAAGGTATATATAGACTTTTTTTTATCAAATTCTTTGTAATAAAATAATTATTATTAAGTATCGTTTATAGACTTTGTAGATAATTTTATTGAGTTATAAGAGCTTTTACTATGAATTCAATCTTCTTCCGTGTAATACGAGTATTACGAGTAAGTGCTCGTGTTTTCGTTCTCATAAAAATGTTTTAGCGTTCCATGGGAATTGCGTGTCTCATGTGGATTAAAACTTTGCTGCCCTTTATTTTGTGTAATAATTATTCAATAATTCATGCATAGTGAACGGAAATGCGTTAAAATATATCGCTTAAGTTCTTCTCTCGTTTAGAAGTAATTTAGGACATACATTCAGTTCATAGTATTTTAAAAGTAACGAACGTATTAATATGGAGAAAATAAAAAAAAATATTATACAAACATTAACATTGTTCAGGGATACTTAAAGTAATAACGAATTGTTTGAAATTATTTTATACTTATTAAAATTAAGTTTGTATATGGAATTGAACATCATTAGCAACATTAAATAATAAAAAAAGGCAAATAATAAAACCGATTTGTGGTCTTTATAAAGACGTGGAGCTCTAATATTTAATATGAAATCAAATTATAAAATCGGAGGCGGTTAATAAGATTTTGACATCCTAATTACAAGTATGAATAACCGACGCAGATGTGTTATTAACGTTGTAGCGCCGAACTACTGATTCTTACATTTAAAGAAATATTTTGTATCGAATAAAAATTAAAAAATAGTTATCATCAATTTTTTATAGGTATACACAGACGATTTTTGTATCATATCAATTTTTTGTCAAATGGTTTTTAATTAAATAAAATTTTAAATATAATATTTATTCTATAAATTAAAAACTAATTTTAAAAATACTCCACTATTACTATTACTATAGGATAGTATAGAGCATAAAATAACTATAATATTATCATACCTAACTTACTGAGGTAATTATGGTTTTCTGAAAATGAACAGAATGTTTAATCTATTCTGTTAATGTGTGCATACATCGTCACACACGTACAAATATTCTTGTTCAATGGATGTATTAATATAATATAGATGTATAATGAAATATATATTTGAGTAATATATACTGTTATTCATAAATTATAATGTATTGCATACTCAAAACATGTTATAACAAGTGTCCTAAGTGTTTATTATATAACAGTATAATATTCATAGTGGCGGAAATGGATTAATGAAATAGTGGATATATTAATTAAGAAATAAAGTTTGTGGTGATTGGTAGTGGTGGTGAAGGTGTGGTGCGCGAGGTGCGCGGGTGCCGGCGGCGGGGCGGGGCGGCGACATGAGGAGTGCGTGCGCAGCCCGCCCCAGCCGCCATGCAACGCCTGCGCACCACTTTCAAACGCTCAAGGACGCCCACCCCTGCCGATATGAAGACACAAAGCAGCCTTGAAGTTCCTAAGCAGGTAATATGCCCCTTTATTCTTCAAATGTTTAACATTTGGCTGTAGTCTCACTTTAGCAACAGACTTAATTGCTTAGCTAAATCTGTTTTACCCTGAAAGTCTGTCTTAAACAGATATCGATGTATTCCGATAGCTACTATTATGTATCACTTTACCTGGTTTGTTTGATTACATTCTAACATTAACATTAACATTAAAGTTGTGAACTATCGCTATATAAATAATATATTAATATATAATATATAATAGGGCATATTAAATAATAAAAAAGATTAGTTTTGTAAAGCGAAGACTGATGTATATTTTAAGAATAGTTTATGATATTAGTCTAGTTTATTATGTAAGCCAGCATGACAGCGGGGACTGGCAGTGAATTTAGATTCATACTCAGTCGGTGCTGATTTGGATTGTACTGTACTTAATATCAGATCCAGTGCAGTAACATTGCTACGCAACATCATTAATTTATGTCCACCTAGGGTAATAATATTCATTACTAACTTCAGTTCAAAATCAGATCTTTTAAAGTTGAGTTTAAAGACAGCTTTAGATTTCTCAGATCACTTAATTTCAGAACTGTATTTTGTATTACTACATATAAAATACAAGATAGTATTATGCATAGGCACAAATAGCATGGAACAATTATCTTATATGTTTTATAATTTTGAATGTATAATTATTTAACTATTTGTTCCATTATCACACACATCTAAATTACTGGATATTTGCTAATAGTGAGATTTAGCATAATATCATTTATGTTAGGAATCTCTATGAATGTCCAGTGAAGTAGCTGGGTATTCGCTTGTGTATAATAAATGTAGTGAATTTTTATCAGGTCCGGTCGGCCTCATTCGATGAGATCCAACTAGAGGTCGCGCGGGGTACAAATGCTAGCATCCTGCTCTCAGTCCCCCAGCCCGGTGCACGCAGTAGGTCTTTTGATTCAGCTGGATCAGACGACTCTGGTACTTACCTTGAGGTAAAATTACTTTCTATATTTTAGTTCCATTTTATATCAACTTATTAGTGCGTGTAACAAGCTTTATTAATTGTAATATAAAATGTCTGAGTGATGAAGATATTAAATATTTGAATGTAAAATACATGCGCAGAGTTGGTTTGAAAATACTTTTTATGGCCTGAAAATAAAACCTTTATTTTACAAATAACATCAATTTACGTGAACCGCAATTGATGGAAAGAGTATAAAACTGATATAAATGTAATAATAAACATTAGAAGAAAGTCTGTAAATGACGTTAAAATTAAAGTTACGCAATTTACAGATAATATAAACAAACATTAAATGTGTTTCTTAAAACTTGAGTTGTCGCAATTATTAAATGTGTCTATTATATTAAGTAAATTATTTTTATCAAATTATTATTAAATGAAATTTCAAGAGCAAATATAGCCTCTCTTACGTAAATAGTATTACGAATAAAATCAAAGGCGTTAAAATTACTATTTATCATTCATCACGTCAATTTATAAATACATTCACTTGATATTGATATCATGATTAAAGTAATTTTATTTTATGTAGAGAAATTTTCATTAATCATATCTTATCATGTTTGTATCAGGTACCTCGAATATGGTCTCGACGTCGCTCGGGAAAAGGTACGCCACCGCCATGTGTGCACTGTCGACATATGGAGACATGGCTCGCAAGTCGCAGCGAAGAGCGAACCACTCCGGAACGGCCGCTTGCTTCCTCTTCTGCAGAAGAAGAAGACGACGACGATGAAAGCGAGACAGAATCTCCAGGTGTCACTTTAGCTCCACCACCGCCTCCTCGGTTAAACATACCAATACCGCCGCAGTCACCACCACCATCACCTGGCGCACCTTCATTTGAACTTCAACCACCAAACGATGAACCACCGGTACTTCCACAGAGAAGACGATCAATATCTCGTCAAGAAGCATTTTTTGTAGAACCAACAGGGAGCTCACTTGAAAATGTTCGTGCATCAGAAGAGGGGGCGACTAGTGCTGCTAGGGATTCCTTGGTCCACGATATTTATCTGGCCGTTCCAGAGTTAAAGCGCGACCGTGCTGCTTCAGTGGATTCATGCTTCTCTAAAGTGTCGGGTGGTGCCAGAGCTGAGGAGCTAAATGGCACAGAAAATTGCTTGACTGTTCCTGGGACAGGACATCGTTCTAGATCAGTGGATATCGTGCTACCTACAGCTGAACAGTCGCGTTATAAAGCACTAGCTCTGACTGCTTCGCAAGCACCACAACCAGCACCTTCGACGGATACAAAAGAAACAGTTCGTGCTGGTTCAGCGACAACAGAAAACAGGTTAGTGTTAATACACTTGTATAAAAGAACGGCTTTGTTATTTATTATCATTAAAATATATATATATATATATATATATATATATATATATAATTAAAATTTTAAATTACTTGTCCCAGATTATCCAGATTTATTTTTAGTTTGCGTATAAATAACACCTAATAATAAGTTTTATCACTTTATTAATAACATACCGAACGACTATCGTATTGTTTTCTAAACTCAATGTACGTGATATATTACTTTGTTATGTTTTTTTTCAATTATTACTTGTGGTATGAATGCATATAAAAAAAGAGAGAAACGGGAGACGAATTTCATAGCAACCCGTGTTGTTACTATTCACGGTGCTGGTGCCGGCCGGATCCATCGTATGTCAGAAAGGGAAACTCAAGAGTGGAACTTGAAACATGAGTGTACGTTTAACGTGCCCATTTTCGATGTGCGTCTACGAATACGATACGCGTCGTATTTTATAACGAAAACAACATTTTTAAACTGTTTACCTGTTTTTATAGGGGGGAACATACGTTTTAGAATAAGGTTAATCATTTATTTGGACGAATTAAGAGAGTGATATGGCATTGCTATTAAAATCACCTTTAGAAATTAGATAATATACAGAACTTAATTTCTGGACAGCTATTTACGAAAGAAAACTACTGTCACTAGTCACTAGTCCATTGTATTGCACGCCTCATAACGCTAAAGCGTTTGAGGCTGTGCATTACTCTCAACATTCCAAAGTCGAGCAATTTTCGATACTTCAATGATCATTATTTTAAATCTTTTGTGTTTTTACGGCAATACAAATGTTTTATTATTTAGAGAAATACTTTCACTAACACACTAGATGATTTTTAAATTCATTTATTATATACTAAAAAAAATAACGATTACTTCCATAAAACTGGACCACTGGACTGGTATTGGGACCACTTTTTTAATAGCTCTAAAATGACATCGGATTACTTCTTATTTAATATGAATACTTAAATTTGTGTCAGTCAGTTATAATTATGTTATGAGGCGGGCAATTTGAATTTTCCAAACTATTTGAAATCCGTTTTAATTCATAACTGTAACGATAATATAACCATATTTTGAGTTTTGAAAAATTGTTCTATTATTGTGTATTTCAATCATAGATTACTAAAATGTTTTCGATCTCATATGACAATAGAATTATGACGGTAACCGGAAATCTTCGATTACTTATAGCACTTACGTTACAAACTCATATAAATAGATAGCAACCTTTCTTTCTCTGAATGATTTATTGAACTTTATTAATAAAAGATTTTTAAAGTTTTTTTTTTAACTCAATAAAGTATTAAAAAGATCAAGCCTATTAATTAAAAGCGTGTATCGAATATATTCCAAAAGAAATTGTTGTAATTAAATACAAAACGGGTAAAATTGACACAAATAACTATAACATATTAGACAGGTTAAAAAAACTTAAAAAATTGAGGAAAATCAAGTACTGAAAATTGATAATATATTTTCGAAATACGCCTAAAGTGCCTAAAAATTCTCTACAGATGAGTCAATCACGCATTTGTTAAAGCTGCAGTAATCCGACAGGTGGTTATATACTGACCAATTGATTATACGCGATTCATTGAATCGTTAACGGTAATAAGTTATTTGCAATTTATTTTGGTTACGTTGTCAGCTTTGCACAAACTTTGTGCTATATGCATATGAGATTATTTCCTATGACGTTACCGTGATATTATTTTAAAAAGACTACTCGCATAAATATATTGTTATAGTAGTAATATTCATTCTATATGCTTATTAGTTATACATTATTTTAGTAAAATATACCGAGAGTAAAATAAGAATATATTAACATTAAGATTTTAAAACCTAGGTAATTAACTGTATGTGGAGTTTCTGTAAACACTTATAGTATTTACATTTAAAATTTTGGTACATTTAAAATATTAATTCACGTTGCAAAAGACGAGGGCAGAATCTAATTAGTATAACTTATATTATATAAAATCTGTGCGTGATGAAAAACCAATATTCTGCTTTGGTAGTTTCTTTTAAATATTATTATAATGGCAGATAGATATATTGAAAATATTCTAATACAATTAATAAATTATTAATATAGTAGATTGTGCAGGGTATGACGGTATTCAATGGTAAACATGTAAAAAGAGTTAATATAAAAATTTTATGCTTTTATTAAAATTAAAATATATGAATTTCAGCATAAAATGATTGTATGTGAAAAAAAATATAATGCTAAAAGTAAAGGAATTAATAACAAACATTAAGATAGATAAAATAATATTTTATTTACGAATGCGTAAAAGATCCCAAAAGAAATTTAGCCATCAGTGTCCGGCTGACATCTGACAAGTGGATAGCGGTCGACCGTTTGACTTGCAAATTGTAGGAGATAAAAATATACTCGAGCTTGAAATGTACATTATTTATACAAGTTTTCCTTTATAATTTGTATTTCATACTAGTTTATAATTTATATACACACGATTTGTGAGTTTTGATAGAAGCATAATAAAAATATATTACTATAAATAAAATACCAACTGTTAGTTACATATAGATATTTAATTATATTTTCAACATTACAGCAGTTATTTTTTGTAACTGATTATTTTTAAAATAACGTGGAAATACTGTAAATGTATAAATTGATAAAGGACTCATCTTCTCTTTTATAATATTATTTATAAAATAAAATGGTTAATATATATAGTTTATATAGTAAGCATTTCACTTTTAACAAAATAAAAAAGAATTGCTTGATTGGTGCTTTTTTTTCGTACTAATCCATAATAGAGTTTAAATTCGATATAAACATATATAAAGATAAGCCAGATCAATCGAAAAATGCGCCAGAATTACCGCTATCGAAAACACAAAGGTAAATAGTTCCTGGAAATTGGACCATCGATAAATTACGGGTTGACTCAGTGATCGAACTCTTGCTCCGAGAGATAGAATATTGTTTTGTAGTCTAAAAGTTAACGTGCTGTTAGGCGGCAGCCGGCGATTGTCTTTTTAAAAAAAACACCGAACTATTATACACTATATATTTATATATATTGTTCCAAAATTACACTTTTGTTGATGCCTCAATTTTCCTTATAGATTGATGTTACCGGTACTGAGTCTAATCAGGGACTGCCGTGTCCTTTTTTTTTTTTTTTTTTTTTTCGACTGGACATACGCTGTTAGCCGGAGGGGCTTTTACAGCTTGGCAGGACTTTTTGGGGCGAATGCTGAGGGCACTCAGCCCCGAGGCAGCGGGCACAAGGGTGCCGTTGTGGCTGGCCCTTGGCATGGACTGCTGCCGGAAGAGAAAAAATATTATAAAATAATAAGAGCTGGCCTACTGGAGTAGACCTTTAGATAAATTACTAATTTGTGAATTGTTAAATATACTAATTGTTAAGAGAGGCAAGGAAGTCGGTGGAGGACTGCCGTGTCCCGCGCGGTGACAACTTATATATTACATTGATAATTGTTTATTCAAGCATTAATTACGCGGTAATGCTGGATATAACATCTCCCCCCTTTAGATGGAGCTTTATCTAAAATGATGAAGCGGAATAAAAGAGAATTGAGGCTCACAAGAATTTAAATTTAAGATAGAAGTAAAACTAATTTATAATTAAAATGTTTGAGGAAAGATTCTAAGTTACACAAATTAAATTAATTAAGAAGTTATTTTTAATTATTAAGATTTCTATTAGAAGAATATTGAGAGCTATTATCATTTGAAATAGATGGGTGATTATGTTCGACCATCTCTATAGAATGACTGATTCTAGTGTCACGTCGCACAGCTCTCTTTGTATTACATTGATTAAAAATCTGAACGCAACATGATGTATTTCTATTACAACTATTACGATAACATTTACACATTTGATATAATATAAACAAAAATATAATAATAATAATGAAATAAGTAAAACCTGAATAATAAGTTGCATATTTCACAAAGTGATACTGCTCTTGGTATTTCTTAATCTCTGACTCCAAGTCATCTAGTTTATGGGAACTATATTTTAAGCTGTCTAAATCTATATTATTCAAGGTTAATGGTGAAAGTAAAGGAATAGATTTATTAATGATATCCTTATTACAGCAGTCATCTTGTGTAATATCAAAATCGATTACAAGATCATTTTTATATATTGAAGTAGAAGTAATTGATGGTACAAGTTGTTGGGTTTTAGAGTAGCCAATACAATCAGTTGTTAATTTTAACAGTCCTGTTCCAATAACGGAATAATCTTTAACATCGTTTTTACATTTTACAGTTAATTTACTGAGTTTAGATTGTACATAAATCCATTGATCATTTTGTAGCTTATGCCATATGTCGATTTGACCATAAATTAAATTAAAATTACATTCTCTAGGAATTTATAGTACTACTTCAGTAAATAATTTCGTCTCGCAGGACGGGTTGGAATTACTTGAATAAATTGTTGTTAATTTACAAATTGAATAGTCGCTACTTATCTTAAGACAATCTTCGATGTCAATATTAGACAACATTGCATAATTCAATCTATCATCTGTGATAGCAAGGTAGGGATAAGTTGGATGAATAAGGGCGAAAGCATTAGGATTAGTTTGATCTGATGGAGTCGGTAAAGGAATTAATTTATAAACACTATACTTAATAGGTGAAATAAGCGGGATTTGCATAACGAAAACAACTCTTTGCTTATAGTAATATGCTGTTAGAGTTGAGACATCAATAATTGTATGAATCGTCTCAATGTTAAGGGGAACCGGAAAGTCAGTCCGTTTATTCATTAAGTGATTTTGCTTAGATAATTCTATTAAAAGTTTAGAAGGAGTAATCACCGACGGATGTAAAATATTAACTTTAGCGAATAGAATAGCATTTAAGACCGAATCTAAGAAATTAGAGATAGTTAATAAGGAACCTTCAATTATATTAACTAAATTATTTATTTTTGATATATACATAACTTCGTTATTATTTTTAGTTGTTTGTAACAAGATTTCATTGAGTTTCTCGATCTGAGAGCCTAATCTTATTTCATTTTTGCTTAGCCTAGAAATAGTAGAATTAAATGTATTAATAGTAGACTTAACTATATGAATATTTTCTTTCATGAGATTAAACAATTCATCTTCGCTTTTTTGACATGAGTCAATAGCGGTATCATATTTTCGGGCATCGTCAGCATCTAGTGTCCCGAAGAAAAACTTTAAAATCTCACCACCGAATTCTATCGATCTTTTAAGTCTATTTGGTGAGTCTGGAGATATGATATGAGATAAAGAATCTAATCTAATTATGTTAGCTTGTAAATGTACTTCGATAGGGCTAAAAAGATCTTTACAATGCATAAATTCATTTAGTTGAGATTTGATACAAAGATCTAGAGTTTTCTTTATTAAATTTTCAATGTTATTAAGATGTGGTTCTACCGATACTATATCAATGTGTGTTACGATCTTCCAATAATCGTTATAAAAATAGACGTTATTGATATGGTCGAAATAAATTCCAGGACTATGCACTATCGGTGTTAAAGACGGCTCGGCGAGGCCGTGACGCCATAATGCTCTGAAAAGAGACAACACGACTAGGTATGAGCGGGTTTAATTTCATTGACATGATATTTAATATGCTTTCGGTTAATACAAATAGTTACGGTACGATTGCCATTTAATTTAACTATTTTGTAAGGGCCTTTCCATATGGGAGACAAGGCTTTCCTAAGTCTGTGGTGATGTTTTATATATACTAAATCACCGGTTTTGTAGGATGTATTTCGGCTAGATTCGAAATAAATCCTTTTTGAAGCTTCTTTACTATTCATTATATTTTCGATAGCCTTTTGTCGACTGAATTTCATTCTATATTGAAGTGCACGTACATATTCATGATAAGTGTTGCTGTCGTTTGTTTCATATAACTGGTTTAAAACCGTATAAAAGTTCAAAAGGAGAAAATTGCGTAGTAGTATGGGGAGTAGTGTTGTAAGATATAAGGGCAGTTGCCAGGTAACAATGCCAGTCATTTTGATTTTCGCTAACAAATGATTTTAAGTATTCTTTGAGAGTAGCATGACTACGCTCTAAAGCGCCGTTTGTTTGCGGATGATAAGGTGTACTGAAGATGGATTTTATCTTACAGATGTTTGAAATCTGTCTGAAAAGATCGGATGTAAAACACGTACCTAGGTCAGTGAGTATAGATTTGGGAAAGCCAAATAATGACATGAAGTGTACGAGATTACGTGAAATTTCATCACTGGTAGAAGAAATCATGGGATAGGCACATGTGAACTTTGTGAGATCATCCTGTAAAGTAAGGATAAATTTAAATTTTTGAAAACCTGCTTCAGGTAGAGGTCCCACTATGTCTAGCGCTAGCCTTTCGAAGGGCCTAGTACTAGTGGATGTAATTTCCATTGGAGCTTTATTTGATAAACGCAAAGGCTTGTTTACTTGGCATAATTTACAATTTTTTATATAGTTTTCGATGTCAGAACGCATTGATTTCCAATAATATGACTCTTTGATACGACTTAGCATTCGTTTTACGCCAGGGTGTCCAGCGATAGGTGAGTCATGGTTTTCTTTAAGAATTTTCGGCACTTCGATTGGAGTTGGGTAAATTATTTGATTTTTATAGATATGTATTTTGATCTTAGTATTATGGAAGATAAAACTCAACATGTTATATATTTTAGTATACGATAGTTTAGTAAATGGCTCGTTGAAATCCGATATCGCGAGCTCAGTTTCGTTTATGTTTTGTTCTGTAATAGTGTCGCGTAACTTTATTAAAAGTGAATAAACCGTTTTATAGTTTGTTTCGTCGTAATGGTGAATTTTTGTAAACATAAAATAATAATGTTTTCCATTGGAAGTTGCCGCGAGTATTGAGTTTGATTCTCGTTCAGATGAAATAATATCAGATGAATTTTCAATTTGAGATAGAAGACTTTCGGTATGTGGCATTGAACTGTCAAGATCTAATGATGTAGGGCATGCTATTAGTTTACATTTAGTAAGGTGTAACCCTTGAGAATGTTCTTCTATCTGTGTATTTGTTGTAGGTATAGATTTGGTAAACTGTAATTTAAAATATTCTTCATAAGTCTGGCGGTTTAAGATATCACTTCGTGTGATAGCAAGCACTGGGTGACGTGATAAGGCGTCAGCGTTGGAGTTTTGTTTACCTTGCTTGTAAACTATCTCGTAGTCATATTCTTCGAGTTTTAAACGCCAGCGAATGAGTCGACTTCCGGGGTCTTTAACGTTAAAAAGCCAAACTAAGGGTCTATGGTCAGTAATAATTTTGAACTTTTTACCGTAAAGATAAGGGCGGAATGTTTTGACAGGATAGATAATAGCTAACAACTCTTTTTCAGTTGTAGAATAATTTCCTTCCGCTTTGTTGAGGGTGCGCGATGCGAATGCAATTGGTTTATCCTTGCCGATTTCACCCTGAGAAAGGACTGCGCCTATAGCGTAGTTACTAGCGTCTGTAGTGACGAGAAACGGTTGCGAGAAGTCAGGGTACTGGAGGAGTGGAGCTGTGGTTAGTTTATCCTTCAAAATGTCGAATGCATTTTGTTGCTCAGCATTCCAGTGGAAAGTTGTATCCTTTTTTAGTAGAGAGGTCAAAGGTTTAGTGATCTTTGAGAAGTTTTCAATGAATCGGCGATAATAGCCTATGAGGCCTAGGAATGATTTTACATCTTTGGGATTCTTTGGAATAGGATACTCTGAAACAGCTTTTACTTTATTTAGATCTGGAGAGACACCGTTGTCGGTAATATTATGGCCTAAATAATTCACTTCACGTCTTAGGAATTCGCATTTATCAGGCTGAAGTTTTAAGTTGTACTGACGGAGTCTGTTAAATACTAACCGTAATTTTTCCATTGTTGAGGTTAGTGAATCTCTATACACAATGCAATCATCGAGATATACGTAGCAATGTAAACCTTGAAGGCCTGATAGAACGATATTCATGAGACGTTGGAAGGTTGATGGAGCATTTTTTAGCCCAAAGGGCATTCTTGCGAATTCGTAGTGCCCTGAAGTACCATTTGTGTTAATTACAGTGAAACCTGTTTTGGCTGAGTCAGCGGAATTTAGTTTAATTTGATGGAACCCTGATACTAGGTCTAAGACACAGAAATATTTGGAATTACCTAATTGGTCTAGAATGTCTGAGATTAGAGGAATTGGATAAACTTCATTAACTGTGACGTCATTGAGTCGTCTATAATCTATGACTATTCGCCATTTTCGTTGTCCGGAAGCGTCCATCTTTTTGGGTACCACCCAAACTGGAGCACTCCAAGGAGAGTTTGAAGGTCTTATGATATTTTGGTCAAGCATCTTACTTATTTGTTTGTCTACTTCGTCTTTGTGACACTCTGGGAAACGATAGGATTTGACATTGATAGGAGGCGCATCGCCTGTATTTATAGTGTGCTCGATTGCGTTTGTACAAGAAAGTGGATCTCCTTCGAGATAGAATATATCACTATAATCAGAACAACATTCTATGAGAGCTTGTTTTTCCTCAGAGTTGAGATGATCGTGTCTGATTTGACTAAGGACGAGATCTTGGCGATGTGAGGAAGATGATGTAACCGTGTGAATTACTTCTTGAGATGAGACAGATCTAGAGAGATCTATCGGAGTTAAGTTGACCTTAAAGTCGTGAATTTGGACATCAGATTCAGTGATGTTTAAAACCGAAATATTGACTCGATTATTTAGTTTTAAAGTCACAATACAATTTGCTAGATAAACACCTTCCTTTATAATGTGATCTAGAACGAGTGCTTCGCGTAAATTGTTTATTTCTGAGATATCATTTGACACCATGCATTCAATTACGGCTTCACTACGTGCCGGTATTACGTAAGTTGGCATATCAAATAAAATAGGTAAATTATGACCACATATGTTCATGCATTTAGAATTATAATTTATGTTGGCTTGATAGTTACGTAGAAAGTCTGTACCAATGATACCGTCATATTTAAGATTAATTTTATCTGTGACGACATGGAATTTATGTGAACATATATTTTCTTTACATACTTGAAATTCTAGCTCGAATGCGCCTAAGGTTTCGTCACAGGATTCAGCGTTATTTATACCTCTGAGCCGAATTATTTCATCAGTTAATTGAGGAGTAAGTGTCAGACTTGATTGCTTCACAATACTCACGCTAGAACCAGTATCGATAAGGAAACTGAGAGGGTTTTTCGAGAACTTTGATACGAGGTTAGTGAAAGGTAAAGAGATTTTGCATTTGTATAAGTTTGTTTCAAAAATAGGTACGGAGACATTTGAACTATTATGCGGTTGAGTATGTTTTATAGAGTCGTTGGTAGAGACATGGATTTTGGGTAGGTTATTGAGATTTGGTAAATTATTAGAATTAATATCATTCGGATGAGATTTATGATTACATTTAGTACATGATTTAGAATAAGAACTAGTATAAGATTTAGGATAAGAATTAGTATATGATTTAGGATAAGAATTGGTATAAGATTTAGTATAAGAATTGGTATACGATTTGGTATAAGAATTAGTATAAGATTTAGGATAAGATTTAGTAATTTTTGGTCCGTTCATAGACGGCTGAGATGAATAAGATTTAGTAAGGAGATTTGTGCCATTATGGTTCATAGATTTCGGCAGGCACGGATCCGAAATCAATTTTCGTTTAAATCACGATCATTATCATTATTTTCACAAGTCTGCAAAACAGATTGCTCGCAATAACACACACGTGCATTATTATTAGGTGCAGAAGCACTGGCGGCGTTACTTTGTGCTCGTGCCGCGGCGTCGGATTGCGAATTATAGGAACGGCGTTGATTATTAAATTGACGCTTGCGACACTCGTTAATAACGTGTCCTTTATTATTACAATATGCGCAGATTTTCGAATTGTAATTATTGTAGTTATTTGGTTGACCTTCGTTGTTACCTATAACTGACGAGGTAGATGGATTGTGAACATGGAAGGATTTTTGGACAGTGGGATTAGGTTTCTTTCTATAGCATTCATTTGATGAATGACCTTGCTTATTACAAATAGAGCATGATTTAACTACTCGGTTAGTTAACCGTGTCAGGTTAAATAATTTTTCCTCTTCCACTGCCTGAGTTATGGCATCGTTTAGAGTAGAAGGGTTTCTGCATCGCACTATGTGTGCAAAATTAGGGTTAAGCCCAATCATGAATGTATTTAGTGCAAGATCTTCCATTGCAGCGATCCTGCCCACCAGTTGTGGTTGGTCGGCGCAGGAGTAATGGATATCTGCCTGAAGTCTTGTTAGACAGGATTCTATTCTTAATGAGAACTGAGTGACGGTTTCATTAAACATTTGTTTGCAATTTTGAAGGTCAATTAGTAGGTGTGAGTTGTGTTTTCTCTCACCAAACGTTGATCTCAGGAAAGATTTGAGTTCCGACCATTGTGAGAAGGTTTTTAAACTACATGCTAACTGTGCTTTCCCTTCTAATTGAGATATTATGTATTTGCATAGTATGCCTTGTTGTTCGGTTGCTGCCAAGGACATTGCATTGTCACAGTTAGTAAGGAATGCTGGTAGAGTCTCGCGATCACCGTTATATGCCTTAATGAATTTAGTGAGGACGGTTAGGGTGACCTTTTCACTAGACTCGGTTTTTATGGACATGGTAATAGGATAAGGATATGCACACACAGAAATAGATAGAAATATGAAATAAAAGTTGAGAAATAATAAAATTACTTACAAAGACAGCACAATTACGAACATCACTTTCACTTAATAAAGTTTTTAGAGTAGTGTTCCGATAAAAAATAGATTTACTGCAATACGACACGTGGCGCGACCGACAACGATTTGGCAGACGGCTATGAAGATCACGAGTGCAGATGATATCAGTGTGATTCGAGGATACTAGTATCTTGTAGGATGTACCGGTTACGAAGAAAAGATTGTTGTGGAGGTCCTATTGAGTGCAGTCACACGATGTTTGTGGAGATTTATAGCAACCAGGTGTTGATGAATGACGCAGGCTCCGTGCAGGCTCGATGCTGGAGGAGGCTTACTGTCGACCACGATAATAGGCGGGTGTCTGATGCGGGCTCAGCGCGGAGGGCTGAGGCTGACCGTCGATCAAATTGACAATACACGGCGACCACGGGTTATTGAATCTTTGGGTTTATCACGGAAACCACTTACGAGATCCCACTTCTGACACCAATGTTAGGCGGCAGCCGGCGATTGTCTTTTTAAAAAAAACACCGAACTATTATACACTATATATTTATATATATTGTTCCAAAATTACCCTTTTGTTGATGCCTCAATTTTCCTTATAGATTGATGTTACCGGTACTGAGTCTAATCAGGGACTGCCGTGTCCCGCGCGGTGACAACTTATATATTACATTGATAATTGTTTATTCAAGCATTAATTACGCGGTAATGCTGGATATAACAGTGCGATAGTTTAAGTTTCATCTCAAATATAAGGGTCATATGTTACATTGGTGACTATCCATTATATTTCATGAATTTTAACTTAGACCAGCTCTACAAAATAAAAAAGGTAAATAAAAATATAATGTATTTACTAAAAAAATAATGATAAATTCAGTGTTAATGACAAAATGATTATCAGTTAAGTAAACATGCGTAGCAGGTTTTTGGAATATAAAAAAAAACGTTTCAAATTTATACTATTTATTGTTGTTGGCAATTTCCTTAAACAAAGAAAGAACTTTATTTTTTCGTTTAAATAATTTATTTACTCGTCTTTTTGAATAATTGGATTTTTGTTGTGTCAAAACCTCTTTTATTTGCAGAGTTACAGAATTTATTACGTTTTTAATTTAAAAGTGAGGACTTTAATCAATTTAGGGGCTGTATTTTTCACTGAGACGAAATAAAATGAGAGATAGGAATAATTATATCCCAACTAACAATTCATTTCATTTTAATTATGCACTTGTCTACAATTAAACTAAGAAAATTAATGTTATTATCAAGAGAACTATATTAGAATAGGATGTATTTATCATTTTATAAGGTATACGAAAGTTTAGGCGAGGGTTATTAATTGAAAATTTTCCCTTATTTTCTTGCCTTAGTGACGTTTCGATATAGTTTTTGCATTTATCTTTGTTGTTTAAATCATATTTTGGAACAAAGTTCCTTATCGCACGGTGCAAATAGAGGCTAGACAAATCAAAATGTAAGATTTGTCCGTCATGATCCTTTCTTTAGTCTGTTCTATATTTCTATAGTGTAGACGGTTATTCATAGCGCGTATGCTATTGGCTGTGGCCAGTCATAGATGCGCGCTTAATGGTCCTTTTCTTTTCTATTCTAAATTTTCTTTTCTAAATGTGCCTGTAGTGTATTTATAATTTCCACAATTCATTGTTATAGCTATTTTGCTATGAAAGAAAACATACAAAAATTGTTAAAGGGTAAACTATAAAGATGTGTAATAATATCATAAAGCGGAAAATATTGGTTAAACACGCTAATCTTAGAAATTACCAGTGGAATTGCAAAAAATATTTTGGTATTTGATAGAGATCATTAAGAAAGGCTTTAGGCTATTTAACATCATACTACCACCAATAGGAGCAAAGTTATATTGAAAAAAAATACAAAAACGGGCAAAAGTTATTAAATATTTTTTAGTTCCACGCGAAGGAAGTCACAGCTAGTCCTTACTTAATATTATAAATGTGAAAGTGAGTTTGTTTGTTAGGCTGTCGCGCCAAAACCGATGAATTTTGTTACAGAGATAGATGGGACCCTGGAGACGGCGATAAGCTACTTTTTCTCTCGTAAAATTGATAGGAAGTGGGGTAAAGACAGGGATAAACTTTCTATGAAACATTTTATTGAGTCATCCGATTTGCTTCACACTTTAGAGGATAATGGCTTATAACTTCTAATTTTGAGTAAATTTATATCTACCAGTATTGACCAACATCCTAAAATAAATAATTTAATAGCGTTTGATAGCAAAATATTTCTATATCTATAAACAACCAGAATTGGTTGACAAAATCAATATTAACACTAGCGCAACCGGGGGTACAATTCGTATATATATAAAGTAAGTCCATTACAGTGGACCGCTTTTAATTGGTCATGTTTCGGCATCAGTCAGTATATAGTTAAGTATACAGATGTCGAAAGGCCTGCAAATCAACAAGAAGGCGACGACCACCGATAAACTATTAATTTTTCATCTGAACCATTAGGTACAGCGCAGTCACTTTTCAGTGCTACTATTAAAGTAACCATATAACGGTATAGGTAAAGTATCTTTACCTAAACATTGGTACAAGGAAGTAACATAGAATGGACACTACCTCTTTCTAAAATATAACAATGTTAGTAATTACATTCAACATTTTATTTGCCTATAAGTTAAAGAGAACACCTATACTACCGAGCTCTAAAACGCAATAAAATTCCTCGACATAATACTTTGTTAGGAACGACATTAAAATGCAATAAATAGATAGTATATAATTTGATGAATGCCGGGATGAAAAATAAAGTATAATGAGTTCTTGTTTAAAATTACTTGTATACATAAATTTCTTCCAAGTACAAAACACAATTAAGTGTAAAAGAGTATACTTTAAATATCGGTTTTTAGACATGTTTAGTTTATGAGAAAAATTGTTGTTTCTCTTTTGTAAAAGCAGTGGTCTATCAATATATCAATTATACATATATATCTATAAATTCAAAACTTTACGCAGACTGTACAACGAGATTAACTACCTTTTTGTAGCTAAGAGCCCGGTGGTAAAATATATGGTGGTGGCAATCTAAGCAGGAGATATTATTCTTATACATTTTAAGATTAACTTTATGGGGAAATTTATATTTTAAATTTGGTCGCACTGTAATTATTTAAATTTTGACTTTAATAGTAAAATTATAGTCTATCATTGTATTATGCTAAGAATAAAATAACATAGAAATAAAATAAACCGAATTTTTGATAACGAGTACTGGATGTAACATCATTTTACTAACGAATGGCGTCACTAATTGTTCTTTCAACTTAGCCAGTAGAGTGGTGTTTCAGCGTATTACAAAATTTTAGTTTCTGGTAAAGAAGAAAATTATTGCCTATCAATGAATATCTTTAGCAAAATATTTACATAGCAGATTAATTAGATAAATTAGGTTTCAAAACGTTTAATATTTCAGTCGGGAAGTGAAATATACATTTTAAAACCTCGTACAAGAACTGATGTAATTTGCAAACCTTAATAGAGTTAGGAACTAAAGCCCGTAAATAATTGGTTCAGGGACTGTCAATTAGGAGCTTTAAGTACTAGTCGAATCCTAAATAGCGGCGTTTCAGTTTATTGAGATCTCTTCTGCCATAATCTTTTGTAAGTGATTTGAAAGTTTACACTGTAATGTTTGTTTGTTCAATGCGATTTATTTAGTCAAGTTTGAATGTCATTTATTCATAGAACATAGACATGAACATTAGTTCGAAAAGGACGGTTTGTCTGAGGATGAACCTTGATGTTTTGTTCCTTTTTGAAAGAATAATAATACTTCGAGAGTAATTTACTCAAGAGTTTTTTCTGGATTTTTTTGGAATCATGAAGATAAAATAATTCACACTACGTATCTTACAAACTTTTATGCTCAGCAATATTTTTCAATAAAAAAATATAGACTCACCCATATAACCTCTGTCAACTAATTATGTGACCTAATTAAGTAGTGTAGTAGTAAGTAATATATATCACAACAGTTCAGAAGAGTACAAGTTGTACAATACATATTTCCTTCTTAAAAATGTTTGGGCTATCAGTAATAATTCTTTATCTGAACAAACAACAATGAAAGTTACCAAAGTTGTTCTTTAATCGAACTTTTGTAAGCTGTTCTTATAAAGTAGTAAATGAAGTACTTATATAGTTAGACGTGAAGCTTTTGTTCAATATTTTCAAACATTCTAATGCCTCGGGAGACCACCGCGATAAATAGATTTGCCCAACATCTTGATGTAGGCACCATTACACCGTGTGAAATAAATAATTGTAAATACTTACATTTATTATTAACTACGTAACTTGGAAATATTATTTTGTGATGTAAATTATTATTTTAGATTTTATTTATTTTACTACAGCAGATTTATTAATTTCTCCTTTATGTACATAATACACGGGAGTAAAGCGGAAAAAGTATTATAACATTTCGTACTAAGCGTTAAGGTTTATTGTCTTAGAACAAGTTTCATCAAAAAGCGCCATGTTCTTATCAGAATTTCCATAATTTTCAAAGAGAAATTTAACATTCGCAATAAAACCCCCTGGAACAGTACTAATAGTCGCAAACTAAATTAATATAAGAGCAACGAGCGCAGACTCCTGAAATCTCTTAGCTATTAATTGAATAATAAAACACCTTTGCGTCAAAATACGGAAACTAGTCTGAGAAGATAGAATTGGAAATCATCCGAGAAATTAATATTTCTTAGCATATAATGTATATTGAAGTTCTGCTATTTTAGAAGAGATGGTACAGTCGTATTGATACAAAAAGTTCTTATAATAGATATTTTAACGAAATCATGTACTATAACATGGTTATGATAAAATCTCTATTATAAAATAAAACAAAATATGTGTAGCTAATTAATAAATAAGGACTTATCTTGTGTGGAAAATTACGGTAAAGGTATTAAAAAGGAAGAAAGCTTAAAATTGTCCCCTATGTTAATGTAACTCCAAATACCAAATTTCAATAGAAAATCCACAACAAAGAAGTTGCTAAAGGTAATAATGAATCATATTCTTGGTCAACAATTTCATAAATATTTAGTTATTATCATATATAACAAAATAAGGTGTAAATACATGAGTAGTATTTTTGTTGGACAAAACATGAAAATTATTTCAAACCCAGCTAATTTCTTATTTTGTAAGTTATTTTACTTTTTTGCATAATTTTACTACTTTGGACATATTAAAACAACGTACTTGCAAGAGCCGCTTTATATTTCTTCGAACTGTTCTAGAATAACCAGTACAGCACTTACACCTTTAGCAACCATTTCATTAGCGGCATATTTTTCCTGAGCATTTAAATTTCAATGTGGTCTTTTGGCATTATGTCAGTAACTTTTTTTAGAAAAATACTGCCTCTTTTCATAGTATGGCTAAACTTTCTGCAGTCGGTTTGCTGTTCACTTGATAAGTAAATTTTGGTTTTGTTTAACATTGTATGGAAATACAAATATATGGAACTTGCACTAAAATAAAAATATTTATAAAATATAATATATATAGAATTCACCTCGTCAATGGAAGGGTTTCTTTGGAATTGTATTATCATTTTAAAATTAATTATAATGAAATAAAAAATGTAAAGGAAATTAAATGCTCGTTTGAGATTTGACAAAGATTCAAAATTTGATTTTTAGTAGGAAAAATTAAAAGTAAACATTTCAAATTTTGTAATATATTGCTTGTGCTTTTTAAAGCCAATTTGTAATGTGAAAACACATTAATACGTTTATATTTAAAAACTAATTGAGTTTGTTTTGTTTCACAATAATATTTCATGTAAGAGAACGTAGTCTTCATAATTTATTTTAAAAGTACGTACTAATATAATTACCAATATGTGCAGGACTTTATCTCTTAATAAATGTATAAACTATTACAAACATCTAATCTTTAGCAACTATTATTGTAGATTTATTATATTTTTATTGAAATATGCATGCATTGTTATAGTTACCCAAATTTCTACCTTTATAGAAAGAAAGAAACATGAAATCATTTATTCATAATCAAAAGACAATGTGATATAAAAACGTCAAAATAAAAGAAACTGTATACACAACTAATATTTTACTCAAATATGCATAAAGATAAACACACATAAAAATAATAAAATGGTTCAGCTGCGTGTCTCATCAATATAAAATGATTTCAATTCACTATCTATTGAAGTACTAAGGGGCACTCAGGACTGATTTTTATCTGGAACCCAGAATGAATTACAGTACATCAGTACTTTTACGCAATCATAATAAAATATAATTAAGTAGGCAATACTTATTATATGGCGTATTTTTATTAAAAAATATAAGCATACTTTTAGACTATAAAAGTATAAATACCGTGTGTTAGTAAGTTTTTGTCCAAAATTGCATAGATTGAAACACGCGGGTCGTTTGCGACCTAGTATCAACATCCGTGTGGCTCGTTAAAATAATTTAAAAGAAATAGAGGCAAAACCATGTCAACGATCTTGAGAATATGGGTCTTTGATGTTGAAGCTTTACAAAATTATTTGGTCAGTACAATTTGAACTTTTAAAAATATTTAATTTCTAGTTTTTGTTTCTAGCTGCTCGCATTTAACTAATATTATATCTGATTATTCCCTAATTCTAAAAAATATGTGCATACCTGCTTTACTTCAATAGCCATTCTGATTTCTACAATCGAAGGATATTTGCGTTTTTAATAAAAAAAAAAATATAGGTATGGTTTAAGGTTATGGCCGTAATCTCAACTGATCTTAAGTGACCATACGGCCCAAGTTGGTAAGCACGCTAAATTTGTGGATGTGCTGGCTCTTAAGTGCAACTGCCGGAACACACCTATTGGTATTTGGAGTCAGATTTTCAATTTGAGGGTGGTAGCTAGCCAGGCGGGCATTAGAAAAAGCCCTACCACCATGCTATGGTTTCCTCGCGATGTTTTTCTTCATCGAAAGCTCATGCTCATTGTAAGTGGATTCGAACTCACGTTCCCTGACGCGGAGTTCGTGCACACTACCACTGAGTTATCGTCGCTTCAAAATGATAATTATTACATTCGGGAAACTCTGCTCACAGCAATGCTGATTTATTGAAACGTAACAAAAATAAGAAATACGCAACTGTTACTGATTATATAAACTAAATAAATTCATTAATAAATAAATTAAGTATATTTGTTGGTGTGACGTAATAAATTACTTTTATAAAGACGTTCGGGTGCACTATTAATTAAAGCTCAGCTTCGGACTTCTCGGTAATGAGAGTATCGTGTTGGGTTGGAGATATCTTACACAGAATTTATTGCTATTATAAAAAGACAGAACTCGAGCCGTACTTGATAGTTTTGTTGATTGTAGTTTAATGTAGTCTAGCAATAATATTATTATTCATTTTGTTGTCATATTTAACTTTTATCAAAAACGTCTCTGTTAGTGTTTCAAAAAGCATGATATTTTCAAATATTTATTATTGTTTAAGTAATAAAACTATGCCCAAATTGCTTTACTACCTAACATAAAACTAAACAATATTATCAGAGTTTATTGTTTAATTAGCTATTATAATATATTTTAAAATTTCATTTATATTTTAGCATAGATGATGGGATGCGGCAATTTTGTCCGACTGAATCGTGAACACTATACACCAGGTGTAATAACCGTCATTATACGTGCCTAGGATCCGTACCTAACTGGGTTCTGGTCACTTTGCATAGGGTGACAAACCCATCACAGCGACTTTCTATTGGTTTATCAAGTTTTGAAATCGACCAGTGTATATCCAAGTGCAAAAAGGCTTAAAGGCCAGCATAGTAGCGACGACTTACGATGGACCGCTAACATTTTGTACAGTGATGCCAATTTGCTTTGTTCCTAAAAAAATTATTGACATAGTACTCAATAGAGAAGTATGGAATATAGAGAAGGGATTTTCTATCTTATAAATATTACTTGACTATGTTATTGTGAAATACTTTTAATACATTTTTCATAATTATTTTAGATGTAAAAATGAAGTTGAACGTGTACCTAGGTATAATATTCTGTCTGGTTCGTCGTTGAATAACTTTGAAGTCCAACTTGAAACTTAGATTACTTGTCTCATTTCAATTTCAGTGGCTCGGGCAGAGAGAGGTTGTTAATTATTGGCTATCAGTTTTCATTTAGTAGGTCGATGTTTAAAGGCTTTATTTCAAGTAGTGTACCGATTTATTATAATTAGGTACTGAAAACTGTATGTGTTTTAATATAAAATACAACGTAGTAAAAATTCTATACAACTCTCTGTTCTATAGTGCTCTGTAGTATTCTGTAAAATAAAAATAATAATATTCAAAAAGAGAAACTGATTTATTAATTAATCAATGAAATTAAAATTGACGAGTAGCCATTACTGAAGGAACAAAGTAACGTTAAAATGGTTGTTAAAAACATTGTACCTTTAACAAGCGTCTTAAGCACGAGAATCGTGTTAAAATATAAAAGAAAAAAAATATTAATTATAATGACAAACCACTAACACTATAACGGGCGAAAGAACACTAATATACCAAAACAATAATTGAAACAAATACTTTATTAACATAAATATATTAAATGAGTTGTGAGAGCAAACAATAAAAAACTAGCGAACTTACTTCATCTAGCGATAAAACTACGTTATATTTAAGTTTTACTTATATAATTGAAAAAACTAAATTTTGCAAGGAAATTAAAATTTTACCACATATAGTTAGCGAGTAGTTTCTAGTTTTATTAGGACCACCATCTTATCTATAATTAATTGCACTTCGCTGCAACTACAATTATACTAAGCAAAATAATACATATAATAAACTGTGACTGAGTAGAAGTTATTTTTTTTCCTTATTATCGGTCTGTTATCAGATAATATTTTACTATTGCTATACGCGTAAAGAATAATTATGTTATTTTCAATTTATGTCACTCTGTCAGTCTGTCCATTTGTAGCGTGCAGCTCAAGTAGCTCAGAAAATACGGCATAGATTTTTTTTAAAGTATATTTTAGATAGATTGTAAAGCACTAAATATATTTATGTAATATTGGAGTGCTAAAAATAACATGTAGAAAACAAACAAAATTGAGATTTTTTATTATATTACGTTAAAGTAACGACACGTATAGTGGTACTCATAACAAAACTGAGTAGTAAAGACAACTACCGAGAAATCTACAATTTATCGTAAAAGGGTCTTTAAATAATGTATAAATTCTGATTATTTATTAATCAAGTCCGACATTGGCGAAGTTGCCTACATAGGCAAATTTTTCATAGATTATATATAGGTTCAGCGTTATAGCCATAATCTCTTCTGATCTTAAGTGACGATATGGCCCAAGCTGGTGGACACGCCAAACCTATGGAGAGACTGGCTCTCAAGTGCAACTGCCGGGATACTCCTATTGGTATTTCAGCAGATTTTTTACTTCAGGGTGGTAACTAGCCAGGCGGGCATTAAAAAATATTGACATAGAAAAACAGGTTTCTTCAGATTTTGTAATTTTTCTACTACCTCTTTAAACAAATATATAAAAGCGAAGTGAAGTGATTCAGGGAATATTAAATTAAGTGAATAACGGAAACTGCAGGTAAAATTTCTGTTATATTCTCTAAAGTCTTTTGAATATTTCGCTGTCGCTAAAAATCACCTCTCATAGTTGTTATGCGATCCGGCTCAAATGTCTTTTCACGTCAAGTTTGAAGGACACTTTCAGAAGTTCGGTAATGGCATATAGCAAGGATATTTCATCATATACCATTCAGGTGGTTTTCTTTCTTACCTTTATGTATTCGTCAGTTTGTTTTTCTTTTTTTAAAATATTTTGGTATAAGTAATGTGTGCTATCATATTATTAGTAAGTAATTAAGCATCTATTAGGCGATAGCGCTGGTGAACGTTTCACAAACCGTTAGTGAACCATTATGAGTAAATATTTTAATTACTTTTTGAGATTGAGTTTTAATTGTTATATAAAAGTTTGTGGTAGTAACAATTATACGTAGCATAATAATACGTTGTTTAAGTAATTAAATAATAGGTCCTAATAAAACAAAATGTAAGGCTACGGAAACGGAAACACGGATACAACTAGTATATTAATAAAATTAAAGGTTTTAATGCAGTATCGATACAACATAATATGAGCTTCTTATGCTCATAGTAAGTAGTAATTATTTACTACTGGGCGAACCGTTTTACTGAAATTAATAAAATTATTAGAATTTCAACAACATCCGTGGAGATTTGTTGAAACACGTACCACTTGATCAATATCGCCTTTGTTAGTTAATATTTACTTAATAATTCGGTTATTATAAAGACTTGTCTTATAAAATCATTCATCATATTACATTAAATATTATGTTACATTGTATTTATTTACATTGCATAACAATATTATCTTAATATTGTGTTACAAAATTAATTATTACAATGCAAAGTTAGGAGTAATTAATAACTTATATACTTGTAAGACATTTTTAATAGTAATTTGGCGACCAACCACCCAAATATAAAATCTGTCACCAAATGCGTATATGGATTTTCACAAATGGTATTAGTTGACCTCATTAAAACATAATATGGTATATTACCAGAAACGTTATTATCAACAAAAGTTTCAAAGATTACGAGAGAAAAGTATTTATACTTGTGACAGTCTTTTTTAATCCATAACAGTAACACTGTATCTTTTTTATTAACAGTACATATTAAAACAATGTCTAACAATATTACAGTGGAAAATTAATCTATTGGCTCAACAAATAGGAATAGTACAAAAAAGAATATTCATATTTAATTCATTTAGTTTAATAAGACCACTGTTCTGTATTTTATAATAGTTTAAATTTATTATTCTATGCTTTACATAATATAATTCTCTTATATATATTTTTTGTGTGAATAGCTTTTCAGATTAAATTCGTTGTCATTCCGTGGGAACAATGATAAACCTACTGTAGGTTAAATAAACTTCAGAGATAATGAAGTAACATTTAAACCCATTGCAGAGAACCAGGTAAATGTTTATCTTATTGTAACCCGCATTATAAATCTTATTATAATCGTTTTTGTACGCCCAAGAAGGGGATTATTTCCTTTATCATTCAGTGAATGAACATTTTCCATTTTTCCGGCAATCTTGGGAAAAGCGATTAAGAATAAAAATCCTAACTGAATGAAAAAGTAAATTTAAAGTATATATTTTTTTATTATTAAGTATTGTTATTCGTTTTATTTAGTTGCAGTTTTTATAAATAATTTTGCCAATACTACACGAAATGATATAATATCTTGCAAATATTAAAATTTCATACAACGCTTTTAGAACTGGTCATTCTTTTGCTCAATGCGTCTGGTGAAGTTTCGTGGTAAAAACTACACCATAATAGATTAAAATTATGCCGAAAACTTCTATTAGGTATTAGTCTTCCTTTCTTACTTTTAACGATTATACATCACTAGACCTGATACTCATACATATGACACGGTCGGTATGTCAACAGATCATGTTGATTTATTCTCTTGTATAACGCAATGCGGATTTTATAGTAATAATTTATATCACAAATAGATTAACTCTTAAATATTATTTATTATGAAATACAACATCTTTATCTGTTTGTTTGTCATCGGGCTTATGTCAACTTGATTATTATTTATCCAATTTATGTTGTTTTTTTATTCGTAGATATGTTATTTATTCCGGTTTTAGTATATTTTTGGTACGTAGGGTAACAGGGAATAAATAAAAACACGCTTCCTCACCCATAGATATTATAGATAGTGTTAGATAAGTAGTAAATGAGCGTCTTTATTTATGCTACGTAGGTCGTGTATATACATATATAGACTTATGATTGGTAAACATTAATTCAGGGCGTTGCGTAGCGAGGACGGGCGGCCGGAGTGGTGTAGTACAGTCAACCCCGAGTGGTGAAATTTCACAATAAGTAATAATAATATCTTACAATGTAAACAGTGCTTGCGGACATTCAAAACACTTTTAAAAAATATGCATGTTGATATGCTAATTTAATCCTGAATAAGACATCCCATCAACAACATAAATGTGAAATGAGATCCAAGTTCAATATCACAAATATATGACTTAGTTGTTGACTTCAACGACAAAAGAAGTGAGATCTAAATGGGTTGCGAAATTCAATGGTCAGTCTTGAAATTTATTTATAACAACATAAAATATTTTATAATAACTTATAATGTAATTTCTTCTTATAACTTAGAATAATATACTGAAACCTAAGGTCTGACTTGGCTAATTCAAATATACGAATTATTATTAAGTACCTACTAAAACAGTCATGGAAGAGCCCTATGTTCGATGACTAGTTTCAACCAGCAAGCTAAATTTTCGGAAGAATAATATAAGAACTTACAGGAGTCCGAAGACCGGGCAAGGTGAAGGGGGTTAAATAGGAAAGCGGACCCTGGCACTAGGCCGGGATAACGCTAGGAAGAAGAAGAAACTAAGAACTTACAACTTTAGAACTTGCGAAGGCTATAATATAATTCGGTATACCTATTCGAAATATCCAAATTAGACCTAAGACTTCCACATATTATCGTAAGTTATAAGAAATATGATATTTTAAGTTGTTATAAAATATTTTATGTTGTTATAAATACATTTCAGCACCCATTTAGATCTCACTTCTTTTGTCGTTGAAGTGAACAACCAAGCCATATATCATCATAATATTGAACTAGGCTCTCATTTCACATTTGTGTTTTTGATGGTATATCTTTACTTTTTATACATAAATTATTAGTAGGTACTTATTCATAATACCTAATACAATTAATACCAAATGGTTTTTGTTAGTCTACTGTATTTTCCTACGTCTACGGGGTATAGTTATCTTGTTTGTATTATTTTCTATATTTTCTTCTACCTTTGAAATGTTCAAGTGAATTGCCCATTCATTATCCGTTTTTTTACGCGCTTTCTATTTGTAATTAATTTGGCCAAGACGATGCTGTAAAACGTGCACAGGCGGTTGTACTCTATTATAGAGCTCTCTTGTGCCTTATTATTTAATTACCTAAAAGTAATGATCTTAAACTATTAGGTTGCGCTAAATATTGAAATTTCAAATAATTACTACTAAATCCCAGTTAATAACGTAACAAATACGAAAGCTGACTATACTCTTAGTTATTATAAACACTAAAACTGATAAAGTTAAAGTAAAAAGTAGTTAAAGTAGTTAAAAGATAAAGTAGGAAAAGAATTAGAAAACAAGCATTTCGGTTTTTATAAATAAAGGTAGTAACATAAAAATTAGCATTGGTTTGTTTGAAATATTAAATTATAATCTTGTAAAAATATTGAAATATTTGTTGTAGATAGGTTTGTAATTCATTCTACTAATGATAACTATACTTATTTGATTGACAAACACCTGGGCAAACACTTATTATGTTATTGATAACGTTCAATAGTTCTATTAACAGTATGTGAATATTTTATAAGTCCGTATGTCAACGAAAGTTCGAACAACGAAACAATTATTAGCAACGTGGTTTTGATGGCTGCCAAGCCAACTGTCTGTTATGTTTAATTATTAGTTCCTTTCATCGATTTGGTATTTTAAAAAAAACACGGTTATAGTAAGAAACTTTTTATATTTTGAAGTAGAATAATCAAATATACCGGTTAGGTTCTGTTAATTCTAGTACGATGTTGTACTCTTTTAAGTAGGTAAACAGAATACAATATCAGCGTCTCTGATCCTCTCAAAGCTTTTTATTTCTATTTAATAGGAATATTTATAAACCATTACCTTATAATTTTTTTATATTTACATCTGCTAGCATTAACATCAAAGCCAACGAGATGAATATTTACGTGTAATTTCATGTTTTTTTCTTCTGATATTTATTTTAAAAATATCCTAACTTAATGCGATTATACTATTAATGTTAACTAGTGTTACGTTCAGTGGTTCAAAATCGACCATCATCATTATTGAATATTTGAGGAAATCCTTTTTTTTTACGTGGGGAAATGCATTTATGCATCCCTTACCAGCCCGGGGGACTGAGAAGGGTATATGGGACTCACCCGGTCGGGAATACCCACTTAAACTCCACGGTTGTCTGTCTGTCCACGGGATGACGCGAGTCCGTGCATGCAATCAGCGCGTCATCTTAGCGACTGGCCCAGCCTGATGGAAAGCCGGACCCCATCCGGGCAGCCTGGCAAGCTGCTCTTGCAATCAGCTGGACTGGTGCAATGGGTGGCGGGTTACCCGACCCACTCCCCTCAGTCCGGCTTAAGGCAGTGGAAGAGCACGGGCATACCGGCCACTCCGACCGCCTATTCGTTTACGGCGGAGAGGATGTCCGTGGAGATCTGCCTCACGGGCCCTCCGCGCGGCCTCCTTCTGTAACATAATATGTTCATAGAAGGAGGCCACCCTATTTCAGACACTTTGGTTGCCGAGCATGGGTCTTACCACACCCGACAGCGAGAGGTCTGCCTCCACCGCCGCCTCCAGAGCGCGGCGTAGCCCGGACCACGCAGCATACTCAGACAAAATGTGCTGCGCAGTATCCTCCGCCGTGCCGCACTCCGGATAGCATCTAGACAAGTCGACACGACAGGGAGCTGTGCTTCCTGTTGCACAATGCTTGGAGGACTGGGTGGACGGCATCTATGGTATATCGTCCTTAGCGCTCGTCCGTCAGGTCCTCCGCCCAACACCGCACCAAGTCGATGCGGGCCCTACTCCTTCTAACTTCCACCACTGTGAGAGCCGGAGGCCCACCCCTCGCCTTTCTCACCGCTGTGTCTCCGAGGAGTAAAGCCTCCAGCTCCCACAGTGGGAAGCCAGCCAACACCATGGCCACCGCCAAGCACACCGTGCTTTATCCGCGGATTACCCTCTGCGCCACAGTGCCCACCCATCGTACCCACACCGGTGCCATTTGAGGAAATCCTTATAAACGTGAAAGATATTGTTTCCATTTTGTTAAATCATAACTTTAATGTTTGTCAACAGCTATTATAAACAAAAAAAAAACAGTAACAGTCGGTCTATATGCAGAGGCAGTAAAGGTTTTGTCTTTGTTAATTTTCATAAAGAGACTAACTGTCGTCTGCCCGCTTCGCTAAACATTAATTTTAATCTATAAATCAATGATCAAACATTAAGGAAAATTTTGAAATATCTATTTGAATTGAAAAATTAAAGACATATAAATAGAATGTTTGTTTTTATTTTATAGAAGAGAAAAAATGTCTATAACAAATACTGAAGAATCTATGGAACCTCAAAAGAGCAACGTAAAACCATCTACGAACGCTTTCGATTCAAATGACTGTAGTCATATCCATACGTTATAATTGATACCTACAGTAGTTTTAGCGTTATTTCGCCTCAAACAAAAGTCATTTTCATAATACGTATATGAGTGTAGAGTTAAGATTGAGTAGGTAATTCTTATGTGTATGTGTATATGAAATAAGTAAAGAAACGATTTGAATAAAATTGTATAGTTCGATAATGTGTAATTTTCTCAGTTCACTTAAAATATTTTTGTTTTGTAAAACACCAAGCAAAGTTTGATAAGTGGTAGTGTCATGCTGCGCACCTTCAGGTAGTAGTCGAATAGGCTGGCACGTCCGGGGAAAAACCACTCTCTCACGGAAAACTGACGTCAAGTGGCAACATTGCAGGCGCGTTTAGTTTAGTCTGTGAGAGTCTCGGAAGCCCACTCCCCATCCTTCCCCCATATTATGAAAGTGCAAAATTTGGTTGATCTACCCCAGGAGGGTACCACCAGCGTACATCGCGGTGGAGAATCCCTCTCTGGGCGTCCACGCTCAGATCGTACACTACCTAAGCGTGGATGTTCAGGCTGCCATTCGTATTCTGGGGGGGGGGGGGGCAATTTTGCGCTCTGTGTTCGGGGCAAACGGAGCAGGCAATATAAGGCCACCCCTACCACGCTTGCTGTGGACTTTTGCAACATAAGGGGGCTAAATTCCAACTTGAACGCCGTCCACTTCCATCTTAAGACAGCGAAGCCGGCCTTGCTCTTCCTTACCGAGACTTAGATATCTTCTCCGGCTGACATCTCTTTCCTCTCCTACCCGGGGTACAAACTGGAACATTCCTTTGTGCCGCGGGCTGGGGTGTGCGTGTACGTCAGAGAGGATATCTGCTCTCGTCGCCTCGGCAGCCTTGAACGGCAGACCTATCTATCCTCTGGCTACGTGTAGACTGCGATGACCGTCCGCGAACCTACGCCTGCCTGTGTAGGTCCCATAGCGGTAATGCCGAAACTGACCGACTCGTTGAGCACTTGCAAATGGCTACAGATTCCGTTCTGCAGCAGATACCATACGCAGAGATCGTGATTCTCGGCTACTTTAACGCCCACCACGCCGGATGGCTTAAATCACGCGCCACCGATCATGCGGGGAAATCTATTCACGATTTCGCCTTGGTATATAATTTGACAAAACTGGTCACCTCGCCTACGCGAATCCCAGATGTGGATAATCATATACCATCCCTGTTGGACCTTCTGTTGACCTCTCATCCGGACGGCTACCTGGTTTCCGTCGATCCCCCTCTTGGTTCGTCGGACCACAGTCTTGTCCGGAGTACAGTGCCGGTTACGCGCACAATACGACCTCGCTTTGCGGGCCGCCGCCGCGTATGGCATTATAGGTAAGCGGATTGGGATAGGATGCGATTATTCTTTGCGTCCTACCCATGGGGGCAGATCTGCTTCTCACCGGATGATCCAGATGTCGTTGCTGACTCTGTCACCGATGTGGTGCTTCAAGGTATGGAACTTTTTATTCCGTCCTCTGCAGTGCCCATCGGAGGCAAATACCAGCCTTGGTTTGGTAGCTCCTGCAAGACGGCATCACGCCGAAAGCGGAAATGTTACCAGGCCTAGGCTGACGCTTCGGCGTCTAGTGATGTAAATACCAGTGCATTTAAAAAGGAGTATAACTTTGCCTCCAGGTCCTTCAAAAGTGTTATTGCCAAGGAAAAGTCGGAGCACATCGGCAGAATTGGCGAGAGACTGACGCGTCTCCTATCGGGAACACGTGCGTTTTGGTCTCTCGCCAAGGCTGTCTTAGGGAATTTCTGTCAGCCTTCTTTTCCACCCCTGCACACGGAGGATGACTCGCTGACCCATGCCGCGAAGGCGAAAGCCGATCTTCTGGGCTCCCTCTTCGCGTCCAACTCGACTCTAGATGACCAAGGAAATTCACCACCGATAATCCTGCGGTGCGATACTATCATTCCGGAGGTTAATATCCGGCATAGTGCAGTTCGCAAAGCACTTCTTTCTTTGGACATTCATAAGTCGAGTGGGCCCGATGGCATGTCTCCGATCGTGTTGCAGACATGTGCTCCGGAGTTGGCACCGGTTTTAACGCGTCTTTTCCGTCACTCCTATGCTTTAGGCGTAGTCCCGAAATCCTGGAAGGCCGCTTTAGAGCACGCGATCCCTAAAAAAGGCAACCGCTCGGATCCGTCCAATTACAGGCCTATCGCCATCACCTCCTTGTTCTCCAAGATAATAGAGTCCGTTATCAACTGCCAGCTCCTGCGGTACCTAGAGGACCACCAGTTGATTAGCGACCGCCAGTACGACTTCCGTCGGGGTCGCTCAGCCGGTGACCTTCTAGTTTACCTAACTCATAGATGGGCAGAAGCAGTTGAGACCAAGGGGGAGGCGCTTGCAGCCAGTTTGGACATAGCGAAGGCCTTTGATCGAGTATGGCACAAAGCGCTTTATTCGAAGCTACCTTCCTATGGGCTTCCCGAGAAATTATGCAACTGGATCACCAGTTTTTTTTTGCAAATCGGAGCATGAAGGTCGTCGTCGACGGTGCATGCTCTGATCCTAAATTTGTCAATGCTGGTGTTCCACAAGGCTGCGTACTGTCTCCAACTCTGTTCCTTCTGCATATCAATGACATGCTGCAAATCAGCAACATTCATTGCTATGCAGACGATAGCACTGTGGATGTACTGTACACTGGCCGTGCTAATATTTCTCGGGAACAGGTTGACGAGAACCGGAACAAACTTATGTCTGTAGTCGAATTTTTGTTAACAAAGTCTCTGACTGGGGTCGACTTAACTTAGTCCAGTTCAACCCCAAAAAGACACAAGTTTGCGCGTTAACCGCTAAAGAGTCACCATTTCTCGTAACTCCTCATTTTGAGAATACTCCCTTTTCTGCCAAAGCCAGTATCGAAATACTTGGCGTCGATATTTCGAGCATCGTCCAATTTCGCGGTCAATTGGAAGGTAAGGCCAAATTGGCCTCACAGAAGCTTGGTGTACTCAGTAAGGCGAGACGGTACTTCACGTCGGCTCAATGCCTGAACCTGTATAAGGCACAAATTCGGCCCCACGTGGAGTACTGTTCTCGTCTCTAGGTGGGAGCCCCCAGTGCCAACTACTTCCATTTGACCGTATTAAACGTAGGGCAGCTCGGATTATCGACGACCAAGCTCTTTCCGATCGGCTTGATCCTTTGGCTCTGCGTAGAGATGTTGGGTAACTCTGCATCTTCTACCGCATTTACCACGGGGAGTGTTCTGAGGAATTGTTTGGATTGATCCCGCCCGCTGAATGTCACCATCGGACATCGCGCCAAAACAAAAAAATTCACCAACACCACCTCGATGTCCAGCGTTCCACAACAGCGCGATTTGTAAGGCACTTCCTACCTCGCACAGCCACTCTGTGGAACCAGCTGTCGCCGGCGGTCTTTCGGAACCGTTAAGACTTGGGAACCTTCAAGAAGAGAGCGTATTCTTTCCTTAAAGGCCGGCAACGCACTTACAAGCCCTCCGGTGTTGCAGATGTTCATGGGCGGCGGTGATCACTTTCTATCAGGTGAGCCTCCTGCCCGTTTGCCCCCTATTCCATATAAAAAAAAGCTTCTTCGTTCAGACATTAGATACTAGGCTTGTGGTCTTAACTAGATTGATGTTTTCTTACAAAAAAAGTTGATCGTATGCGTTGTGTTTTCATGTTATTGAGATGAGTTAATCTGTTTAGTTAGTAGCAAATCAGTTACTGTTTATATAAAAATCCCGTGTGACGTTATTTGTCCACACTAATCTTAGAAAACGCTTAACCTATTATAATGAAGTTTTGTAAATGCGTATTGCTTGGTCTAACTTAGGAGATATGATATTAGGTCGGGGAAAAGTATCTTCGCATTTTATATGAAAAGTCAGGACATTTTTTCCAAAGTTTGTTTACGTTTAATTGCAGTATATATATATGCCATTTTCTTCGATGACTTTCTGCCATCTTGTAGGTAGTGGTATGATCCCGTTGCTGTAGAAAGCTGTAGTAGTTTTGACTGGCTACTCTTAATGTTAACCCGACATTGCTTAAATAACTTTAAAGATACTGAAACAGGTGGAAATCTAAAGGTGTAAGGTCAGGAATATATGGTGTATGTTTTAACACCCCAAGTCACACTTTCTTAATTTTTGCTGAGTGGCTAAGATGTGTGTGCTCTAGCTTTATCGTGATTAAATACCATTTTTATTGATCAATTCCGGCCGGTTCCTCTCAACTACTGGCTTTAATCTCATTATATGTTGGCAGTAGAGATCCGAATGATTGGTTCTACCTGGCGGTAAAAGCTCAAAATGCCATTCCACTCCCACCATATACACAACATCACCTTATTACGGGTTACCCCAGATTTTGCCACAGTCTGTGAAGCCTAACCGAACTTTGACCACGTCTTTTATCGCACGTTGTTGTCGTACGTGATCCACTTTTCATAACCAGTTATGAATCTCTTCAAAAACGTTTCGATTTTATAACGTCTCAATAAAGATGCAAATGCAAATGAGAACATGGTTCATTAGGTATCTTTCATTGAGCTCGTATGGTACCCAAATATCGACCTTTTTTTGTGTTTCCACCTTTTTTTTATGGCTTTTGTGGTCAATTCCTTGTTCTTCAGCTATATCATAACTACTGATATGGCGATCTTGCTCCAGTTTTTTAAAATTACGTTAACTTTATCCGTAATAAGGCGACCAGAGTGAGGTGCATCTTTGACATCAAAATTCTCGGATTGAAAATGCTTAAACCAACTTTGTGCTACTTTTACTGGCACTGCATTAGGTCCATAAACGTCATAACTTTTTTTCGTGGCTTTGCATTTGTAATAAAATTATAAAATTTATCAAATTTCTTCATTAGATTCATTCATTTTTGCAGAAAGAAAAACAAACGTAGTTGGAAACAACATTTTACTAATTTGTTTCTTTTTTTGAAATGTTACCTTTTTAATGTCATCAAAACCAGCTTGATAGAAATATATATATGCATATTTATTACAACTTTATACATACTATATGCGAAAAGATTTTTTCCTCGATCTATCATTTTTTAATCGGATAAATAACCCTATCCCTGAACGCAATAAGTATCAAGGCCAAAAATGCCGAAAGCAGGAAATGCAGAAAAAGGTGTACTAGGACAGTCAAAAGATCTAATAGACTGTCCAAACAGATTCTTCGTTTGTAACAAAACAGTTTTCGTAATTGCATTGTGTTTTACACCTTTTATTTTTGTTTTTTTTTTTCGACTTGACGTATGCTGTTAGCCTTAGGGGCTATGACAGCTTCACCGAACTTTTTGGGGCGAGTGCTGAGGGCACTCAGCTCCGAGGCAGCGAGCGCAAGGGTGCCAGGATGGCCGAAACTCGGCTTGGGCTGCTGCCGGAAAGTGAAGAAAGGATTCACGATCCTAACTAACCAGCAGGTCCTAACTTACTAATTTAGTGATCCTAACATGACCTTATCGATAGTGTGGGTGTGCATGGATGGTATGCGGTGTGATGATGATGTAGAGTGTCACTGTATTGCGGGAGCAGGGTCGCCCGAGGGCTCCTATCCAGAGGATCGAACCTAGGTTCAAGCGTCTGCGGCGGGAGGCTGCGGCGGGTGTGCGGGAGCAAAATTAACCACTCGGCCTCGGCGGCGAGGACGGCGGTTACGCGGACTTCATCATGCGATTGCAGATGATCCAAATGTCTTGTTATATTTTTAAAGACATTTTTTGTATGTTACAAATTAAGCGTTTTGGACATAATCTCAATTTTCAACTTGCGGGTAAAAACCCTTGCACCATATTATAATTTCATCACGATGTTTTTCTTTACCGGAAGCTTGTTGCAGGGATTCCAACTCATACCCATTGACGCAGCGTCCATAAATGCCACTAGTGATCCATCATTGTTGCATACTAATTTATTTACAGAATTTTATGAATGCTACATTGTCGATGAATCTTTACTTAGTTTGTTTGAAATTACTTTGTAACTTCCGTCTGAACTGATTGACAGTTGTTGCTTCTACCTACAACTGACAGCGCTTAGAGTGTCTATTAGTTTTGTTAACAGTTGATGTGTGCTTTAAAAGCTGGACACAATAATCATAATTGAAATATAAGACTGATGAACTCAATAAACTGGTGTAAAAATAAGGGAAACCATCGAAATTATACTTTGAATGGTACAATATAACATAATTTTTATTCGAAGGGAAGCGTGTTATTGAATTTTTATCTTACTACCTACAATAATTTTGTTAACGAAATATTTAAAATTATGTTTCCTCTATTAATCAAGTTTTACCATATCGTATTAAACATTAATATATTCTGCATAAAAGAAACAATTCATAAATTATATTAATAGATGATTAAGTCTTAATAGCTATTCAATTTGATACACCAATTTAATCACTTCTTTCAAGTATAGAAGTCGAGATGAAAGCTATGAAACCTGAATTGAACCATTCATTTGCGTGAAAAATGATGGCGGGAACTTAATTCCCTCTTTTGATATGAAAGAGGATATTTTTGTTTCAAAATATCAATGGAGTCCTAACAAATGTAATTAAGTCGAATTCATTGGTTCCAAGAAGTGATTACTAATTAAATTTCGAGAGTAACGATAATTTTAACTGACATGGTGGTGATACTTCATATGCGCTTTTAGATTTAATTATTACATTAACAATAAACATTATGTAGTTTGTGGGCTTCATAGTTTACGATAAATTATATGCCAAGGTTTCAAGAGAGGTAGAGGTGTGTAGTGTTTTAGAACTCTTTGGGAAAGGGTAGTTTAAGTTTGGCGACGTGTTTTTTACAAGGGCAATTTATTTAATCCAACTAAACTGATAAAATGGACGAATTTCGGAGTAGTAATAAAGATCCGAACTAAAAGAAGCAAAACATAAAAAGGGCTGAGAAACTTTTCAATGTTTAGACAATTCAATGAATGAAAATATGATCATGGATATATTTAAGAAATAAATAGTGTATGGATACAGACGGTAAAATAGAAACCCTTCATTCAGGGTGATAAATCTTTTGTATTTCGTTTATTTTTCACATTTAACTTTGGAATACATTTCTGAACTTTAAGTGTATCGAGATTTTTTAATATTGTTACTTATGTGTGTAATTTGTGTACGTATGATACAGTTTTGATACGGAACAAACTACTTGCGGATTCTATAAGTGAACGTGTTTTAATTAACAGGGTGATCGTAATCTGTACATGGCCTGGTTGCAACTACCATGAACATGTTGATAAACCGGTTATAGTAACCGCTTGTGGGTTTATCGCCTTTCGGGATAATCTTATTATTAACTAGATAATGAGAAACTTGCGGATCAGCGTTACAGCTTTGATCGGTTTTGTATCGCGATTTCTCAATAGTTGCCATTATTTTAGGATTTTGCTCTTACTTACCCTGTTATCTGTATGTTGTATACAAAAAATAACTGTACTTAATTATAATATGCTATCCTGTAAAATAATTACCCCAGTCGCCTATTAAAGTTTGATGAATCTCAATGAAACTTGAGGCACTGATAAAATCCCCAACCATATTAGTTCAATTTTAAATTAAGTTGTCTCTACCAAATTCTAAAATTTCTCTGTTTAAAATTTTATCAATAACCTTCTCAGTTTAATTCAGATACCTTAACCGTTAAATCATAAAGCCGATCTTATTTATATGGAAAATTATAATACTGGTTTAATAAATTTCAATAAAAGCTGTTTTACTAGTTATGAAGAATATTGTATACAATATACAAATATTGATTGATTGATTTGGTTAGCCTTCAATTGTCGAACCTAAAAACCTTTTTTGTCACACTGAATCGATAGCTGCATTTTTTGTGGATCAGACCCGTGATCGCCGCCAACACGAGCATTAATCGGTAATCAATATATAATCTGTTCTACTTCCCTCTTTTTTTAAATTTAATATCATAGCTGTAATAGTGTTAAAGTGTTAAGAAAGATTATATTTGTTAGGATGATGTCATATTATTTCAAATTGCATTTTAATTGGTTCTCACGGAATACCAAAATTTATTGGTTCGGGGCAATTAACTGGTTATTGCTCTGAAAACTAACTGGTTATTCTTCTTCATCTTCTTCTACCATACCATCATTCTATAACTTTAAATAATTCCTTTGTTCTTTCTTTGATCACGTTTTATAATTATGTTGTACGTAAATCTAAGGTGTTGGGAAAAACATAAAAAATAATGTTATAATTTTGAACTCTATATATTATTTTATTAACAATACATTATAGCAATCAATTAAATAAATTTTTTATTTATATGGTAAATATCTGAACATGTGTCATGCTTCGGTCAATTATACGTGTAACATGTAACATAAAAAATGTGATACAGTTGTGATCCCTTGATACACTTGTTTTTACACACATTATTTAGAACACACATTTGAACACATTATTTTAATTATATTAAATATTTAACAAGTTTCACGCATCATCAAAACCATACTATTAAAAAAAGAGCGCGAGCGATAATCTCGAACGTATTTTAGTTACCATAAGCGTCAAAATCCACGAACATTTACCCGTACAATAGGTTTATAAATTTAAAAAATACAATGTCAAGTATGCATGTATTTAGGTTACAAGCCAAATTTCTTCCGTGTTTATCTTTGAGAAATTCTTTATTGTGAATCTTGGAAATAGATTGAGTTTACAGAAGTGATCGGTCACGCGCATATTTTGTTCGCTATAAATAGATTTATCATTTGGCAGATGTCCTGAAGATACGCGCGCGAAAATGTCGCGTGTTCTTGCGCAGCCGCTGCGTCGCGTCGGGGAGCTCGTAGCTCCACGCCGACTCATTATGTGGCGGCTGTATTTATGTTTTAATGTATTGACACTACGATTGATCCCTTTAATTTCTATTGACTCTTAACATGATCTTTTAGTTTATTTTTAAAACGAACTTCATGCATACCGGTTGAACGGGCTCAAATGGGAATAACTGACACGCTTGTCATTTCAAAGAATGCCAAATTTTTAGTTTTAAAATTTTGTTGCACTAAGAGACATATTGTTGCAGGCGTGATATTCCAGTTACTGGAATTTCCGATGTATGTAAAAATCTAAGAGCTGGAAGAAAAGTCGCCATATCTTATTTTTAGCCTCTATTCGCAAAAAATCTATTCAAGACAACTTCGTGTTCCGTGCTTTAATTTTAATGTACAGTTAAATTCTTTTCTTTAGTATTAATAATTCCTTTATTATTTATTATTTTTATTTATATAACAGCTATTACAACACAATAATTCAATATATCATAGAAATTTCTAAAATGTGTTATTCTTTTGATTAGTAACAACATAATAACAAAGATATATCCAGTTTTTTAGTTTCTATAAAAACCTGGTTAGTTGTCGTTACGTTACTCTTAAGTTCTATACATAGTGACATTGTTGTATAATATTATTTCAAAGAAAATTCCCACATTTCCCCACATATATTTACTCAATTATGTGTATTTTTACAAAAAAAATTAAAATAAAAAGGATTACGTTTCCAATTCACATAGATGTAACACGATACACGTTTCCGCGTGCAGCACGAGCTACATTCTGGTATTAGTTTACTCACGCGATTGTTTTATACATATATACAATAACATAACATTTTATTATTTTATTTAATGCTTAATTTTTTATTTTTCCCAACTAAACTGCATATTGTTTTAAATAATTTTATTTTACAAACTCCCAAACTTTGTTTATTATTCATATAAAGAGTTTATCTAAAGATTTCTTCGACATTAATTATTAAACATAAAAAAATAGGTTAACAAAGGATCAATGGTCGTATATCAGTAATAGCTCAAAAAGTTCCCCCCTAAAAAGTACACATATATACACAGTATACATATAGCTCATGGAAAGCGTTCGTTGACGATGACGCGAGTTCCATGATTTTTGTTCAGTCAAACAGTGCTCAATGCGCCTAAAGAAGTTTTCACTTCAAAAATTAAATACCGACCTAATTAAGTAATTGTCGATAGTTTTTAACAAATAAGCAGTACTAACATAGCGACATTCCCAGGGGTCGGAATGGATGTTATATGGAAATAGAATAATAGGTACCTCGAAAAGTTTATACAATTTAATACTGTACTTCCATGTGCAAAGTTTAACAGTTAGGTATTCAAAGTAGTTTCTCTTATTATTATAATAGTTATATGTGTAGAGTATTCATACCACAAGTAAACCTGTTTTGTTAGAAAGTATGCATACATTAAAAGAATATGTTTAGGTTTTTTTATGAATAAGAGGCAAGCGAGCAAGCGGTTCCCCTTATGGTGAGTGATCATTGCCGCCCAGGGACACTCACAACACCAGAGGAATCGCAGGTGCGTTGCCGATAGCCTTTTGGTAATACAAACAAGATATCGTTCAGTTGTATACACACAAACAAACAACTTCTCTACGACACCTACTGAAATAAAGTGTCTGATTTTATAAACACATGACTTACCATCGGTTTAGGTTGATAGTAATGATGGTTTTATTACCGCATACTTTACCGTATGTTTTAAAGTTAATTTATATTATAAATTCTACTTTTCTACAAAATATACAACTTGATTTTATTTAAAACCTAATAAGACGAAATTAAGTTTCAAAATAAATTTAAAATAAAACTAACAACCATGAAATTAATATAAAAAACAATAGAGTTATCGGAAATAATAAAACAAAATCTATCTTCGACAAAACAGAAAGATAAATAACAGATACTAAAGATAAAAGGGAAATAGGAACAAAAAGATGGATTTTGAAGCGATGATAGCTTACTCGATAGTATGTACGGACGCCGCGTCAAGGGACGTGAGTTCGATTCCGCCTACAATGGGCTTGAGCTTTCGGTAAAGGAAAATCGATGTTTTCCGATCACGATTTATGAAACCGTGGAACGTGATTACAGCATGATGGTAGGGCTTTTTCTAATGGCTACCTGGCTAGCTACCACCCTCAAGTTGAAAATCTGCCGGCAAACACCTATAAGTGTGTTCCGGCAGTTGCATTTCAGAGCCGGTCCCTCCACGAGATTTAGTGTGTCCACCGTCTTGGGTCAAATCGTCACTTAACATCAGGTGAGATAGAACATTCTTGTCGCGCACATTACATCTATGGACGGTATTGCCCGGCACTGTTTTCTCCCAAGGTTATGATATGAGGCTGTTCAAAAAGGAATTTAAATACGGTCTCTAAGGTACACGGCTGTAATGCCCCTAGTGTTGCAACTGTTCATAGGCGACGGTAACTATTTACCATCAGATACGCCGTCTGCCTGTTTGCTGCCCATTAGCATAGAAAAACCGTTTATATATCTATTAGCACAGCATTCCCGGCAGGGACAGGCAGAAAGAATAAAGCATGAATTTTTTGTATTTATATAAACATCTTTCACAACTATCATATTCAATAAATAAGGTCGAGCCAGCCTTAAATGCTTGCGTTTTCCATAGTCAGTAGGTATCAATAATTAATCAGTTTGAATTTGTTCCGATTGTGACTTCCACATGAACTTACATTGTATACATTAATTAATCATATTTCTCTACCCAATATTTTTGATCGACCTTGTCACAACTTGACATATCAAAGAATTGCTCAAAAATGTCTTGAGAAATGAAATGTCAACTAATATTTATAAGATCGACAATGTTGCAAGGAATATTTTGGTAACTATCAAAGATTCCAACAGACGTTGAAATTGCTGTCTCTTACTTATCCTTCCATATTATATAATGAAATCGTCTGTCTGTCTAATGGTGTCCTTAATTTGAAAAACTACTACAGTACAGCATTAGTAACAGAAGTACAGTACTACATTACTAAACATATTTATATATTTTTTGAATTACAGTTCCTTTCTCTGGTCAGGTTTTAGAACATAAATTGTTAGATAAGTAATATACAGAATATTTATAAGGATAATAGTAAACTAAAACGACAAATAATAGTCAACACAGTATCTAATTATGTTATGTAATTTACGCGAGCGGAGCAGCAGGTACAGTTACTATAATATATACTAATATCAATTTGTAAGTCATCAAGTAACGACACATCATTATGCGATATTATTAGACAATTATCATGTAATGTGTTTCTGGGGACGGAGAAGGGAACCGTAGCCAACTTTCTCTCTTATCATATATTTTGTCCATAAATAGATCAGTCATAAATATGTCAATGTAAGAAAGTAAGTACATAAAATATCACCCCTACATAATCATCAAATTTTCGAGGTATATAGAAGCATAGCTAATAAAATTGCTCTGCTGATAACGAGTTTTGAGTGCAACCTGATGTGGTGGTATTTTTAAACTCGGTGGTTAATATTAATTTACTAAGATATCGAGGTAAAGACACTTTGACATTGGTTATGGGTGGAAAGTTGATACTGGGTTTTGATGAACTGATTACCTAGCCAACTTTTCGATAGATTACATGTAAATTGTCGAGATGGCTTTGTAGACTTTTCGGGCTATTAGTGTTTAATTAGACTCTTCATACTATTACAAGGAAAAGATTATCACCGTGAAGTAGCTACTGCTATTATAGAGACTTATTTTAAAAAACCAAGATTTCAGCTAGCGCTCTAGGGTATCTATTAATGATATCCAGCGATATCTAGCTAGACACGGATAGTAGTACACTTTTTTTATAGTTAAGGTTTAGCGTTATGACTGAGATTATTCTCATCTCATCTTAAGCGACGATACGACCCAAGTTGGTAGACACGCTAAACCTGTGGAGGAACTGGCTCTCAAGTCCAACTGTCGCAACACACCTAGTCGTATTTAGCGGCAGATTTTCAACTTATGGGTGGTAGCTAGCCAAGCGGGCATTATAAAAAGCCCTACCACCATGCTATGGTTTCCTCACGATGTTTTCCTACACCGAAAGCACAAACTCATTGTAGGTGTTTGGATGTGAATTCACGTCCCATGACGCGGCGTTCCTACACACTACCACTGAGCTATCACCACTTCACACACATTTCTAAATAAGTTACGTGCAGTCGAAAAGTTCACGCTCACTTTTTTATAATTTGTTTATTGAAATATCACTGGAATCTTGTAATATGGTTTCCTTGTCCTATATTGCTAAAATAAGATCAGTCTAGACTTGATGTTTGATCCTACCTATTTATAAACTTTTGAGAGAATGTCTTCTAATCTTTGTGTACAGCATTCAATTTGTTGCCAACAGTGGTTAAACTTTCAACATCTGTACTAAACTTCCCAATGTTTACAATCACACAACCAATAAATATATAATATCAACCAAGTGTTCTTTGTAAACATGCATCATCCATTGTCTGCGGTAGGTTGTTTGAGGGGATATAATACTTTAGTTTTGATGTATGTATGAATTAGTAAACCGGTACAAATGTAAATTTACAATTAAAAATATATTTGCACGTACGATTTTGATATTAAATAATTTGGGTTTTAAATTTAACGATACAAAAATAACGCAAATAAGTAGAAAATGAATCGATAATATTAAATATTATAAAATGGGTAGGTATATCTTTGTTATTCTGTATTGTAATACCTACAAATAATTTCATCGCCGACATTGTCATGGACACGATCTACAAATAGCACCGGTATGCTTCTCGATTAAAAATGAACAGAAATATGCCATCTAGTTTTAGCGAAAATATTGATTTTATTCGTGATATATAGCTCTGTGATTCCAATGCAGTGTCTAACAGTTTGACATATATATTTAATCTTTAAATTTAGATTTATGTGATTCAAAATAAAGGAAATACTGTCTTAGGAAGTCTAAGAATCTAAGATGGGCTTTGGTAATTTTTGCCAAGGATTTGCAGAAATATTAATACTTATGAAATTTAAATATTTATGAAGGCGGCGTGACTCGTACGTGATTTAGTCTGCTATCAGTGAAACGAGCCAATACGTCATTTACAAACAGCTGATGACAATCAGTTATGATACATTTTTAAATTTGATTTGTCGTCTCTGCGGGCGAGGCTGCCGCTCCTGCGTTGGTGCATATGGTAACGAAAAAAAAGTTTCTATGACGCTCTTTCACAGACGAAGGCCAATGATGATGAATTTATAATATTATATGGATTCCCTTTTTCTTATTTTTCTGATCTGTTTACTATGTAATTTTCAGACGTATCGATAAGGAACAAGTTATTAAATATTTAACATTCATTAATCAATATCGATAATGCCATTGTAACTATAACATAAGTTAATTATACATATTATTTATTTTATATTAAACCCTTAATATGGTGTAGGTGTACTTTGTAGTACTTTTATAAATATAATAAATAATGCAAGATAAGCATAAAATTTTTAGAATACTTCAAAATTTTTATGAAAATATTTTTTATTATATTCAACCGTCGGCCTTTTTAGCTCTCACTTAAACGCTCTTGGGGCACAAAATGCAATTTCCGAGTGGATTCTTAATTTATTCTCAGTTACGTTGTGCGAGCTACGTACCTTTTAAAAAGCTTATACAAGTATGAATTTTAAAGGAAATGCATTTGCCTTGATTAAACAGGGAAGTGTAAAAGAGTTTTTTTGTTGCCTTTATGTAGATCTTTTTTATATTGATCACTCGATTTATTTGAACAAATAACCGGAAATCCCTCGAATAATATTGATTTACAATGATACATTTAGTCACATTCAGTACAATATAAATATGTAAAATAATTAACTAAGTAGAAGACCCGCGTGTATCAAAAATCTCTGCATCTTAATTAAACTATTTTAGCATTCTGTTATTTTCTTAATAAACCATTCTAACAATTAATTTAGTTCTGAATCAAATTGATCTAGATCATCAATAAGTTAGTATAAGTTATAAAATATTATACAAAATAATTTATTTAAGAGAAAGTACCTTTTTTAACCTTGGTAAAATCCACTTACGATTCTCTTTCTCACATTTGGCTGATCATATTATACGGTAGGCAGTGTGGTATGTGTGACTCATCTAGTGCGAACCAGAAATATCCACTAAAAAATCACCACAGCGACCCTAAATCCCCTTTTACTTATTAGAGACCGGGAATCGGTTTCCCATTTCTTCCAGTCCCGGTTGAGATTAGCTGTTGCAACATCACCCCCTTGTGAACAGCTAATATACGCATATATGGAATATATATGACATATATGTATATACACATTGATCTACTTATAATTAAAAAAAATAACTTCATCATTATTAAGTTGAATGTAAATATAATGTACAATATATATATCTGTATTATTTTTGTTTTTAGGGTACAATTTGAAAGTTTTAACTTTTTATAATCTATTTGATTAGTTATTGAAATAGTAAGGTGTTTTTAATCATTTTTTAAGTGTCAATGTTTCCTTATTACTACTATTCCAACTATTCGAACTATCCAAGTCAGACCTTAAGCTTCAATATATTACCCTAAGTTATAAGAAGAAACGATATTTTAAGTTGTTATAAAATATTTTATGTTGTTATAAATAAATTTCAGGACTGACCATTGAACTTGCCACTCATTTAGATCTCACTTCTTTTGTCGTTGAAATCAACAACCAAGGCATATATCGTAATATTGAACTTAGCTCTCATTTCACACTTATGTTTTTCATGGGATATAAGATTCCGTTTTGAGTTGACATTTCTCAAGGATATGCCAGTTTATGTAATACAATGTATAATATATAAATAATGACTACCAACATAAGGATACGTTCTATAAATAAAACTTCAAAAGATTTGAAGTATGCAAATACTAATATACCATTAAAAAAGTTGAAAATCCAAAAGGGCACACCTCATACCATTCATTTAATTAAAAAAAGCCTACCATTGTCTTATTTTATTTATTATTTTATAAATTGTTGTATATTATTTAAGCAAGCATGATGTATTGCTTGCGACAAAAATTCCGTAGGCCGTTTTACCTAGAGAGTCTCTATCATGTTAAAGCGCTAACCTCTTTATCATGCAACAACGTTCGACTCGGGTGTATGGTTTCGGTATTTTTGCCTTTTCCTTAAGAAGAAAAAAAATATAGACAATACCAAGAACTTGTAAATGTAAAATGTAATAAATTTTAAAACGAGGTGTGCAAAAAAATATTTTATTATGAAACTATGGGTACTTGGTTATTGATATGAAATAGGTAACTGGTTGATGTAATTCTAAAGATAATAAACGAAACCCAGTCTCGATACGTCCCGTATAAATGCAAATTGGTTGTGGTAGAGACAGTTTAAAAGCAAACAATTGCTGGATCTTGACGTGTCGAGAGTAGATCACTACCTCACCCGCTTCGCGGTATGAGGCGTGCAATAGTTCCTTCAGGTAAAATGATATACATAAAACGCGCATAGGCTAAGCGAGTGTTTCAGGTGTTACAGATAAAAATCAGAAACAATTTTTTTTTATGTGAAATGTATAAACATTTTAGATGTAATTTTTAAATTATAATGTGTACATATCACCAAGTTAAAAACTTATCTCCAATATATATTAATTTATTGTATCAAAATGGAAAATAGACGGTTCAGCTAATTGTTACATAGTGGTTTGTGCCCACAAAGCATTAACGAGACAACAATAATTGTATTTATTATTTAGAAAATCTGACTAATATATAAAAAATAAACATTTGTTCATACAATTCAAATTTGTTGCAATTACCATTTAGTTTTACAGTTACACATCTATAAAAATTCAAATGTATGTCTATGGATATAAGCTTTAGATGTATAAACTGTTTTTTTATTCTCACCGTTTCACGTGAACTGCACTGTTGTTGAGACAACATCTGACAGTCCTATTACATTTTAATTTAACCTTGTCACAAAGTTACTTGTTAATTAAAACGTTATACTTAATTTTCTCTGTCGGACAGTTTCCTTGCACGATAGGCTGATGTAATTATTGAAAAGTATATCCAAGAGTCAGTTTGAACTTTTGGAAAAACATTATATTATTAATGCTTTTTTGTTTTAATTTTATATATGACAACAGAATTACACAAACTGTAATTATGTTATGAAATAATAATAAATAAATAAGAAATTCAGTAATTCAGATGTAAGTCACCTAGCAGATTGTGTACTTATTAATTTTTGAATGATATATAATAAATTTAATTTAATTTAATGATTATTAATAGTAATATTTTATTTTTTAATGCATGCACATATTATGTAATAACTAATCATATGACATACTTGTTTAATAATTTTTTTCATTATGGAAATAAAGAGGCTATAATAATAATAATAATAATAATATAATAAATAATAATTATTTGCTTACCGCTTGGTGTACTGCTATCCAGATTTAACATCTTTTATGAATTATTTGGTTAAGCAGATTTGGTAAACGGAATCTTGTATACTATTGTTCATAAATCTACCATAGTAGCGTGTGGGGTGGATTACACTTTGTATTCTTCTCAGCGGAACACAATCATTACGTGTATCAAACACATAAGTCGAGCTGAAACAGATTACGGTTGTAGGAATACGAAACCATGCTCCCATGTTCTTACTCCATTTTGATATTTAGAACGCTTTATGATAACAAAATCACTCACTAGCATTTACTCAAGACTACGCCAACGTCGTATATGTCCGGAATATTCTCTTTGTGGACGATTTCTCTATAGTAAACTGGTCTTTGAAATTAATACTCGATACAAATTATCTTTTGTAATCACCTAATCAATATATAGTGTATAGGCATCGCTTTATAACTTTTAAGATGTCATATCTCTGGTTATAAAAAATATGTACTGTAGATGGGTGTGGCATGTCTTATTATTATTATTATTATTATATAAATTTCATTACTAAAATAAAAATATATAGACTTTTAGGCATTATTTTCCTATTTTATTTATGTATAATAATTTTTTCCTTTAATTTTCAAAATTGTTAAAGGGCGGTACTGTAACATCTTTCTTCTTTCTAGGTATTTTATTGTCTACTGAACAGGTGAAAAATCGCTATTTTAACAGTTTAATGTTTACTAATGTATAAATTTCAGATGTATCATAGTAAATAAAAGAATAGCATAATGTATGTAACCTATATAAAATGGAAAACACAAAAATGTCTTGTAGTGATTTACGATATCTCTTTTCAACTAAAAGCTAATGCTTTAGCTAGAAAGGTTAAATTAAATGCTCACAATTTCGGCTTACATTTTTTTCACACTTGTTTACTAGGTTATAGTCTAGAAGAAGCGGGTACGGCAATTTAATTTTTAGAAACGTTGTGATCACAGTCTGGTAATATTTTATATACTAATTATGATTAGCGTTAATTATAAACTTAATAGTCAAGTTGAGATATTTTAGCAGATAATATTGTTAAGAGAAAGTATTTACAAAGTGTAAACAAAAACAATTTAGAAATCCCTGTTTTTCTTATATAATAATTTTAATTATTAATTATTATTTTAATATAATGATATTTAAAGCTATAATTTCTGCCAATTATATATGTACATTTAAATGTACAAAAAAAATATCAAAAAGAGTGTCGGCTGCTCTCAATTTTTTTGCTACACAATAGCATTGTTGGCCAGTACCGAACAGTATTTCTATACATATATCTTTTGCATTTCATTATATTTTTTCTCCTACTGGTTCAAACCTAATCGGTTAACGAAATTTATCCAATGAAATACAAAATAATATTTTATAAGAAAAGATAATATTATATAATATTTGATGGTTACGGCCACGTGGTCAAGTGGGTTCTCATCAAGGTTACACACGAACAAGTGCGGGGTCTCTGTCTCGGCAGGCGTAGCGAAGCATTTCTATTTCGGCACGAATGTCGCGGCGACGATGACTGTGCGCTGCAAGTCGCGCCGGCCGCGGCCGCCGGCACTCGACGTCCGCGCATACATTTCGTATTCACTTTAGTCAACGCGTATGATCCCCGTACCAAACACGTTTAGCCTACTAACTGTGAATTTCCTTGTAATATTGTTCTGTCACGAATGGAGAATAAGCGGAGTTATGTGCGAAGAACCAAGTGATGAGGATAAAGTGAAGTAAATAATTAACTAACGCAGGCATTGGTATTTACAAATGTAGTCTTATGTATATACATAGCAGTAACACATTTAGTTCAGTGACTTGAGTGGAATAATAATAAATCGATTTTGTTGTATCAGAACCGAAGTAGTCAAGTTCCGAAAATTATTACCGTTCTAAATTAACACAACAAAACTGCGTAGTATATATAAATAGTATATAAAAATATTATATTATTTTAGAATTAAAAACAAAATATACTATTGTCTATTTGTTATGTACATATACATTATGTGATGGTTATATTGGAATAGTTACTTTTGTATAATGTACCATTAAGTCATTACAATAACTATACTACAATATATAAGATTTTTTATGACATTAAATAAATTGATATAAAAAGAATAACGCATCGGCATACTCAAGGGTATTTGTATTAAGTAAATTGCTGTTTAAAAAATTGGCAAAATATTTGAGATTATCAAGCAATTAGGGAAAGCATATGGTAAGTGGCATTTCATTGCAGATGATAACACTAGACAACACCGTCACTCACAAGCGGTTGCTGCTAATGTATGTGCACTAGATACCGATGTTTGTTCAGTGATAAAGAGGCCATGATGATTCTGCGCGCGCACATCACCGATGTCATATTATCCTCTTACGTTTGTTGAACCACGTGTTTTCGTACCTAAAAGTTGTTAGTACACCTAAAAGGTTTTATTGTGCCACACAAGTATAGTATGTGATTGTATATAGTTAAGTTAATGTTTGTAGGTGCACGTGGTTCTTGTGTTCCGCGAAGTGCTTACGGTTATCGGTGCGCCGATATGTTGTTACATGGCGGTGGTGTGAGAGGGCCTGTACAACGGAGACACTCAGGTCCCTACGTATGTCCATGCTATCCTGGGGAAGGACAATCGCGGGCAGTTCGAAACCCGCGCCCACACTTCCACCTACGAGGCTTTCTGACCATATCGAAATTTGGTGTACTGATGACGAGGCTTATAGTGATTGTGAGACAGAAAATCCGTTGCTCGCTGGTACCGCCGCCGTTGCTCGAAGACGACACGCTATAAAAATCAAAAGGAAATCTAAAATCGCATTTAGAGTTACCAGGTTTGGTTTTTTTTAGAATTAACATAAATTTTATTATTAACGACGTTTATATTAAGAGTCATCTAATATGAAATAAGTAATCCTTTTCTAGCTAAAAGTAACTTATCTACTAATTTAATCTCGAACCAAATAAAAGCCTTGTAAGTGTATTCTTGTTTGAGTTTTTGTTTTATATCTTATCAATATAAAAAAATATGTTGGTTGATTAATTTTTTCTAACGGTATTATAATATATTGATGTTTATTATTAAATCACCATACAATGTCAAGGGTTAAAGTTAAAATAAATACACAGTTATAAATAAAATATATTTTACGTTTTCGTATCTAAAATTGAAAATGTATGTTCACGTTACTAAATATCAGTCAAAATCATACATGTGTATTTATGTAACATAAAAATTTACTTTATAAGTGTCACTGCAAACATCAATTACAAATAAGATTATAAAAGGAACGGCCGAAATGAAGCGCTATGAAGTGTAAATTTGCATGTATTACGACAATATAGTAGTAGCTACTTAATCATGCCATTATTTTGTGTATTCAGTTCTAAGAGTAGTACCACAGTGTGTGGTCATAAAACGTGTGAGTATAAAATTATCCTTGTGAGAAATAGTAAGTTTCCGTTGTTACATGATGAAGCACAGTTATTATTTAATATTAATCTGCAATATAATCACAAGTTGATATAAACGACCACTTGAACAAAAGGACGGCATCCGGCAAAACGGCAAAGAGTCAGTTAAAATTCTAAACACGTCAATAGAGTGTCGTGTCTTCAACAGGTAGGTACGGACTATGGCTGGAAACGCGCGTCACGTCGCGCCTTGTTGGATGTTGTCGTCTCTCCGCCCCTAAAAAGCATAATAGCGTCTCACACCAACTCTGCGACTAGCTTAGCATCTAAGCATTTCCAGCTGAAAATCAGCGCTGAGTTATTCGGACACCTCAGCATAAGCTGAGCTGAACGCTCAATGCTAGTAATTAGATATATACTATTATTATTTATGTGTGTATTTTCTTTTTTTTTTCTTATAATATTTTTATTTATAGTTTTCTTTATTGCTTGTATGTCTTTTATTAGCATTAAATGATTTCTTTTTTTCTTTCTATTGTTATTAAGCCATAATTTGTGGGAACGTTATTAGTAACAAAAAATATTTGTATATTTGTCAGAAATAATTTGTTTTGCTATAAAGCCAATTTAACAGTCGAAAATAACAATTGACATCGTTTTCTTTCATTTTTTTTTAATATTATCACGCTACGTTCTTATCGAACACGGGAGTACGTCCTTCAAATAGATCAGAATTTGTTCAGGAGGTATTTGATAGCTAGAAATAAAACGATTTGTTTTAACTATTTATCATACTAGTTATTAACTATGTTGTAAACATTTAAAAATAAATTTAAATGATTAAACAGTTCATCAATATGTGTGCTATATCAAAAAGTAAAAAAAAATACAAATATTTTTATAATTAACAAATACTTTGTGATTGTGAATGATGTAAATACTATTGTTAAATTAGTTGGTTTACTTTTTCAATTCAACTGAAAATAACTAATTATTACAGGATGTTATAGTAATAGATATTATTAAAAAATATATATTTTGTTAGATTTTCGAAATATAATGCATAAATGCATTTCCGCATGTTAAAAAAAAGGTTTTCGAAATAATTGCACGTTTTGTGAAAATTGCTGACAAAACAGGCAAAACAGTTAAATAAATGATTTTCCTATATTCTACCAGAACATTTATATAATTATAAATAACAGAAAATAAAATTTATGTTATTCTTTTATATATTACATTTTTTTTGTAATATTATAACATAGCCCATAGCTTCCATTATAAACACATGTTTATAAAATGTTAGTTATCGCTCACACTTTTCGTCAAGTTTGTAAAATGTGACGCATACAATATTTAATTTAAAAAGTGATATCAAAGTGAGCTTCAATAAAAGTAAATCACATTACGCGGTCATACAGTAGTTCGGTACAGCCGTTTAGAATTCAATTTTACTGGCTATAAAGTACTTTGCGATCGAGTTTCTGCCAATCAATGTTCTTCGAATATAATTACTTTATTAAGCAATATCTCACTAAGCTGTATTTTGTTTATTTACAATTGTAGAATTTAGGAGCGTTCTCGTTGTTCGTATTTTATTGTTATATTTTTTGTTATATAAATTTCTTATAAATGATTGTTATTGGTTAATTTTCTGATGACCACTATCAGTTTAAAGTCACAGTGTTTGCGACAGCGATGTAAGTAGATTTATAGAAAACAAAATGTTTAATGATATATAAGACCGAGGACTACCAAAGCTTATACTTGATGCACAGGTAAAATTGCGGTCAAATATTAGCTTATAATATAAAATAAAAATACTGAGGAAAATGACCGCCATAATCATACGTCATTATACGAATAAAAGCTATTTTTGTTCACATGATGTGTTCATATAAGTAAATGATCTAATATTTATGAGATATCCAGGAGATGAGTTATCCAACCATATCATGACAATTAAAGCTTAATCGTTCAGACAACGAACCCGGGGCCTCGTCGGTTTAAGTGTCTTGAATACTAGACAACGAAGATAGATTGTTTTTAGTGTTTTTATAGTCTGACTCGAATTGAATGCATTCGTTGGGAAATAACAGTTTTATGGGTTGTAATCTTCGATCACACTAGAATAGCCTTTGTGGTCGTTTAGCCTGATTTGACGGTGTGTGAAGGGTTTTACGTTCTATAAATTTTTATAGAGCTTATATGAGAGACAACATATCCTCAAAAACACCGTAGTTTTGCCAGCAATGTTCGTTTTTCATATTACCCTTTCAATATGCATGAATTTTATCGGTTTTGTATGTTAAAATTTACCTATATTACATTTTTAAATTCTGTATCGCAAAGGTTTCTGAATATCGACTATTGCTGCTGTACCGAGTAATTCATTATTTTATTCTCAAGCAACTAAAATAAACTACAATATCGAGTTATAGGTTTTTAGTGAACAGTCGGTAAAAGTGTTCTACCAAGTAAGCACTAATTCAGCAAGGAAAATTAATTTAATTTTAAACTTAGTTTAACATAAGTTGAAAATCTTTAAATGATTATCAAATAAGTAAAGCAAAATGATAGCATTGTATTTCATGGTAAATATATTACAATTGAAAAACTACGATGTCCATCGAGATATCAGCAGTCCGTCGGGGTTGTCGCTAGCATTCCGATGTACAAACTTCATGGTTGCTGGAAATATATGTACATTGGCTACATCTTGGCATAATAATCGCGACCTAATGAGGTATTATAGATAGATCACTTCCATCCCTCAAACTATTGTTAGTATTGTTTTCATCACGTGTTTACATAATACAGTGTGTAGAGCTTACTAACGGATAATATACAGCTTAAACCGTTGCTTGCAGACTCATGAGGTCTAGCAAAAGAGTTGCCTATATAATATAAGAAATCGCAAAATAATAAGGAATAAGAAAAGTAACTTATCAAATGACAAGTTTTGTTTTGAAAATAGTGTAAAATATTTTGGTAACAAAGTAACCAAAGGTGGGTAGAAAAATAAGCAAAGAGATGACGAATAGGTATACGATAAAGCGAGAGTGTGTTACCCTCTACGAGAGCTTTATTGTTTGTACGGATTCCAACAAATGTTGAGATAAACTTCGATTATGTTTTATATTGTTCTATATAACGTCGAGCAAGCTGGCATGTCACAACTTGTTGTACCTATTATAAGAGTAATTTGTCACAACACTGTGTACACTAACAGGAAAATAGTTATAATCGTATGATAATTGTGTCCGACGGGATTGAGACCATCAAACACCATAGTGGTACGCTTCATACAAGTACAAGTTCATCTGGTATATACATATGTGTATGCTGTAATTAAGCAAGGTTTTAGGATCTGTAGATTTTTTTGACGCGGGTAAAATACATTGAATTATGCTTGTCGAATTATGTCCAGCTCCAGCCGCCTTATCACGTTTTTCGTAAAAGCAAAGTGATAGCAAAAATTGTTAAACATTTGCTTCGAAATTGCAGATTCAGATTATGTATCAGCTTTAGTGTACTTAATTTGTTAATTTATTGCCAATTATTTGCGACTTTAGATATCACTTTGTTTGTTTTTAAATATGTAATAAGGGGGCCAGTAAGCTACGAGAGGGTATGTGGCCTCGCCAAGAACTTACTTAACATCCCCACGGCAACAATGCATTTTTCTTATATTTACCAGAGATTTTACACGCCACTAGAAGCATAGACGGGAAGGCCTGATCAAATTATGACTACTGTTCGCATGGTGAATAATCCATCACAGTGACTCTATTTTGTTATGTCAGGCTTCGAGATCATTTTGTATATATAGCAGTAAAGTTTACAGGCTGGTATAACAATGGCGAACGTCGATGAATTCCACTTTTCATCACACAACAATTCTAGTTTTCTCTTCTACTACTGAAACAATCTTCTTGTTGCATATTGTTATAATTATATTATATAAATAGTAAAACCGTTTTTATGAAAGTTTTAACTATGTTCCGGTAGTCAGCTAATTAAATTACAACAAGATACGCAAGCCATATATTTGAAAGCACTACACTTCGATGTAATCTTAATAATAAAAAAGATAATATTACAATCATTTTGGAAGTATTTCGGTTTCGTTTTATAACACTATATAATATACTTTGACTGATAAAGATAATTGAAATCCGGTATATTGGTACTATGAAATATTGTAGTTACAACTGTTATTCGCTATATTTTTATTATTTATCGGATTCAGGTATTCATCTCGACTGTGTTTTTGTAATTTCTTGATTGAGCATGTGTAAAATAGCTGATAAGAAGGAAAATCTTATTCAAGCTTTAGTATTTATTATTCTTTAGTGGAAGCGATGATAGCTCAGTGGTAGTGTGAACGACTTCGCGTCAAGAAACGTGAGTTCGAATCCAACCACCTACAATGAGCTTGAGCTTTCCGTGAAGGAAAACATCGTAAGGAAACCATAGCATGGTGGTAGGGCTTTTTCTGATGCTCACCTGGCTAGCAACCACCCTCAAGTTGAAAATCTGCCACCAAATACCAATAGGTGTGTTTCGGCAGTGGCACTTGAGAGCCAGTTCCTTCACAGGTTTAGCCTTTCTACCAACTTGGGCCGTATCGTCACTTAAGATCAGGTGAGATTATGGCCATTACGTTTAGCTTTAACTACAAAATATATATATATATATATATATATATATATATACATAAGTAAAGATCTTCTGACAGATCTATCGATACAGAGGTAGTAAGCCATATTATTAAACCGACACTTCGTGGGTTTGTCGCTGCCCATATTGACTTTTGTGTAAAAAGAATAACCTATAACTAAATTTATTAACCTAAATTTTAATTAGTAACCTATATATATTAGTAACCTATAATAAATTAGTTGACCTATAACTTATACAACCCCAAGTGTAAGGTGTCCACTTAACTTAACCTGGCAATTTAAGTTAACAGTAATTTAGAACACTTTAATATAATTTAGGTGTTTTATATAAATTCGCATAATTACTTTATTTCTACTATTCCTTTTATTATTTCTGTATAATGTTGTATTATTTTTATAGCCTTTTCGCATGCTAGGATATATAACACACACAACCTATGATAACCTTCAATCAACCAAAACAAATCATTATTTCCTCATACTACCTATACTAGCTTGAAGTCTAGGCACTTAATAACAAGTTATTATTTTGTTTTTTTCTCTTATTTACATGATTAATTTCATTCATTATTTCTATGATTTTTATACGTTTTCGAATTATATTTTAATTACAATATGTTTTTATTGCAAGATATTCATCCATATGGTGTTTGTCTGATACTAATATCTGCACTTATCGTTTCATATAATTTGTATGAATTTATTGTACTGTCGGTATAAACAATTGTTAATAAACCATTATAAATAAATAAACTCCATATTCCATGCTTTGCAAAATTATTGTATCTCCTTTATCGTTCATCATCACCTACCTTACGTGGTACATTCGTAGATGGTAAATATATCAAATAATTAAAACAATGATGGCTCGGCGGTTGATACGTGCTGACATCGCGATGGCCGACCTGAATCCAATCTTTGCCATTGTCTCAGTTTTTCATGAAGGAGAATATCATGGTGAAACCATAGCAACTGTATTAGAGCATTTTTCAACATCCACCTGGTTGGCTACCTCTCTAAAATTGAAAATCTATACCTGAGAGGCATTTACCCCATAATGCTTAGAGTATTGCTATTTCAGACCACATGATCATTTAACATCAAGTGAGTTTGTGCTTAGGCGGTTAACTTATTAAAAGTAAAAAAAAACGAACGATTTCAGCACTGCGCCACATATTTTGCTTATATATGTTTGATATCATTTTAACTAAGTACTGTAAATGATATTCATACATAATAATTGTAAAATATCTCAATCAAAATGTACTATAATTTCTTCATTATTCAATGCTGATTTTTTTTTACAGTATTTAATACCTCCAATGCAATGGATGGAATTAAATTTAACGAATTATTTAGAGTTGTAATATGGATGCTCATAATGGTGCATTGGGTATTTCGTTAATTAATTAAGTATATAATACTCAATTGTGTAGTTAAAATGTAGTCACAATTGTAAAACTATTATTTTCCATATCAGAAGCATTTTATTGTACACTGTCGTAAATAGTAATTTTATTCTCATTGGAAATCCTAAAGTGAGGCACAACATTGTATCTGTCAAATTATTGCCAAGAATTATATCACTGTGGTGTGAAACAGTTTCTAGTGAGATCACGTTTATCTTAATATGAAACAACGTTTATTATACAATTAAATTTACTCATGTTTTTCTCTCTCTAGTTGTTATATATTATTATTGATTGTATTGTTTCATATGTAAACTATGAGCTAACAACAGTTTATTGAGTTATAAGATCTAACTAAATCATAAATTTCTTATTCTTCTCTTATCAACAGTCCTATCGATATATTTGTGGTGTAATATGTATTTGTATTTATAACATTTTATACTGGAATACATGATCAAGTATATTTATACCTCTATTAACATATTATCCATAATTAACAAATAACAAAACCAGTCGTTGGAAGCTAGCGTACCCAACTTGGCTCTTAGAGTTTTCCAGAATCATGAACGGACATACATATATGTAAATGTCGAGTGTTCGCGCGACGGATAAAAAAACTGTACATTTATGCATCACGAAAATAACCAAAAAACGCAATTTATCAATAAGAATTATATTAATTAACTATATATAAATGCCATATAATTAAAAGACATTTTATTCATTGGAGTTATAAACCTGTTTGATTCAATAACCAACAGAAATGAAAAACAGAAACGATTTAGATGTAGCCAGTTGTATTGATCTTAATGAATTGAAGTTGGAAAGTTGATTAGGATTGAATATATATCATATCGAATTGTAAAAAAAAATACAAATCAGGCAAACCTTTTTTAAGTTTTAGCGAGAGTAAAGAACATCTATTATGGGTGATACGAAGTTCACCGGATCAGCTAGTATATTTAATAAAAATAACAACAAGAAAAGGGAACCATCATATGATATTACCAAAAAAAAAATATAGATTTTAAACTAAGTGCACAATTTATACAGATAAATATATTTATAAATCATACTTATGTTAATCAATAATTCAATAGTGATATTAAAACTATACCAGCTTGTGAGTAAACAAGGCATAACGCAATATCGACCAAGACCTTAACAATATCTCGGCCGAGCTCACGTAATTAAAAGAAAGAATTCAATATGAAAACGTAATTGTGTTTATGATGCGTCTGAGGAATGGCGTACTTTTGTTTTATTACGGTTTCCCTCCACGCACCATTTCATTCGACCATCTGCGCCTGTGGTAATAAACACTTCCTTGTACCATGAAATACACTTAAAACGTCTAATTAATCTAGCGAAATAGATAGAGGCAGGACATCACAGACCTTTTTACATTTTTTCCAACAAGAGAATAATTTCCCCTGTCATATTAAATAGCGCTGAACTTTTCAACCTTGGTTAATTAAAAAAACTTTAATTAACAATGCACCTATAGTTTTATTATTTTTGTAAGGCAGTTTAACCTTTTTATTAAATATTACTATAAAAGAGGTGAAATTATTGTACAAAAAGTCGCTTAATTATTTTATAATTTACTTGGTTTTTAATCGAAACAATTTGCTAGTATTTACAAAAGTTATGTGTACAAAGTGACTGTTTTTTTAAATACACAGTAAAATTCACAGATAATTTCGAAATATATCATAGTATATATGTATAAAGCTGTACAATAAAATATAAATAAATCAATAAAAATATGCAGAATAAGATCTTAAAATGAGTAGTACCATCAAGATATTGACCATCCATCAGCGTTTATGGTTTTAATGCGAACATGTGACTTACATCTCAGCAATTGGTATAACACTGGTTGATTCCGTAACGTGGAATTTCAATATTCACCGTGAAAGATTTATTATATTAACATATGTATGGTATTACCACGACCTAGTCAGGTGTAAATCTCAACAACCTTATTTGATTGCGAGGTATACACTCGCAGATCCCGGAATAGGACACGTCCGAACAATCGAACTCAATCGTAGTGCCAATGACAAAGCAACCCGTACTGTTATGCACAATTGTATTTAAGTTTAATATGCGCACGATTTGGAAAACGGCCCGAACTTGTTTAGTTATATTAAATGCTTAGCCGATGATATCATAGTCATTTATAAAATAAAGCCTAAACATACATACATAATTCGTTGAATTCCTTTTACTTTATATATAATAAAAACGATTCATAAGTGTGTTGTGATTTATTGAAATAAAGATTTTATCGCGGTTATTTATTAATTTTTTTAAATTTTGATCCCGACGTTTCGAAAGCTTTCGAAAGTTCAATGAATAATATTCGCGTAAACTTAAGAAATCATTGTGTTGTGATTTATTATTGTGTTATACGTATGTATGTTGATTTTCATAAATAAAATTTTCAATTTATTGTTACAGGTAAGATATAACACGTCATTATTATCATGAGGAATTTTTCTGAATAGCAACCGTAAGTTCTGTTAAGTTATGTTTCTTAGTTTTTCTATTTATTAAAATTACAATGTTGTTGCATTCAGTTTTTCGGTGACACACATTTTATATTTAAATTGTCTTTACACAGACGAGCATTAAAATTTATATGTATATGAATATATAAGTGAAATATCACTGACTCATCACGATATATCCAAAACTACCAGACCAATATTGTTCTATATAGACTTGAAATTTGGCATCGATATTCCTTTCACGACGTAAACACACACATAGCATGGATTTTACTATAACGCGCGGTAGACAGGAAGAAAGCGAACGAGTTCGGGGGCACCAGCTTGTTTTGCAATAATACTAACATATTTTATATCTAAAATTATATTGAACGACATTTTCTAGTTGGGAAGAAATATATTTAACATTTTTAATTTTAATAAAATATACATCTATGTGATTCTAAGCAGTTTCTAATACTAGTATTTGAGCAGTAATGAATAGGCTTAAAGACTGCTAAGATCTTTCATATTCGTTTATTGTTATAGCTGTTTGTTTAAATTGCTACATATAAAATTAATAATAAAACATAGCAGCCAAAGACAATGCAGCTTTACAAGATAGGGTCCGGAGAAATTCTTTGGAGATATTTTATTACTTGGGACAGCACGACTAGTAAAATACTTCTAATGTATACAATATCACAGGCAATTATTCTTCTTACAAAAGAGAGATTCTAAGTCGCTAACACACTGGTTAGAACACTGCTGTTATAGGTTCGCATAGGATACGCTAACTGTTGGGTTTGTTTTTTGTTGTATAATTGAACAAAAAAATGAAAGAATTTACAGAATCGAACCTACGGATAGAACGCCCTACATTCAAACTTACAAAAATTACTCTTTTTCATTTTTTTATTTACTTTTTTATATTAGAATAAAAAAATAGAAGATTTAGCTATTGAAGTTAATAGCCATACAATAAGCAGGACTACGGTCCTATTTATGGTGGGAAATATTAAAGGTGAAGGTTAAGTACCACAGTTAGTGTGAGATGAGTGATTGGTAATTATTTTGTAATCTTAGAAATGTATAGTACAATCTTTTAAGTAGTTACTGTTTACTTTATAAGTAATTAAAATTTTAAGAAACTATGAAAGATGATAAGAGCAGTACTGCTTAAGAATAATGTCGAACGCCTTGCTACATATATGACACCAGTCATAGCCCAGTCATCGTTGTTATGCCATTCCAGTTTTTACATCAAGATGAATACCGCAAGTTAACTAAGTTTCTGAAATGGATTGATGTATATATATTTATTGATATCTTGTGGACCACTTCTGCTCTACTACACCGTAAATATACACTAATATATAACATCAAAATTCGTTTTAAAACTAGGCATTTTCAAACACGGCGAGTAAATTCCTGTTCTCAAATTTAATCAAACGACTTCATGATTGCGGTTTTGATTCGTGTTATATATTAACGATGCTTGATGATAGTTGCTACGCGGATAAATAAAGTCTTTAAGAAACAGTAAGTATATAGAGTATATAAAGTATGATGTCCTTTTCTGCTCTCTTCTGTGAACTGTTATCTTAGTATTCACGTCCTTAATAAGTACATATATAATTCTTCAACCAGTTTGTACATACCTTCTTCGGCCTTCCTCTATACCGATGTGTCTTCATCTTCACGCTTAACATTTAATAATATATATACATATATATAGCATTTAAGCATATGATGAATTTTTATATTTTAATTTGTTAATTAATGTTTATATGTCAGCTACTGAAATAGTTTTATGCCAGAATTATTTACAGTGGGTTGATATAGTTTTTTGTATAAAATAAAATTATAATATACAACGGCGCTTGTGTTTACCATCTTCGGCCAAATCTACTACTTTAATATTATTGAAAAGTGACTCAGCGTTTTCGAAGCGCACATAGGAAGTATCAATAACGCTCATATTTACGTGACAATAAAGTCTTACAGAAATGCACAATTCAATGAAAAAAGCGGAAGTGCAATTAAAAAATAAACAGTTTAATTAATACGGATATAACCGAAGAGCTTACACAATGGCATCATGAAATAATGGCAATCCACAAAGTTAGTTTAATACTATTGAAATAAATCACGTTTTCTCAATTATACAATTTAATTTTTCAAAGCAAAATACTATATTTCAAGAAAATATATTAACAAGGTACAAAATAAATAAATATATAATAATACAAATATATATACTTAATAAGAAAATAAACTATAAATTTCATAGATTTCTTATAACATAACAACAATGCGGAAACAAGAAACGTAATACTATAATTATAGTAACAAGAAATGACGTCTGACTTGAGGTGTCAATAAAACAAGCAAATAAAACCTACCGACATTTAAATATCATTTTTCGTTTCGTTCAATTAGTTGAGAACGTGTGGGTGAATCGAATCTCGAGAACACAGGTTACGTGTGTCGTGACCATGCAAGTACAATACATATACGAACAACAACTGCCCAAATAGTCGTACAAAATTTCCTACCGCCGCGCCAGTTAACCACGTAAATTAGTAAGTTCAAGCCAACCGTGTTGCATACAACATGCGCGGTGAGGTGCATCGTGCAATGCACGTGGTGACACGCTTCGCTCCACTAGTTGAGACTCACCGGGCCCCTGTCAGGCCTAGAGTCTCTGTGGTCGCGCTAATCGCTTAGTCATCGCACAGGTCGCCTCCGCCGCGCACTACACTATTTGTGATAAAAATCTTCTGAACTCTTACTGTGATAAATAATGTGATATCTTATCTGTGTCATCATGGGATTTTTAGACGGAGTATCGTTTTCTGTTTTTAAAAAGTGCCCTAATCTTAAATTGAAGAGGAAAAGAAATGGACGCACCAGGTAAACAATTGTAATAGACGATGTATTCCAACGTAAACGATTATTAATTTTCGTATTGCTAGACCGAGGTAATTTTGTTCTTATCCATTCTGAATAAACTGAACTATGTATAGAATAGTAATATAATTATTTTAAATTTATTTTCATAATTTAATAATATTAAATGTATAGATACGTTTAGTGAACAGGATTCGAAATTATTATTTAATCAGATCCAATTCGGTACACCTTTTTTATAGTTATACCTATTTAAAATACTACTACTAAAATACTAATATTATTGTTATTATTTCGTTTACTATAACATAAATATGTATAGGTATAGTGCGAATGCAACCTTTACAAGTTGAAGAACTGTTGGGTATGTTCTTGTAATATCTATTTTAACCGTCAACTGTCATACCTAATGTTATCGTCGATAAAGTATCGGTATTAATAAGTCACTCAATCACAAACGTCATTCCTTCAATATTGTAAAATAATAGTTCATCTAGAGTACACTTTCTTATTAGTAACCTTGAGAATTGGTATAACAATGGCGTTCCACAATGCGGTGAGTTGAATATCGATTTATGAACAATGTTAGTAATTAGGTATCCATTTAAAATTTAAGTAAATGTTATTTGTTAGTAACCTCATCACTTGCGAATGGCTGAACTGTTTTTTAATTTTTTTTATATTACTAATTGTGCGAATAAGGAATTTAGGAAACCAAAAATGATAAAATTTGATGGATTCGAAAAATATATATATATATATTTTAATATCTAATTCTAACGAAGATTACATTTTAATAGCTTTGAACAGAACGTTTATAAAGAAATTGATTGATATTTGTATAGAATAATATCTGTCCGGTTAGCTAGTTTTCAATATTCTACGATGTTGAATATTTAAATTTAGTCTAATGTTGTTTTAATGATTTTGATTGTTGTTGTATGGTCATTGGTTTTCAAACGCAATGTAGTACTTTGTAGTATTTTTATTTACTTAACAAGCAATGACCAATGTGGGTTACGTGATTTGAAGTAAGTTTGCAACAATTCTTAAATCCGTTTACGCGTTACTATTAATTTATTCCTGGTTTGAGATATATAAATATGTTTAGCATAAATACTTAATACGTTCGTGTATGTATATAAATTAGAATCGACGCAATAAAACGTGTTAAAGGCATTATAAGTTACCTCCGCATGTGTTGGTGTTTTGTGGCTATTAAATTCTATCGCGGAACGATTTTCTGCTTAATGAAGCACACCATCCTTTATTAAAATCTGACGGAATTATACTTCGATTGCTCTATAAGTATCAAAATATCCGTTGATAACCAGTATTCTATTAATTTTGTAATATATATAGAAAGTACTTGAAGAATCGAGATATACAATTATACACATTCTGTTTGTTATCCTTCAAGAGATTTTGTTGAGTCGTAATTATGAAAATCACCTTTGCACATTTAGAATGTATCTGTTACCGACTATACTAATAGGATTTCCTTATAAATATAATTTAAACCGAGGTTTATAAAGCTATTTTATAATTATTTTGTGGGTATTAACGTTATTATCTAATAGACAGAACGCATTAATAAATCCAAGAATTATGTATAAAGGAAACAACTAAATATGACAAGTTTAAGTATAACTAGATATTTCTGCAGATCTGATCACGTGATTTGTAAAATATTTTTAATAATTCAATTGCGTATTTAATTGTTTATACATAGTATTACAAGAAAACTCTTACTTACTGGTTGTGTATTTTTTGTCGTTTTAATTAATAACCGTAACCATATAATTTATAAACAAACATAACAAAACCTGGCCACATATTTTAGCTATGATGTAAAAAAGAATAATGTAAATCGGTTCAGCGATTCTCGAGTCATGATCACACTATCTGACAGCCTGACAGACAGAGAAACGTTGCCTTTATACTGATATGTAGGAATACAATATATATTATTATATTTTTTATATTATTTTATTTATAATGTTTAGAAATAACTAAATTGGTTTGTTGCTCCAACTAGAAATTAAGACACAAAAATGTTACTGCATATATTTTCAATCGTGAATATATATTTACCAAATTATAGTAAACTTTCAAAATTTGGTAGTACCAAAATAAAATTGGTGCTACTTTATTACACTAAGTTTATTTAGTCTTTTTTTACTTACAATTTCTTTAAACAATTTAATTTCTTGTATTTCTAGTTATAAAACCAGTGTAGTGTCATGACATACAATAGTTACCGCTTCAGATGTACAGTAAGATACCGTGACAGTGCAACGGGTCGGTGATTTTAAAATAGTAAAGCTAAATGTCAACTTTAATTACATTGAATAAGACTTACAATGTTATGTACGAAGGTAAATGAGAACAATAACAATGTACAGGTACTTTCAACAGCATGTTACCCTTGGCTTCAATAGGGCTTCTGAAAGGCTGTATTAATTTATAAATGTTTCATCTCACACACACGCGAAGAGTAAAAATGTGAAAAGTGATATATTCAACAATAACATATGCGAAAATCATTATATTATAAAGGGACAGATCTCTTTGAAAGTTTCTATATATTACTTGGGGTAAATCGACTAGCAAATTACCTCCAGTATGCTTTTGTAGGGTATCTTCAATCACTCTCTACTGTCTTCTGATCGAAGCCAAACGACCTTGTTGTGGGTTTTTTTGCGGTAATAAATAACATATTTTACCGCGCATATTTTACGCTTTACCGCGCCGCCCCTATTATTGCTTTGTGCTATTGTTACGTCTTATCGGCAATAATCCTTCTATTTTCGTCGACAACCCAGTTCGTGTTACCGATAATTAGTCTTTTGTTAAACTCAATATATTGTTTGGTTATCGTGTTAATTCCCAACAAGCTGAATTTCTGTGAAGTTGTTCAAAACATAATTATAAACAATGTCTTGAAGTTCCCCATCATTCCCCTGTAAGAAAAAAATTTAATTCAAGGTCAAAGGTAAAAAAAATGAGTTTTTTGCGATTTTCAGCAAAACGGTAAGTTTTATCATAAAAGTACCTCAGACAAAAATTGTAGATCATAAAATTATCTATAAAAAATGTATCAATACTTTTTTTCTTACGAGCCACCGTTTCTGAGATATAACGATTAAAAAGTTATAAAAGTTGTTATCGTCATAATATGCACACGTTTCCACGCCACCTATGAGGTAGTGTACTTAGCGCGTTTTCACTACAGAGTAACGCTCAAGACTAACAGTATTTCATTTATTATAGCAGGTATAAGACTCTAGCCACGCACACAATAGAACAAGAGACAGATGTCTCGAAGTTACACTGGCTTAAAGATTAAGGGACTGGGTTTCATTTTACCTGATATTCTTGTAGCTAAAACTTATGTATATTTTATATTGTAAGTATAAGTTACAATGACCGATAGAAAAATATTTAAATATTTAATATATAATATATATATATATATATATATATATATATATTACAACTCTAGATGTATATACGTGGCGTACTCATGCATATTATGACGATAACAACTTTTATAACTTTTTGAATCGTTATATCTCAGAAACGGTGGCTCGTAAAAAAAAAGTATTGATACATTTTTTATAGATAATTTTATGGTCTACAATTTTTGTCTGAGGTACTTTTATGATAAAACTTACCGTTTTGCTGAAAATCGCGAAAAACTCATTTTTTTTACCATTGACCTTGAATTAATTTTTTTCCTTACAGGGGAATAATGGGAAACTTCTAGACATTGTTTATAATTATATTTTGAACAATTTCACTGAAATTCAGCTTGTTGGGACTTTATGTAACTTCACTCTCATTTTTTGGTCTAAATTGACCGGACTATAGTTTAGTATTGCTTTTCGTTATTGTGAAACAGTGCAGTGATCAAAGGGCCACCACTGTAAGTACGCCGGTCACCGGCTGCCAACAAAAGTAAAACTTACTTTCCCTTAACTACAGACTAGGCCTCTGATATTGTCTTCTTTTTTCTGGTTCTGATTTTGCACGTGCAGTAGATTGTAATAGTTTCTTCGTTTGACTTTTGCTAGCCGCGTCCTCCTGCCCCTCAGGCAGAGAGCTTTTTTATAAAGGCTTGCTTTAAAACCTATGCTACCTCAAGCCTGACGCCGGAATGGCAAACCGTTCAGAGCTTCTGTTGAATAGGTTCCGTGTCTTCGTAGACAAAGTACACCCAGAGCTCTTTCAAAAGTTCCTTGTGACCCAGCCCCAACAACTGCAATTTTCGTATCGCGGTAGCGCCCGCGCGCACTTGCCCGCCTTCTCCATCCCTCTCACTCGGTACTCCTCCCTCTCACTCAGGATCGCATTCCCCAACAAGGCCTGTGAATTGCCACGTACAGGCACCCGTCTCTCCCATAAATCCTTCATCCCAGGTACCAACGCTGCGACAATTCAAGGAGTTTATTTCGTATGCTCCGCACGCGATCCCTACAGCGAATTCATTTTCGCCACTCACCCCGGACCCGAAACCAACCAACGAGGCTGGCATAATGGAGCCCGAGTCCACTAATACCGACAGCGACTTCACGCTAGTCAGTAGGGTCAAACCTAAAAACAAAAGGGAACTTTCGACAGAAACTATCGAACCAAAAGTAGCCAAGGCTTGGCGCACCGATAACACCCGCATGTCCACGACTCCCTCAACTTCCGCGTCTCCCGATCCAGGCCCCGCGGCTTTGACCGAAAAAGCAGTGCGCCTACAGCCACCCGTCACTATCGCTGACAAAGCAGCCTGGTTGAGTATTTCCACACAGCTTAATACTTAGAGAATCCGCTACACTAGTGCCCGTAGCATCCCTTCCAGAATTCAAATTAAAGTTGCTACGCCCTTAAATTATAAAAATCACACTGCCTTCCTCAGCGAAGAAAACACCAATTCTTCACGTTCACTCTGAAAGAATATTGTTTACTGCGCTTGGTTCTTAGGCGTATCCCCAAAGAACTCTCCGAGGAGAAAATATTTGCGTCCCTCAAGGAACAAAACTTTCCAGTCCACCAGGTACACCGCACGTACCACCACATCACCAAAAACTTGTTTGATCTTGTACTTGTCACCCTAGACCGCTCCAAGAAGGGCAAGAATTTTTTTTCGTATAAATCGGTCTGCAGCCTCTCCGGCATCATAGTCGGGTTACTGCACAAAAACATAGCCCTACTCAATGCCACAATTATCAATCGCATGGCCATTCTTCCCGTAATTGCTTCATTAAGCCGCGTTGCGTAAAGTGTCTACAAGACCACTCGACTAAAGAGTGCACACGTACCCCTGAGTCCCCCGAACCACCAAACTGCGTCTTATGCGGCAAAGCCGGGTACTCCGCGAACTATCGTGGGAGTATACGTGCCCCATATACGAGACGCACGCGTCTCCCCACACAAGCGCCTTCATCGCACTCAGCTGCTGCACGTACCGCGCCGGCAACACTTATGTCCATTCAGGATTTCCTAAGGCTGGGTAAGCCGGCGTAAGTCACTTCTGCGTACTCATCTCCTCTCAAAAGACCCACACTAGCCCCGACCAACGCGTGGGCCACCAATCCGCACCCTCCAAACTCTAAACCTGCGAATCCCACCGCGGCCGGCCCGTCCACTGGTTTCAAAGACATCGACTAGTTCGCGGGACTACTAGAAGAACACTCCGTAGATATTATCATTGCCTCCATAATTGCGATCATGCATGATTAGCGCTAGTCAGGATTTTGGCCGTCTAAGAGCCATTAAGTGCTTCCCAGGCATTACAAGGAACAAGCAACGCCTTATCCGGGCTTCTTCTAAATAAACTCGCAATGGAGGATAAGATTAGACCCCGAGGCCTATCTTTGTCCTTTTATAACGCGAGCAGCCTGTAACCCCAACGCGACTTGGTAGCTAGTTTCCTTAAGCAGCGGCAAATAGACGTGTTTCTGGCACAAGAAACATTTATAAACTGAGCGTTCGCAATCCCGTGGTTGCGAACTACAAGATAGTAAGAAATCATCGTATTGGCATAAGAGGCGGCGACACGGTCATATACTATAGAAAATCACTATGCATGCCAATAGATCCTCCCGAACTTACAATTTTAGAAGAACTCCCGCTTACCCTTGCCGTCAAGGCCGTGCGGTTATTTTCATTCCCGCACATCCGCCACGGCCTCCCTCCGCAGACGCTTGAACCTAGGGTCGATCCTCCGGATAGGAGCCCTCAAGAGACTGCTCGCTCGATACAGTAACACTATACATCACTGAGAGTACCTTATATATACACTGAGAGGACCGAAGATAAGTGATGCTCTTTTATTTATTTAGGGGTCGATTCGTTGAAGTAGGCACATAAACTATAAAAAACCGTACGTTGAAAATACTTAAGTTTTAATTGTAAATTTAACATTGTAAACCAAGGACCGCTATGTAAATATATCTACAGCTAAAACAAGTAGATTTTAACGATATATCTTCCTTGATTCTTAATTAAAAACAAGGATTCCAAAATAAAGCTTATATTTCTCGTTTTTTAGGATCCAGAGGCAAATAGATTCAAAATAATACTTTAATACAAAAAACATTTTGTAAGAAGCGAATGTTCAATAAGGTTTGTCTAATTAACATGTTAGCTGTTGACAGATTTGTTATTTTCTTATACATTACAGCTTCTACTTATGTAAACAATGTTGCTATAATAACAAGCATGAAATCTAATTTTAAATATTAGTTCTATCAAAATAATAGAACCGGCATTAAACCAGTTCCGGGATTGGTTGTCGCAAATGAAAATGCATGTGGCTAGTTATCATTTATAATTCAACGCTACTTGTGCACATTTGTGCACAAGTGGCAGTTTGTGGGACATGACTATGGTTATTAATAAATTTTATCACGCACAATGCTGCCATAACTACATAATATATGTTCAAACAATAAAGATTGATGAATGCCATTACATTATATATCCAAATCTCTTCAAAAACTTTATTGTGTTCCTTGTCTATACAATTATAGACTCATAGTATAATCTATTTCTCAGATTATTACTCATAATGATTAACGTGCTTTATGATTACTCGTAAAAAGAGATTACACCAGAAAAAGTAGTAGACTTTTACATCGTATCACCGCAAACTGACGGCACCGTGTTTGTACAATTCAAGGTCCAACAACGATCGCCATTACTATGCCAGCCTACAAGCCTTTGGGCAACTCGATGTAGACTAACTGATTCCAGACGGCAACAATTAAAATAAAAGTAATTGAACTGGATTGAACACCATCTGTATGGTGGTCGCCAACCATCCGGAACACAACTGTCGTGCCCTATCACTGATTATACATTTGGAAATAAGTACTAATATGATAAAAATACCAAAGATAATAATATATAAGAAATTATGCTGACCTTTTTCAACTTTGAAGTAATATTGAACATTGTCTTTCAGCAAATTATCGGAGCAAAAACTTATTTGTTAAATCTCGGGCTAAGTCGAATAAATTATGTAAGGTAATCAAGACGTATTCGCATTATTTAATTCGTAGAACTTTATGTTTAAAATCTATACAACTTGTATGCTTAAAACGTAATTTAACTCGGTAACAATATTTTGTAGGGTCGTACCAAACACATTGATAAATCGGTACTAGCCTGACCTTACTTTGACCATAAGTTTTGTTACAAATGAAAATGCATTTATATTTCTAAAGTATTGCAATCATAATAATAGTTATGTATATACTGAATTCCTTGCAAAAATAGGCTAGGCTAGTCTAAATTACCACTTTTAGTTCTAATGATCGGTTTGGCCATAAATTTATAATTACGCACTTTTTCTACTGAAAATTATTCATTTATTTATTTAATCTTTATTGTACACCTTAAAACATAATTATACATACCAAATGATTTAGTTAGTACAAAGGGCGGCCTTATTGCTAATAGCAATCTCTTCCAAGCAAACTACCCAAATTAATCAAATTACCCACTGCCTGTTTTAGAATTTTCTAAGATATAGATGTCGTTGTGTTGTTCAAAGCGGTATATGTCGTCTAAAACTCACCATAATTTGTAGTCTAAGAGGTTCAGATGTGGGCTTGACGACAGTCGGTCTTAGGTTCTTTTAAAACTTGTAACGTTGGCTTCAATACAAGTTATGGTAGTTCGTGCCTTATGACCAGGTGCAGAGACTTGTTGGAAAGTCCCGAATACATTTTTTAAAAGAGTATTGCTGAGAGATTCTAGAAAATAATCTAATTTGATCTTGTGATACACTTTGGTTGCAGTCTTCTCTAAAAATATTACTTGTTAACTTGGGTAAAAAACATTTATGTATTTGCTTTCGCTAAATTCAGGGCAAGCTATAAGGGAGGCCTGTAAGCTTCATTGTGTCTGAACCTCCTAAAATACCTACTAAAACGACCGCGATCCACATTTCCTTTTATTACCAGAGACCCGGGTCTGCGTCGTACTGCTTCTAATATTTGGCGGGCGCAGTCATTTGGTCTTTACAAATGCTTCTAAAACCGTACCTAATAGATTCGTAAGGGTTATACTCTTACAAAGCAACAGATGGAACACACGCGTGGTACCTTTTTGACACCTTAATGATCCACCCGCCCTTCCGGCCCCCTTAACCATGACTGACGCAGAATAATGATCACGTTGCATTTGTAAAACCTCTTTAGGAGTTTACACTTTGCTCTTGCCAGAACAAACCTATAGTTGCTTACCGCTAATTTTTTATTTGAAGAACGATAGCTAGCCAAACGAGTACAAAAAATATGCTACTATTATGTAAAATAGTTTAAGAAAATTTAGTATGAATATAATAGTGAAGTATTTTTTTATAACTGCATGTTTAACATCGCGTTAAACATAGCATAGTCCAAAATTAATTACGACAACCGAGAAATTGTGTATATTATCCTATATGTAGTTATACAAATAAAAACCAATACAATTTAAATGAAAAATGCCTAAATAAGTGAGCTTTACCCAAAAACCATTACAAGAAAACCAATGTATATTTCAAGAACAAAGTAAACTACCTTGTCTCCGGTTGACTAGTAACGAGTGTAATTGAATTATAAACTAGTTTTTGTAGAGACTAATCTTATAAATAATAATCTGTTATTTTGTAGACCACAATTCATGTTAGAACAAAATATAATATATGTATATGGTTGTAGATTTAAACATAAATTGTTTATTTATTTTTTCCTTCAGCTTTCTCCTGTCATAACATTGCACGGTAGTAACGCATTTTCTAATGCTCGTCTGATTAATTACCATTATCAAAAAGAAAATCTGTCGCCAAGCTCTTAGCAACGAATTCTGGCAATTGCATAAGACAACCAGCCGTTCTCTACGTTAAGAGTAATTACGAGTTTACGTCCATAATTTCAGCGAGCGGTCAATTTGAGCAAATTAATAATTGTAATTTATAAAATAAAACATTTAAAATGGCATCGATAAATTTTATCGTGTTTTGGACGGTACTACATAAATTAAGGTGATTAAGGACTTCATTTTATTTCGGAACCACGCTCAAAAGTTTTGGTTAGGTTTAAATCTAAGCCTGTCTAGAGAGAGCTCTTAATTAGAATTTTAAGATGCTCCACATCGAACTTTTCTATTTTCTATAATGATAACTTAAGAACAATTATTTTTGTTCTTTCTTATTATTTTAACGAAAGATAGGTCATATTGTTTAGTTCTTGATATTATATATATATAAACGTACATCAGATCATTTATGAATATATTATCAAATCTGAAATATCAAATACAGATAGAACGAATTCAAGATACCTCGTATGTTTGAAAATGTAGTGAAGATTACGCTCCATGATTACACATATTATAATTCCATTACTACTAGTATACATACATAACTCAATTTAGATTTTTGTTTACTTTGTAATTATATGGTCTTTTTTATAACACGTTATAAATGTTAACAAGTAAACAGCTAAAACAAGTAGATTTTCCTACTAACGATATATCTTCCTTGATTCTTAATTAAAAACAAGGATTCCAAAATAAAGCTTATATTCCTCGTTTTTTAGGATCCAGAGGTAAATAGATTCAAAATAATACTTTCATTCAAAAAACTTTTTGTAAGAAGCGAATGTTCAATAAAGTATAACAGACCGTCATTAAATTTATAAAGTATAATTTATAAAATGAATACAATATCAAACATGTTTTTTTATTGCCATATATTTGATTGATTATTTTATAACAGTGGTTCCTCCAGTTTAATCATGCAAACATTGTATCTTAAAAAACATTTCATTTAAAACTTATAATACGACAACATTTTTTTTATTCTACTTTGTCATAATGCGAAACATACGATATATAGTTTTACGTTTATCCGGATTCATGTACACTCAAATTCTTTTGAAATATCGATCCATCATGCTTTACGCGTTCCCTAGACTACGTAATCATAAAATGGCTAACGCTGTAGTCGAACTTTCATTCCGTTCAATCAGAGCTCCGCATTTTTTTTTTATTGTTTAGTTATTTTGTCTGTTAATTTATTTGACAGTTAAAATATTATTGTCAAGTGTTTTAATTTTCTTCGTCTTTTATCTATTAAGTGAAGAATTTATGGAGTAAAAGAGGTTTATTTAGTGATTACCATGTTTTTTAAATAAGAGGGGTCGCTACTTTGTCAACCCTCTAAATTATTATATTCTCTAGCTTATTACATTAATAAATTGAAAATAAAAAACCTTTTTTTTTTCAACATAGCAAACAAGGCAGCCAGTTTTTTGTACTGTACCTGGTTATAAGAGCAGTACAACCCAAAACTACGACGACTTATGAGAAATAAGCAATCCAGCAGAGGATGTCACTGCCATTCATCCACTCAGCTGAACATATACTACTATACCGGAAACGTCACCAAAAAAAAGAGTTACTATGGAAGGATTATCACCTTGTGTACCATACACGAACCAGTCGAGTCTAGATCCGTACCACTCCACTTGGTTGCTTCATATGCCCCGGCTGAATTCGAACCACGACACGCCTAAGCGACACTATATTTTACTCTCAATAATTCTATATAATTTTCCACTAAGACGGTTAAAAATAATTTTTCGTGGATGTCAAAGCCATGCGGTAATGAGCATGGAAAAATAACTGATAATGCCTAGAATGATTTCTCAAAACTGTAGTTAAGTTATACAAGTACGGTTACATAATAGTTCTTCCGAAATCTTTTAAAGTGAATGGAATATTGCATTGTAACAGGTCAATGCCAGATATAAATAATCGTGCCTCTGCATTATTATAAGCGGTTTATTGTTGCTTACTTTCCTTGTATTTAAATTTATGAAATATTCAATAATTAATTTTATAAACATTTATAGATAAAGTTACTAGTTTTTTTTGTTACGTAATAAAAATATACTGCATACAGATTCGTTTACGGGAAAATAATTACATTTGAATGTTTTATACATGGTTTATTTTTAACAGACATAAAATTTATGAGACCTGTCTAGATCCAGCCTACAAAAGTATATATATTAATATAACTGGTATTCGCTCAGTACGACGTCTATTATTGAAAATACAAGAAAATTCTTGTAAAGGTGGAGAAAAAACTGTTTAATTTTTTTAAATCGTAAACACTAAAGCTCGTCAATAATAAACAAAAAAATTAGTTAACAAACGTAGGAGAAAAGTTCTGAATACTTTTGTTTTTATAGACAAAATAAAGGTTAAACAAATTGAACTTCATGAATATTTATTCCGAATATATCCATCTATGTTAAACTTATAACCACAATCAGGATTGTTTCTGATATTACTTCTTTTTTTAAATTATAATGGCGTTATATGTAAGCAACTTCGCCAAGATCATGTGTGAAGGAGTTTATAACCAGAATTAACGGATTCAAATCCAGTAACAACCAAACCCAGAAAAATTATTTGTGTATCACACAAATCATTTGTCCTATGCGGTACTCGACCTTACTGTAAGTACTTTGGCGCGACGGTTGCAGCGAAGCAATTGCTTTAACCACCAATATAGGGAGCTATTATAATTCTCAGTTTGCTTGACCCATTATTAGTTGATTTTTTTTAAAATCACTTTTCGTAAATATTAAGTAACGTAAAAGCGACATATGATATTATAGGGTGATTATGATATTACAATATATTACAGGGTTTCCAAATTAAAAAAAAATAAAATAACAATTAATTATAAAAAAAGTATAAGAACCTCATTACGGAATTTCACATAACCGAAATTTTATATTAACGAATTCAATTATATGTATTTGTATACAACACTATAGATAATACCTAGATGTGTTGTAAATATATATTTTTTTAATTTTCATACAGTTAATTTTTACGACTTTATATTATCTACAAAGTTTAGAGAATTTTGTTTAATATAAATATTCTATTTTAATATATTGGCTATCATTAATAACTTCTGCTATTTAACTCCTGTAATTAAATTATCTGGACCGGAGCCGGAAATTTGTTGGCTACAAGGATCATTAGCAAAATCAACGGCTTTTCCTCTTACGAGCGGCGTAAGTAACAGAGTCATCTTAAATACGAGTGATCGAAAAATATTGTTAAATTACACGATATACTTGTTGGCGCTCATTATCGGCAGTATTATTCGTGATAAAATGATGTTATGTAATGATGTGTTATACCACAAATATAAAAATATTTAGTCAAATTCATATATTATGTATTTTAAGGTCCTACTGAAGGATTCGACGGAGTTAACTTAAAATTTGTGTTTTTAGATATTGCACATTGTTGCATAATATAACTCAAATTATACAATGTTTATTTTCGAAATTAGGTATCTATTTCCCTAAAAATATTAAAAATAAAAGTTTAATGGTAGTATTTCTACTACACCATACCATTAACACATCCTGATAATGTAGGACAAATGTATATCTTTGTTATGTATATGTGCTTGCGCTACGCTGATAATGAAACCGGTTCGATGCATTAAAACACTGGCCACTGGCCTGTGACAGCTACATTGTCATTGTCAGTAACACTATTACAGCAACAGTTTCTTTGAACAGCCTCAAGGTGAAAGTTTGAATGTAAAGAGTGAAATACAATAATATAAACAAATGTATATTGTATATTTTCATAAACAGACGATATAGCATAGATGTTACAAGTTATTTTTAAATTGAATTCAAATTTACTTATTTATACAGTATTAACTATTTTTTTAAACTTTTTACTGGCTTACTAAAGACTTACAGCCTAGGCTTATTATTAAAGACTACAAGATAGTATTTTTCTTTCTTAGAACACTTTTGTCTCCACGAGTATTTGTCTTGTTTATTTTTATTTTATATATTTTAGAAATATTTATTGATGAACATTGTAAGCTCCGTAACACCAGGCTAAGATTTTTAGGAGTGGACTAAATTCCCTACAAATGGTAGATCAGAAAGTTACGCTAAGGTACATCGAATTAATAGAACGGGCGGTTCGGAAGATACGGCGCGGGGTGTCAGAATCCGAGGGCGACTAAACCGCTTAATGAAAGCTGTACAAATTAAATGCGAAAGAGATCACGAGGCACAGGTAGTATTTCCATAAAATATGTCACTGTTTTATTATTATTCTAAAAATAAACATGATACTTACCTGTGGTGTTTTGGTTCTAATTAGAACGGTGACGCTCTGACATATTATTGACATTTCGTATGACCTTGATGCGATGTAACTTAATAGTTTACCATATTTATGGCAGTATCGTTTGGACAATAGTTATACAGGTATAGTTGTTCATTATGAATGTATACAATATTACAATATAATCTTAACAATGTACAACATTTTTATATATGATAATATGCCGTCAATAAAATCAGCCTGCCCATGCGTATGTTAAGAGCAGAATAGTATTAAAAAAATTGAAAAAATCATAATCTAGTATAATTAAGTAGCTTTGTATTTTAATTATACTATTCTAATAATTCCGTTCTAAAGACGTCTATTTTTTTTTTCCATGGCTATTAAAATAATATTACTAGTACTAGTAGCAACGAAGATAGATAAAAAAAAAACAGTTTATTACGCCGTTAAGCCGACATAAATGTCATAGTATGTCGGGTAGTCGAGTAATTAACAACGAAAATTTCTGCTCCGTATTTATATTATTGTAAAATCTAACAATAAACACATTTGTTGAATATAATATAGTGTAAAATTAATGATAGTGTAAAATACCTGTCGGTCTAGTGTTATTTCCAATAAAACAGCAACAAAAACATAGGATGGAATCACTTTAAGAATCACTATCCGAAATGATGGTGACATTTCACGAAAGAATGACGAATTTTGACGTTGAACTTCAAAAAGCACCTAGCATTACTCCCAGCACTGTAAGCCTTTCTACTGATTTTGCTACATTTAAATAATTTATTTTGGAAGCTTTGGGGTCTCTTCATCGCCAGATGAAATTGTTAGCCAAAAAAGTTGACAGTCTGGAGATGTAGTCACGTAAAAAAACACTTCTACTTTACGGTGTTGCAGAACAAAAGAATGAGGTGGTCGCGGACTATGTGATTCAGATAATCAAGGATAGTCTTAAGATAAAACTATCACTAACACTGGTATCAGACGGTGACACAGAATGGGACGACCTTCATCAACTCACAAACCCAGGCAGATTCTTATAAAACTTCAATATTTCGTGATCCGGGACAAGCTCTGGTTCAGCAAGACCAAACTCAAAAACACCGGGGTAACTATGTCAGATTTCTCAATAGAGCAAGGCACAACATATTTATGATGGCCCGTGAGAGATTTGGTGTCGAAAAGTGTTGGACCAGGGAAGGTTATGTCTTTGTACTGGCGCCTGATGGATCCCGTCAACATATCACTTCACTCGCAGATCTGAATACGATCAAATCAAATCTCCTAAGCAAACGGCTCCTATTAAACCTATTACAAAAACTAAGCGAACAACCACAAAGAAATAACATTAATTTTCAAGTTCGTATAATTGATCTACTATAAAATATCAATTCCAGTTTTGTTTTTGTTTTGATATTCTGTCTACGATTGACTTACTACTGTAATTTTTTCAACTACCTACTTTGTTTATAATAATTCGCGACACGATTGTTCATATTTACGGTCCATGTACATTTGACTATTTTCAGCATACATATCTCTGGACATATAGATAAATATTTTTATTTCCTCTACTACATCTGTCCAAATTGTTTAAAATTCGAAATACTGTAATTTCCTATAAAATGATATTTGTATTGTATATGTGTTTTTAATTTGTTGTGAAATATAATTTGTGAATTGCTTATATACTAACACTCAACTGGCCGATGAATAAATTTATACGTCTTTTGGTGAAATTGTTTATTACTATCATTATATACCTATAATAAAATATTTATTCTATTTACATATATTACTTTATAATTATCTATTTAGTAACTGTAATTGCTGTTTACTACATAATGACCAACTCAAATTGCTACGTGACTCTGACGATTTAGGATCAAGTAATCATGATAGTGATAGTTTCTATAGCATGCAGTCTCTGGCTGAAACTCACGAGTTTCAATTTTCTAATGTTGCGAAAAACTTTAATATTACCATATAAATGCTCAAAGAATTCCAGCACATTTCTCCGATAGGTTAGCGAGTATTTATGATAAAAATATCCACGCCATTCTTGTCTCTGAGTTCTGGCTTAAATCATCTCTTCCCTCTACCACATACTCTCTCCGTGGCTTTCAGCTTATAAGAAATGATCGCGCAGATAGAGTTGGTGGCGGTGTCGCTATATATTTACGTGCACACATTCCTTTTTCTATTATTAACATGTCACCACAGCTACCATCCTCTGACGCAGGTGAATATCTATTTTTAGATATAGAATTTCAACGCACAAAACTTCTCATTGGTGTATATTACTGCCCTTCATCACATATAACCTTTCTTGCTTCCTGCGAAAATATCCTTGAAAATTTGACGCCTTCTTACAAACATTCTATCATTATGGGTGACTTTAACACATGTCTTTTAAAGAATGATTCCCGTTCTCTCTCACTCACTACTACTTTACAGTCAAATAACATGAATATTCTACCACTTAGTGCTATGCACCCTTTTACAAACTCTGTACCTTCCTTCCTGGATTTAATAATTGTGGCTTCTACGATCATGTTATGGAGCATGGTCAATGTTCAGCCGATGAGTTTTCATATTATGATTTAATTTACCTGTCTTATAAAATTCGCCCACCTAAAGAGAAACCTAAAATTCTTAAGTTTATATCCAGAGCTCCTGCGTGAAGACACCAGAAATATTGTTTGCCCCCTTTTAACAAATTCTGGTTCCATAGACCAAAAGCTTAACATTTTTAATTCGACTATACTTCAGCTTTATGATACCCATGCACCGATACGTGCAATAAAACTAAAACATTTTCCATCACGGAAGCTAACTGACAATATCAAAGCAATAATGCATAAAAAAATAGTTGCCAAGACTAGATATAGATGTCACACAAGCGTTATTAATTGAGAAAAAAAATGTAGTAAATGTAATGTAAATGTAAATGTAAATGTATCCCTACATTGTTGCAACCACTGCAACAATGTAGGGATCCCCAACGCCGATATATTTACGAATCTATTGCAACTAGTGACCCAACAAATATCTGGAAATTCTTTTGGAAAATAGGTGTTGGTGAAACTCGACAAACTACTACTCCTAAAGACCTAGACATCGAGTCACTAAACAAGCATTTCTCTTCTTCCTTATACTTTAATGGAACCGTAAAGGCTAACTACTACCAAGGCTAAACACTACAGTATCTTTTATCAGTGTCGATGCCTGAACATTCCGATTTCAAATTTGCACAATTATCCCTAATTATGTCAAAACGAGCATCAAGACAATAACATCTCGTGCTGTAGGCTGCGACAACATCAGTCGTAAAATGATAATTTTAATTCTTGAAGAAATACTTCGCATATTATGTCGTATTTTCAATGACTCATTATCAAGTGGCGTATTTCCATCCGCCTGGATCATGCCTGGATCCGCCTCAAATCATCCTTATTCCTATGAAACCCAATCCTTTTTTTTCTCCGAGTATCGCCCTATCTCCATTTTAACATTTCTCGCTTAAGTCTTAGAAGGTTTCGTGTATACGCAGTTAAACGCTTTCCTATGTAAAAATAATCTTCTCCATCCTTTTCGGTCCGGTTTTCGTCCTGGTCACAGCACCGCTACAGCATTCACACATATAACTGACGATATTCAGCCAGGCATGGAGCAGGGTAAACTTACGGTTCTTCCGTTGCTTGATTTTAGTAATGCATTCAATGCCATAGACTTTGATATTCTACTTGCTATACTTCGCTCCCTTAACGTATCTCTATTGGCTAATAAGTGGTTCCGTAGTTTTTTTACTGGTCGATAAAACCTATTCTTCCTGTGTAATGACTTCTACTGGTGTCCCATAGGGCGGTGTATTATCTCCTTTACTTTTCGGATTTTTTATAAATTATATATCCTACAATCTGCTTTCTCATTACCATTTATATGCCGATGACCTACAAATATATTCTCAAGCTTTCTTAGATAACCAGTCACAAGCTATTTATAAAATTAATAGTGATCTAGCATGCATTAGACGTTGGAGTAAAGCATATGGCCTTAAAGTAAACCCAAATAAAACCCAAGTTATCATTATTGGGAGCCCTAGAATAACTGCTAAGATTGACAAAACGTTACTTCCGTCTATATTATTTTATGGAACTATGCTTCCTTCACATGGTACAATAAAAAATTTAGGAATATACATTGATAAAAATTTATCTTGAGGTCCACAGCTTCAACAGGTAAGTCGGAAAATATTTGCGTTCGCTGGGTGCTTACGAATACTCCGGAATTTTCTCCCTATTCCTACTAAAATTTATCTTGCGCAAACCTTACTCCTTCCAATCCTTGACTATGCTGACACTTGCTATTTATACCTTACCGATGCTCAACTTGATAAACTTTAACGACTTCAAAATACTTGTATTAGGTTCATATATGGTTTGTGTAAATTTGACCGTGTATCAGAATTTCGCACAAAGCTGGAATGGCTCCTTGTAAGGCTTCGCCGAAATTCTCGTACTCTTTTTCTGCTATACACTACTCTTTTTAACCCAACCACTCCTTCTTACCTAAAGAAACGTTTTAATTTCCTTCAAGATACGCATACACGCAATTTAAGATCGTCAGAAAATATAACACTTGAAGTCCCGACACACCACAAATTTTTGTGCAAAATCATTCGCAGTCCAAGCTGCGCAATTATAGAACGCATTACCTGTTTCTCTGAGGAAGGCACAAACGATGGGCGTATCTAAAAATTCTGTCAAAAAATACTATATACCTTTTTAACACAAGTACTATATGTCAATTTTACGTTTGTGTGATATATTTGTATGAATTTCCATATGTCACATTTGTGTTTTATTATTATGCAGTCCGTATTTTATATATATTTTTATATTGTAGTATACTTCATATCTATGTTATAGTTCACATGTCTTTAATATGTAGGTTATTAAGATTAATTGTAGTTATATACCCAAAATACCCCTGATCAACTTTATGGAACATATCCATCCCAAGGTTTCCTGGAAGAGATTGCTATTAGCTATAAGGCCTCCCTTTGTACTAACTAAATCATTTGTTATGTATAATTATATGTCTTAAGGTGTACAAAAAAGATTACATAAATAAATAATGGCGCGGTAATGTAGGCAACAAAGAGCCGGTAGGGCAGAATTTACACCATCGGATACCGAAGATAGAAAAGTCTCATTTACCTGCACGTGATGCGAGGGCCCAGACGTTGAACCACGAATCCCGCCTTAATGGCATCCAAAACATATAAGGTTTTCGGCGTTATTAATAATCGGGTAACAGAACAAAATAGTTTGAAGAGCCGCGCGGTAGATATTCATGTATCAAATTTATTACAAACTAGCTGTGTCTGCAACTTCGCGTGGAACTAAAACTATATATAATCATTTTCATTAAAAAAAATTATATAACCTATGTTACTCAAGGCTAATGTGGCATTCTAACGGTGAAAGAATTTTTGAAATCGGTCCAGTAGTTCTTGAGTTTATTCGTTACAAACAAAAATACAAATCTTTCCTCTTTATAATTTTAGTATAGATAACTTCTAGTTTTACATAAAATGCTAATAAAAGATGTCGCATTTTTCTAGCTTTCTGAAAAATGTACAACAAAAAACAACTGACTATGGGCATGATGACGCCATTAAGATCTTTAAATTTTTTTTTTTTTTTTTTTTAAACATTCAAGCGAACCAGTGGTATAATTGGCCCAAAGTATTGACGCCAATTGGCCCATTTTGCTGACGTTATAAATTTAATTTACTGTCTATTGTTTCTCAATTGTCGTTAGTGATCGAAGTCGTCGAAGTAATTATAAAACTTATGAGTTGATATTAAATAAATTACAATCACGATTTGCTTAATGAATTCCATGAAATAACTAGAATTATATACGCAATTTTTTTTGGTCCACGTGTACTTTCAATGATTGAACGTAAATCGAAACTATCTGCATGAATGTTATGGTGCTGGCTAACTCATACGACAAAAATATAATTTTTCATATATTCATATTATCTAATAGGTGATCTGTTATAATCATCGTATTCCATATACCAATATTCAACGGTATTGATGTAATTTTTATTTCTAGATATATATTTTTAATTCGTCATTGCGTATAACGTGATTTTACAGTTGTTTTTTTTCTTTACTGACAAAATGTTCTTATTTTACTGTGTACATAAACTATAAACCGAGTAGAACTTAGAGATATTGTATCATAATTAGTAATAATAGTAAGACACGCTAAACCTGTGGAGGAACTGGCTCTCAAGTGTAGCTGACAGAACACACCTATTAGTATTTGGCGTTAGATTTTCAACGTGAGGGTGGTTGCTAGCCTAGCCCTATCACCATTCTATGGTGTCCTAACGATGTTTTCCTTTACCGAAAGCTCATTGTAGGTGGTTGGATTCGAACTCATGTCCCTTGCCGTGAAGTGGTATACACTACCACTGAGCTATCATCGCTTTCATATATTTTTAGTCTAATGAAAAGGTATTATACTTTTGTTTCGCTTGTGTTTGTGAAAGCGATTTGACAGTTTGCTGTACTGTACTTAGTGATAAAGTTTATAACATGATTAGGTAGTGCCTTGTGACTTCGTGCGCGTTATTCCGGCAATCACGTGTGATCGTAATATCCCGTCTTTGTGGATGTCTACGTCATGAAAGGAATATCCGAGGCATATTTCAATTCTGATGCCCGCCTGGCTAGCTACCACCCTCAAGTTAAAAATCTATCGCCAAATACCAATAGGTGTGTTCCGGCAGTTGCACTAGAAAGCCAGTCCCTCTCCACTAGGCTTAGCGTGTCCACCGTCTTCGGCCACATCGTCATTTAACATCAGGTGAGATTGACACCATAACGCATAACCTTAACTATAAAAAAAAAAACAATAAGTCTAGAAGTTTTGGAGATATCCCAGTAAAAGTATCAATGAAAAATTTCATTCCTTATTTTACACACGACCCCTACGTGAAACACGTGTTTATTTATATTTATTAAGAAGTTATTATGCCAAATTTCAAGGTAATAGGTAAAAAAAAATCTCCCCCATACAAACTTCCCCACACCAGTTTAACCCGTTATGGGTTGAATTTCAAAAAATCGTTTCTTAGCGAGCCTCTATGTTACAAAAAGAAACTATAGTTTGAATTTCATGTTTCTAACTTTAGTGGTTTTGGCTGCGGGTCGATGAGTCAGTCTATCAACGTCTTTATATACGTTTAGGTATTTTAGTAAACCGTTTTTTTTTAAGTATTGGTAATTTTTCGTATATTATTGGTTTAGCTTTATATCCCTAATCTCACCTGATTTTAACTGACAATGTTGCCCAAGATGTTGGAGACGCTAAGCCTAGTGGAGGGAATGGCTCTTAACTGTGGGAACACATCTTTAAGTATTTGGTGGCAGATTTTCAAGTTGGGGATGGTAGCTAACCAGGTGGGCCTTAGAGAAAGCCCTTCCATCATACTTTCGTTTCACCACGATGTTTTCCTTCACGGAAAACTCCGGCTAATTACAGGAATTCGAACTCACGTCCATTGACTCAGCGTCCGTACACACTACCAACTGAGCCATCATCGCTTCACAATTATAATAGAAAGCAAGAGTACGGCCGGTACTTATTGATAAGTTAAAAATAGCGTTGCTGTTCATGAAAATACAATCTGGTTTTCCTTCCGGGAAGTATTTCTTAGGTAATCGTTTGAAGTCACAACTCGGCAGAATATAAAGTACCGAATGATATTTTTGGTGTTTATTTGTGTAACTATTTTATATTTTTAGAACGATCGACGCTTACCTTAATATTAATTGATAAATGATATCATTAATATTTTAATATGAATATGTTTCCAAACAATTTATTTTATTATAATACTTCCTAAAACTTTATTATTGTTCGAGGTAAATGATTACCGTCATACTTTTGGTCAATCGGTATATATATTATATTGGATCGTTTGTGTATACTACTAAAACTTACCATGGTAAACGTCTTACCAAACAAATAATAGCCTAAATTAGTAAACGTATACCTACGTAGTAGAACTGGGTGTTTACGAAATCCGAAATATGTTATAATTACATAAAAAAAACTTGATAGTAATCTCAATTATTACATTTTATTGACATGAAGACCGCCGCCCGTTTATTTAATCCTTCTAGAAATATCACATCGGACTTTCGTCACCCTCGCACCTCGTCACTGTACACACTACTCGTCTCTTTTTCAATCTTTCAACTCGTCTCGCTCCACACTCACCGCATCTCATTGCTCCTCATTTAAAATTATTTCGTTACAATGTATTTTTTCCATTATTTATTGTTTATTTCTACAGCACATTTACCAATTTAAAATCAATAACATTTAACAGTCATAAGGTCCCAGTTAGGAAGAAATCATTATTAAAACAAAAAACAACAACAACATAAAAATATAAACGTGATTATTCCTTCACCTTTAGATAAAAATGTAAAGCAATTCACAAGAACATCCTTATTACTTTGTGTAGAATATGGTCTGCAATTATTATGACCAGGGATATAATTAATCGTTCCGTAGCCTGGATATTCTAAACACCTTGTTAGCGAAACCATAAGATTCAAATGTGCTTAAAGCGGTCGTCTTGTTGCTCCCGACTAGCTGAATGCTGATTATTCAAATGTCACACAGAATAATTATTTATGAAACCAAAAGATGATTTCTTCGGGTTTGGGTATCTTTCGTGTCTGTTAATTTTGCCTGCCTGACCTAGGAGATTGATCCCTAGTACACGTGTTCCTTAAAAATAATCTTAGGTGTTCCTATTACATTTAAAATATACTAAGTCCTTTACACATATTCGTATAATACACAACTTTAAAAACGCAAACCACATTTAACAAAACGAAAAACTGTAATTTATTAAATCACGGTTAAAGATTCACAATTCGTATTTGTACACAGTCTGTTATGCACTCACTACCGGGTTGACCTTAAAGTCTATTGCAGAGCTTTTCATCGACTCACAGCGACAGCAACGCCAAGTATTCGTGCCTGGCATCAAATGCTCGCTACTTACACATTCCAGGTGGAATTGTGATGAACACAAGCTACATTTTATCGATGCGCATCCTTTCATGGTTTGGCTACAATACGTGCAGTCCATCATGAGAACCCTGTAACAAAATAATAATCAATTTCAATTAATAATTACTCTTGAAATATACTCAAACTAATTTAGTTTTTACATATTTACGTACTTATAAGAACTTTTTCTAAAGCGACACAATATTTTTGCTTTTGGATATTTAAGTTTTTTTTTTAATTTTAGATGTATACGATGTGACTGAAACAAAATGATTGAAAATTATTTTAAATTTGACATTCTTCTAAACAAGTTTTACTATATTTGTTTTTTTTTTATTACTAGTTCATTGTAAATAGTATTTATTGTATTACTATAAATTTTTCTTTTTCTGTCTCAGTCTGCAGTATATTTAAATATCCCATCACAGGATTCATAACATATTCAATATAAGTATTCACACTCGTGTTGGATTTGTAATGCAAGTATTATTTTTGAACATACTTGTCAATAATAATCGTCTTTTCCCTATGTTACCTAATTTCACGATGGTCAAACTCATAGCATACTCAATATATTGGTTGACTGTAACAATATCTATTATCATAAAACTCTTATAAATACTTATATATGAATAGCCACGGTACACATAAATCATATTTGAATTTAATATTCGTACTGATTAATTCGTAATGATTATAATGAATTAACTCGTATTAATTAATCTGGTAAATGTGTGGTACGTGGTAATCTACAGAAGTAAAACTGGTTAATAATACTCTATATTCATTTATCATTAACAAGACATAAAGTCCCACTGGCGTCGTATTTAGGCAGCTAGGTCGAAGGCTTGACGCCTCGTTACTTAATTATATATCATTATTGTCCTGCGTCGATTTATCAGGAGTTAGTATTCCTAACTTCAAATATATGTTGTTGTGGTTTTTTGTATAGTATTCAACACGACAGGATATAATCATATATTTTATAGGAAAAAAGATACAAAATAAAAACTTTCGTCCTCTGAATTGCAGGTTTATAGCTATCAAAAATTAAGCAACAGATGGTAGTAATAAAATATAATAATAGATATAGAAAAACTATTAGAGACATTACCTAATGTAAGTATTTACAACGAGAAAATGTAATGAGAGCTCTTTATTGTTTCTATTTCAGATAATTCATTAGAGATACTCTTGACTCGTGCAATCAATCAATCATTGGTCTAATGTGGATAAACACCGCGATAGTGTAAAGACAAATCTCAGTATATCATCATACAAACGGTATATGGTACATATGGTATAAACACATTTAATTAGCTACAGTAATAAAAATAGTTCAAAATGGAAGACAAATCACTATTTAAAAACAGCTTAATTCAAATATTATACCACTTATAAATCTCATTATCTTCAAAAATATTTTATCTTTGTTATATGTATAGTTAATCGAACAGTGATTTCAATTTCAAGTCTATCAACGCACTTCTTATGTGGAATAAGTTATTTAAGGATACCAACAAGATCTATAAATTTAAGTAAAATTTAATAAATTGCAGTAATTATTATATATTTTCTTTGTTTTTATATTGAAAACACCGTGTTACGAGAATAACCTTCTCAACCCACGATACGCCTTTTTCCTTTTAGATGTGTAAAAATATCTAAAAATATACCATACTAAAAACCTAATTTGGAACGAAATTGAAATGTACGTAGATGGCCCGGTAATACTTATTATGTTATATAATACTATTAAGTTTTTAATGCAATTCGCCTCACAGTTACCACCTGTAATATACCATATCCCGTCCGGAATATATAAATAATTACTCAACTAACATGTGTAATATTTAATTTAATACAGCCAAAATACCCTCCTTTTACATCTCTTATCTACCTTAACTATTAGTTAGCACGTCATTACAAGCTTTAATAAGCCGTGTTCTAGTAAGTCCAAAAACTTAACAAGGACATACTTCTACATGATAATGTTTTTTTATTATACTCTTATATATACATTGCGATACTATATACTTGCTTTATACTACCATCCTTTGTTTAATAATTCGAACAAAAATGATTTTTTACTCTAACGACTTTGATCTTCACGTTCACGTCTTCGGTGGTTTTTGCCGTCCATTTAAAACTTTTTTTATGACCTGGAATTATATTTCTAAACATTCCTTTAAAATTTTACAGAAAATATACTATGTGCTTCCTACTGCTACAATAAAGTATAATTACTAATAACAAGTTTTTAGTAATTAAAATAATAAAAATGTTATTGACTCCGGCGAAAACTAAAGTTAGTACAAACATATATATAATCTATATACATTTCTAAATAAGCAAATAGTAAATAATTCAGTACATTTTTCTCATTAATTTGTTAATCAGTTCTTTTTATTTGTTTAATAGCTATAGTACAAGCTTTCGTCTTATCAATAAAAAATTGAAAACAGTTTTTCCCCTAGCATAACAAAAAAAGACTCAAATTTTCGATAGTGCTAATAGTTTCGAAAAATATGTATTTTTATATTTCTATTTCTTCTTAAAATACTTTATATTTTTTAACAATATACCTTTAATTACCAGATATAAAAAAGGAACAATTCTAGTGTGATTACTAAGCAGACTGATAAATACGCTTACATTAATTTGTAGAATATATGATATCTTCTTTACATTGGCAATATTGCAATATTTTAAAATACAGTTGTAATGATGACCGTAGATCAATCGGGTATCATGAACAAAAAATGTATGTAATATTTTCCTTAATATTACGTTATTGGCTCGATTAAATAAATAAATTAGTGCTTTATAAATAACAAGTCGAAGAATAATTGGCAGGCCAGAGACAAGATGGCTTATATTGATTGCAGGTTGACCAAGATATGGATGTTGTTAAACAAATAATGACATAATTAGAATGAGGTTTGGCGGTATTTTGGTCAATGTTCAGCGAACAGTATTAGATTTTATAATAAAATTCCTACCGAAGAAATTGATTACCGAATTGCTGAATAATATATTGTAATGTGTACATGTTATTATTTATTACAAAGTAAATTATTTTGTTAATGATATTGAAGTCTACAAATGATTCCGATTTGATGTATGTACAAATTATAGAATGCTTTGTTAAGTGTAGACACTTACATACAACAACTCAGATTACCTAAATCCAATCGAGTTATATGTCGGTTATTCTGGATATCGATGATGTTTTCCGAACCGGCGGTATTATTTTAAGGTTTATAAGTATCTTCTTAGGGTTTAAATGCAGCATAGTCATCTTTTATTATTTTTGTTTTGCTTTGAATTTAATATCACTGCAAAACAGTGGTGGCAGCAGTAGTTTCAATGATATGGTACAATAATCAAATTTCTATTCAAATTCTTTTTAAAAATATTATATAAATTATATTCGATATAAAGTAAGCAATCAGTGAGTTTGTAGTAAATATCTCTATTTCTGAATCGTCTAGACAGGTTTTATAGATCCCAATCAGTGACTCTACTATTCAAAGTATTTATTAAATCACCATTTCTCAATCTAAGAATCACGTTCGAGAAAATGCTACGTAGTAAGTTATTCAAAATTTGAAACTTGTGAATGAAATTTTTATTATATCTTTTTTTGGAAAATTTGTATCATTATTTTCTTATAGAAGCATATATACGTAACGTTACTGGGCCTTATGTTTTTACTATAAACTTTTTTTTATTATTAAATAGTGTGAAATCTTATCCTCTATATTCTTATTATTAAAACTCTGCCGTATCTGTTAGGTTACTGGCAAAGTTATAAATATAGTTAACATTAGATCATAGTGAGAATTGACGTTATAATATTATTATATTAAACTGTGACGGTTGCCTACACAGGCTTCAGGCATAAATTAAAAATAATCTGCAGGAATTAAAAAAAAAAGTGGGAATAATCATTTTGGTGACAACACAACGGTGTCGATTAGACAGTTCAATATGGATGGCATGTATATGTAATAAAACGATACATACCATATTGTGTTATATAATTATATCCATTATATCGCTTTGTCAATATGAGAGAGTTTCAAATTGTTTTCAAATTCAAATTGTCAAAAAACACAGTTTTAAATTGTGTAAAGATTTTGCGTTATTCAAACGAAGATGATCAATTTTCTAATATCAACCTAGTTATTTAGCATTAAATACCCCCAAATACATATGAGAAAAAAGTTATTGGCTGAAGTCAGTTGCAGACTACGGTTGGTGGATAGACATTCTCTTTATATTAATACCTGTAATATATGCCTGTGTTACAAAATCTTTCTGAGATTTTCAACATTATTTAAACGACGAAAAATGTTGTCTTTAGACGGAGTGGTGATGGATTCGGTGCTCGGCCGCTACGTTCAACGCCAGACTGGAGTGAGAGTGCTATCAGCGGCGAACACTTATGGTCGCCCACCTCTGTATCAGGAGATTGCTGTTACGTGGGAGACGCAGAATGCCAGGTAAATACATATTGCCTTATTTGTAAATACGTAACCTACACAATCAATTGTCACCATAAATGGCTACCAATGTTACTTGAATATTAAAGAAATTTGTCATAATATTTATTTAGAAGTGTGTGAAACTAAGCACTAAATAGTTGACAGTCGCCATTTATGTACATATTACTATTATGAAAGTTCAGTGCAAACGAAATATACAATATAAACTTAAATGTAATATTAACTTTCTAACGTTTTAATCAATTTTTTATGAACAGTTTTATTATAAGCGTTAACTACCAAGTACCTTTATTCAAAATATTTATTCAAATATCTTAAAAATTGTTAATCTTCCATTAATAAAGTTTGATCAAACCTGTAAATCCACATAATGTAACCTATTTATCTATTACTATTAAGATACTAATTCTTGCTTAAATTTATGTAAGCTCTTGCCTTCGACTTCGTTCGCGTATTTCAAATCAATCTTGAGTGATCATAAAATCCATTATAAGTGAGCGTGCAAAACGCAAAAGAAGTAACTATACTAAATTTTAAGCCAATTGGTTTTACAGTTTTCAAGATATCGTGATGAGTATATATATATATATATATATATATACTAAACGTCACCTGCCTGTTACGCTGGGTAAAGAAATGTAAATAGAAAAAATGACACAGCAACAATACAAACCAAAAACTCAGTAGCGTAGAACCATCTACGAATATTACTGCTTCGAACGGTCATAGTCCCATCCCGATAAGTTTAGTAGTTTAACATGATTCTGCGCCAAAAAACTTTATTTTCCTTACATATATATATATATAAATACATATTGAAATAAAACTAATTTAAACGGATTTTATCACGGTTATTTATTAATTTTGATCCCGACGTTTCGAAAGCTTTTCAGCCTTCGAGGTCACGGGGCGGACTGAGATGTAGGTTGTCCAGAAAAGCTCATGTTACTGTGTCTACCTTCAATTTAATTTTTGTTATTGATAGTGTTCCGATCTACGCAGAAAAAAAGCTTTCGAAACGTCGGGATCAAAATTAATAAATAACCGCGATAAAATCCGTTTAAATTAGTTTTATTTCAATGAATAATATTCGCGTAAACATAAGAAATCATTATAAATACATATATTTAGGTTTCTTATTTGATTATACATAAATAGATGTTTTTGTTTTACACCGAATAAAACTCTACCTGATACATATTAATTCTACCGAACCCTGTAGGCAGATATTGTTGTGTTACATTTTACTAAGTCATCAATAAAAAATATATAATTCAGAAACGTTTAGATGATCAAAGTAGGAAATCTAATAGAGAATTTGGATTGAAAATCTCCAATTTTTTTTTTATACTTAAGGCTTAACGTAACGGCCATAGTCTCACCTGATCTTAAGTGACGATACGGCCCAAGTTGGTATACACGCTAAACCTTTGGAGGAACTGGCTCTCAAGTGCAACTGCAACAAAAAGTCCTACTACAATGCTATGGTTTCCTCATGATATTTGACAGTAGCACTACCTACTGGTTTCAACTATAGCTAAGAACCATCCCCATGTCGAAGACCCGCATACCGGAATTTTATATATAAAGTTGAATAGGAGAATAAATTGTTAATATTCCAATAATAACATATATTTGTATTGCTCATATCTATCTTTTTAGTTACAAATAGTTGTGGTAGTAGAACATTCAATACCTTTGGAGACTATTCACAAGTATATTTTACGCTATATACCTATTATTCTTTTATACAAAGAACTTCTTTTCAATCAGCGTGAATAGCAGCGTTGGAACGAAAAACCCATTGAGTTCCATACAAACACAGGAGCGAATCTATCTACCGACAATTCAGTAGGTGCCAGCCGAGTAACAGGGCAAGAAAATTGTAATTTTCCTTACGACCATTAGGAAGTTTCCTGCCTATTGTATGGCTGGTCGGCTACAGTTGAATATAAGATTAATGTCCCTTCGTCAGTACTACCAACATTAACGTGACTATGGACCTGTCAACGACGATATAATAATACGTTGTCTTTTGTGTACGTTATGATGATCATTAACTAATTGTCATACTTTTACAACTTATGCCACGTTTTCCTAAACGCAAAATTTGTTTTTGTTATACTTTGAAAGTGCGTATATTCATCTGAAAAGCCTCCATGGTCTTTTCGTATTTCTATCAGTTTCATTAGCTGATATTTAATTTTTACTGAACTTTTAATTCGAATTATTTTACATATAACTAAATTAACGAAATTATGATTTCTTATGTTTACGCGAATATTGTTCATCGAAATAAAACTAATTCAAACGTTTAAATAATGTTAAAATCCGTTTAAAATAGTTTTTTGACGAAATTATTTAGTACTGGCTGTGTCCGCGACTCCGTTCGCGTGGAACTATAACTTTATTTAATAATTTTAATAAAAAAAATGTTATAGAGCCTATGTTACTCAGGGCAAGCGTAGCATTATAATGGTCAAAGAATTTTTGAAATCGGTCCAGTAGTTCTTGAGTTTATTCATTCATTACAAACAAAATTTCAAATCTTTTCTCTTTATAACATTAGGAGAGATATTTTATTACAATAAACAGATAAATTAAACCGACATTGTTTGGTTAGAATCTAATATTTGAGGGCCGTATTATGAAGGCATTAAAAAAACCTCACTGACCGTTTTCTACCGTACTCTTTTTGATTGCAAATAGTTTGATAGTTCGTGATAGGTGGATAACTTATAATAGTATGTGAAGAGTATATCTTCGATGTAGGTTATGTTAATATCTGGGCATATGGGTAATAAGGTACTGTACCTGTACCTCAGTACACGTTAAATATTTAGAAATATGCCGTTACCGTCATGCTGGCCGCATGCATCTCTGCAGCTGGGTATAGACTGGCTGATTCCGCGATAAACTACACGAAAGATACTATACCACAGGTTTACTATTATATGTACTGCGGTTGCGACCCACTGGCCTACATATACCTTATAATCCGCTCGATTCCTGGATATCCACCAGCTGTTTCCAGATCTTCCCATGCATAAAAAAGGCATTATGGCGTGTGTTATATCTGACGCATGGCAAACGCGATCCAGCAAGTGAATACTGGCTAAACGTGATAAACCAGAAGATGGTCACGAGGAATTTATATAATAAAATTTTAGAAAATGTATTTATAAGTTTATCGAAAAACCTAAATTTGATACAAAAGGAAATTTATCGTAGATGTATATCAATTGTAATGAAAACCGTTTTTATAGTTTGAGGAAAAGGTCTAGAACTTCATTATAAATTTTATAAATCATTCACATCTCTACAAAAAAAAGTTATATGCCCCGACAATACCTCTGCCTGTTCTTTGGAACTCAACAGCTTAACAGAAGTATTTATTATTAGAAAGTGAAATGAAATTATTTGAAACGAATCCGGTTTTGCAAATTTGTTTCGGATTTCTAATTGTTTCGGTTACAAACTCCCACAACATTTTTGGTTTTAAGTTAAAAAAAAATCTTTTCGTATTTTATTATCGAACCAAAAAAGACGAGTTTTAAGGTAACAAGACAGCCCGAAACATTTTTGTAAAATTTTGTGTTTTAAATTATTCAAGGGCGTTTGAACTCCAGGTTGGCCCAAAGATAATTAAAACGTGATAAACATTGTTATGAAGCTGTTACGGTATTTACATGCATAGATTTCGGTTCAAGTGCATGAAGACTAACCTAGCCTTAAAACGTTAAAACGTTTCTTCATTATCCCTAAAATATGCAGAAAGGATTTAAAATTATTTAGTTATACCAGTTAGTATTCTCTCTGTGATCGAAATAATCATACGACTATAATCATTTTTAAAAATTCTTTTAAAGATGGAAAAATCGTTATATAGTTTTTTTTTTTATATTTACAATACTAAATCTCGTCAACTAAACAAAAGAATATCGGTTGATAGAAGAGAAAAATGTACTGAACTGTTGTATAGCTAACTGACGGATAACAATATCTATGGTAAAATCACGGGTAGTTGACCGTTTCATTTAAAATCTAAAATATTCGCTTGACAAAAGAATTTTGTCAACAAAACATTTTATACAAAAGTATGATATCTATAAATTTATATTACACATATAGCACAATACCGATAACAAAAGACAGCTTCTACCGACTAAATAAAATGATAGTCGTTTCGTTTTATTTACTTTTCTTTCCTAATGTCTATCTATTTTTGGTCAGTACAAGTTTGTTTCCCTTTTGCTTCATACTTTAATTGTACGCTGTATTTTTCGATACAAAGCAATTTATTAAGTATCATATTTATCTTCCTTGAGTTATACTTCGTTGTAGCTGTGTCTAAAATTAAAATACGTCAAGATTGAATTGGCTATATGTTTATTACACACATCGCTCACTTTAACCGGCTGCCTCAGATTTATATGAATTGCGAGAGCAGGTTTATATGAATTGATTACAGTGAGTGGCACGACTTTTAAAATTTATTGTTCACAGAAACACGGGTCCCGCATGAAATGCTCAGCGTGCAAGATTGTTGCACATGTGGCGTGCATCGACATACTGATGGATCGCGTGCAGTTTACGTGCAAGCCTACATTCCGAGACGTGGGTGTTCGCCAATATCGCGAGCAGGCTATAACGCACCATCACTGGGTTCACCGACGCTCTGAGAAGGGCAAGTGCAAAGCTTGCGGCAAGGTGAGCATACTCAAACATTACATTCTACTTGTCATTTTATCTAAGCACAATTCCGTCTCCGATAATTGTTTCCTCTCATAATCATGTATTTCAAATTAAAATTACGCTTTACTTTTTTTTTTAAACTCTGATAGCACCTTCGCATGTTGCTCGCGTCGATAAGTCATCTATAAATAGTGATGTGTCTACTTCAAAACCTAAAAGAGTTTCTGTAATAGAGTATATTTCGTACCTATGAAAATAAGCTCTCAATTTATATTTTTATATTTTTTAACCTATTTACTAATTTAAAAATGTATTAAGGCTAATAATTTTGACTTTTTTCGTAAATTTAGTTGCTGTAGGCCGCGTACGATCCCGATAAAATTATTTTCTAAATAATGATAACTAATGAAAATCCTTTTTAAACCCTGCATTTATTTGAATATAAAGACGAAAATTTTTATAGTAACCTTTGAATAAGAAATTTAAATTAGAAACAAAGTAAAAGACGACAGATTTTTAAGAGAGCTTTTTAAAAAATTAAAACTTTAGCAAAATGGTCATCTGCATTATCAATATTGTTATATACTAAACTGTCTGTAGATTAGCTAACACGTGCATGCTTTTTATAACAATATATGTGTTTGGTTACCACATTCGTTACTACATACATTTCGGTGTAGTCTGTTTTACTGCTATAATTTACTACATGTATTACATTAATCTCGATGTTCAATAGCATTCCTGTATAAACTTAATCATTATATCTGTTTGACATCAGTTAATAACGTGTTAAAGTGTAATGAAACCTACTCCATGGATTAACTATGGTTGGGATTAGGTCATTAATATGCACAACGCGCGTTGATCGAAACTTTGTCACGCAATCAACATTTCTAGAAGTTACTTAGACAGACAAAACCATTACATTAAAAGTCCTTTTGCTCCGGCCACTTGATTAAGTCCTTAATAATTAAATATCCGTAAGTACGTACGTATAGGTTGAGTAACTTTTAATGGGAAAAGTTTTCCAAGAATATACCTTATTCTATTTCTATTTACGTTACACTAAAATACACCGTCATACACCAAAATGTGTGTGAATAAATTCCAAACATTACCTGTATTATTATAATTATTATGTTTTCTATTTAAAACAATGCAGTACGCTAATAGGAATTTCTGTTTCGAATCAAATCCAAAGGTGTTCGAAATGTTGGAATTTAAATTAAAAAAAAAGCAGTCATGAGGTCTACCGACCGAAGTGAAAACTGTATTTCACAAAATAATGTAAAAAAAGAACTAAAACTCGTATCCATATGGTGAGGTTTGGCACCAACTACCTCTCTTACGCTTGATTATTTAAGCGCACGTCCAATCGATCGACCAAGAGTTCATATATGACAAGCTCGTAATTAATAATTTGCATACATTCTCTATATAAACGGAAAGCGTTGGGTGACGATGACGCGAGCTTCATGATTTTTGTTCATCCAAAGAGTGCTCAACGCGCCTAAAGACCGTTTTACTTCAATAAGCACATTATTCTATAAAACCGACCTAATTTAATATTAATCATGAATGGTTATAGGTACGCAGAATAGGTACAATATTAGTTGATTTGTATTCCTTTTTTTATATTGCGATGAAAATATAAACATATTGATCCCAATAAAATTATTTTTTATTATCTACAATTATTCATTTTATAAATGGCTTTGAGTAACACTGTATCTTTCTTTAACTATAGCGTATGATATATACACAATATATTTATAAAAAGACGAGCTATTTTAAAAAATCGTGTTGAGTATGACGTTATAGTGGTGTTGTCGATTTAGGTATAAAATTAGTTTTCAGATGTGTATAGAGGACCGTGAGAACCGAGAAAATAATACTTAGGCTCTGTGTTACACTATAATATTAATTTTCAGTGAAAATTAAATTTTAAAACAGAAAGTAATTAAAATAACAATGTTTATTGAAAGGCTATAAAATAATTGTAGAGCTTTTTATCTTTATTGTGTATATTGATGGAACTTCCATTAAACTAATTATTAACTATAAACATTACTTACATTATTGAAAACTATGAATAAAAATCGTTCGAGCTCCTTGTTAATTCATCTTGATAATTGAGTTGTTTTCCGAAGATTGTAGTAGCGTTTTAACTTTCATGAAGCACTAGGGTTAAATCAAATAAAGTATTTTATGTTTTTGTTGAATATTATATTACAAGTTGAGTATTATATTAAGTGGGTGGACGCAAAACGCAATTCGCTGTCAACTCAAAATGATTTCCATTTACCACGAATATAGCTTGCATGCGACACGAACAGCGGTCGGGTGGGTTCACGTGAAATTAAAGCTTCATTTTTAATGACGTGTGAGCATATCTCATACTGCTCGTAAGAAATCCAGGCTTCGGATTAATAATGTATTGTGTTGAGTATTATACAGTACTATGCTCATTCAAATTAATAACTTTTTTTAGGCAAACACAGATGATTATATGTACATATATAATTCTAGCTAATAGTTCTCTTGTTTTATACTTAATCATACCCTTCACGTGTTTTTCATTATTCATTACGTACACCATAACTGAATGTTTGTACTACATTCGTATAATTAAAGATTTATAATATTAATGGCAACATCAGAACACCGACCACATACAAATTTAACGGCTTTCATGAGATCGATATCTTTTCGCTCGGCTTCATTAAGTATTTAACATCTGATAAAACCTCGTTACGTAGATAAAAGCTTTTAAAATGTGGGTATCCCGAAAAATCAAGTTACTGAGATAGATGTAGGTGAGCTCACGTGATAAATTGCCATCCACCCCTTTAGGATACACATTTTATATTTTAAAACGAGAATGTACTTTCATCTACAACTGTACAGTTTTAACTTTACGTGTGGTATTCTATTACTTCGATCAAAGTTTTTAAACGTCAAAGTCTTCCGAGTGTTTGTCAAAGTTTCATAGCTATTTCGGTTATTTTAATGAATAAATATGATTTGATGAATAATTTTTTTATATTACTGAGAAATTATAATTTGTTACCAATAAATAATTATTCATTTAATAATAACTGAACTAGAGACCAGAACAGCCATGTATGAATAAGTAGACCATCGATTACGAGTAAATGGAAGACTTACTACAACTAATAATCCCTCGTCGAACGAGAAATATAATATCATCTGGTTCCTTTGCATAATCTTTAGAGCGCAACCCTAAGATTATTGAGAACTGGCCTTTCGTCGATACATTGATCTGTGATTACGTGGTTACAAAGATCAAACGTATATTAAAACTTTCTTTTTTTAAAACTGAAGATAAAGTTTTAAAAGCGATGAAGCCCTCAAATTTCCTGTTTATAATTCAAACGTTTTGATCCACACAAATATGAATGCGTTATGCAATCAGTAAGAAAATTTGCTTCTTTAGGATATTAACATTTAAGCTCTATTGGCGTTTGTAAACTCCTTGATGTCATAGCTTCGGATTTAGCCGATCAATCAGAAGATAAACCTAAACTATGAGTCGATGTTCAATATGCTTAATTCTCTCTTTATCACACATACGTATAATCCACAACTTACTTTTTTTATTATTACAATTAATTTATTTCTGTGTATACTTATTCATTTTCATTTTTAATTATTATAATTTTTTTTTTTTTTTATACTTAGGGTTTACCGTTATGGCCGTAATCTCACCTGATCTTAAGTGACGATACGGCCCAAGTTGGTAGACACGCTAAACCTGTGGAGGGATTGCCTCTCAAGTGCAACTACCGGAACACACTTGTTGGTATTTGGCAGCAGATTTTCAACTTGAGGGGGTAGCTAACCAGGCGGGCATTAGAAAAGCCCTACCATCATGCTATGGTTTGCTCACGATGTTTTCCTTCACCGAAAGCTCAAGCTCATTGTAGGTGCTTGGGTTCGAACCCACGTCCCTTGACGCGAAGTCGTGCACACTACCACTGAGCTATCATCGCTTCAATTTTTTTTCATTCAATTCATTCATTCAATTTTTTATTTAAAAGTTTTTTTGTTAGGTTTACCATACCTTTATATTCTCTCAATTATGATTCTTTTTGGTTATTTATCAATAATTCATTTTAATCATAAACTGCGCTGTATTGTAAACACAAGGGCGTCGTTATTGAGGCAAGTTTTAGAAAACATCTTAGCACTATTATATGTTTTCACTACTATGTTTTCAGTAACTAAAAGTTAAAGTCAATTTTAGAAATTCAACTTACGTCGGTCGATGCCGTATTTGATTGTGCTACAATTAAAATAATTCTGCATAGGGTAGACAAACATAAACTAAATATTTAGAATCTATAATACTTATCCAAAATTTCAATAATTATTTATATATATATCTATATCTATACATATGATACATACATATGATAAAACTGTAATGGAAGATAATCTGTACATTCAATATTTTCAAAAAAAAATTAAATAGAGGCTACTTTGTTATTGATACATAGGCCAAAAGTATGTTTATTCGATTTTTGTCTGTCTGTCTGTCTGTCCCGTTGAACCACTAAACCAGCTTTCATTGAAATTTGGCAGGATGGTAGCTAATATTACGGATCAACATTTAGGATAATTTTTATTCCATAAAACGAGATGGTTCCTGCGGGATAGAAAAAAAAAAGTAAAAAAAATGTACTGAGTTAACCTCTGCGCGGATTTTGCAACACATTTCTTTGTTCAGTAGATAAAAAAATAAGCTATGTTTGAACATATACAAGTGTATATTTTTTTATTCGATTTTTCTTTACCATTGTATATTTGTATTTTTTCTATCGAAACAGCTTTATTTTTAATACGCTATTATATATTAATTGCTATGAGTTCTAGTCGTACTGACGGACAAATAGAGATAGCAATTAGAACATTAACATAACATAACATTAAGGGTATGTTGACGTCTGTTGAAACTTCAGATTGATCATGGCAAAATGGTTTACAGGATATTCAGTTACCGTTAAACTATACTGTTCGCCGTATCACAAAGTAACCGCTTTTAGAACTCTTTATAGTCATAGTAGCAAGATCCCATTAATATTTTGTGTTCAGGTGATAGTGAGAATATAGTTGATATATAGCCAATGTAAGAAAACTGACGGTACGGAATATATGTGTCAAGAGAAGACCAGTTTCTATAAAAATTGAATTATTGTTGGTGACTTAGTACTTATTAAAATCCAACTATGTTAAATCCAAAGTTTACAGGACCTTTGAAACATGTCCGTCTGTGAAGTTCCACCTGAATTTGCTAGACATAAGTTTGCCAGTTCGATACCAAGTAAAAACGGAATGGTTAACGTTGCTTTCTCTGGCATAGGCAGATGTTTTGTTGCCTCTGCACGGGGCATTACAGACATTATGGGCTTAGTGTAACTTTAACGCCTATTTCTTATTAAAGTGTGGAACACTATTACCTTAGTTGAAAAGTCGAAAGATAATTTTACTTCTGGTAATTGCATTTCTGAAGTTACGTGGAGAAGTTCTAACTATTCCCGATGAGATTGAATTGATAACCTCAATGAAAATAACATAATCCGCGATAATTGATCTCCATTTAGTAGTCCCATTTAAACGGTTCAGACAGACTTTGTGTCAGAGAAATTATCCTTTACCTCTTATTGTTGATCAATTTCATAAACTATAAAACGCGTGTTTCTTACTTGCTCGGATATGGAAATGAAAATGGAGATGAAAATACGATTGAAAAGACAGCACTTGTAACTCCTGATGGTCAATTCGAATTTTTGCGTATTTCATTTGATCTTTGCAACGCTGCATGAGTTTTCCAGCCAGCAATATATAAAGCGTTAAGTGACTATCGAGATAAAAATTTTTTGGTTTATGTCGCTGGTTTTTGCGTAACTTCGGGTGATTTAATTTGGATGACCGTGCGATCTTTTCAAGGTCTAAATCAGGTTGAAAATGTCCGCTGTCGTTCAACAAAGTTGTTTGAGAAAACGTTTCGTGGTGTTGGCCTACTAGTATTTTGTTTGAGTGATTGTGTAAAGGGTTTACTTGGAGTGTTCCCCGGGTACCCAAAGCAGGCTTGTATGTTTTGATATTTGAGGCGCAATCCCGTCAAGGCTAGCGATTTTGTCATTATGGAACTATAATCATTCTATGCGAAATAATTCATTATTTGAGTTTTAGTGATTTTTCATCATTCCTAATAATGAAAGTAACATTCAGGAATGTTACAACAAAGTTGTAATATTTAGGTCAGGTGTGACGGAGCTCAAATAAAATGGATCAGCTCTTGCAATTGTTCGCTGAGTTCTACGATTACTAATGGTTCACTTAGACAGGTTTTCTATTTTTACGACGATCGAGTCAATGAATATCGACGGCAGCCTGCGACGTTTGCTGTAGGTATGCCATATTGTATACTAACGTCGTGCCTGTGCCATGTTGGGTAGTTAGATGGAAATAGCTAAAGTCGTGCTTCCTCTTTGGCTTGAGTGAATGTAGTTTACTGTGAGTTTTGGCTTGAGTCAATATGGTTCATTGTTAGCTGATGTGTCTTCGGTGAAAGCCAAGAACCCTTGCAAGAACATTATGGAAGAGAAGACGCCAAACTCGGGTGATCCAAGTGTTTTTGTGTGGTCAGATTCGTCATAGGCATGCTTCATGCACCAAGCGACCGGTATTTCGAGTTCCACAAATTTAAAGATGGTTTGCATCCCGAATAAGTCGTACCGAACCAGGAACCCGAAGGGTAAAGAAGGACTGGATCACCGAATCTGGCTATGTTTTACCATGGTGGATAGATGCAAGTGCAGAGTTTGGCTTTTATATTACAAATAAGAGCAGACGAGGTTAACCCCTCGCAGGGAGTTGTGTAGTTCGCGGGATGACAATATATGGAGTGAACTGATTCTTGGTGGAGGTTGTGGTCAAAATGTGTTTGAACCACTGAGAGAACACGCAGAAGTATAGATTACTGTTTTGACAGCTTTGCCCTTATGAAAGAAAGTGTGTTTACGTATCGCGTAGTCATAGTATGCAGACGCTAGAGTTTATGGTATGAATGCGTGGGAGTGACGAGTAAGCTTGGTGCCTCTGTCATGTAGCAGTTTATGATGAGTGATGGAAGTCTGGATTTAGTCGTTCGTGTGTACCAAATTTTATTTATCTTCATGTTTTATTTGGACCTACGTGGAGTTATAGCGTTTCTCGACGAACCTTTATCCGTGGGCGCTTAAGTGCATACTTGCACCTATAGTGCGGTTAACGGAGGATTTGAACCGATGATAGCTAAGTGGTGGTGTGTATAGACTCTGTGTCAAGGGATGTCAGATCGCAGATCGAAGGAAAACATCGTGAGGAAACCAATAGCATGGTAGCAGGCCTTTTTCTAATGCCTGGCTGGCTAACTGTCATCCTTGTTGGGATGAAATGTGTTATTATGTGATATGTTGTGATGGTGATAATGACACAGTATAAGCAAATGATGAATAATCTATTACATTTTGTAATTTCTTTTTAGACTTGGCCGTATCGGTAATGTATAAAAAGATTGAAGTTGATATGGGACAGAATGTTGACATATAAGTGAACATGTTATTATGTTGATCTGTTGTTGCAAGAAGGGATTGAAGTTAGATGAAGTTTATATATATATATATATATATATATATATATATATATATATATATATATATATATATATATATATATATATATATGTGTATTTAACTTTTTTATCAAGCTAAAGTTTTTTTTTTACATTTTTATACGTATAATAAAATAAATGCAGTCAAATGATCATAACCTGTTTCGATCCTGATCATAACGTAATATACATTGCTACGTTCTTATTTTTTCATTTTTATGTAGAATATTAATACATTTCAGAATAGCTCCCAACAAAATTGATGTAGGTAGACATAGCCGCATAAGATATATTTCCGAAAATATAGACGGCGAATTTTCTCTTAACCAAATTTGTAACGTTTCTTTAGACGACACTCAAACTTGCGACATCAAGAAGTAATTTATTTTACATTCATAACACCTATAAGTATATTTTGCCATAATGCAATATCGTGAGTGTTTAATACGATAGGTTGAAACCCATTTACCTATTAAATACTTAAGTGTTTACTCATGAGTTTATGGAGTATTTTTATTTGTCACTTTTGTTTTTGGGATTTACATTTATGTCGACAACGACCATATTGCTGTTTTGGATGGCCAAAATAAAAGTTTATTTCCATATAATACGTATTTTATCAACCTAAGTAACATTTATTTATCATTAGTATGACATCGCATTTATGCAATATATATGTCATTACGCATGTGTGTTCCATTGCATGGTTGTTTTATTGTCACAGTCATTTCGGCGCAGATGCTGCGGGTGGTGCATAACAACATCGCTTTCTGTAGACAAGCCTATAGAAATATACAATGATGATAATTTAAGCCATGTGCGTATACTTCCTATAGCGAGGTGGTGGACATGGTAGTATTAATACGGACGCCCTTAAAGCATGTAGCCTTCTTATTTAAATCGTTGGATAAAAAATAAGTTTAGCGAAATCTTCCTTTCCTGATATGTAAATTATCGCCGTGTTTACTTTTATTTGAAAATTTAGTACGCTGTTGCCGAAATTGCGGGTAATTTACCCCGAACTCTACGTCACGTACGTACTGCTTGCTTACTTTTAATTAAGACACATTAAACAGGATTGAAGTATTGGAACGTATTTACGTATAAATATAAATTGGATTAATAATGACGTCGTTCAACATGAATTTGAATTTTTGACATTTCGGTGGTGGTAAGATCTTAAAAAGACTGTAACATACTGACACGACGTTTTCTAAAGCTCATCTGGCTAGCCCTCAAGTTAAAAATTTGTCGCCGTGCACCTTTTTTAGACTATATAGGTGTAGTATTATGGCTACAATCTCACCTGATGTTAAGTGACGATGTGGTTCAAGATGGTGGACATGATAAGCCTACTACCGGAAATACCTATTAATGTGTTTCCGCGTCAGCACTTGAGAGCTAGTTTGCCATAACTAGGCTTAGCGTGTCATCTTTGGCGATATCGCTACTTGACATCAGTTAAGATTCTAATCAAAAAACTGTACACGTAAAACATTATATTTTCTTTGCCGACAGTCCCTGCAGGCTAAATTATCGTTCAGTTCGAAAGAAATAGTAGCACTGAGTTGTTCGTGGTGTAAAGACGCTTACCATAATAAGGAAAGTTGCTTCAATCTACAACGGATAGGAGAAGAATGCTCAATAGGTAAGTTCGTATCGTTGGCTTATGTTTTCATTAGAACATTTAAGTTTGTTAACTACTCTTAGGTTATATATTACAGGTTTACAGTCGAACATAATAGTTCCACCGTCTTGGATTGTGAAATTGCCAAAACGTGGTAGCTTTAAGTCGTCGTTAAGGAAATCTCCTAAGAAAAAGAGTGCCTCTAAAAAGAAAGGAAAAGATTCTAAGAATGAACAGAGAGCATTTGTTATAAAGCCGATCCCTACAGCGAATGTTAGGCCGGTACTGGTTTTTATAAATCCAAAAAGTGGTGGAAATCAAGGGGCTAAGTTGTTGCAAAAATTCCAGTGGTTGTTGAATCCTCGACAAGTTTTTGATCTCACACAAGGCGGTCCGGGCCCTGGGTATGTCATTTTCCCTTTGATTAGTTTTACTCTTAACACACATATATGTACTTGAATATTAAAAATTATTACTAAGTTCATAGTCATTATTATGATACATTGTTATATTATATTAGGAATTACTACGCTGGAATATAATGTCTCTTGTTTTAACCTATGTATGAAAATTAACTATTATCATTTGTATTGATTAATTTTCAATATATGATAAATCATATTACACTTTTTTCTTAAAAACCTGTTTGACATATAATTATTCAGATATCTCACAACTTGCCACGTGAATATTTTATACACATTGCTCTGTCAATCTATTTAAATTAAAACGTGCATTTCTCTAAACACTCATTACGTGATAAACAGCAATTAGAGAACCTTAGAATACTCAGATGAAACTTACTAGAGTTACCTAATTAGGTCAGCATGTCAGCGATAACTGACAGTAAATTCTGTTCGCCGCTGATTTGGATTGTACTGCACCTACTTAACATCAGTGCACTCACTTTGCTGCACAACATATAAAATAACAACCTCCCCATATTGACCGATTTTGTTTAACAAATAATGTTCTTTATTTTGAACATTAGTATGTATATGATATGGTAGGTAGTAATAATTGCCAAAATACTAGTAAGGCTATATATCCTATAATATGAACAAAACAAATAAAATATATCTTTATGGTGTATCTTCACTAATAACATATTATTAAAGTGTAACAAAGCTATTAGTCGTTTATTTGCGTAGGCATATACGAATAGTTGTAATTCTACTTAATTCTTAAACTTTCAAATTGGTTAAAATTTGGAAACGTTTTCAGTTTTCAGTTTTCTACCTTATTGTAAACGCAGACATTTGTAGTGAAAGCCTGAATTGTTACTTAAGTAAATAGAAAGTTTCTTTTAACTGTATAGTTTAAACTAACTAGTTCTAAACATCAGCTGACTAAGGGTAATGTTTATTCTTTATAATTTGTTTATATTTGTTTATATCAGAATGAGACTATGATAGATGATAGAACATGATAGTTAAGTTAAAATAAACAAAAATAAACAAAATCGAAGAGTAGTTAATGCATTGTTTAGATCAATAGACTATGTTATTTTAGTATTAACAATTGTTATGACGGAGATATCAGAACATTAATGTTAAATGTTAAAGACAAAAATTGTATTGTAAAATATGATTGCAGACTGGAGTTGTTTCGAAAAGTACCGAATCTACGTGTTCTGGCTTGCGGCGGCGATGGCACGGTCGGGTGGGTGCTGAGCGTCCTCGATCGCATTGGTTCCAGGCCTGCGGTCGGAGTGCTACCACTTGGTACTGGCAATGACCTTGCGAGAGCACTCGGATGGGGAGGGGTTAGTACAAGATAATAATTATTTGAAATCAGTTACTTTATAGTTCGATAGGAGACTCCTTTACAAGTGCAGGTAAATAAGAACAAATTTAAATAATTCAGCAGTTTTCTCAATTTTTCCTATTTTAATGAAAAGGCAAAGATAAAATCATACATCCAAGTCGAACGTTATTTCATAATTAAGAGGTTAGCCCTTAAAAAAGGACGGTGATTCTCTTTATAAAACTGCCCAGTGATTTTTTGTGACACTCAATATATCATGCCCCCAATAATTCGTAATTCACTTTACTTATGTGCATCAGGCAAACTACATCACGTACAACATCTCCAACATTACTCAACAAAGGGCTACATAACTAAGTATATGATTAAAAATAAGTCACGACAAGATAGATTAATATACTGTACAAATCTACTGATTCGTAATTAAGAAAATGAATTTTTTAATACTTTATAAGTTTAGCGTTATTTTAAGAACCCTGAGTTTAACATATTTATAATACTTATTATTGAAGATATACATATACAGATTCGTTCAGAAATCTTATTATTATACAAAATAAGGAGTATCTAATAAATGTATTATTTGTACCATTCCTCAAATATAATAGATATATTATTCGTTTTACATCTGTTAATATTCATTTAATACGAAAGTATAAGAAATGTGAACGGCGTTCCTAAAATAAAAACTCATTGTAACTCGCTCGAACCGTTCGAGACAGTTTTTTAAGACTCTGGTAAAATAAATACGGTTAGAAATAAGAAGAGTAGTTTAAAAATATTAAAAAATATATAAATCTCGCGTAACTTCGATGATGCTCCAACTACCTAGGATGAATACGCCGAGTGCATCGCTTAGACAACTCATAGCCTCGCTTGCCTTGCACTTATTTAGTAATCGTGTTCAAAAAAAAAATCAAATATCTTTATTCAATTTAAGCCCTAAGAAGGCGGTTATGAACGTCAAAATTACTACCGTTTCTGAAAGTCATCGAGAATAAACCGACAAGAAACTCGATCTGCATCTTTTTTTTAGGTCTGATTCTTATCTTTTTTTATATAATAGTTTAATGTGTTACAATAGTTATTAGTGTATATACAGAGAGGGTTGTCAATTTCAGACATCACGATCGCTCACATATTGGTCCAGTCTTTAATAGCCTTTTGACATCAAAACTCGTTTGACATGGTTGTTAAACCTATGGTCCGGCAGTTCAGTAATGTGCTTTGGGACTTTATTATAAAACTTAACATCATTACCTAAAAAACTCTTACTTGTCTTACTCAGTCTAAAATAAGGGGTGACCAGCTTGTCTCGATTTCTAGTATTAAAATCGTGCTGGTCTTTAACGAAATCTAGCTTTTGTAAGTTTTTGCAGTCATACATTAAAAAATATTATACGAGGGCAAAATTAAAATACCCAATTCTTGCACACACCGATTGCATCCTGAAACTCCTCCCAGGCCTCCAATGTGTGACTTATGAGCGTTGCACCGGCGACAGTAGTAGATTTTGATTTTGTGAAACCAAACTGTCGACCATCCAGATAACATTTGTACTTTAAAACAAAGTAAATATAAACTACTATAAATACTAATATAAACTACCCTCGATTAACTACGCTTCTAACAATACAATAAAAGTTATTCGTAGCCGTATCGTATTTTTCGAGATATAGGAAATGTATTGTGACGTCGATACAATATTTGATCTTATATGTAAAAATATTTAATTAATTGCATTGTTTAAAAATTTGTATGTTATTTACAAGGTTGCGGTTTAAATAACAAAGTTGTGGTACAATCGACATGAAGGCGATACCTTACTCATAAAGCGCTTTTGGTTTCCAAAAAGGATTTTCGCTTGAAAACTGTTACTTAAATCATGATTCCGTAACCTCGGTTAATAAAAATAATAGTTTAAAAAAAACTAGAAAACACACTGTTATACTAAACCAAACTAAAAAAATGAAAATAAATTTTAGTAAATTTGAATTAAGAATAGTGTAATTTTTTTAATATTTATAAATTAATAATAGTGTAAAGAAGAAAAAAATTTAAGTTATTTTTAAATAACCGTGGGGTGCATGGTTTCATAAGTCATAAATATTTTATTGACAAATAAGGAATATTATTTTGATAATATCTTAAAAAAAAGACAGTTTTTATTTACACTATTATTAATTTATATTTATTAAAAAACAATTATACTATTCCTAATTCAAATTTATTAAAATCTATTTTCAATTTTATAGTTTGGTTTTATATAAGAGCGTAATTTTTAGTTTTTTTTAACCATTATTTATTTTCTACTTTTTAGTTTGGTTTATTTATAAAAGCTTTTCTTTTTATATTTTTTTAACTATTATGTTTATTAGACCAAAATTAATCGGTAGCTCAATCATCATTCATTACAATAGCAAACAAGGATATTTCCTTCAAAATTTTAAATTTAAATTCTTGCTTATTTTCTTGAATGAAATTTCTCTTTGGTATTCAAAAATGTGTAAATATTAGATATATCGGTTAAAGATAATAATAGGAGATTATAATAACATCAATTCCTGTCTTATCTACTATAGGTGAAAGTTATATATGAAAGTTATAACAAACCTTATTCCGCATATTAAATAATAGAATAATCTTATCAAATTAGTGTATTGTCATCGGTCCTCAATAAATCTACAAAATTTAAATGAAATCTGACCGTTTAAAGTGGGTCAAAATCAAGACCAAAGGATTCGATTACAAACAAACAAGTGAAGTTAATACAAAGCGTGTAATAGATATATTAATATTAAATAAAACTTAATTTTAATTTTGTATTTACTACTTATTATTATATTAGTATATGCTTTTAATCTTTCTTACAGAATTCCCTGGAATTATTCAATTAAAATAAAGAAAAAAATATATAGTTTTTATAAAACCTACAATAGTTTTTATTAGAATTAAAAGCAGCTACTAATATTTCTGTTAATTCTGTGGCTCACATATTAACGCTGATCTGTCGGTTCCTAGTATACCCGTCGGCTATACACATCTCCATTGAAGCAAATATATTTGGTTGATGTATCTTTCCTTACAATACCTTAATTAAATACGTTGTTAAGGCGACGTTCGTCCTTACCTCCAACAGTTAATAAGCGACTTTACACAACACGATATATACATCAACTCTGATAGTAGTTAAAACAATGTAAAGGAGACTATATATTCACTGTAACTGTATATTAGTTAAACCTTTTTTATATGTTTAATGTTCGATCATACTCTCATCCGATGTTACGTAATGATTTGGCCTAAGATGATGAACACACTAAGTCTGATGAAAGGATTAGCTCTCAAGTGCAAGGACATTAGAAATGGCTTTCCATAATACCCTTGTGTCATGGTTTCATTACTATGCTTTCCTTCACCGAAAGCTCAGGCACATTACCCTTATCCTATTCCTATTCATATATGTATTCGAACTCATACCCATCGATTCTGTGTCCAACATTCCACTACTGAGTCATAATTCCTTCACAGTTTACATTAAATGCGTTGTATGTGAAGTCCATATGAAAGTATACGTTAGTACTTTAAAAAGTTTTAAAATAAATTAATTGATTTCATTTTCTTTGGCGCTACCCAATGACGTAGGATTGACACATCGTACATTGTTATTTCACTATTTTTTATACTTTATAGATTTATCGTTAAGATCGCAATCTCACCTAATGTTAAGTGACGATGTGGCCCAAGATGGTGGTCACGCTAAGCCTAGTGGAGAGACTGGCTCTCAAGTGCAGCTGCCGGAACGCACACAGGTATTTGGCGGAAGATGTTCAACTTAAAGGTTGCTAGCTAGCCAGATGGGCTTCAGAAAGCCCTACCACCATGCTATGGTTTTAGTACGATGTTTTCCTTCACTGAAAACTCATTGCAGGGATCGATCTCACGTCTATTGACTCGAGGTCCGTACATACTACAGACTGAGCTATCATCGCTTCGTACTACTTACTATTCATTATACTCATTCATCTTTATTTAGTATTTAGTAATATGTATTTCATCTGTACTTATAACACGACCATACAACACTCGTTACTCCTGTACACAATCTATTTATTATTTCACAAGTTCTCTCTCACTTGTGTTAATATCATACCCTAAATGATACATTATTTTATACGTAGAATAAAAAATTACATATAATATACTTAGATTAGATGGGTGTAAAAGCAGATCCGCTTCAGTTCTGAAATTGTTATTTTTTTATTAAGTACATGAAATTGTAGTGCTTGAAAGCAGCAACAATTTGGTGTACTTTAAAATGTCAGTTTTTGAACTGAAGCGGACGTGCTTTTACACTCCTCTACATCTGCTTTAATTGTTTTATTGTGAATGTTTTATTAAATTAAATTAATAGGAATATATCCTGGATATGCTCGCTATTAAAATTCTATAATAACACATAAAAGACACAGTTTAGTAATAAAAATAGATAAAATGTAAGCAATATACTTTGCTTATATTCTCATAAAAATTCATTATCATAATATTTTTGTTAACATTTTAATAGACAGAGAAAAATATATACATTTTTACTGGCAGCCACGGAACAGAGAGCCAATAAAGCATGCACTTAACACTTTAACAGTAGGTTAAAAAACATCCGTCAGTTTTATTTTAGTAAAGGTATGTTTTTAAAACTTGGTAATAAAATTCCTTTATCTTTTATCTATCATGTATTCAGCGTTACTTCTTACGTGATATTTGGCAGTAAATTTGCCGTCTGTTATACGCATACAGTCTTTATGAATGTTAAAAAAAAACCTACTGTTTATTTCAAATCAGTATTGAAAAAATATAATTTTGTATAAATGTTTTAATCGATCATGTATTAAGTTGCGTACAGAAACTTTACGAGATAATTCATATTATCGAAATATATGGAAACTTTAACTTACTTTTTACATTCCAAACAGAACTTGTCTATATTTCATTTTTACCTCAGTAAACACCAAATATATCAAATATATTTGGCCTTCCCCTTGACAACCTTTTATATGTAGATAGATTCCCACAATTATTTTACGAAGTGTTAAGACACGACATCTGTTTCTGACTGAATTACGACCACCATACACTAATTGTAACACCTGGCGTAGTGAACCTAAAAAAGATATAAGCACATCGAGTTTCTTGCCGGTTGTTCTCGATCACTGGGTTATTTCCCGAACCGGTAGTAGTTAAGCCTAAATTGTATTAAATATTTTGATGTGATTTTGTTTGGAAGCCAATATGATAATGAGGATCTGACAGACTACCTCTAGGTAATCGTGGTTCGTTTTGAGCTGTACTGTGCTTATCATTTAATGCAATGCAGTCATTTTTAGTGCTATACGGCAAAATAAAAATTTTAAATACAGTTTTTCCCTTCTTTATATACTGTTATTTTCCAATTATGTATTCGATATTAACCTTTACCGCAATATAAAGAATAATAAATTATTAAACTTCTGAACAATAAATAAACAATAAAATTTCTAAATAGAAATTTCCGTGAATTGGTCGGCAGTTCTAGCAACAAAAGACGATAATTAATGAATTTGATATAATTAATTGTCCTATGTATGTAGTTGTTATGTTTCCTATTTTACTGATAGACAACTTTCTTAATAGAAAACTCCTGTACTTAACCTTACTAATGTGATAGTTAAACACATTTTGATATATTATACATTAAAAATGTAAAGTTCTTTATTTGTTTGTATTCGCATTTAACTAATTTCTAAAGATTATAATATTCAGAAGTTAGATATATTGACACACGTTTAAAGTGTATATTGTAATGACAGTTTTAGCAAATAGTATACGTAGTTCAAAACCGAAAATACACGTTTTGGTTGAAATATTTATATTACAACTAAGATTTACTTCTTTGACATCATAAACTTCAAAGTAAATGTAGGTAGCTTTGATAATACATGAAGATAAAGGATTTAAACATGCAAATAGCACGATTACCTGCCTGGACAAATAACGACAAGACTATAATGAAGTCATAAACAAATTTTATCGTTTCGCTCGTTAACGTTTTATTGTCCAAAACGACAAACAAGCTGCGAACTGAGCAAAGGATTTGCCTAATGCCATGTCATTGTTTCTCGTTAATCACAAATGGATTGATATTAACCTTCCACAATTATTTCGACATTTACACCTATAAACTTACCTATAATAAGAATAATATATAATATATTTTGAAGCAATGACAGCGCAGTGGTAGTGTGTACAACTTCGCGTCAAGGATTGTGAGTTCGAATCCAACCACCTACAATGAGCTTGAGCTTACGGTGAAGGAAAACATCGTGAGGAAACCATAGCATGATGGTAGGGCTTTCTCTGATGCCCATCTGGCTAGCTACCACCCTCAAGTTTGACAATCTCCCGCCAAATACCAATAGATGTGTTTCGGCAGCTACACTTGAGAGCCAGTTCCTCCACAGGTTTAACGTGTCTACCAACTTGGGCCGTATCGTCACTTAAGATCAGGTGAGATTATGGCCATTACGCTAAGCCTTAGCTATAAAAAATAATAATAATAATAAATAAATAAAAAATAATAATAAAAAAGAAAACGAGAAAGGATATCACTTAGAAGGGTTTATCGTTAACTAAGAATTTTTAATAACTACAACTGAAAAGATAATACAAAGTGAATGTTTTTATAAATATACCAATTAAAATTGAAGTATCAAATGTTGCAAAAAGAAAATATCAGGAAATTTTGCGGATACGTTTCTCCAGATTTTACAGTAGCAAATGAGATTGCAATACTTAAGTTCCTAGCCAAGTTGTCTTGCTTCTGCAATCATTAGCGTAAAAGGAAACAAAAACTATATAAGTAGTAATCTCATAGATTTTGTGTTTACTTACGCTAATTATTGTAGAAAAAGACAAATTGGCTAGTGGCGCTAGTATAAACTGAATGTCCACTTAAGGAGGAATGTTTACGGAGAATTGATAAATGTAAAAAATATCTCAACAAGGTTACCTCAGCTGGTAATAAAAACATAGCACTGAACAAACTTTGATCTAACGAGCTGTAGGATTTGCGTTTATCATAATTTATAACCAAGGGAAACTTTTACGATACTAACTCCGTAATATTATTCAGTGTATTTATTAATTTTCTTCATGATTGTGTATATTATTCGCGTGTTTTTTACAATAAACGTAATTTATCGTAATAAAGTTATTATAAACTTTTATAAATTGTATAAACGTCTCTTTTTTAAGAACATATTGTCTATATCAGAAAATAAATTATCGATTAAGTGTAACAACATGTTATATGACCTCAATATATGTTATAATACATTATAAATGTATTCTGACTTATCAACTGAGAACCGAAAAAACTGAAAGATAGTGAAGACAATCGATAAGGTGGGTTTTGATCGTAAAGAATGAACAGACCTTTTTATCCAAATTCGAAAGTTATAAAATTCAGAAAACGAAAGGCTATATTTAAATCTTTCTTTATCATTTTTGTAAATACCACTTGAAGATAATAGAATGAAATAAACTCATCGTTATGGTAGTTCCGGTGTATTTAAAGCTTGATACATGAAGTTTGATATGTAGGTTTTAGTTATAACTAAATATCACAGTGCATGTAGAAATCTTTTATCCACCTATTTAAATTTTGTTTATTGGAATGTAATGAAATTAATTTTATTCAATTAGATATATGTTCTTTCTAACTGAAGTCTCGAGTAAATTAAAAACGATGTGAAATTTCATATAATATAACAAATCAGTATCTCTTATCCAAATGTAATAAATATTACAGATTGTACTGATTTCAAATATACTTGTTAATAGATAATGCGTGTTTTATAAGTTTGCAATAAATTTAATCGAGATTATTTATAAATTAACCTTTCAGATTTTTTTCTGCAGAAATAGTGCATTGATAGAGGCTAGGTTTCAAATACAAGTTAAGTCAACAATACAAGTTAGTAATAATTAAAATAAAACACGAATTATTTCGCTACAGGGTTACGAGGATGAACCAATATCGAAAATTTTAGCCAATATTGGCGAAAGCGATACAGTATTATTGGATCGTTGGCAGCTAACTGTAGAACCCAATACAGCAGCTTCAGCAGAGGAAACCATCAACGCAAAGCCAGAACTGCCACTCAACGTCGTTAACAATTACTTTTCATTCGGTGTTGATGCTCATATTGCGCTGGAATTTCACGAAGCAAGAGGTAATTTATTGGCTTATTGGCGGATTTATGTGAATTTTAGTTTTCATCTATGAAAGATTGTAAAAGTTGAATATAGAAAATTGTATATTTGTTTTAAGGTTAAGTTTTTTATATTAGAAGTACCGTGAGAAGACTTAGTCATGTTATTAAGTCTATGCTATAATAAGAATCAAATCAATTCTATATTCGATTTAATTAATTTAAAAATACATGATTAATCACTAAAACCAACGAAATAAATAATAAAATTATATGCTTTAAAGATAAAAGCTGACAAGTATTATTTTGTGTATCATGATAATTATTTGAAATTTTGTTTTTATAAAACTCTGTAAAGCAACGAACCTTATTTCTTATAATTTATGTGACTTTTGTTAAACGAATTTGACTTAATCCTTTTAGAAACAGGATATCTTAATTAAAATACAGTACATCATCACTATTTTAACTGTGGATGTCGACAATACACGAATTAAAAAAATTACAAACAATAAAACGATGTCAATTCATTAATTACTGCAAGTCAATCTATTTAAAAGTTGCCATATTTAACTTCCATTAGTTGTACGTTTCCAATGTTTGTTTAGTATGGCCAGTGTGAAAATTGTTTGAAAAGGAAAATAATTTTTATATATGGATCTTTTTCATTACTCTGACGAGATTTAATAGTTTAAGAAGTGTATAAGTTTATAGTGAAGAATATAGTGTAGAAGCATTTTAAAATATTTTTTTAATGTCAAGATTTACCGTTATGGCCACAATCTCACCTGATGTTAAGTGACGATGTAGTCTAATATGATGGACACGTTAAACCTGGTGGAGGGACTAGCTGTCAAGTGTAATAGCCGGATCGCACCTATAGGTATTTTACGGTAGATTTTCAACTTGTGGGTGATAGCTAGCCAGGCGGGCATTAGAAAAAGCCCTACCACCATTCGAATGGTAACTATAAATATTTGACACTTGAGAGCCAGTTACTTCGCTAGGCTTTGCGTGTCCACCATCTTGGGCGACATCGTCACTTAACGTCAGGGGAGATTGTAGCTATAACGCTAAACCTATGTTAACTATAAAAAAGTTAGGGAACGCTAACATGCGACTATTATTTTCTATAGAGGCACATCCGGAAAAGTTTAACTCTCGAATAAGGAATAAGTTGTTTTACGGAACGGCAGGAGGCAAGGATCTCATGCAGCGTAAATGGAAAGGTTTAGCTGAATTCGTTACTATGGAGTGTGACGGAAAAGACTTGACGCCAGTGCTTAGGGAGCACAAAGTGCATGCTATAGTTTTTTTAAACATTCCAAGGTACGTTTACGTTCCTAATTAATTAATTTATAATAGATTATGGTATGAAAATCAAAACAGTGTATTAAACGCTAAGTATAAAAATTATACAATGTCTATTTTAAACACATAATTAAGTAATCAAATAAGATAATGTGGGCCCAAACATAATAAATTTAATAAAATGAAATGGTGATTGTAAATTCTTAATATAAAAATAATAATGCGATTTTTTTTAGCAAGAGATCTTTGAGGTAAAAATAAAGAGAAATAAATGATTGCTTTAATAACCATTTTATAAAACACTTGATTTAAAAAAAAATACAGTAAAATCGTAAGCCGCAATATTTTTTTTGTTTCGATCGGTTTATTCAAGCGTAATCTTGCACTATACACCTTTTAAATAAACAATTTCGCCAATCTCTTTGTAATAACTATTGTTTTATAAATATTTAGATGGATGCTTTGTAAAACTTCAAGTATTACCGAAAATCCCAGCGGACCTCACCTTTCCTTTCTTTGCCTCTTCAATATTTTACGTCTCTTAACATAAATCTGATATTTACAGTTACGGGGGTGGCACTCATCCTTGGAATAAGTCTGGAGGAGCTTTCGAGCCTTCCACTGAAGATGGACTGATTGAAGTAGTAGGATTAACCACATATCAATTGGTAATATAACAATTTTAAGTTTTATTAATTATCAATAATTCATATAAGTAAATAAAGAAAATTAAATAAATCATACGAATATGAATTATTTTATGTTTAACAGAATGCAACTTAAAACATTTATCTTAAATATTTCGTATTATACATCGTGTCATGGTAATTGTGCAGCCTTTACTACAAGCTGGAGGGCATGGCACTTGCATCACGCAGTGCAAAACGGCGAAGATTGTGACCACAAAAGTAATACCGATGCAAGTTGACGGCGAGGCTTGCCGTCTGGCGCCATCCATAATCAAGCTCTCTCGTCTTAACCAAGCCACAATGCTTGCTAAGAAAAAACCCGGGCGAACTACTGCACCGTAAGTACCTTATTCTATAATGTTATTCATTTACATGTTAAAAACTTTAGATCGGAACACATTACAATGGAAGAAAGAAAAGCGATAGACAGTCAACTGTAGCATGATCTGCAGTCACAATAAAAGACGATGAAATGAATTCTATAAAGATCGGGAGCTGAAATGAAAGAGAAAAGATAAAACCTTAGTGTCTTTAGTTAATTCTTGCAGCTGTTTATAGGAACTGGTCTTCTTTCTACGATTAGCCTGTGCTTTCTTTGAACACATGATCATCAACAACTGATAGATGGATATCAGAACATTTTACATATAATAAAAAATGTATCAAAATCGTAGATATGTTAAAAAATTACTCTTATACGTACTACATAATAATCTCTACTGTAAACAAGGTGTTTGGAATCTGTACAAATATATTGTTATTATCATCCTAAGTCTTTAATCATCTATGAATGAAGCTTTAAGTAGCATCATAAAGCACTTTTAGGTGTCTTACTACACGAATGCGGAAGAAGCACTTACCTAAAAACGTAATTTTTTTTTTAGTTTAAATTTTACGTACTGTTCACATCATTTTTATCATCAGTTTCTCATAGTCTTTTAGTTCTCTCAAAACTTTCTAAGAATAATATAATATAATAATTATTTAATAATATCTAAATGCCGAAAAAATTGACGCTAATTTATCAAATAATATTTTTTTTATTAATTGATTATATAAAAGCTGCTACAGAATTAAATTTACCATCACAATTTATTTAGGGAAATTTAAACAGAACGGAAATTTTGATAAAAGTAGTAATACGTATATCATGTTTTTTTTTCATGTTATGTAATAAATAAGGTATATAACTTTGGTACATATGGAAACTTGGCTTATGGGTCTTATTCACAAGACGAAGCGATGCCTCGTAGCGTACAGCGTAAATGGGAGAATAGACAAGATTAATAAACAACAAATTTATTATTGTAGAGTCTTTAACATATTTAACAGTTTTAATAACTCAATGTATCTTTTAGGTGCAGGTTTAAAATATGTCGTTTACCCACTTTTCTAATTGAAGTTTTACCAGTTTGAACTTTTATACTTTAGTCGTATTTTGCTCGTGAAATCATGATATGAAATCTATTAAATATACAGTTGAAAAGGATATTTTGGTATTTAGTCATGTGAATGATACTCCCTACAATAATAAATCAGAACTGTTCACTAACAAAAACAAACATTCACAAATTCGGTTGAATTAAGTATTTGACTGATTGAGAACAGATCTACGGCAAAATGCTCTGATACAACTGTTGTTCTTGGTGCCAATTATACATTTGGTAAACATTAAACTTATGGTATGATTGTTCTGGAGAATACCTAGGGCTAGTATTAAACTTAGTGAGTAAACACTTCATACATATGCTATGTTACGTTCATTGCAAAAAACATACTTCGGATGGTTATTTTATACATAATGTTGTTGTAATCACTTACCATTTAAAATATTATTGAAATAAATAAAATTAATTATATGTCGAAATTATCCGTACATACATACTTATCTGTTACAGACAAACAACGTTGGATAAACTTACGCTCATTGTGAATCTCATTACGATGGCCGATTACGAGAGACATCATTATGATAAGGAATTACTCGCCAAAACAGGTGGAGAATAATTTTCTAATCAAAACTCTTCTAAAAAATGTAAAAAGATTCATCGTTTATTATATAATATTTTTAAGATTAACGTTTTGTAACGATAACGTTTTTGACGTTTATACTTGACATTTTTAATTATGGATTTATCTATTTAAATTAGTTTTAAAATTTTTAAATTAAAAGAACATGTACAGGTAAGTTCAGATGTTTACTTTTTTAATTAATTAAGGTTAATAGTCCCATTGATGAGTCCTATATTCTTCTCTATTTTTAATCAACCTTTATTTATTAATGTACTTGCAATAATTAAATTAGTTAGTGCCACTTTTCTGGGAATAACAAGCCTAGATAAAATTACAGTGAGGGCAAATTATGAAACAGAATAATAAATAAATTAGAAAAACGTTAACAATATTCCTTTAATTTTAGCGGAACGTGTCGGCACTTTAGAAGTGAATCCTGCTACAGACTTGGAACAAATGCGAACTCTCATTCAGAACGTGATCAAAGAATCTCAACAGTACTCAAACCTTCTCGACTGGTGGTTTGTCGACTGTAAGTGCATTTATCTGACATTTCTCTTCTTCCTTACTTTTTGCTTATTTAAATTTTATACTGAATGGGCATAGTATGAAAAAAATTACCACTCAATTCATAATGCTTCTTATTAATGACTTAGCCTGCCCTTTTTAAAATGTTTTCTTACATGCAACATACAAACATTACTGGGGCCGTAAAACTTAAAAATAAGTGAATGTTGGCTTTTCTCCAAAATAGGTAAAGTGAATTACAATGACAGATTCATGATTTTTAAGTAGATTTATACTGAGAATAACATATAAAGTGGTTTAGGTATACGCAAATAATCATTGTAAATCTTGACGGATGAGTAATTGCTCTTAAATACCTCAAAGGCAGTACTAAGCGTAATTGTAATATTGGGATTAAACTATACTATTAAGTGGGCTAGTCTTGTATATTATATATAATTGGTAATGTAATTGGTTTCTCGGACACCACTGTAAAGTAGTTAGTAACTGTAGTTTACCTAAATAGATATTATTTTTGTAAGACACCGAGCTACACTCGATCCCCTAGATATTAAAATAACTAGCAGAGCAAAAAGTATATTCAGTGGTATATAGATTCAAACCTATCAAATTGTTAATTTTATTGAGATAATCCTAACAAAAAATCCTAACATAAACTTGTAAAAAATGAAAGAAAAACGTTTATAGTTTTCAATATTCAAACTAGTGCGGTATGTTATTACGATTACCATGTTTCAATATGTCAAAACAAACGGGGCACCTATAAAGTGAATTGGCAAAATTAAAATTTTCAAGAGTAATTTAGGGATAACGAGGCCTACCATTCGCCTCAAATGTGCGTGCAAAAACAAAATTAAGCCCATTGAAACAAAGATTTATTTACTATCTATCCAATCTCTTCGTCAATCCTACTGGTTAATTTGTCAAACCTTAAGATAAATTACTTCGAGATAATTCACTACATTAATCTTAGCTAAACGATGTTAATGTGTCGGCTTTGCTTAGGTTTTCCTTATTTAAGTTGATTATTTACTTAGTATTAATATTAGTGTTAATAATACATAACCATTATATTTAGTAAAACATATTAATGATAAATTTTAAACAAGATTTTTTTTAAAGCGATATTTATATAATATAAAGGTTTGATATATATATTATATGATGATATGATTATATGATATAAACATTTTTGTTACATCTTTATATATATGGTATGCAGAATATTAATGATAACTTTAGCATTACACTTAAACCAAAGTATTATTTTATTATAATATGTATGTGATACCCTTATCATGTTTGCTGACGACAAAATACTTACTTTGCTTCTCAATCACTAAACGAAAACTAAACTCATATAAGTGTCCTTTACATATTTACGTAATGTAATTTTTTAAGAGAAAACCTTTTATATAGAACATACACATCATTTACCAATAGAGCGAGACTTGCGACATCCTTATAACATCATCATTTATTATATGGTTTGACTATAACTTTAAATTACAATTGAAAAATGAAATTTAAAATACAATTACCCAATAAAACCTTGTATATAAATCAGTTTCATTCTGAATTATGGATATTCTACAATCTAATACTAAAAAATATATATTTCTTAGCTGTAACAGCAGAGCGTTTCTTTCGCATCGACAAGGCTCAAGAAAATATTCACTACCCAACTGACATTGGTAATGAGAATATCTACATATTGGACGCGGCTCCGCAAACACCAGATACCGAAACGACAGTTCAACCTGACACAACGGCCTCTTTAGACCGTACTGGACCTTCAGTGTCTCTTGATACAACCACTGGATTATCAGTATCGTTGGACATCTCTCAGAGTGTGGACACACCGAGCGCCGGTGTCTCATTGGATGTTCCAGAATCACACGCCAGGTTCGTTCATCATCACACGCACACGCACATCACGACGCGTCGTTCCATTTCCATAAAATAATATAGATATATAAAAATATATATAAGATATTTAATAATTATCTTATTTAGTGTATTCTTAACTTCAATGACATTTATGGGCATCAGTAATAATATTAGCTTTTTCACTTAATTATGTTCACGGTTTTTATATTAAAATTAAAAATAAGTTACGGTCTGTCCAATTGTTTATGACACATATGGAAAAGATTTACGTTTATTATAACATCCACCATTTTCTTATGTTCACAGTAATATGCCATAAAGTCGGCCTCTTAACGGCAATTTACCTTTAATTATAAATTAATTTTGTATCTTAGTTACAAAAAAAAAAATAAAAAAAAAAAACCCAATAAGGTGACTATAATTGCACACCGTTTTTTCAACTTAATCATGAACGCAACACCATCTTTCTTACCAAGATGGTGAACATGAATTTCTAACGTTGTTTTACTTCAAAACTGAAAGAATATTATCTGTATACATCACCCTTGACTAATAAGGTTAAAAAAACGAAAACATTATTGTTAATTATAATCTTGGGACAGTATTTTTTTCATGATTCTAATCATAAAATAAATTATTTGTACCCGTAAAAATCAAAAAGAGAACATTATAAATCTCCTAATTATTTTTTAACCATAGTTTTATCAAAGTCGTCGTTATAAAAAATAAACGTTTTATCTGTAATAGTGAATCAGGGCTGGGTAGTCCAGCGCGTACTTCGGAGGAAATGCTCTCTCCACAAACGCCGCCCCCTACAATTCCCGTCCCGCCAGCCCCGAGCACACCCAAAACTATTACGACCGCTGCTGTTAAATCCACGGTACCTGATATCCCAAAGACACAAATATCCACAACTCCTAAAACTCCATCAGCTCCTGATACCCCGAAAACCTCAGCTCCCTCGACTACAAAAGCCACACCGCCATCTTTACCGAAAATTACGATACCCACACACGAGTCGAATTCACCACCACTCTGCACAAGCCCACCAGCGAAAGATATTCAACCGACACATGACTCCATAACACGATTCAAAACGTGAGTATGATCTCTATATTCTTTTCTTTTTACTTGTAAATGATATAAACAAAATTAGAATTTTTTAAAGCGAAGATAGCTCAGTGGTAGTGTGTACGGACTCCATTTCAAGGGATGCGAGCTCGAATCCACCTACAATGAGGTTGAGCTTTCGGTGAAGAAAAATATCGTGAGGAATCCATAGCATGGTGGTAGGGCTTTATCTAATGCCCGCCTAGCCAGCAACCACCCTCAAATTGAAAGTACTAATAGGTGTGTTCCGGCAGTTGTACTTAAGAGCCAGTTCCTGCACAGGTTTAGCGTGTCTACCAACTTGGGCTGTATCATCACTTAAGATCAGGTGAGATTATTGCCAAAACGCTTAAACTCTAACTATATTTTTTTATTAAATATCTTTTTTAATTATAAGTCAAATACAATTTGCAACATTAAAGGAAATTTAAAGTGCCCTGTCATTTCCGCGTAGAAAATTAATATAACAGGCTTGTCCATGCGTTTAGATGAGATTTTATTCATTTTATTTTTCAGTTTTATCTTTGAAAGATACACAAACCATCTCGTTAACTATTATAAAATAGGAACTACCATACTTTTTACTATAAATGTATATTATTGCTTAACATAGACATAGCAAACAATACTAAAACTTAGATTTTTTACTTCGAGATAAAGAGAAATACAAACACTAATAAAATGTTAGTTATAATAATAAAAATACACAAAATGTGACCAGACATGTTGAACTGCGAAAACCAAATTTTTTGTGTTCTAAATAGGTGGCACTAATATTGTTGATGAGTATTCATCACTCAAAAATAGGAAATAATTACCCTTGTGGCTTAATGATAGCAAGTACAACTATTGATTCTATAAGAGTTTGCCTTCAATGACTTAGTTTTGGGTTCAGACTATGATGAGTATATTTGTCGTACTAAATATTTATATAGATATATTTAGCAACCATTTATTAACTATATAAAAAGTTTTATTTTTTTAAGAATTAAATAATCCCATGTAAATTTGTGTCCAATATTTATTATAATTAATTTTCTTATAAAAGATTAAAATATTCTTACTTTTGTAAAACATTTTATTTTCAAATATACATATGTTTTAGATTTTATAGTACGTAATAAGGCATTATAGTTAGTAAAGACATAGATCTCTTCATACTTTAAATATTCCTGAATTCATAGAATCTTGCAGCAAATTACAAAATATAATTATATTATAATGTAATTTTAAGGCACACGTGTGGTTTCTATAGCACAATGCACATTTGAAACTTAATCTGCACTCTATCTTTTCTCTCTTCTATTGCATGCAGCATTCACGAAAAACTCTTTGGACTTGACCAAGAAGTATTTGGCTATAGGTGAGATTCACTTAAGTATTTTAGTCATGGTAGTATATCTGTAATACGTAGAGTAATATCGCTTATAAAAACTATAATAGATTTTCAAAATTTCGACCAACTAATTTAATTTACTAATATTTATTAATAATTCAGCTATTAATTCAATTTATATTTGGTATACTTTACTATTCGTTTATTTGATATTGATAAACAGTAAACTTAAACAGGTACATCATTGTTTCAGAAATTTGTTAGAAAAAACTTCTGATACACTTCTAAAGGCAGCTAAAGTCGGCGATCTTAAAATGGTATGTTAATTAAATAAACAACTATTGCGTGTAACTTTGCTTGCCAGTCGAAATGTTACAATATTATTATAACAATTAAAAATATTTCATTTAACCAATATTTTTAATTCAGATACTAAGTACTTTAGACTATAATAGTTGTTTATTGTGGTATAGTTTAGTTTATTATGTAGCATAACACTATATGTTTAGTACTAATGCACTTTGTACGTAATTGTATAACCGTGAAACTATTACACTTTACAAACAAATTTTATATTACAAACTTGTTTGAAATAATGTAGTCAGTATGCTAAAGAGACCTAAAATATGCAAATCCCATTAAAGATGAAAGAGCTTCACTCGGCCGGCTACTCCCTAATGTCAATCGATGCTACCGGACAGACGGCACTCCACGTCGCCGCGAGGTACGGCAACAAGGAAATTGTCAAGTACTTGATAGCGTGTGCTCCCACTGCCATTCTGAATATGCGGGATAATGAGCGAGGACAAACAGCATTGCATAAAGCGGCCGCGCACAAGAGGCGTGCTATATGCTGTATGTTGGTGGCAGGGGGTGCCTCCCTAACGAGGCAGGATCATGCGGGGCTTACACCGCGGCATCTTGCATTGCGCGCTGAAGATCATGATTTAGCCGCTTATTTAGAAAGTAAGTATAGTAATAGCTAGTCTACATTTCACAGAGACGGTAAAACGCCGTTTGACTTGAGGCTTTATTGGAACATATAATTATAGTTACTCGTTTGTGGTTAAACATGGGAAGCATTTGTACAGACAGCATAAACATATAGAAAATTATAACTTAAAACAACACATGTGACAGAAATGTATACAGTGAGAACTCTGTGTAAGCATGTCATGTAATATATTCGTATAATTTCGAGAAATCAACCTTGTTTTTTAAGGAGTGCTTGAATTCTTAATTAGGGTTTTTTAACTGTTTGAACAATGATTTCACTTTTTAATAAATTTACCATGTTATGTAGTTAGATTAGTATGTTAATCTCAAAGTATTCAATATACCTACTTCAAATTGTGAAACTAATATACGTGTGCCTTCTTTAATGGTAGCAATCAGAAATAAATCGCTACTAAATTTAGTTGACTATATGTGGGATTGGTCTACAATTGGGCACGGCAATTTCAATAAATATTTAGAGATTGAGCTCAGGACAACGTGTAGATAAGATTTTCGTTATTTTTTATACTTTACATTTTCACTTCTAAAGAAAGATTTATACGTTATATCTATATCTTGCCAAGTGTTTTAAATTAATTATTATGATTTACGTACGTAAATAATAAAACAAAATTATTTTTATGAAGAAACTTACTGTTGAGCGAAAACGATAGGTTCTTAGTGAATTTTATTTTTAAACATCCGCCCTCGCCATTCGCCATGTGTTATTATAACGTATCAAATTGGTAATTAGTACATTTTTTATAATTTTTTACATAACATTTATATAACACTGTTTATATAAATATAATTGAATTACAAACGTAATTGCTTTACACATACTTTATGAGTTTTTATATTCGCACCACTAAAACTTTTTAACCTACTTTTTTAATTTTAATCTATACACGCAGCCGAGATCATCGAAACCTGTGTGTACAAGTTATAGTTATTTACGTTTGTACCATTTCAGGTCAAGAACATTTTCAATTAATATCAGAAGATCTAGAAACTGCTGTTTGAAATAAACGATGGTTTTAATCAATCTTGACAATTGAAAACACTTCACTCGACGCATTGGAAAAGCATAGAAGTACAATATTAGCTATTGAGATTCCTAATTGTATTATAAAAATAATATGTCTTATCAAACACCAAAATGATATTCAGATCTTAATTATGATAGAGATTCATATATATAAATTAATATTATTAGAGAAACAAACTTTATACAATTTTCCTCTAATTATAAATTAATAATTTGAAATGAAAATACATTTGTTTGTTTTTTGTATTTATAATATAATATATTATTATAGAACAAAACGTTTATTTAGCTGAGTGTATAAAATTATTCAAAATGATTGTAAAGTTGTCTTTTAAATTTACTTAAAGATGTTTTTGACAAATACGAATTTATGGATATTAGAATAGAATGCACGTTTAAAATACATTAATGTCGATTTCACCTTCCTTTAGTGCCCTTCCATTTACTGCCTATTAAGAGACAATTACGATTCGTGTTATGGTTTGGACTATCTGACTGGACCAGTAAAGTCGAAATATCTAGTAGTATCCCGTCGCTTTCTAAATTATATTTTAGTCTTAGACTCTGATAGTTCTAATGTCAATAGATTTTAGCTATTTGTAAGTACACGTTTTTCACTGTAGTGACATTATTTATGATTTGGTTTCTACACAAAGTTTAAAACATACTAGATTTAAACAGCTATTGTTTATTTACAAGCTAGTATTTATACGTATTTTTACTTAAATAACGAAAAGTTTATTTATGAATATGAACTCATAGTAATGTTATTTTTATTTTTTAAATAATAAATGTATAAGCTGGCTTACTTAATTCAAAAAAACTTATAAGAATTTACTAAGAAAATTAGTTTAATTGTTGTAAATAATCATTATTACATATTATGAAATTAAATTTCAAATTTATTGTGGTAGGATTTGCATTACAGAATACGATATTTTTTTATGAAACAATATTCGACATTTTTGTATTTTGTATTTGTACTTATCAACGTAAACTTTTATTTTAATCTATCTTCAAAAGGCCTAAATACTTCGTTGTAAAATAAAGTTTGAATTGCATTAAAAATATGCTTATATTCATAACAATTATTTATCTAGTACATGTAGCTGTAATTTAATTGTCATGTACGAGTAGACTGCCTAATATAAATTGGTGTCATAATAGTTTATTTTATGATCTCAAACTTGTTAATTCTATCATATTAATCTATATTGTCTTGCATTACTATGATTTAATATCTACTGTTATGCTTTCGTTCTTATTATTTATTTGTTTTGTCAGGTAAAGTTTTAGCGAATTCTTTTTTGGCATTTCCTTTTGTATTTACGCCTTTTATCTCGATATTTTGTATCTCTAATTACTAGTGTGATGTTGTATAGATAATGTTATTAATGTGTATAATGTCAATACCTCTACATATAGTACCTAATAGTTATAGTGTATAACGAATTTATTCGTACTACTCGCTGTTAAGCGAACAATGAAAGACAAAGCTGTGAGAATTTTCGACATAATGTAAAAAGTAAGTTCTTTTATCGTAAGCGAGAAAGATGTACACTTAACTTTGTTAACCTTAACTTAACACTTGACCTTCTTAGTTTGTGATTTATTATATAGACAGTTATATAACCATGGAAACTGTAATAACAATTGATGCTTTGAGGCATCAAAATTAATGTGGAATATTTGATTCATAATAATTATTCATAGTAAACTAAGTACATGTTACAGGGATGTACTGTGAATGTTCACAGTGATTGTAACATTGTTCTATTTATAGAACACGTATGTAGTTTGTGTACTTAACGGAATTGCAATACTTTTCCTTCTCGTTGCCGTGCTGGCGTATTTATTCGCCAATAAGCATATACACTTTCTTAAACAGTTGTCCTTTTGTTTTCAATATATCCTTTTGATTTTAATATTATATATAATATGAACTAAATACTAGAAAGTGGATTATTACCTAGTACCTATAGAATATAAAATACAATTGAAATTTCTAATTTCGTTTTATGAACTATTTTAATGTGACTTAGTAGAAACTTGTTAGACATAAAATTCCTGCGATATTTTTCAGCATTATAAGTGATAATTACACTTATTATATATATGGCGATTTAAACCATTAATTTGGTACGTAAATGATACTTCTCCTAAAATATGAACCTAGTCTTTATATGTACATACTATGTCGGAGGCCTTCATTCGAGTAGTGTACTATATATTCTCTTAAAATATTTATATGTATATATCACGACCAAAATCTATTTTAAAAAGAAAATGAATATCACTAGGCTAGAATTTCAAGCACTCATTTAAAAATGTGCTATTACTCGAATACATAATAGACTTGGCAAGCAGTTCTCTTTTTAATAATTTGATACTTCTGCAAATATTACATCCTGCCAAGCTATTTACAATTAATATTATCTTTTACTAACATGTATTATAAAGAAATTTATAATAGAATTGTAAAATCTCCGAAATAAAACTAATATACACTTGTGACATGTGCATCTTTTTTAACTGGCAAAGGGTTGCTAAATAATTTTCTCCCATGTTCATCTCGTAACATTCTTAGAGATTGAATAAGAGTTTCAAAATAGTTGTGAAATAAGTTGTGAAATTTATATTTCCATTTTAACCGTTTTATGAAAAGAAAGTAACATATTCCATCATTATTATCGATTCAAAATTATACAACATAAATATTTCAAATATTAACATAAGCAAATCCATATATAAAAGATACATATCTTAAATCCTAACTTAATTCAAACCAACAGTATGGACTAAAAGTAATAAATTTCATTTAAAAAAAATCTTTGCCGTTTGAATTTTATATATAAGAGTTGGTCATAGTCAGATGTATTAATGTGTTAGAATTAAAAAATAATCAACATAACAAAAGTATTATTGTTTAATGAATGCTATAAAAGTTACTAACCTCATATTTCCTAGTAGGTATCCTCTTTATTCACTGAACCAAAAATTTTAGTTGCCTTAAATGAAACACGTAGTTATAGGGCATCATACATTGTAATTATATATTTAACTGTTTTAATGTAATATCATGGCAGTAGTAAGATATGTATACCAAATGTAATAATAAATTAGTACCTACCTGTAATGTAACTTCGTCATGTTTTGACAAGGATTGTCCCATGTAGGTATTTGATAAATTTTGATCATTAGCACATTTAAAACACTTCGAGGTAGAAAGATCGTACACTCTTAAGACATTTAGTAGTACATAATTATAATGAACTAATAGGTACAAAGAAAAGTAATAATCGTTTTATCTAATTTTTTTGATATTACCTATCTATTACATTAATGAGAATGTCTCGTGAATAAAAGTTAATATATACTGTACTAAAGGTTTCCACGGTGAAACACCACTACGTTTTAAAAGTGGACTTATATTGTATTCGCATTATATAATCCTATGTATTTTAATATTGAAGCGGAGAATTTATTTGTTTGTTTCTTGTTCAAACGTAATATTCATTATATTCTTGGAAACTGATAGTTGTTACAGCCTTTATCTCGAATAAGATATAAAATGTAATTACAGGAGCTTTATAAGGTCATGTAATTTGATTGTAACGACACTTTAAAGCTATCTTCATGTTCATATTAATTCTTCCGTGTGATCAAAGAGTATCATAGTAATTTAATTATGACGAAAGATAATTTTGAGAGATATGTAAAATCTTATACGTAAATAGAATCATAAATTGTTTTTAAATATTTTGTTTTTTATGCATTAAAGGGTTAATGACAATGGATTCATAAGAGTGAGACTTTTTTTAAAAGACACTTCAATATGAGTTATAATAGCACTTTTGTGATTTATAGATATACGTGAAACTTGAAATTTGTATATAAGTTAAAGTAAATGTAGGTGCGTTTGACTTTCAGAGACATGTATAACCTCCACAGTCCTGCTGACAGTACACTTATATCTATAACTATACATAACTTGAACGAACTTCGAATCGATACATATCAAACGTGCTTAAGTCCTAGACAATCAATATTAGGACAACCATTATATTTAGCTGCGTGACTTTTATAAATAAAAAGAATACAATATTGCTAAACTCATCAAAATAATTTCTATTAGAGGCACTACGTAAAAAAAGTCAAATAACCATTATTTTTAATTAAAAAGGGTTTTAATTTTGGACTTTTGCGCTAATTATATAAACTTAATCTATTAGTTTTAGATATTATTAATGTACATGCATAAAATGCTGTAACGTATCTAGAAAAAAAATAATCATCGTTGAGTACTGTGTTGTTTCTATTATTACTTTTTTAAAATCAGATAGTCTATGAGTTATCAACTCCATGCTTGTAGACCATATTGGTTAAAGAGTTTCTTACTTAATAATAAAATTACCGGTAATATATTTACAAATTATGTTTTACTTGTGCTTTGAAATATTTTCTTTTCCATTTTATTTATCCATACGAAAGAGTTTTACAACATTATATGTCTTACGTAATTTATTCTTTTACCTAATATGATACGGAAGTCCCGTGGCTGATACTGATCGGACATGACACTATAAATGTTGGTAGTGGGAAAGCTAAAGTTAATAGAATTATAAATAAGTTTATTTATAGAATTATGAAACGTATATGGCAATTTTAAAGCCTCATTATTATAAAAAATAGTCAATCCATGTCGGCTTCCCTGATCATAGAGTGCTTTTGTATACACCCTAGTTGGTTCACCAAAAATGGAGAGTCCAGGTAATAGAAACATGTTTGATATGTATCGAAACATATACTCTATTAAACTCCATAGATAAATAAATTCCAGGTTTAATAATAAAGTTAATATACACTTTTTTAATCATGCAAGATAAATATTTTGTTAGTCGTTCCTGAGCACTTGTTTCATTGTAAGTACATACTTATTTTTGCACTTAAAGTGAATACACTATTTTCAATAAAATTATTCAAATAAATTAATAAATATACTGAAAAATAAATGAACTCAATTTAAAGCTGTGTTTTATTTAGAAAACCTTTTTGTACAATGAAAAGTAACGAGTACAGTCCATTTCGTCCATATACATATATAATAAACTAAAGTCTCTGATTTTATTCAAAGAGAATATTAGTAATCTGATGGTAAACGATGAGTTGTAGCGTTTTTATTATTTATGAATTAACGTGAACGGTTGAGGAGAAAGGAATTACTGACAAGTAGAGAGGAGTAGAGATAGATTACAGAAGGGATTCAGTAACTATTCGGGTATTTGTTCTGTACTTATGTGTGAGAATATAAATTATCTCAATTAATATCGCAATTAAATCGTACAATATCTGAAGTACATAAGGATAATTTTTATTTATATAAAAAATAATGCATAGTTTTAAACTATTAAACCTACTAGCTGACATTATATTTAAAAAATGATAGTTTTATCCCCTGCTTATTATTATTTACTTTAACTTATAGTTACATTCAACACTTATATGATTTGTATTAGAATGGCATAAAAAATTACTCTTTTAAGCTTTAAAATAACATACCTTTAAAATACAATACCAAAGACAAGTCAAGAACAATTGCATCTGACAGCAAAGGGTCTATGAGACAAAAAAGTTAGGGTACCATCGGTATAAAGCAGGAAACATATTAACCTTCTCCATGGAAAAATATATATACATTGCTACTTTTACTATGAACGGTCTAACGTTGTTGGTATCAATTTCATGCATAGAAAAATATACTCATTTACTATAAAATTATAAATTATTTCTTCTATGCCGGAGAAACCCTTTCGTTTAATGGGATAAAAAGTATCCTTTATCCATTGATCCATAATATCAGCATGTCAAATTTTATTAAAATCTAACTAGTCGTTTCAGACTGATGTGAGGATAAAGAGGTAGACATACGAAAATTATAAAAATGGAAATTTGGTTTCTATATATTCGTAGATAACAAAAAATACCACAAGGATAAAAAATCCAACATAGACTTTTAAGTTGTATGCCACATGTTCAGTGTGAAGTTAGATGGATTCATCAAAAAAAATACTTTACATGTATAGTAATAAGTATAATATTGTTATATGCATCAATAATAAAATAAACTCTGTGTAATTTTGATTCCAATACAATTCTTTCAATAATCACCACAACATAATATTCTCAATCCTCGAGTAATAAATGTGACTACATTATATCCTTATTCTTTCTAATATTATAAATGCGAAAGCGAGTTTGTTTGTTTGTTACGCCTTCACGCCTAAACCGCTGAATCGATTATGCTGAATTTTGGTATAGAGATAGATGGTAATCTGGAGACGACAAATAGATACTTTTTCTCATAAACAGAAAAAGTAAGAGGGTAAAGAGAGGGATAAACTCCGTATGAAACTTTTTATTGCGTCATCCGATTTGTTTTATTAAACCAATATTAACGCTAGCGAAGCCGCAGGTAAAATTTGTAATATATAACTTCTTACTTTGCTCACTTCATAATCTTCAGATTATTTTGTTATCAATAAAATTGTATATTTATTCAGCCAATGAAGCTGTTCAAATATGTAATGACCAGACGTTGCGTTTACGCACGTTACTAGCTGTTGCCCACGAGTTCGTTCGTACTTTCCCGTTAGCCGTGCGTGGTCGTAATATCCATTTTTAGTGGGTGTTTTAAAAGTCGTACACTTCGTAAAATAAATATCCAAGCCAGGTTTCAAGTGAATATAGATCAGGTAGATTTAAGTATAATATATCCACTATATTATAGTGATGAGCCAGTAGTATATCGCTTACACATGGATAGACTAGCTGACCTGGCAGACGTTGTTCTACTCTTTCCACTAGGTAGGTAGTTCCAGTAGGTAAAATTTAAGCGAATAAGAAATCAAGTCACTATCTATATAAAATGTCAATTAAAATACCTATCAATGAAAAATTTCATCCCCTATTTACTTATACACATATAGGGGGTGAAATTTCATAAATGCTGAAACAGGTTATTACTTATTTTTCCTGCCTTGTTTTTGCGCTGAATTTGAAGCCAATATTTTTTTTGTCTCCCATACAACGTTAGCCACCCCGTTTATCTACTTATGAGGTAAATAAAAAAAAAATTAGTGAGTCCCTAGGTCACAGACAGAAGCTAATGTTCTAATTTAATGTTTGTAGATTCTTTAGTTTCGAATGTGGATCGATGGGTCAGTCAACCAGCCTTTTTATATTATCTATTATATATTTCTGAGACATTCTTAAATAACAGCTGGTTATCGTCCATGCAAGGAGCAACTAGAGCCGTGTGGAAGAAATGAGTCTACGGGCACAAAAACTTCCGTATGTACAAACTGCAAGTTTTTTATAGTTAGTAAGTTTAGCATCATGGCCACAATCTCACGTCATTTTAAGTGACGATGTAGCTCAAGATGGCGGACACACCAATCCTAGTGGAGACTAGTTCTCAAGTGCAACTGCCCAAACACATCTATAGGTATTTAGAGGCAGATTTAGTAGATAGCCAGGCGGGCATTAGAAACTGTCGTACCACCACGCTTTGCTGTCATTACGATGTTTCTCTTCATCGAAAGCTCATTGCAGGGATTCGATCCAAGCTTACACTAAGATATTGTGACCATAATGCTAAAGACCAACTATGCCACTTACCCAAAACGTTTTTAGACGTGTACAGCTAACCTAATTATCTATATATGGTGTTTATAAATATAACTGCAAATGCCATTTCGAATAAGGATATGCCATACAATATTTAGGCTTACTATTGTTTTATTTCCGCAGAATACCAACTGCTTATTAGATTACTTGGAAGCGAATGCTTGTCTAAAAGTCGAATAATACACGTCACAACTGCTACGTACCTTGGCAGTTATTATATCTGATTCCTTCTCGTGAAACTTTATGTGCTTATCTATATTAATGTTATTTTGTAACGTTTTAAAATATAAAAATAATTGTGTGCTACACAAAAACATTTTAATAAGCATATTCGTGTTAACTTGCATTATATTTTTTTTTCGACCTGATCTACGCTATTAGCCATAAGGGCTTTGACAGCTTCACCGAATTTTTTGGGGCGAATGCTGAGGGCACTCAGCCCTAAGCCAGCAGGCGAAAGCGTACCAGAACGGCTGATCCTTGGCTAAGGCTACTGCCGGAAAACGAACAAAGATTCGCGATCCTAACGAACGAACAGGTCCCAACAATGACATCGGGAAAGCCGCGTAAGGGTTGCGGGGGTAGTCTCTTACAGAACCGTGTACTTAATGTGTGGGTGTGCACGAATGGTAGGCGAAGTGATGATGTACTCTCAGTGATGTATAGTGTTACTGTATCGCGTGAGCAGAATCACTTGAGGGCTCCCATCCGGAGGATCACTCCTAGGCTCAAGCGTCTCCGGAGGGAGGACGCGGCGGGTGTGCGTGAACGAAATTAATCGCTCGGCCTCGGCGGCGAGGGTGGCGATTACGCGGGCGTGTACGCGGACACGTGCGATTGGTGGAGACGGCAGGGAGGAGCGCGTTCAGTCTTGTTATTTTGTCGACGAGATCGGTGAAGCAGTTACGTGGCTGGCGCGCGAAGTGTTTGGCGTACGGATTGGGAATGTAGCTAACTAAGTGTACTATTTTGGGTTTGGGATGAACTTCGGCCTTTTAGAAAAAAATATTTGTGAGGTCTTTAATATATGCATACTGGACGGACATCTTTATGTAAATCAACATTACGGACATAGGGTGGCGCTTGGACAGCTATGCGCATCAAAGTGTTTTGTAACACCTGTAGTTTGCGAATGATGCTCAGTGGTAGTGTGTACGACTTTGCGTCAAGGGACGTGAGTTCGAATCCAACCACCTGCAATGAGCTTGAGCTTTCGGTGAAGGAAAACATCGTGAGGAAACCATACCATGGTGGTAGGGCTTTTTCTGATGCCCGTCTAGCTAGCAACCACCCTCAAGTTGAAAATCTGCCGCCAAATACCAATAGGTGTGGTCCGGCAGTTGCACTTGAGAGCTAGTTCCTCCACAGGTTTAGACTGTCTACCAATTTGGGCCGTATCGTCACGTAAGATCAGGTGAGATTATGGCCATAACCCTAAGCTTTAACTGTAAAAAAAAAGTAAGTATGGGATGGATGCTTACTTTGTATATTATGAGCTTATGTCTGAGTAATATTTTGCTCTTAGAGGAGGTTACATTGCGTAGCAGAGCCATAGCCGTGGAGACTTTTTTCTGTACGTAATCTATATGTTTGTTGAAGGTTTGGCACCTATGTAATACTACACCAAGGTATTTAGTTTGACTAGCCCAGGGGATATTGACACCGAAAAGGTGTGTTTTTTTTTATGTTGCGTAGCATATTGACTGTACTGCATCTAGTGTTAAGTACAGTACAATCCAGAACAGTGGTGACTGACAATGATCCAAAATTCATAATCAGTCACCGCTGTCATGCTGGCCTGCTTAGATACCTTTTCACGCCTCTTTTGAAGGACCCTATGTCATAGGAGGGTGGGAACACATTGACCGGAACATGGTTTCACAGCTCCAGGGTACGACAAAAATATGAATCAGCAAACCGGTAGGCAGCGGCTTGGCTGTGCCCCTGGCATTGCGGAAGTCCATGAGCGGCGGTGACCACTTACCATCAGGCGGGCCGCTTGCTCGTCTGCCTATCGAGGCAATAAAAAAAAAAAAAAAAAAAAAAACCTTTTGGTTCGCGATTCAATAGAAGTCACCGTGAAGCTATGACACCGAAGTCGCGCCCACGTGGTTCTGTAGTGGAACGGGGAGGAGGGGATTATATCAAAGAGCTCTTCAGAACACTCGCCGTGGTACCTACGGTAGAACACACTTAAAGAGGCAATGCCCCTTAGTTGCTTCAGCGATTCTACGGTGCTGATGATGTCTGCATCATTAACAATGCGGACAGCCCGCCTCTTCAACCTGTCTAAGGCATCCAGTAGATATTGAGCGGATCCATCCCAAAGATGCGAGCAGTATTCCATGCACGGCCGAACTTGGGCCTTATAAAGAAGGTACAACTGGTCGGGCATGAAAAACCGACGCACTCTGTTCAGGATTCCAAGTCTCCAAGATGTTGTGGAGATGCCATTCTCGATGTGGTCCTTGAGGTTTACGTCGCTCCGAATATTCATTCCCAGAATATTTAGGCTGTCACGCATTTCAAGTTGGGTGCTCTGAAGAGTAGGGTTGAGTGAAAAAGGGGATTTTTTCAAGATATAGGTACGTACCTGGGTTTTCTTGTCAATGAACTCAACCAAGTTATTTGCTCCCCATATGGATATGTGAGTTAAGACTTGGCTAAGTTCAATAACAAGTTCCTTACGTCTCATTTCTGTATCTCCCCGGCCACTGCCTGGCTTACTGACGTAGCACCCATAAACCGTGCAATGAATGCGACCGAGAGTTAGCATATCGTCGATATGCAAAAGAAACAACGTGGGCGACAGAACAGAGCCTTAAGGATCTCCAGTATTTACAATCTTTAACTGCGAATGGTGTCCATCAACAAGGACACGAAATCTGTGCTCATGCAGAAAGTTGGAGATCCAACGACAGAGGTTATTGGAGAGTGCGTACGACGGGAGTTTGGAGAGAAGTCCACGGTGCCAGACCCTGTTGAAAGCTTTGGCTATATCGAAACTAATATCCAGAGCCTCGTCATGCTTGTCAATCGCTTCCCTCCAGCGGTGCAATATATACGCTAGAAGGTCCCCCGTTGACCGGTTCGGTCGTAAGCCATATTGTCGGTCATGGATAAGGGGATGGTCTTCTAGGTGATGCATAAGACGGACATTGATGATGCGTTCCATGATTTTACACAACACTGATGTTACAGCGATTCGGCGGTAGTTGTGGGTGTCTGAACAATCACCTTTTTTGGGAATCGGTTGCACGTTGGCCTCTCTCCAAACGCGAGGCACGACACCGGAGAAATAAGAGTGGCGGTACAGGCGTGTCAATACCGGAGTCAACTCAGCTGCACACTTTTTAAGAACAATTCCTAGGATACCGTCCGTGCCACTGGCTTTCCGAACATCGAGCGACAGTAACTCCTGGTACACGTCTCTGATCTGATAAGTAAGCAAGGATTATGCGGACTAGTATGTCCGGAACTTGAAAGTGATTAAGTTTATATATGAGACCTTCGTATCAGTCCTTATCGAAAGCTTTGACTATGTCGAAAAATACGGAAAGTGTGCGCCTAGGGCGGCGTAGCTCCGTGAAATTGGAGAGAATATGCTCCGTGAGGCGGAGCACCTGGTGGGTGCACGAGTGCTTGGGTCGAAAGCGAATTGCTCGTGTGGTAAAAGACATTTGTCTGAGACAGTGGATTGATGTCGGTTCAGAAGGAGCCGCTCGTATACTTTACCTATCGTATTGAGGAGGCTTATCAGGCGGTACTTGCATTGTAATTATGCACACAGTCAACTGGAAGTAATATGTACTTTTCTTTGCCACTTTTTTGACAACTTTTTTAACAAGGAGTTATTAGAAAATATTTATGCTAGTATTTACATACTGATATGTATTTCAAATGTCTATTAATTTTTTTTTAATATTCGTGTCTTCGTTTGCAACGTACTTAGCACATTACAGAACGTACTTACAGAAATTTTGTCATAGAATATAATGAACGACCTCTTGCTAGTTGTGACAATGTGTGTGAGATGTACCTATAATCAAAAGTATAGACAATTTTTTCATGAGTGTTTATGTAAAAATAAACCTGATAAATCGTCTATAATGTATCACTAATAACGTCCTGAAGATATTATCAGATAAACCAGATAATTAGTTATTTTGCTATGAAAGAAATGAATAAAAACTATGAGCACCAATCCTAGCTGTATCTAGCCTAGGTGATGAATGTAAGTCTGATAAAAAGAAGAAATTATTATTATTAAACGAGCACCTAAAATAGCGTTTCGGCTAGTAAATTTTAATCATAATAACACACAAAAATATTTACTGATTCAAAAATTAATAAACAGTGTTAGTTATACCTACTTTTAATTATGGATATCATGTTTGCTAAGTTTTAACAGCACGGAAGCAATATGTAGCCGAGCTAAAATAATTAACGACGCCTAACTTTCTAGACGCACTCAGAATACAGTAACCGGATAATAAATTAATTGTTGCCTCGTTACATGTTAACAATTATTAACGCAATATAATTATTTAAATCCGTTTACTGTGGGAAACGTAACGTAATTATACAAAGGTTGACTTTTGGTTTTACATTATCTTCTTATACGTCTCATCTATATGTATACATATATCGGTGCAAATATTCATATAAGCAGAAAATACGATGAAAGTACTTCAACGAATGTTAGTGCATTACGAGTACATCAACGAATAATGATTAAAAGTACTTCAACGGATATTTGCGCATTACGTGATGGCAGCGCTCCACTATACTCGAAAAAGGCGCTACGTAACTCTGGCTAGGATATATCGTGAGAGACTCTCGAGCGAGACCAATCATTTTACGAATAAAAACATGAGTCAACAAGATTTCCTGAGAGTACCCTCCGGTACTCTTACAAATATACATGTGCAAATGTTATTTCTTGTGCATCTAAGTATGGTTTCGATCTACATTCAAAAGTCATTATTCTTACTTTCTAGTAACCACTACAAACATTATCTACATATTCCGTATTCGTAGGTTAAGAAAGAAAGCGTTGTAACTGTTTAACTGTGTGTGTATGATAATTTAAATTCCTTTATTTTCTACTAATCTTATCATGCAATAATTTATATTATAATTATGGGAGAAAGAATAACATCTTCCCGAATCTTAATACGTGCCGTAATAATCTAAACATTTAAATTTACCAGCAAAGGGAATTTTCTATTTAAAATGTTATCGAAGATAGCTTTATATATATTACATATACATATTTAGTTTTTTCACGATATTACGAGTCTAGACGAATCTAGGTATTAAAATATTAGCGTGATATATTAAGATAATCACGCTTATAACAATCAAAATCATTATGTACTTGTTCATTGACGTATTAATATTACGGAACTAGCTGCCCGGACAAACTTCGTTCTGTCAAAAGTTAATAGTAAAAATTTAATAAATGTAACGTTTACGAGTGATAACGTTATTTATATCTCAACAATAAACGACAATTACTTACAAAAATAAGTTTTCAATTTTGTAGACTGCAATACTTTATAAATTGGATGATACCCATTGTAATGCTTTATGGTATTTAATATTTATTGTTCGGTTAATTGGTGCGTAAACAAATAAAGCTGACGCTTTCCCAACGCGGGAGCAGGCAACATACAACTGTCCATGAGAGAAGCATGGGTTTTCCAGATTAACGCCGCAAATACTTAAAGACTGACCCTGTGCTTTATTTATGGTGCAAGCCGCAGTGGAAATTGCAGTCGTTTAAATTCAAATGGTACGTCTGATGATATCATTGGGATGCAAGGTATCAATACTTCTTCGCTCTTTTTAATTTCCTTTTTACAATTGTTGCTTCGACTACATTGTTAAGTTTTTTCACTGATAGCCGTGTGCCGTTACAAAGACGTGGTGGGTTAATATTTCGTAACATTATGACTCCTACTTTAAATTAAAGATTATGGAGAGCAATCCTGGGAAATTCAATGAGTTCAAAAATTCTGGTTAGTTGACATCAACTATACTAGTTGCGCAATCAACTGATTTGCATGTCTTTATTTCACCGGAAATTTTAATTTTGAATTTTGAAGTTTTATCATCTATATCCATGTTTTCATTAGCTAATATAGCACGTTTGCTCAGCCAAAAATTATCTTTGTAATTTTGATAGACGTTTGGGAACACCTTTTGTATATGAGCTCGGTTGTTGTTTCAATAAACTGATAGAAATCGACAGGAAATATAATGCAGCCAGTCGAATCATCAACACGGATTTTGCCATTACCAAGGTCAGTGAGTTGTTTAGAAAAGATTTCTCCAGATTGATCATTTTGCAATGCTACACGCATATTCTTGTTTAAATTTAGTATCTTGACGTATTTTCACAAAACGGAGGACTTTAAACATGCACTGAGTTCATCTGCTAGCGTATACCGAGGAATCACTGGTAAAGTTTGACGGAAACCTCCTGCTAATAAAATCATTGCTCCACCAAACCAGTTTTGATTGTTTCGCAGATCTTCCGTAGGTTCTGTATAAGACCTCTAAAGACTTTAAATGTTTTTAACTTACATTGCAGCAAAACCTTTGCCATTGCTGAGTTCTTCAAAATGTTGCAGGTTGGAGTTTTATTGCTTTGAATATTCAATGGTAATTTTAGCACTGTTCAACCGCCTTCCAATAACGTAGCTGTAATTCCAGATGATGCAAGTGCGAGTACAATTTCATTTTATCAGTCAGTCTTTCCTGTACCACCTGGAGTGTCCAAAAAGTAAATTCTTCCAGTTCTATCATTTGCAACTTTCATAAGTGATTTAAAAACATATTTTTGTTGTCGGTTTAAGAGCGGATCATTTATTCTAACTGATTCCCTTAAAGCATCGAGATCATACAGTTTTTCACATCGCAACTCTTCATCAAAAGCGTCCTGCATTAGGCGATTAGGCACGACCAAGCCTAATTGAGATAATACTTTGTTTGACATCATCAAGCACATGTCTTCAATTTTTATCAACGCCTCGTTGTAAATTTCTTCTGTGTATTGTAAATGTATGTTCCCTGTTCTAGTACCCATTTGATGCAAGATATCGTCACACATATCATCTCTGTATTTGATCCATAAATCAATTGGTTTTGACGGGAAGCGTGTAGATATAATTATAAAAAACAATATTCGTATTTGCTGAGATTTTGAAGAAATTACAGCATCAGTTGAGGTTTGATCCCAATGGGAATCATTTTCTAACAGTTGTAAACGCTGACAGGCTTCTATGTAAGAGCCATATCATTCTTCATTTACAGTTCGTAAATGTTAGAACGATGTTGGGCCTCGAACATTGACTAACAGTAATCGCAAATAGAAACATTCATTATTCGCTTGGATGGACTGAATAAATTCGACCAATGGCATTAGAATAATATACATTGTGGTAGCCTGGAACTGGATTTCCTTGCTTCCATCGTTGAAATATTTTTGAAAATTGAGTCCAAGTGTAATATTTTGGCATTTCTGAGTATAAACGTGTTCGGGCAAAATCATCATTCTGACACATATAAAAAAAACTGATCAAGGTTGTAGATGGTGGTTCAATAACTCGTTGTAACACATTCAGCGCAGTAAAATATACTTTTTGGCCATTTTCTCAGTGGACTACTAAATGAACTATAGCGGGGTATCTTTCATGTATGGGAAAAGAAAAAATGCGCCAAATTGTTTTATTACAGCTAACGTAACGGCCCATTTGGTATTGGTTAACTTCATTAATATAATTTTCAGCACTACCTCCAATCACAGCCATATCACTTCCTTTTGTTACTTATTTGTAAATGTATTTTATAGATTAATACAACGATTATCAATTTCGATATTTTGTTGATTTACTTTTACAACTATTAAACTTCAATTAACTGCAGTCGATCAGCGACGATACAGCGGATAGCCATCGTTCCCGGTAATTATTTCTGCTACTAATTCCCATGGATACCGTTTTGAACATTTACTATCTACCATACATGGTGAATTTGGATTAAGGTTTCCACATGGGCCATGAATCATGTTTTAGTAGCAACTTCATGTAAGCCTGGATCTACTTGTACATCAGGAATTTCAGCAGATATAATTTGATCAACTTCTCTTGGTCTTTTTTTCTCAATTAACCAAATCAAGATATGAGCATGAGGCAACTCACGTTTCTGCCACTCCACAGAATAAAACACACTGTATTTTACAATAATATCCATTACAGATATCAACTTTTGTTGGAAGACTCGTGCGGTAATATCTTTGCGATCAATCGGTGACTGGCCAGGTAATATACTCCTGTTTGATTTCTATCCATTTAGGATTGCATGTGAATGTGATAAAAATTTATTTGCTCAACGCTGATCAATATCCTCTTATGAATTTCTCATGAAATAAATTTGCAAGAACTTGTAGTCGCCATCTGTCACCGGCAACAGCGAACCTGCTTTGTGGTATATTTGTCCTTGTATCTTTAAATTAAACCAAAAAGTTATAGTTTGTAATCAAAAACATAAACTAAACCAAACAAACAAAAATAAAAGACGTGTTACCTTAAAAGTTGGCATAAAATTGTTACAAATTATATTTGTTGCCCCAAAAGAAGTCATTTGGAAGCAGTTGTTATATTTTTGTATGTTTGTCAGGAAATGTATTAAATTAGTTTCAATTCCTAAAACCAATGAGTACAATGGCACTGGTGGTGGAACCAATGGCACTTATTTCACTTTTCCGTTTGCACAACACGATCCATTTGCTTTATTTTTGTATTTCAATGCCTTACAATATGGGCAGACTAATTTCATAGATCTGTAGCGATATTCTCTGTCGTATCTCTCTGACATCTGTCTTTTCAAACCGCTGGCACGCAGGCCGATATTACAGCCAGTGACAATTACAAAGGACGCCACATCACCCCCCCACGAAGAAACAAAGACGGGGTTACACGTCGATAGGTTTAGCGAAACGAACTCGTCGACAATTAAGAGTAACATAACTGTCTAAAACTCTATGATCTGATGAGGTTCCGGCTGTGTCGGGAGATGCTTGACGAGGCTGGCTACGAGGAATATTGGAAAGTTGATCGTTGTTATCGTATGTGTGCTGGTTTTACCCTATCAACACTGACTACAGTTGGTTTGCCTCTTATGTTCAAGGTTATAGTTTTTTCTTGACGGTCAAGAATTTCATAGGGACCAGTGTATGGCTGTTGGAGCGGGCGACGGATGGTATTATCGCGCAAGAAAGCATGAATGGTCGTCTTCAAATATTTAAATAAAAAGGTAACCTGTTGACAATGCCATGAAGCAGGAATCTGTCTAAGTTTATTCATTTTGTAGCGCAACTGATCAACAAAATCTGTAATATCGTCGGCACGACTTGAGTTGAGAGGAACTGCGACAAATTCACCTGGTAATCGAAGAGGTTCACCATATAACAACTCTGCTGGTGAAGCCTTTAGGTCCTCTTTAAGACTACTACTGGACCATAATCGGCAATCTTTGTTGATAGACGGCCAAACAAATCGCTCAGTAATTAAACGAGTTTTAGCTTTTATACCTGGATGGCTCAGATTATGAAGTTACTCAAAATTTTTCCGTCGAAATTGTGGCGTGATGTAAGGATGGTGTCTACCTGTAGAGGTATCACAAATAATCGTCGTGCTAGTCTCTGGAATAATAACTTTTCCAATTTTAATGAACAAATATTGAATTTGAGAATTTCTTTAAGTTCGTTATCTAATTCCTGTGATTGTGCGAGATCTGAAAAATCGGTGTCAATAGCGACAGCCTCTATGCGAGACATGGTATCCGCGACCACGTTTTCCTTGCCCTTAATATGAACAATATCCGTAGTGAATTGTGAAATGAATGATAGTTGATTCAGTTGTACCGGCGGGAATGATAGTTGATTCAGTTGTACCGGCGGTAACTTTTCTCTACGTTGAGTAAAAGCATATACAAGAGGTTTATGATCAGTGACGATCGTAGTTTGTTGAGCTTCCATGATATGTCTGAAATGTTTTACACTCTCGTAAGCTGCCAGCAGTTCTCGGTAGTAGGCAGGCCACTATTTCTGTGAGCCTGTTAATTTCTTGCTGAAAAATGCTATTGGCTGCCAATTACCCTTCACTTGTTGTTGTAAGCACGCACCGATTTGTATACCTGAGGCATCTGTAAATAGTCCTAAAGGAGCATCAGGTACAGGGTGTGCCAATAGTGTAACATTAGATAAGCTGTCTTTTAAGCTAAGAAAACTTTGCTGTAACTCCTCGGTCCATTGGACTGAGGCAGTTCCTTTTTCTTTAGATATGGTTAGCATCTCAATCAACGGAGCTTAAAGTTCAGTAGTACGGGGTAGAAAACGCCGATAATAATTGATCATGCCTAAGAACCGGCGCAGACCTTGTTTTTGCCCTTGCAGGGCTTTTATGCGGTCCTCAGGAGGTCGGACACCTGCAGCACTAATATGGTAACCAAGAAAAGTGACATCCTTGGTTCCTAAAGTGCACTTGGACGGGTTAATACTGACCCCGTAGTCATGCAGGCGTTGAAATATGCTTCGTAAGTGTTGCACATGTTCATCAGGACTAGAGGAAAACACTAATATGTCATCAACATACGCATAGCAGAAATCGAGACCCCGTACGACTTCATCAATGAACCTTTGAAATGACTGACCAGCATTTCTCAAACCAAAGGTCATAAACGGAAATTCAAATGATACGAATAACCTCAGCCTTAATCTTTTCGTAACGGTTTCCAGCTGGTGGACTAATTATAACATCCTCAACCTCTGACGCCAACCTCGTGTCTAATTGAGCTACAACATAATTAAATTTTGTAACGTCGGCAATTATGCTGTATAAGTCAAACTGTGCTTCAATTTTGGCGAACCAAAAGGCCAGTTTTTCGGACCAAAAGGGTGGAAGTTTGATCGCTACTTTCGAAACAGTTGGAGTCATGGGAGGTGATATGGCTATCTGTGATCGTTCGACCGACATACTTTCACTAAAATTTGTTAAAAAAAAAAAATATACAAAACTTATGAATGAACATTAGTAAAATAAATGCTAAAATTAACTAAGTGACTAAGGTTCACATAAATAGTAATGCTATTATAGAATAATAAAACAAAATGTGGAGCGAAGCTTCGTCCGTTGTTCTCGATAGTGATGACTTCGGAATGTATCCAGCGGCTAGGTAGAGATACACAATGTGTCTCGTGTTTATGTATTCGGGCGTATTGAATGATATATCATAGATCTTGTTGCGTTTTAAACCACCGCAGCGTAGACAATTCGGCCTTAAACCCGTTGTTAGGAATAGTGCCAATGTCGGCCGATGCGTCACTTATTTCCAATGTAATTTTAAATGTGTCATTATACGCTGACAGTGATAATATACAGCTCCATTGAATTTTAATATTCTTTATAATAATATTAATTGCACTATTTTTCTATTAAAAATCGGGGTCACCAATGTAGCGATATTCTCTGTCGTATCCCTCTGACATCTGTCTTTTCAAAACGCTGGCACGCAGGCCGATATTACAGGCAGTGACAAGTGACAGATCCAATAGCACAGCATTCATAGGAACTGTAGTCAATTGAAACATTGTAACTGAAAGCCGCTCGTGAAATATTAAAAGCAGTACGAAGACGACGCGTTGCAAGTAACCTAATCTATTCATTTTCATTTTACTCTTCACATTCTTCTGTAGTCTGATTATTTCGTAAATTTGCTTGGTTTGCAGCATTTCGAGTTTTCAACCCAAATTACTGCGACCACGTTTTGGCGGCATGGATTCAAACGTAATCACACGGAACACAATGGCTTTTCAAAAGAAGTGAAAATATGAAAAAAACCAAGAACGCCACGAACACAGAAGAATTAATTTTTAATTACACTATCACTATCACTATAATATTATTATATAATAAACATACTATATTACAATATTACTGTAATATTGTACTTTTTTTTTACGTGCATAAATTGTATTCAAACAGTCTAATCAACTTGAATGTATATACCATAAATAATTTAAACGCGCATTTTTTTTTTGTTTATATTGACGTTGATAGTTTACGTCAACTGTTTGACAGCTAATTTTTATGTGAAGAAGAAAAGTATTGTTTTTACTGTAGTCCACGCAATATTTTTTTATAGATTTAAAACCTTCCATGGATCTTAAGGAATATACAAAAAAAAAATTAGGCGAATTGGTCCAGCCATTCTTGAGTTACGCGCTTATCAACATTCAGAAAAAAGTATCCAAAATACAGATCATTAATGTTAGTTAACACCGTATCAAATTCAAAAAATTAATTATTTTTTTAATACTTTATAGGTTTAGGGTTATGGCTACAATCGTACCTGATGTTAAGTAACAGTGTGGCCCATAATGGTACACTAGGCACGCTAAGCATAGTCGAGGGACTGGCTCTCAAGTGCAACTGCAGGAATACATGTACACATCATTTGGCGGCATATTTTCAACTTAAGCGTAGTAGCTAGCCAGACGGGAATTAGAAAAAACCCTATCAGTATGCTAAATAATTTAATTATTAGCCTCTACATCGATAACAATTTTCAGTAACTATAGATTATTATTATTATTCGTATAGATTGTAAACGTAGGGAAAAATTAAATAAACTAATATGGTAGTAATTAAAAAACAAAACGTTATACACAATTAAATAAAATAAAAACTTCCTTTATGTATTGTATATATTGTATTCCTTTTTTTTAGAAAACGAAATAGATTATTTATGCCAAAAGACCATTAACAGTGAAAGCAGGAAGATGGGGAACCGTTCTTCTAAAGTCGTCGACAGTACAGCAGAAGCTGTAGCCGATGTCAATGCGATCTGGTTGCCACCTGAGCCAGGCGAAAGCAGGGTTATTGCGGCAACGATCGGTACAAAACTGCAGCCTCTGTGCTTCAGCTTGAGTGTAGTAAGGGTTGTTGATACTGACGAAAGCAGTACCGATGCGGCGAGAAGCATCATAGACGACCTTTGTACGAAAGAAATATGAAATATTTTACTAATACATCATCATAGAATAATGTAACCTGTACAAGAAGGTACACGAACTATGAAATGGGAATGAAACAAATTAAATGCGAAGTAATGTAGAAAAAAATTAAAATAAATGTAATAGATATTGCAGCCTGAACTGAAAATTATTTCACGTTAATGTTCTTTTAAATGCATCTTCTTAATACTAATAAATTAACAAAAAGGCATGCATATAAACTGAAATCAAATGATTAAAATAACATGTAGCTGTAAAATATATAACCATATTTATCTACACTCAAATATAAGTAAAATGACAAGGTTATTCGCAAATAAGTTGCTACCCTTAAGGGTTAAGTTCAATCTATGCACAAATCTTATCACTCTTTTAAATTTAATAAAATATGTTGTACAGCAAATTTCATTATAATTATAAGGACAATTACGTTAGAAATTACTTATATAGTTTACCTTGTAGTAGTAGAGTGGTACAGGAACTTGGAGTTGTCCAGTAGCAGTGCGATGTAAATAGATATCGACAAGACGATTGTTCTGATCTCGTAATTGAGTAACTCCGAAAGTACCCGTATAAATCATAGTGTTATAACCCGCTTGGCCTATACGAGCACGGAGATTCTGAAAGTATTTCAAATTAAAGAAAGTGTAAACATAATAGTTAATATTTTGACGGGGTTCGTGGTTCAATAGTAACTAGATAAACTCAATAGTATTTTTAATATCTGCCAATTCGATCCCTGCTTACGAATGGCTACTGTGTAATGAGCATAATTCTCTTCTGAATGTTATATAGCTATTTTATATAAGATAATATATTAGCTGTTTATATACCATAATACAGATTTTGCTTGTTTGGAATTAAATAATCAAGCCTAAAATTATTTATGAAACGCAAACTTTTCAATCAATATTTTAAAATATACCTGTTCCAGCCAGTTCCAATTGCCGGCATTGAATGGTTGCCATTGAGGAGCAGCGTTAACAAAGTAGAAACTGAGGCGCTGTCCGGTTGCAAATATGAAATCAGTTTTAGCAGCAAGATGACCGCGTGCCAAAAATTGGGTGGACGTAACATATCTGTCAGCGTTTGCTTCACCAACATAAGAGGCAATCATAGCTTTTTGTGCGACTTGAGTATAAACAGTGTTAATAGCGACGCCAGGGAAGAAGGTACCAGCTAAAATTAATATAAAACAAATATAATATTAAAAAATGTCTAATGACTCCGTGTAATGGTAATATAACCAACGATGTATTTGCCTCACCTAACCAACTCGGACGATCCACGCCAGTCTGGTGCACAGCATTTGGAGGGTTTTGCTCATACCAGACGTACAAAACTTCTAAACGATTTTGATCGAAGCAAGACCAGAATAATGGGTAAAAAACGTTGTCTACAATAAAGCCAAGACTGAAACAACCAGAAAATGTTAAATTTTGAAACTCGTTCTTAACAAATAAAAGTAATAGTATGGTTGCGTCTTTAGATGAGTTTGAAGAGAATTTTTTCGAGTTTCTTTAAAGCTTATTAAAAATAACTATAAATAATACAAAAACATACTTCAGTTCTTTTTTCCAGATATATTATACATTATTACCCACCCACATTACATGTCCATTTCATGGTGAGTAGTAATCATTGCAGTTTAAAGGTACTTTTCAATAACCTCCAAAAGCTCAAAATCTTAATTACAGCCAATTATCGACAGCCTACTATTATTGTGGAAAAGTTTAAACGCTTCAAATGATTCTTTTATATCTTCCATCATATTCCTCAGTCCAGAAAAAAATAGTTTAAGCACTGCTTTCTTTAACACTAGTAGAATGCAAACTGTGTCAATTTCTACGCGTGATGGTTCCAACCTAGACGGGTACAGAACTCTACCAACCCGCTTGGCTACTAGATATACAACGGCTGATTCGAAAAAGCAACACATTTTATAATAAACGTGCCGTTTTGGTAGATGATACAGTCGTTATCCAATCGCACATTATTGCCATGACCTAACAACACTCAGCTGAAACAAGTCTGTAGATAATGCGTTCGCCATCAAACCTAGGGCAAGCTCTATTACCAAAAAATATAATTAATATGGTTTTAATAACAATAATTAAATAAATTATTATTAGGTTTTACATAATAATTACGTCTCCTAACGTCGTTTCGATGATTGTTTTTATATTATTTGAGAGAACTACAGGCTTGTTTAGTAATTAATCATTAAAACTTAAATGCTAACCGGATGACGAGGTTGTTATTGAAACATCTGGAAGTTGTTCCTTGCGCATCGTGGAAAGAATGAGCAGAGCAAGTGAGTCCACCGAAAGCTCCATTACCATTCAACCAACCAGCACCGGACACTAAATTGTTGCTGACACAAGTTGCAGTCTAATAAAAAAACAGATATCAAAATTATAAAATATAACATTCTAGAAAAACGTTTAATTTAAAAAAAAAACGTTTATAAAATTAAAAATGTATAATTAAAAGTGCAGGTAAAGTGAGCATAAATGAGGACCAAATATTTCAAAAAAAATCAAATATATATGTTATGTATAGAAATATAAATTTACTTACAGCAGTAGCTCTGGAACCGATAATATTTGGGTGCTGAATTATACGACCTGATCCAGTACAAGCAATGTATACTTGTTCACCAGTGCTCAGATGAATTTGACCTGTGTTACCAGTAGGTACTATATAATCGCCTCTGTGCAAGTAAACAGGCTGAGGTTGACCAAGATCGCCGTTTACACGAATGGTGCATCCTGAAAATTATAACAGCTTTTGCAATAAATATTCTATGGTTAAATTATAAACTGAGTTTTACTATAAAATGTTGATGATATGTTATTCTATATGACACCAGCTCATCTGGCAAATCTTGTTCTGCCTTTTCGAGTGGTCAATCACTTCGACTACAGCGACATCTATCGCGTTATGATCACTTATCGAGATAAAAAGTATATTATCTCTTAAATTCGATCGAACTGCACACAGTGTGCAAAATTTGATTAAAATCGGTTTAGTAGTTTAGGAGTTCATCGCGTACAAACATCGTGACATGAAATTTTTACATATAAAGATAAAATACATTTATACATTATATATCATTATACTACAAGTTTACTTCATAAATGTGAGGAAAGCCTTTTATGCTAAATAGAACCGATTCAAATCCATGACAGTCTTTAATAAATTTACACAAGAGTCTAAATTAATTAATTCACAGTGTTAGTAACGCGCATAATATGCACGGAAAATGATTATTTGTTCAAATTCTAGGCACAAGTTACAAAGATAAAACCAAATCAAAACCTCTTGATAAAACAGTAGTAAAAGAAAATTACAGAACATGAAATGTAAAAGGAACTTTTCAGCAGAAACAGAAACTAAGAGCCAGACGCTCGGCATAATGTCCTTAGAAAATATATAAAATCATTATGATAACATACCACTGCGAGCGTCGCTGCTGGTTACGTTTTTCGACTCACGTTGCTGGTTTGCAAGCCAGCCGTCAAGATAGTCTTCAAAGTCATCTTCGTTTAAGACAAGAGCCAATTGACCAGGCTCAGGCAACTCTGTAGGCAATGCTGCCACCAACCCTAAAAGGGACGCGAGTGCGAGCGTCACACGCATATTTGAAAGTTCAGTCACACACTGCTGTGCTATCGGATACTCTGAACTATATAGTATAAAAACTATCAATGTTATCAGGGATTCTGATACGTTCCTAAGATCTAATTAGTGGATTTAAATAAACATTGTGTAAATTGAAATATTCTTATCTCGGTTCCGTAGAATTTACTTGAAATTTGATACGTGAAAATCAGATTCTGGATCAAGGAGCTTGTTAAAATTTAAGTTATTTATATAATTTTTACTTGTAGGTATAATTGATACTTTTCATAAAATGTTTTTGTAATTCTAACTCGGTATTGGAGAAGATAGAAATAGATGTCTTTAGGTAGTAATGGGTAAATACATTTATGGATTTTGCACTTAAAATGAAATAAATGTGTTATCTATCTTGTCTTCGATATTAGGAGCAATAGAAGATGAAAGTTTTTTATAGGAGATGATGATTGAAAACTGGTTGTAGAATTTTTGCTAAATAACTTCTAACGTAAATGAGCTTCAAAATTAATTTATTAATACCTAACCCTATATTTGACTTCGATAAAAGGAATTGACGATAACATGATTAATTTAACATGGATCGATATTTTAAATAGTCGTTGTAATACATAAAGCGTGATTGTGGAATCCAAAATGAATGGTCCACATCATATTAATGGCTTCTTTAAACTTACTACTCGTTTATAAAAAACTGCAAATTTGTATAGCAGGTTTGATTAATAAACCGTAAATATAAATTAAATGTTCTTTGTACGTAATAATATTTTCATAATCGCTTCATCTTCTTAAATTTATTATCACAGTAATTTATTTTGAAAGTCTTAACAGAATAAACTTTTTATGTTTTCCATCCTCGTGGTATATTCAGAATTTCCTTTTATGTTCATTGTATAAATATCGTAATCTACTTATGCATAACCCACTATAGTTCCCTTTGTTAGTGATTTTATAACAATATACACATGTACTACACATATATATAATATAAACAAAAGTTTATCCTACTAATAAATGCCTTGCTGTAGCATTAGCAAGATTTTTCTACAGAGGCGTACATAGAAACATCTATATGTAAGGAAAAAGTAAAAAATAATATATTTAATGAAATTTGGTCATGTGTGATAAATTAGCGAAAATTTAAATAAAAACGAATATATTCTCGCATGTTAAGCACGTGTAAACATAAGCGATTAAAACCGCTGATTAAAGCGATAATTGAACTATTATTACAGATAAAAAAGATTAATAATTAATAAGACCATATTTTTTGTAATACATATAATCCGTTATTAACAAGTACATGTACAAGTTACACAATTTTTGATAAATATAAAATTTTAATTATAATTGTTACTAATTACTATATATATCACTTAAAATATAAGAACATATTTGATTTTTCTACAGAATTAAATTGGCTTTGATACTTTTTACTATCGTATTTATGTGCTGAATTACAAAAATGTATTCATATGTTTTTTTCGACAAATTTGACAAATTAAAATAAATAGTTATGCTTTTTGAATTTTACAATCGAAATAAATCAAAATAATTACATTCCAACTGTTTGGCTTAGTCACTTAAGGGACCACAACACATCTCATCCCAACGAGGGTGATAGCCAGGCGGGTATTTGTGGTGCGTTTTAGTGGGTAGTGTTAGGTGATTAGCACCTGATGAGTTATCACATGCCACTCACGCCTTTAACTTGAGCCCGGACAAAGCTTTTGCGCGTTGCGATGAGAAATTCTTTGACGCGGAGTTCGTACACCACTGAGCTATTATCGCTTCAAATCCTCCGTTAGCCGCACTATAGGCGCAAGCATGCACACAAACAAATGTTCATCGAAAAGCGCTATAACTCCAGGTAGCCCCAAACAAAACACGAACAAAAATAAAATTTGGTGCATTGGGAATGACACAATCCAGACTTCCCATCACTCGCCATACACTGCCACATGACAGAAGCACCAAGCTTATACCGTAGACCCTAGCGTTTACATAATATGACTACGCGACCTGTAAACACGCTTTCTTTCATAAGAGCAAAGCGTTGTATGTTCTCTCAGTTGTCTAAACACAGTTTGGCCACAAATTCCACAAAGTATCCATTCAGTCCATATAGCGTCATCCCGCCAACTACACAACTCCCTGCGAGGGGTAATCTCGCCTGATCTTATTTGTAATACAAGTCAAACTATGCACATAGTTACATCCACCCACCATGTGCAAGCATAAAAAAGGTCAAATTCCGTGATCCGGTCCTTTACCCTTTCGGTTCCTGGACCGCTCCGGCTTATCCGGGGCGCAAACCGTCTTTAAATTTGTGGAACTTTAAAAATACTGGACGAGCAACTACATTTCTGATCGATTCTTGGTAGCTTGGTACGTGAAACTTGCCTATGATCCAACTAACCACACAAAAACACTTGACTCACCACTACCCCTTTTCCACGTGGAATCCGTAACTTGGTTACTACTGGTACCACTAGTACTATTAATCGGAGCCGCGATGTCAGGTGTCTTTAGATACAGTGGCCTAAACTCCCTCTTCCATAATGCTCTAAAAAAATTAGAGGTAAAGCACAAAAGCGCCCAGCTTGATTCTTTGTAATAATGTAACAGAACCTTCACACTTCAATGCAACAGACACCAGCTGAATTATCACGCCCAACATCTAACTTTGTAAGCGATCTCAGCTTCCACCGAAAACACATCTGCTCACAATGAAACACATTCACTCAAGCCACAACTCTCAGTGAACTGCAGTTACTCAAGCCAAAGAGGAAGCATGACGTGAGCTGTTTCCGACCGTAACCACCCAACATGGCACAGACACGATGTTAGTGTACCATATGGCACACCTACAGCAAACCTTGCAGGCTATCATCGATATTCATTGACTCGGTCATCATAAAAATAGAAAACCGAAGTGAACTATTAGTAATCGTCGAACTCAGTCAATAATTACACGAACGGATGCACCTCATTTCATTTGAGCTAGGTCGCACCTGACCAAAACATTACAACTTTGTTGTAACATTCGTCAATGTTACTTTTATTGTATTTACTGCCTATATAATATTTGCGTCGACATACTTAGTTTTAACGAAATGAAATTAAACCATTTTCACAACAATCATTTTAATTGGTCAAGAAGTTGTAATTCTAATTTACTATGGTAAAACAAATTTAAAAGTATTTTGGCAAATAAGCATTTTAGGACTTGTTCAACCAACTGTTAACTCAGATATTAGCATAGCAGATTTATTTAACTTGAAGGATATTTAAACGATTACCAGATAAATTAAACAATTTTTAATTCATAAGGTCAGGCCTTCGAACAATTTTTTTCTTACTAAAACTGAAAAAAGAGAAATGACAAATTGCAATTCCAATAAGTTTTCAGGCCTATATAATATTTAGAATACAGTATTATTAATAATATGATCAAAATGAACATATTTGAGCCGTGATCTTTGTGTACTGCTACACGCAAAGACTGCTATGTTGTCCTATATTGATTATATTGGTGATCAAATCTATGAAGGTATTCAAATTAAGGATGTTTTTTTAGAAATATTATACTTAATTATCATTCGCAGTATACTATATAGAAGAATATTGAATGTTTAATACGACACATACGACTATACTATTAAAAATTTCTGGAATATTACTTTAGCCTTCGTCGCGTCAAACAAGCCATGTTTTTAACGACTATGATTACTGGACTTATTATTGAGATATTCCGTCGATTTAGTATCTTGAGTGTCTTTTTTATACTTTCTGGGATTAGCGTTATGCTCACAATCTCACCTGATCTTAAGTGACGATGTGGCCCAATACCATAAACATGCTAAGTCTTGCGGAGTGTCTGACTCTCTACTGCAACTGTCGGAACTTCCCTATAGGTATGTCGCCAAATATTTAACTTGAGGATGATAGCTAGTAAGTTGGGTATTAGAAAAAGCCCTTGTACCATACTATGAATTCTTCACGATATTTTCCATCACCAAAAGCCAAGACTCATTGCAGGTGTATTCAAACTCTTGTCTATTCGGCGTCCATTCATACTAGCGATTGAGCCATCATCGCTTCGTCGTCCCATACATTTTTATGTTTTCTCTTCGCGATAATGTTTATAGAAAAAGACAACATAGCTAAACGCACTGGTGTATGGTAGTCATTATCCAGTCAGGCATTATTGTCATCTTCAACCTCCGCAAGTTTTTGGTATTTGTAGCACATGGTGAATGACAAACTACATGATGGTAGGCTATTGGTTAGTTTCAAATACTTAGAACAAGAAAATTACGTTGTATATTTTAATAGAATCCCAAAATTAGCAGTCAAAGAACGGAAAATTGTTTTCAAGTAAATATAAAATTACATATTTGTGTTTGTCTTAACAGGGCATTCTTCTTGTAATGCGACAAAATCCCATTTTTAAAAAAATAATTAAATACATATGTAAAAACGTTAATCCTAACAAGTATTCAGAAAAAGTTGAAGTATACAATAGGCGGTATAAGTAAGTAGGGGCAATATCTATAATCTAAAGATAAATATAAATTAATACTGATTATAATATATACTATACATACATGTATATATGTTACGTTATATTATAGTGACGTGGTAAGGGCGTGATCCAGTAATTGTTTCTATGGCTACCTACACATGTAAGCTATGATTAGATAAAAATATATAAATTATAACACACCCCTTTGATTATAAAAATGCTTCTTTAAATATGACTGCTAAATTCGCGTTAAATGGCATTATGGTTCAACATACTAAAATAATAAGCTTAGAAAACAATTGACTAGCAATTATACACAGATTGGGTCTTTTTGTCCATAACCAACACTTGTATAACCAGGTCAGATCAACGGTCTAAAGTGTATTAATACGTGACAGCCATATCAAAATTATTTAATAATGAGCTGTATTGTTATGTACTGTGTATTCATTACAAATTATGATAATTTCAACCTAAACTCACTGTAATATTTTGTTTTTATCAGACAATTCCTTTTAACGAACATATTTTATCAATTCAGATTTTCCTTTTGCAACTACTCGCTGCGTTTATTTTGAAGCGATGATAGCACAGTGGTAGCGTGTAGGAACGCCGCGTCATGGGACGTCAGTTCGAATCCAACGACCTACAATGAGCTTGAGCTTTCGGCGAAGGAAAACATCGTGAGGAAACTATAGCCAGGTGGTAGGTCTTTTTCTAATGCCCGCATGGCTATCTACCACCCTCAGGTTGAAAATCTGCCGCGAAATACCAATAGATGTGTTCCGGCTATGACGCTTGAGAGCCAGTTCCTCCTATAAAGGCCGGCAACGCACCTGCGTTTCCTCTGGTGTTGTAGGTGTCCATGGGCGGCGGTACTCAGTTACAATCAGGTGACAGGTTTGTAGTTTGCCGCTTATTCCATTAAAAAAATAATTACGGACGTCAATAGACATGAACTCGAATCCCTGCAGTAAGCCTGAGCATTTGGTAAAGAAAACTTCGTGATGAAACCCTACCATCGTAGTAGGGTTTTTTTATGCCCAGCTGACCAGCTATCACGCTCAAGTTGAAAACCTGTCGCCAAATACCTGTAAGTGATTTCCGTCAGTTGCACTTGAGACCCAGTCGCTCCACTAGGACTTACACATCGTACACCAACTTCGAATACATCATTACTTAACAAGTGTGATTGTGGCCATAACGCTAAACCTATACAGTATAGAAAAAAACACTATGCGATATAGCTATATTTTAACCTCGCAGCTGATTGCTACGTACGGTATATGTTTTATATATATTTTATGATTTAGTCACTCAGAAGTCAGTATAGGCTTATGCTACCTTTTTTGGCCTGATCTGCACTTAATTTTAGATGATTGTGTGGTCAAAGATATGGAACACATATGCGTATTGAGGTTTAAATAAAATTTTCAACTTAGAAGGTTTTTAGATATGTTTTAATAACAATTCAACATTCAATCATCTTTCCATTATCCAATATCAAGATATATATCAGATATCTTTAGAAATCCCTAATAGAAACTTTGTTAAAGTTATGATTCACTAATAACTTTATTAATTATAGATTCGAAAACAGACGGTCGATATAACAATTTTGCGGAGTAGTAATTAGTAACCAGTAGTTGTCGAGTGGCTGAACTGGTAGAAAATTAATTCAATGTGCAGAAGGTTTAACACGTATCAAACCAAATTTTTCTAAATAAACTTACATTTATTACTACAAACTAGAAACACTACTCACTCACCGTATGAACCAATGAACACACCGCAAGATTACTTAAAATCTAAAAGAATGTTCTTAGCTGTATGTGCAAAATTTTGAATATATAGATGTCCCAATGTCTGAATTTGCGAATACACTCCGGGTTGGCACGGTTATTAAGCTCATGTCTGTACGTACGTCGATTCAGTCAATTTAAACAAGCATTAATCATGGTATTTAATGTTGCAAATAGTAAACCGTACATACATAAAACAAACTATGACTATAAGTAGCTAACCGTTAAAGTTATGGTAGGTTGCCAACAAAATTTTGTTTGTTTTTGCTAGAGAAGCAACTTTAAAGGCAAGAAACGGCAATGTATTTATTATTCAAACTTTATTTGTTTGTTCATAACCAACGACTTCAGTAACAGTCTAAAGTTGGAGACTGAATTAATAAAACTTTTACCTACACGGTGATGCCCTGAATTTTAAGTATTTCGTAGAGTCGCAGTTGAGTTTGTACAGGAGGATTTCATCGACATAAAATAGCAAAATTTAGATTATAATGCATACACAGTCTTGTTTTTCATTTAGTATATTTGAAAATGAACTAATTACTTAAACCCTCCTAATTTTGATCAACTACTTTTGTACATATTTTTGCTATTGGGACAATATAACTCCCAAACACAATACTTAGTATTGAGATGAAATAAAAAAAATGGTTCGTTTCACAAATCTGATCTCGTCTAGAATTTTCTTGTTTTAATAACGAAATTTTTATTTATTTTTATATGCTTCATTAATTTGTTCACATATCGCGATCTTGTTTTAGCGTTTAGGAACGTTATATTTTCTTTTAATTTCATACATTGTACCCTAAAAGCATACGTAAGATAAAAGTTGATCACTGAAGCACGCGCCGTCTCGCATGTAAAAGGTGAAAGAATAAGGCTAATTAATATATAGACAATATTTATGTAAAACGGAAATTTCACGTGTGAATTCTACTTCTAAATTATTCAAGTTTTTTTCTAGTAAATTAACTACACTCCTACAAATTACCGCCTCACAGCCTCTAACGAGAATAACAATTACAAAGAAAGTGTGTCATTTGTTTTATTAAATATAAACCTAGAGGACTGCTCAGAAAGAATTTCAAATAATCAGTTGTCTCAAAAATGTATTACTTAAATATGTACATTTATTTCATTAATAATAAGGTTCATAAATCTCAGTCATGTGTCTAAACTCAAATAAACTATGTTAGTTTGATCCCTGCGTAACCCGCCTTATGTTATTATAAACTTGAACAATAAAGGGATTAGGAACTCTCGTCACATCCCTTAAATCTACGTTGATTCCCTATGGTACTCTTCGATTTGTTCCATTTAAAATTGCTGTAAATCTTAAACATAATTATGATATTTTGTCGCTATGTAAATTGAATTGCAGCGTAAGTACTATAAGAAGGTATAAGTAAGAACGATTAGAAGACATTGATGTTATGATGTATGGTGTCAAGTGGCCGAACGTTTTGGGTACTAACCGTAAAATTAATAACCTTCCATTCGTAAGTACCTAACAGGTCAATTGAAGTAGATATTGAAAGCTTTTTAGGAAACTTGTGTATCTATTTATATTTATGTATGAACAATGTATCAAACTTACTATTACCATAAATTTAAAAAAAAATTGCACAATCGATTCGTAAAGTACTCGATTAGTAAAGTATTTCGGTCTTTATCTTGATAACATACAGGATCCGCACACACAGACACACGGACGCCCAAAACAGAACTGTTTTAAACAGTTTTCTAACTAGTTTAAATAAAAGAATGGTATCAAAAATATCATGAGTGATAAAAATAGTGTTTTTTCTTGATATATGTGTGTATATATTATGTTACAAGTGCAATATATGATAAATAGAGACATTTTAAGTTTGAAAAATCAGTTGTTTTGCGTGACGTGACAGTAGTACACACCTCAACGCTTCGCTTATGAGGCATGCAATATCGATGTTCAATATTGTATATATTTCATATTATTCAATATTGATACTTCGTTATGAAAATATGTATATTTTAGGGTCAATATCAGTAACACCATTTATCGCTAGGCATTGATGCTAACTTATGTGACCTGAGTGACCCGATGTTAATGAACTTATACTTATACTTAATTCATTAATAAAAAAACAGTTATTAAGTCGAGGTTGTTTAAAAAATACTACTGTTGATATTGTAAATAGAAATTAAAGTAATGGCATATTTAATGGTCATCACTGTTATTAAATTATACGTATACATCATAACACAATAACATAGATCTGAATTTGTGGATATTAATTATCTACAAGTAATCCATTTAATAAACCAACATACTCCTTTTAATGCCTCCATTTCTAAGCGCACCACCTTTGACTAATGACTTGTACAAAAAAAACTTGTACCGGAAGAAATAAGAATGACTTACTAGACAAAAAAATACTTACCTACATAAATAAATATATTCTCATACTACTCTCATTTATTTGAATACCTATTCAAGAGAACTAAGGAGAGCAAAGCGTTCATTGCGCTGGCTTAGGGACTTTGTTAAAACCGAGCCGTTATGGCAGTGACCCATTTTAAACATCTATGAACAGACAAAATTGAAGCCTAAACTAGCTAAACTGGCTAGCTAACTGATTTCGACTACTTGGAATTAATCATTGAATTTAATATTATTTTTCAATAATAGCCGTATTCTAGTTGTTATAAAAGTTTGAATGTATTTTATAATTTTATGTAAACTGCGTACTTTTATACGACAATGTAACTTTTTTACGTGTATGATAAGTAACAATATTGTAAGGTTCATTTCTTTTTATGGACTAAGGGATATAACGAGCAAGAGGGTCACCTGATGGTAAGTGATCACCGCCTCCCATGGACACGCATAACACCAGAGAAATCGCAGGTACGTTGCCGGCCTTTAAGGTATGAGTCGGCTCTCTTCTTGCAGGTTCCCAAGTCGTATCGATCCGGAAACACCGTCGTTGCAAGTTGGTTCCCCAAGACAGTTGTACGAGACAAGAAACTCCATCATCACACCGCATATCATCCGTGCACACCCACACATTAAGTACACGGTTCTGTAAGGGACTACCCCTGCGGCCCTCGCGTGGCTTGCCCTATGTTATTGTTAGGACCTGTTGGTTAGTTAGGATCGCGAATCTTTGTTCGTGTTCCAGCAGTAGTCCAAGCCGAGGTTTGGCCATTCTGGCACCCTTGCGCCCGCTGCTATGGGGCTGAGTGCCCTTAGCATTCGCCCCAAAAAGTTCGGTGAAGCTGTCAAAGCCCTTACGGCTAACAGAGTATGTTAGGTCGAGAAAAAAAAAAACAAGAAACTTCGCGCGAAACGCACCGACATGGATCGTCATTGATATTGTTATTCCCTCAAAAGAATAATAATTTAAAGAATTTAGGGTTTGGTTACTAACAAATACATTATTATGTATTTATACATAATACAATATATACAAATTAAAATATCTAAAGAACTTTTTAGTTTCTTTTCTGAAAGATAAATGTATAAAAAATTAAATATACCCGTGATCTAAGTTTGAATACGAATCATTCATATCAGTCGTAGTGACTAGTCTAAAATGTGAAGAAGATTGATTTATTTTCATATAAATTGTTTCTTACATTGATGCCTTAGTGATTATTTTTTAGTAGAAGGTTCATTTGCTTTGTTTCAAAAAGAAATAAGTATTTTAAAGATTTCTAACTTTTCATATTACGCCTAATCAAGTGGTTTATATTACGCCGTTGAAATTCTTAAAAAAAGGTTCTATTTTCAAAAAAACCTATCGCGTTTGGCAGAAATTTTTGGGTCTTCTCTCAATAAACCAACGCTACATATAATAGTATCCATAAACCAACTTTCATATCAATGGTGTTATGGTTTTGGAAAGTAACTCCGTAACTAACAAGATATTTTCGTTGAAGCGTAATGCTTATTAAAATTAAGTGCATTAAATGAAACATTTTCATACTAGCAACTTATCAGGCGTTATACTTACATTTAATACTATAATCTAATAACGTCTATTTTATCTCTATATCTAAATATATATAATCAGTTAAGTATAGTGCTACTACAGGTAAGGCTTAGCGATTCACGCCTTTGTCCAGATCTGAAGCACGCAATTAGATTATGAATCTATAGTAGGCAAGATTACGTATAGGTACTAACGTACGTTTAAACAACCTACATGTTATGAAACGCACATATGTATGTATATATTATATAACAAAATATCTAATAATATTATATGAGCAATTGTTAAATAACAATATATGTATAATTTATTTCTCGAAAACTACTCTTGAGACTAATGAAATTTGTCTTTCGATATGTTTTACTGTGTAAGTTTACACATCTATCTATGTGTGTATATCTATCAATCAATCAACCCAATTCCAGCTTATAATACAATCACATAACGTGGTACAATATATTAATAAACCGTTTTTGTATAAAATTCATGCAGTTCCCACAACCGCAAGCGTAAACGACGATGATGATTAAATATAAGTTTGTATCAGTAATATATCTGTTTTATAAGTAAATCCAAACTTCAGAAGTTTAGATTAACTTATCAGAGCGTTTAACTTTTTTATATATGTAACTAATCATTAAAAGTAAAAGTCACTTATTATAAAATGTATAATATGTTATGTTGAAAATAACTTTGTACATAAAATATAAATTTTTTTCTACTCGGTTTTCTGAATTTATTATATATTTATCTGTATATATAAAAATGAATCTTTATTTCCTTCGGTCATCGCATCACGTGTGAACGGATTGAACAATTTCGCTAATTCTTTTTTTTTTTGTGTTAATTATTATCAGGAGAAGGTTCTTATGAATGAAAATATTAAGAAAGTTGAGCGGAACATTAAAAAAATCTGTATATATAAAAAATGAATCGCCGAAATATATGTACGCGCACTATTTCCGAACGACTGCACCAAATCAGATAATTGTTTTTTATTGTGTTTGTTATTGTGAGTACATAGTTTACATAAAAGAAAAAAACGTTTTTTTTTTAATCACAATATGAAATTGAGAGAATGAATGGGACAGAACACTGTGAGGAATCTATTTTAAGACCTAAAAAGTATTAAAACACAAATAAATACAAATTAATTAGTTATAAAGAAAAATATATTTTTATCTTTGTACATTTTACACAATGGCGTTATATTTCGCAATTGTCACGGAGTGGTCCATTCATTTTACTTTCATTCTAAATGAAGTTCTAAATTTCTCAAGTAAACGAATTACTTTTATTATTTCACAAGTGCGACGAGCCACCTTACGTTTTAACCGAGCTGATGACCAGTGCGCGACTATTATTGAGAATAGTCTTATTGGTATCTCTGTATTGCGTTCCAGAGATACTGACAATAAAATGAGTTCAGATTGTGTTGTGCAGGTGGAAAAGTAAAATTATTACAATTAGTTCCACTACCAGATCTATTACGTTTATTAATTTATGAGATGGGAAGTTATTCTAACCATTTTTTGGCCAACATTAAAAAATAAAACAGTTGTATCCAAACAACGTCGTTTGGCGCAACGCATATTGCAAAGAACAAATTCATGACAAGGTAAATAATCGCTACAATTCAGAAAGGACGAGTAATGGTGGCGCAGAATAATAAAATTGTCGATCTCAATGTGATGTGATCTCAAAATTTTCTTGAAGGTCAGTTATTATTCTTCAAATCAGCCGACACAGTTATCCACCAGAATGACTTAGAAATATTCCACAGAATTTTTAAATTGACTGGCATTACCTGGACTGCTACCTCAAAATTGGTAAATAAAAGTAGATTTTATTGGATGTAATCTTTTGAATGGTAAAAGAACATGTGCACATTTTATTGTGGTTAGCTGACAAAATATGGCCAGATGAAATTGATTACATTGTACCGTCGCAAACAAATATACCTAAAGACTGCACTATAAAATAAATATAAAGTAGATACTACGAGCTACTAAATAACCTGAACAGGAATGGCTACTTAGTTATGTTTTACGCGGTCAAAGTGAGAACGAGAAGTATACTACCAAAATCTAGATAACCTTCTAAAAGATCTTGGCCTGTCTAGGATAGCAGTAATTTCTATATTAGAGCATGTCTCTTAAGCTGCTCTAGCGGGCCCCTACCAAATTTTACTGGTCAGGAAGAGAAACACGAGTAGTAAAGATGAGTGTTGACGCGTGTTGGAAAGAGGCCCTATACGTATACAGCCATATACAGTCACATCCGTTTCACAAGTCTCGAGAACTGTTCAAAGTTTACCTCTCCGCCACATGATGTACCCTACACGCGCACGGGTAATCCATGAGTAGCAAAAAAGTTCCTCGCATTTCAGATGAAATCCCGGGTGACACAGTTGTTCAAAAATTACATGCAATAATAATTAAAAAAATTATAAATGGACATTGCGGAGAATTCAACAATAACTTATACTGTATGATCGACGCTAAGGATTTCAAACGATATCCGAGAAATATAATTGCGGACACTATCACAATTACTGATGGATAACTAATGTAGGCGATCATTGGCAGACAATAGTAGTGAAGTTAAAAAAACAAGATGTTCATGTAAGTAATAGTTGGAATGTGTCGTACTCTCTAATATAGTCCAAGGCCTATGGGAGACACATCAACGTGGAATACTTTAACGCCATCAAGTCAATACAGTAGAATTGCAAATAAGTAAACAAAGGCTCCTCCACAGGTTTAGCGTACGGCTGTTTATTCCGTAGATAATCAACAAATAACAAAACCAGTCGTTGGAAATTTGCGTACTCAATTTGATGTTTTCCAGATTCGTCAACGGACGAATTGATATTATGTGCTTGCGCGTCGGATAAAAAAATGTATATTTACACACCACAAAAAGAAACAAAAACATAGTATATCAATTAACATAATATTAACTATATTTAAATTTCATATAATTAAAAGATATTTAATTAATTGGAGTTATAAACAAGGTTAATTCAATAACTAAAACACATAAAAAACGGAAACGATATTAGATATAGCCAGTTCTATTGATTTTAATGAATTGAAGTTGGAAGATTGATTAGTATTTATTACAAGTAAACAAAATGTAATGTACAAATCGGTCAAACAGTTTTTAAGTACGAAGTTCATCGGGTCAGCTAGTAATGAATAAATAACGTTAGAGTTTTGCCATGGTCATATCTATCTATAGCTTGTGATTCTTTATGTCTGTCAGCTCCATTGTACGCACCTCAATTTGAAATATCATTTAAGAGATGATAGCTCAGTTGGTAGTGTGAACGGACGTCACGTCAAGGAACGTGAGTTTGAATCCACCTACGATGCGCTTGAGCTTTCGATGAGGAAAACATCGTGATGAAACCATAGCATGGTGGTAGGGCTTTTGCAAGGACTAATGCCCCCCTAGCCAGCTACCACCCTCATGATGAAAATTTGTCGTCAAATACTAATAGGTGTGTTTCATAAGTTGCACTTGAGACCAGTGCCTTCACAGGGCTTAGCGTGACCACCATCTTGGGCAACATCGTCACTTAACATCAGGGGAGATTGTGGCTATAATACTAAACCTATTACAAATAAAAAAGCTAATAACATTAATAAAAATATAAGGTATGATTGAATTTAAATCTATATATCTTTATATATTTCGTGTCACGTTGTTTGTCCGTGATAAACTCCTAAACTACTGAACCGATTTTATGAAATTTTGCACACTGTGTGCAGTTTGATCCATCTATAAAGATAGGATACTTTTTATCTCTAAAAGTGATCATTACGCGATAGATGTTGCTGTCTGCCAGGTTAGCTAGTATAAAAATAAATATTTGTACATACGAAATCGCTAAACTCCAACATCGTTTGACCGATCACCGTGAAATTCACACATCTCTGTATTTTTTTTTTTCAGGGGGAAGGTTTATATGCAATTACTGGACGCGATACATGGCGTTGTGGTTAAGTTATTAAAAAGGCATGGCGTCTGTCGGAGCACGTAGTATTTTAATAAAAGCACTATATACTAAACTACTAAACACTATATAACACACTAACTAAAAATAATCATTGCTACTATTTACTTTCAAATAAAATTAAATTACGACTCCCTTTAGAAATTTCCTTCCTTTCAATTCAGTGAGAAATTGAAATAACTTTAACAGCTACTTTTCGAAGTAAATCCGCAGTCAGCCCGTTAAGAAATATCATTTCATACTTATAATAAAAATTGCATTCGCCTAAATTCAACTTATAAAAGAACTTGAAGCAAAGATTATAGACATGGTAAATCTTTACACTATAATTTTAGAAGGGTTGTCAAAACCAAGGAACTCATGCTGGGCGAATGTTTACTAACGATAAACAATTGATTCGATGCATTGTTGAAACGCACGTTGTCATGTAGTTATCTACTATATCTTATGGACTTACAACTATGGTCGTACATTAAAATCTTATTAGGATTAGTTAAAATACTTACAAAAATATTTATAAATTCTTTAGTAAACAAATATACAAAGCTTCTGTGTAAAAATTTCAACTTTGACCGATTGTTTTTAAATGTAAAATCCTATCAGTGCATGAAAAGGTGCAGCGATTAATAGCAGTTGAACAGTTTTCATGCGTTTAAAATAAAGATAGCACCTTCAAGGCCTAGCAGGATCACCTACAAAAAATATTTTGGTGAAAGTCTAAGAATGTGCTTAGTGCCTAAATTGTATAACAAATTACCGTTAACCTTGAATAATAGTACTGACACAAAGGTATATTTAAAAAGAAAACAAAACAGTTCCTAAGGTATATTTAAAAAGAAAACAAAACAGTTAAATATAGGTAATGTTTTTTCATGCTAAGCATTTATGAGTGTTTTATGATACGTACCTGATAAATTTATATTAAGAAACGGAGGTTATATCTCCCAATAAACTGATATGAAGTTTGGCAGAAGTAGTATCTTATAGATATAATATGAATAAATACTTTTTCTATTCTATTTTACCTAAGAATTTCTTGGGAGGTCATGTAGATCCACCAAATTAAGTTTAATTACCATCGTGAAACAGTGAAATAATATCTTGTGAGACGATCTGTACGCTTGAGCTGCTTCTTATGTTGACGACATGTACCTAATACCTACTATTAAACTCAATATACAGAATTATTGATTTTTCGGCGGCGCCTTGTGGACTGTTATGTTGATTCAGATCTTGATTTCTCTAGAGTTTAAGCTTTTATCCAGCAAAAGAATATCGACAGGCTGGTATAATAATCAAAGCCTCTATACTATTCGACGATTTGTAAATACAAAATTCATTATAAAACTATAAATATAGTTGTTGTCACAGAGACCTCTTCATAAAAAACTAAGTGCACGTGTTTCAAAATGTTATTATGTTAGCATAATAAAATAAGTAAATATAATATGATTGACATAATTAGATTATTGTAAAACAAATCCATTTGTGTTACCGCCTTAAAAATGTACGCTGAAACCAAACAAAGGGTTACCTACTGAAAATGAACTGCCTTGAAATAAAATGGGACTTGAAACAGCAAAATTAAGGTGTATGCGATTATATCACTTATATAATAAGTTCTTGTTCTCTATGTCCTTAATAATACACATTCGCTTACTTATCGATATTTTCGCAAACTACACAGAATGTAAATTATTTAGAAGAAAGGGTTGTACAGGCGAGCATTTTTAATTCGACGATAATTGTAGAAATGGTTTTATTAAAGGTAAAATGTTATGATGCAACAAATATCACCAGTACTCGTATAATGAGACATGATACAAACACAGAGTTTACAAAACGAGTACTAACAATTATGTAATAAGAAATACAAAATAATTGTGTTTTTGTTATAATTTGAAGTTATCGCGTCGAAAACTGTAGTCTAGATTAATGAGGTATTGATAAGAATTGAGATAATAACCAACAAGTAAAAATTATCGAAGAATATCTGCTGGGCCAGGATTAGTGGATTACATTATTGTTTTTATTTGTTTCTTTGTCTATTATTTGATGATATAAACTCCCTAAAATGTATAAATTTGCTATTATTGATTAATACAAGTTTTGAATACAGATAAATATTACATTAAAACTAAAACAGGGAATGTGAAGATCTAGTATGTTGTTTTCTAGTAATAACTATAGTTACCATGTTTCTTATTTTACTCGTTACATCTGAAACATGAAGCTAACAAACGCTTATAAGTTCATCTTATTGCCAGTCTACCTGTCGGTGCGGTGATGTATCAAATCCTTTTTCTCAAAACTTCTCCAGATAAAAGTTTTAATTACTATACAGAGGTCTATGACCTTATCGTGCCCTAAAAATGAAGTTTCTTAATTAACACGATAAGGAGATACTCAAAAGATTTTACTGGCCGATTGTTAAAACTTGTTAGGTTTATCATATAAACTGATAAGATGAATTATCTATATGGAAATATTTAAATATATTTTTCTGATGTTATTGCGCTTTAAAAGTATTTAGTTAACCTCAAGTTTCATAGGCCTATTTTATTAAAGAAAGATAACACCTGCTATTTTTCGGGTACGTAAAATCTTAAAATTTAGCACAAAAGAAAGTTCACTTGATTAAAAATATCAAATAATAATTCCATGCGTTCTTATAATGAAAACATAATACGTTTTATTTCTATTATTCTATATTTTACGTAAGAAGTAAATCAGTGTGATTAAAAACATTAAAGAAACGAAGCTTAAGATATTTTTGCATGTGTGCCAGCTTCGACCCACGACTAGTTTACTCCTTAGATACTAGGAAAATTGTTGTTTTCTACGATCAATGAAATATTATTACTAAGTATATTAATATAGCCAGCCCATATTTTACAAAGTTTTTGTTTTCTGTAACGCCAACGATCGTAGAAAAAACATTTTGTCTAGGGGCTCTTAAGTACGATTGTCATTTCACAGACGATTTCACGACTGTTACAATGAAAGGTGTGCAAGGTACTTTGCACAGCAAAATGTAACGCTTTTGAGTTATCGCTTGTATTCATTTCAATCCTCACACCTTTCCATACCTGAGTTATATATGAAAAATCGCATCCTCAGAAGTAAACTCCAAAAATTTGAAATTTATTTTAAAAATACGGTATAGATAATATACGGTATATACACATAATCCCAAACCCTCAGGACGTAAGTTCTACTTGCTACTTGTCCAAATTACTATGTATTATACTAACATGTATGACGGACGTTATTCTCTACTTTTCAGTAGTCAATAACATATAGGTAGCTATGACATCTATACTATTATAATACATTATTATTATCCTTACTAATATTGTAAATGCGACAGTGAATTTGTTTTAAACCTAAACCGCTGAATCCATTATGATCCATTACGGTAAAGAGATAGGTGGCACACTGGAAACGGAGATAGGTTACTTTTTGTCTCGAATAACTTATAGCTAGTGAGGTAAAGGAAGGGATTTTTTGTATACAAATTTTTATTGCGTCATACGATTTGATTGATAAAATCAATATGTATTAACGTGGCTGAAGCCGCAGTTAAAAGCAAGCCCAATATAAAAATCTTTATGAAAAAAAATCTGGTCTCAGATTCCTTAACTTGCATGTTGATCGTTCGAACGGTTATCGGAGTCATATACAACAATATCCACTTTTATTTATATCATTATATATTATCTCTATTCTTATATTAAGTTTGAAACGTAGAGCTTAATTAGTAAATGCATTATAATTCCGATATAAAAAGTATTTCATTTTATTTATTAATATAATGTTGTAGCCTTTCATTGAAACTAACTACTCGAGAGTACCTATGTTTATCGAACATAGCTGAATATGAATAAACTTGGAGCAGCTGACAAAGACCTCGATAGCTCGCTATTAAGTTTGTTGTAAATAACTTGTACGAGACCACTCAGACTTAGTAATTGATTCAATTTCAGCAACGGTTCACCTGAATTTCATCTACGTTGCTAATAAGTAATATGAAATTTTTGTAATTTTATTTCACAAATACTTTAGAAATATCCTTCTGTTTACTTTAACGATACTACATTTCATAACAATGGACAACAGTTCGGAACCAACGTGAAAGCACACATAGGCTGTGTAAAATAGTGAGGATATTGAAGTGTAAGAGATTAATAAAAATATCTATTACAATAATAATGTTTACATTCCACAAATACGTTACTAAAGGTGGTATTATCATTTTTATAAAAAGAACTAAGAAACTTAATGTTAATTAAATACTGTCAAAACAAAATAATATCAGAAAAACGTTACAAACGTAATGTTTCCATATAGATAATTCATCTTATCAGTTTTGACGATAAACCTTACAAATATAATAGTAGGCCACCCGAATTCTTTGTAGTGTAACGGGATGTATGACAGATATTATCTGAAGATATGTTTAGTTATACCAAAAAATGCAATTTTACGTAGTAAATCATTGCGTCAATTCCTATAAAACTCGTTTTATTGAACTTTTTTCGCCGTACTTCATATGTGACTCACGTTGTATTCTTCGAAATATAGATATCACGCTTGTAAATTCAGTTTTAATCTATGAAAATACTTCGAGACGATAAAATAATGGTTATATACGCGATCTTTTACAGGGGAATTGATTATACTAGACTAATTGTTGCAGTAAAATGGCTTGTTTTTTGCGTTTACTTGCATTTGTTGCAGTAGTAAAAAGTGTATTTTCTATTCGGATACCAGAGCCTGGCGAGCTTGCACTGGTTTTCAATGAAGATGATTTCGAAGAATACCTTGATAACTGGCTTGAAATGGAAGAACAAAAAGGGAAGAACATATCGAGAATTTCTTCTAAAAGTGGTATGACGAAAACATTTAATTTGAATTACCAATTATTGGTTTGTACCTTATAAGAATTGTACAACGTAAGCAAGTGTTACTACTACCACAGTTAATTTTACTGTACATAAACATTAACTTACCGCTTACAAGCTGAAGATTATTATTGGCTTGTACTGATCCTTAAGTTGGTTGGTTGCTTGGTTGTTGGGAACAGATTACCGTTGCAGGGACCATTTGACATTATGGTACAGTATTTGCTCGTTTACTATTTCATAGCATGTAAATGTTACCTAATATTAAGCGGCAGATCATTTGCTTTTTATTACGTGCTGTACCTTAATTGATAAAAACTTGTTTATTATAATAATCATTATTGCTTCTTGTATAAATGAAATGATTACTACTTCGGCATATTAATATGATCAAAATATTATTATGAATTTAAAATAGGCAATCTTTGATAATATACTGAAGTGTTTATAGTCCTGCTCAGTAAAGTAAGTTATATAATGGTAAATATAATCGAATAACAGTGGCAACCAACAAGTGTTAACCGTCTATGGATGATAGGTGAAATTGTAATAGATAATTGCTTATATCACCAAGATATAACCAAGAATGACAGATTAAATTTAACCGTTACAGTTAACCGTTATAGAGGCCATTTCCCTAAACGTTTAATCGTGACGAACAGAAACAGATGCAGCGCTGCCGCAACTATCCCACTACTTTTAGGCACATACAAATCGCTAACAGGAGTATAAGATATCACACCACTTACAATAATCCATAATAGCTCTTACCTGATGATTGAGCGCAGAATATTTAGAAGCTGCTATGACTTATAACGTCTACTACTGACTAAGGCTATTAAATAAATGTATAGGAATTATGGCTATTCTAATGGGGTATATGTTTTTTCTATTTGAGGATGCACGCTAAGTGTAAACGGCGATCTTGGTCAGCCTCAACCCGTATATTTAAATGGAAATAACTACCTTATTCCAACGAGTAACACAGGACTAATACATCTCAACACCGGAGAAGAAGTTTACATCGCCTGCATTGGAACACGTAGAACTATTCAGCACCCTAACATTACTTCGTCCACTGCAACAGGTGTTAGTATTAACTTTTTTATATGTAACTATGTTATCTAAAAACAATTAAAGGTGGAGGTACTTAACATTTGCAGCTTAAATGTATTATCAAGTAAGATTCATTGGCATAAATGAATTAGGTATGAACGCAAATTTAAAACGATGACAGCTGATTGAAAGTATCTATAGACGCTACGTCAAAGGACGTGAATTCAAATCCCTACTATTAGCTAGAGCTTTGGGTGAATAAAAACATCGTGATTAAACCATAGCGTGGGTAGGGCTTTTTCTAATGCACACTCGGCTAGCTACCATCCTCAAGGTGAAAATCTGCCGCCAAATACCTATAGGTGTGTTCCGATAGTTGCACTTGAGACCCAGTCCCTCCAGAGGTTTAGCGTGTCCACCATCTTAAGCCACATCGTCACTTAAAATCGGGTAAGATTGAACCATAACGCTAAAACCTATAAAAAAGAAAACATAATAGAGCGGAAAATTAAAGGGTTTGAAGCCCGACAATGTTGTTTAATCTGCTTTTAACATGCAGTTTATAGCTATCACTTTTCTTGATATTAATTGCAGGCATACAAGTGTCCAAAATATTTAAACGGTTTATTTTATCTTCGTTTAAAGTATCCAAAACTATGCTTTAATAAATCTAAAACGCTACAAAGTATAAGCGGTTTCATATAACTCGAGCAATAATCTCATTACACTACGTCGTAGCAGTGAGTCAGTACAAATTAAAAATATTGTTAATTTTTGTAATAATTTTATTTATTAACTTATAGACTGCAAGATGTACTAGTAACAACCTCGTTTCCGGTAATGGCTGGTTGAATGGAAATGAACAGTTTGGTCTAATTACATGTTCTGATCATTCGTATTATAATGCCGAAATTACATCTGAGAGGTGCTACAACAATAACTTGGTTATCAGGTAGGTTTTATGAATGTATAGTAATTATCTTTACATTTTTTTATAGAATAGGGGACAAACGAGCTATCGTGTCACCTGATGGTAAGTGATCACCACCGCCCATGGATACCCACAACACCAGGGGAATCGTAGGTGCGTTGGCTGCCTTTATTCGAGGCTCTGGCTCTCAAGTACAACAGCGGGAACACACCTATTGGTACTTGGAGGCAGATTTCAACTTGATGGTGGTAGCTAGCCAGGTGAGCATTAGAAAAAGCCCTACCACCATGCTATGGTTTCCTCACGTTTTCCTTTACCGAAAACTCAAGCTCATTATAGGTGTTTGGATTCGAACTCACATCCCATGGCGCGGCGTTCTTACACACTACCACTTAGCTATCATCGCTTCAAAATAGCTATCTTATGTTTTATATGTTAGTTTCATTTTTGAAATAGTTATTTAATAATACAATGCAACTTTCAGAGTGGGCTTCAACGTTGATAATATCTTTTACCCTCTATATTGGTCATGCTTTGATCAAAATCGTTTAGAAGTGCTATATGTATGGTATGAACAAAATCCTCCGAATGCTGTCCATCAAACTGGCGTCGATCGTCCCAGCTGGTTAGGTATGAATTGTTATTATATAATTAATCTATGACGAAGCGTATACAGGTTATCATACATCACAAAAGAATGGTGACCGAATGTGTACATGATTTGAGAAAAGGTCGAAATACCTTGCCGTTTAGGAACAGAACTACAATCAAACGCATTTAGAATAGTATCAATGGTTTACAACCTCACCTCGGTTGCACGAGTAATTTTATTAGATCATAGAAAGAGCAACATCAACTAACTCGGTATATAAATAAAAAACATATTGTTAGATAAATGAGTAAACACATATTTATTTATTTCACCCAAAGCGAAGATTATGGTCACGTTACGTATACCACAAATAATACGGTTTATTATAATAATATAAAGACAAAGTACATACGACAAGAATACGCGTCTTATTAATAGTTATCAACTTCCAAGTGTTCAACTTTGATACCAAATCAAATAAATATTCTAAGATAACCGGCAATCGACCTTCACTGTGTACTCGTTAATTATAATATAAACCTATATTATTAGAAAGTTTTAACTATAAAAAGTCATTTCCTTAATTGATTGGAAAACTTACACGGTTGGTCTACCGGTTAAAGCTTTTGCCTCGCTGCAACCGTCACGCCGAAGTGCTGTGAGTGCGAGTCTGGTATAGGACAATTATTTGCGCGATACGTTGTGTTTATAAATTCCTTCACACAAGGTATTGGCAAAACAGCCTATATAGGTAGATGCTATAATTGAAAAAAAAAAATATGTTAATGGAAAAAGATTTTTTTAAAGATCGGAACCTTAGAGTTATAATATTACCTTCAATAGAAATCATAATTCACATTTTTCACTTATCTTTGATAAAAGTAGAAAAGATAATGTACCAACCACATCGGGGTCTTATCCGTTCGAATTTTAGAATCATAATACATCCATTTGAAATTTACAAACATATTTTTGACCTCATTCGGACGCCTTAAATTCATAATACATCCATTTGAAATTTACAAACATATTTTTGACCTCATTCGGACGCCTTACTTATAAAAAGCATCGTAGATAACATATATTTGAACTACTGTAGATTATATATTAAATTCAAAACAAAAATTCTTTTGCATCATTCATTAATCCTTAAACTTTATTTTAGCTGGCAGTTTCTTCCCTGGTGTAGCGGTTAATACAATGTACACTCAGGCCCAGCAAAAGTCTACAATATCAGATTTAGTTGGATCTGAACTAGCAAACAAATACGTAACTAATACACAGTACCTAGCCCGCGGTCACCTTGCTGCTAAGACCGACTTCATTTACGCGACAGGCCAGCGTGCGACATTTTTCTTTATTAACGCGGCTCCACAGTGGCAACCTTTTAACGCTGGTAATTGGAACTGGCTTGAACAAGTAAGTTGAAATTAAATCATCTCAGTAACAATAATTGTAAGTTTATATTGATACTATTACAGAAGACATCGTTAGCATAATAAAAGGAACAGAACATAACATACTTTGATCTGTTTCTGTTCCGGGTATTTAGTTATCCCTGTTAACGTCTCTTTTAACGCTTAGTTTCTTCACACGATTGCCGCTTCGTAAGCATGCTCAATAATTTTGTTTCGCTGTAGTCGGTTTGGATGGATGCGACTGTAAGAACTTACCTCCGTATGATCCTATATATTTATGTAAGCACAAAGGTAGGGTAAGGTACCCTAAGAGTGCGCAGTTTCGAATGATTAGTCTGTATTTCTAAATAAAAAAAAACAACTATTATTAATATATAACAATTAATAATATATAATTATATAATATAATAATAATATAAAACTATAATATTAGACGCTTTTTTCCTGAAAACGTATTCGTAACTTTATATTAGAATAGACATAATCAATAGAAAGAAGAGATATAGATAGGCTTACCATACGTCCCGGTTTGACCAGGATAGTCCCGGTTTGAGATCCCTGTCCAAATTTTTTGTGTTGTTTGTATTAATTGTACTTTGTCTCTTTTTCTTTTTAATAAAAAATATATTCACATTTATTAATGTTTTCAATTCATAATAATTTTGATTGCATTTCAAATATGAAAAACACAAATTAAGCGAAAAGCAAAATGAAAATGAGCCTCTTTCTCTTCTGCGTCCCGGTTTGGCTCTTCGTAATTATGGTAAGCCTAGGTATAGACAATCTTCCTGTACAAATAATGTGCACTCTTGGCATAGTAGCCCTCCAAAAGGACACATAAAGTGTTTTAAGAGTGCGCACGTTACTCCTACAGTACGCATAATATAAAATAGTACAATACACATCGGTATATTTCCATACTCTAATACAATAAAACGTGCATTTAGCATGCCATTATTTTGGCTTAGCTTCACATTGAATCCAAATTTAATAATTCGTCCCACATACCTTTCGTACCAACCGGGACAGTGCTTAGATTCCGATTTTTTTTAAGGTGACAGTGTTTATTTATTAATTTGCTTGTACACAGACACATCCGACTGGCAATCAAAACTTGATTTAAGCTTTTAGGAATCTTAAACATTTCCGGTGAATAAGGACGCTGCGTTCTTGGGGCACCTTACCCTACATATCAGTAACCGCAATAGGTATAATAACTATACATAATCTATATATAAAAAAATATTAATCTACTTTTTAATTCTAGAACCTTCGTACTCGCATCGGCACAGCGGGATACAACACTATCGTTTACACGGGTACATATGGAGTAACACAACTACGCGACCAAGACAACAAACTTGTCGATGTTTATCTGTATCGTGACTCCAACGATAATCCGCAAATACCAGTTCCTTTGTATTTTTATAAGGTAAATAACCGCAGTCTAATATAATGTTACAGTTTTAATTACAATAGTTTCTGTCTATGTTGTATAGTACCCAATGGCGGCTCTAGGATTTGTAGCGCCCATGTGCAAACTAATACGCTGGCGCCCTCTAGTAGGAACGCGGTCAGTCTTTGGAGGTGTCGCGAGCAGAGCTTGCCACCCCTAAAACTGCACCGGTGTTAGCTCATTCGCTGCACACACTGCACTGTAGGCAAAGCTGCTAGTGTCTATATAACATGCATAGTTTACATTATATTTACATATATTTGTTCTAGAAGCTTCGATTACGTTTATTCAAAATGCATTCCTATAAGATTTTTACAAAATAAACTGAGTTTTTAATAATAAGCTTATTTTGTATTATCTAAGTATATTGATTATCAATGTATGAAATCAAAGCATGATGTAAAAGTATTTTCTAATGGCCGTCTAGCTAACTACGGCTCTGAAGTGGAAAATCTGTTACTAAGCACCTCTACCACTAGACTTAGTGTGCCACTATCTGGGACCACGTCGTTACTTTAACGTATAATGTATAAAAAAGTACCTACTTTTCACCCACATATGTCTACAATTTCTAAAAATGCGCTGTATTCTTATTTAGTTTTACAGTATAAGATACAGACCTAAATTTAACTCAGACGCATTCAAATATGAGTTAATAATAAACACACTGTTTACCTATGTAATATGAATGCTGTTATTGTTTGTTTTTTAGGTTGTGTATGACTATTCACGTCAAATTGGTACGGCATTTGTGAGCATCAATAATCCTTATTATAGTGAAGCTGAAGTGCGAAACTTGCAGTTCTGTACTGACCGATGTCGGAATAACGTCGCTTTCAACTGGATCGGTTGGCAGCCGGATCGTATTGACCTCGGCTACAGCTTTTGTTGTTCTGTCGACGACTTCAGAAGAGTTGTGCCACACTTACCCACTCTTAATGTAACTGGTCTTTTGTTTTAGTAGGTACTTATCTATTACATAGTATACTCATAAGAAATAAGTTAATTGTAAATGTTAACACATGTTGTACTTGAAATAAATCGAATAATTTTACTTTATGTTTTCATTTTTGTTAATAAAGTAGTGTATTAAGTACGACTTTCATTAACAAATATTTATGTATTGTTATAAATTTAATTTTTACATTATCTCCATAATTAGTTCAAAACATATATTGCAGTGTATTGAATGCGTTATGGCTATTAAATCGTGATAGCGATCCCATGAAATTGTTGAAAAATGTGGCTCGAGCTATCACAATTCATTTGAAAATATGTACATACGCTATAGCCAGTATGTAGTAATTATACAATTGCGAAGTAATTTCAAAATACATACTAACTGCGACACTTACAGTGAGGTTTCATCCATAATTATTGATAAGTTATTTAGTCGGACCTATAACCGTGTATCATTTAACACATACGAAGTTTAACTCATACATTATCATCTCCTACGACTGATTTATATTACCATCAGTATGGTGTTAAGCAAAATTATTGCTTCAATCTGTCTTTATTTGTACCCCATATCGAAATGAAATAAAATAGTTTAAATATTTTAAACCACTAATATCAAATTACCAAATATTCAGTAGTTAGTACAGTGAGATTATGTTGTTAAATAAAAGTTATAATATAGTCAGTGGCGAAGGGTGGGAATCTAAAAATGGGAAGCCGGAGCAAAAAAGATATTACCTAACAGAATATCAGCTCTTCGCCAGCGTCATCGATGTTTCTATGGTGATTAGAACTTCATACTTAACTGTTTTTTTATAGATTGAAATATGCTTCATTCTTCAGTTACTTACATTTCATTTATTTTATTTTAAAATGTTTAGAAAACATACAGCTAAGAAAGAATTAAAACAAACAAAAACACTAAAAATATAAGGCCAATTACATGTTTTCACAAATATAATTTAATAAATGTAGACATAAAAAAGCAGCAAAGATGCATGAGAATTAACTCTTCAAAAAAACTCTGCATAAACTGTGACTGAGACAAGAGACACTTGTACTTGGAGTTGAAATGCTTGTAGGCCCGGATTATGAATGTATATCATTCATACTTTTGTATGTACATTAGTTGTCTTCACGAGTGGGATATATAAAAGTTCAGGCTTTCTTATTGTATTTGTAGGTACATTTAACTGAATTTTCGTAGCAGTCTGTAATCAGTGTTGTAGTTACATTGGTTGATTACGTCTACATTTAAGAAAAATATTGGTTTATTTGTTACAATTTAGTTTATTTCGTTCCTTATTCTTCCATTAGGTGACACCCAGATCCATTTTCTATTGTAATAGCTGTTAATGATGTGTAGGTTATTTTCCGAAACAAAATTTATTAATTATTTTCCATTGTCGTTTCTTTTCCCAGTTATGTATAGGCCTAGTATTTTGTCTTCGTTTTTTTTCCTCTTTCCTATATGGCCACTAAAACCTTCCAGTATTATTACATGTTTGTACAAGTTCGCCATAATTTCATTAACCATGTTATATCATTTTTAATTTGTTCTTTTGCAATTTCAGTGGGAGCATATATTTGAACTATCGATGTTGGTTGTTTATAGCCAAGCAGTTTGATATTCAAAACCGGAATCCTGTCTGATATTGTTTGAAACTTTATTATATTGTTTTTAAGACATTTATTTACCATAAATGCTACTCCATATAAGACAGCAGATATATTTTTGCAGTCAGTAAAGTATGTATTTGTCGTGTTCTTTAATTTTCTCATCTGCTCTTCGCACTTCACTTAAACCTAAAATATCCCAGATCACAGTTTCCAATGCAGTTTCTAGTTCTAATAGAGATTCCCGAATTTTTAATGATCTTGTGTTAAGTGTAAATGCATATACGTACAATTGAAACAAAACTCTCAAGAATAAATATCAACAAAAAAAACAGCCAATACTTCTACCAATACTAGATAATATTCTAGAGTCTGTACATCCAAATTTAGTAAAAATAAATACTTTATAGAAATTCAAGAAAAATATGATGTTTTCGAAAAGGACCTAAAGAATAAAACGAATCGAATTGAAAAATAATACCGTAAGCTATATAGTGATATTGAACAAAATTGCTCATATGGTTTGACTGTTCACTATGAGCAAGTTGACGATGTGGTTCCCAGTATACTGAGAGAAGAAGTTAACAAGGCTATTAAATTACTAAAGAGAGGAAAAGCGCCAGGAGAAGACCGTTTAACTAACAAATTACAAATAGGAACAAGTGAAGTAACAATTAACTTTATCAATGATTTATTTAACGAAATTTTACGTACAGAATACATACCTGACCAGTGGACTTCATCAATTATAATATTACTACATAAGAAACGTAAAAAGATGATATTACAAATTATAGACCTATCAGCCTTATCTCCAACATATACAAATTATTCTCAAAAGTAATAAAAAACCAACCACGCAAGCAAGCTGGATTTCGAAGTTATTTCTCAACAATAGATCACATATACACAATAAAACAAGTTATTCAGAAATGCAGTGAATATGGTATTACTTTTTATTTAGCATTCGTAGACTATAATAAGGCATTTGGTTCGCTAAAACACATAAAAATTTGGGAAGCTTTAGAAATACAAGGAATACCCAAAAATATACACGCTTATTTATCAATATTTACAACATGCGAGCAAAAATATGAAAAGAGCGAGAAAGAGAACATTTCTCAAAACAAAGAGGAATGTGACAAGGGGATCTTATCTCACCCAAGTTTTTCTTAGCAGTTATTGAGTATGTATTTAGACAACTTGACTGGGATTAATTAAAAAAAGCGGAATTAATATTAACGGTGTAAAGTTAAACTATTTAAGATTTGCAGATGATCTAATATTGCTTGTTGAAGATCCAAAAAGATCACAAGAGATGTTAGAACAGCTTGTGTATGAAAGTAATAAAGTTGCACTATCAATGAATGCCGTAAAGAATAAAGTAATAACAAATTTAGATAAGATCCCAATAGTCGACGAAGGGATTACAGTACATTATGTAGAAGAATACGTGTATCTAGGACAGATAATATCTCTAAAAGACCTTACAAATAAAGAGGTGAACCACAGAATAAATTTGGCAAGGAAAAGATACTGGTTTCTTAAGGAAATTATGAAGAATCCGCACGTACCACTTAAAGCTAAGAGAAAAATATTTGATTCTTGTATTTTTATACAGGTAATAATTCCAACTAATTTTGTAGTATAAAAATATAAAGAACATGTAGACAAAACCTTATTGCTTTTCAACATTACAAATAAAAATTATCGGCACGACGTGTAAAAACAATGACAGACTTAAAAACTCAAAAACAATTCTTTTTGACGTTTTCATTGGTTTTCAAACACGCCATCTGATTACCAATAAGGTTATCAGAAAGATCGGTGATGATATAAAAAAAGTCTATAAGCCGACAAATATAAAAACGTATATTTTCCTGATAAAAGTAATCCGTGTGAGTGCTACAAATATTTAACTTGCATATTGATATCTTTAGTACGAAACTTCTTTAAAATTAACTCCAAAATACCAGAATTAAACGTGTATTTGTAAACACAACTGATTTCAGGAAAAACTGAGAACGCTATATAGTAATACTGTTAAGATGACGTCAATGATCAACATCAACTGTCACCTGTCAGTGATAAGTGGATAACTGATGTATGAAGGGCCAGTGATGGAATATTTTATATACTAGTAATAATAATATTTTTTGTTAATCTGCAGAATTAATCTTCTCTATCAACAGCTTAAATAAATTTTATATAAATAATGGCAGAAGAACCAAAACCTGTTAACGAGCAGGATTTGAAAGAATTAAAAGAGCGGATGAATTTGATTGCAAGTGCTGATCCTGCACAATATCATAATGACTTTTCACTAAAGAGGTATCTGAGAGCTTTCAAAACCGTCGACAATGCTTTCCAGGTGAGCAGTTTTTATATTATCTGTTTTATATATCACGTTTCAAGAATTTAGTTAGGAGACTAATTTATGTAAATAGGTATATTAAAACTTCGTTTTTAGTATGATTATATTTTATCTTGGATTTAAAAATATAAATAGTTCTATTTAAATTTGGGTCCTAATGCTGTTTCTGCATTAACAATTCATCAATCATTATGAACTATGTTTTCTTGAATAAAATTCATATAAAATCCTTTACTATGTTAAAGACAATTAGTTGATTTACAGGCTATAATAAAAACGAATAAATGGCGGTCAGAATATGGTGTAACTGAACTACAAAATGACAAGAAATTATTAGTTAAATATGCAAATAAAGCAAGAGTTCTCAGACATAGAGATATGGCAGGACGACCAATTGTATACATACCAGCCAAAAACCACAGTTCTAATGATAGAAATATTGATGAACTAACTAAATTCATTGTTTACTGTTTGGTTAGTATTTTCTGTGATTTATATACATGGTATCTACAAACAATTGTAATTTGACTCTAAGGCATATAATATTATATACATATATTAATTACTAGAATGCAAATGGAAACAATAGCTTTTTTGTTTAGTTTTAAGTTCAAAAATGACCATTTTACTCTTTTAGTATTTGGAGATAAGACAAAAAAGGGGAAACCAATTAAAAAACTTCCTCCAGTAAATATTTAGTATATATATATTATATATTATTTAGTATATTTAGTGTATCATAGCTATTATATATAAGTGATGTATTCTCTACACTTATTACTTATTCTAAGATGCAACAAGCTGCACTGTTCATTACCTTTATTGTAATTAATGACCAGTCATGGAAATAGTCACCTTCCTGGTCCCTTATTAAAATGAGTTGTAGTTCTACAATTTTTTTTCTACAGTGTAAGTTACTATATTATTAAGTAATATATTAAATTAAATATTTTATAAATAATTTTCAGGAAGATGCAAGTAAAAAATGTTTTGAAGAAATTGTTGATAATTTATGTATTGTTTTTGACTTGAATAATTTCACTTTATCATGTATGGACTATCAAGTTTTAAAGAATCTTATCTGGCTGTTAAGTAGACATTTTCCTGAGAGACTTGGTGTTTGTCTAATCATAAATGCACCAACATTTTTCTCAGGCTGTTGGGCTGTTATAAAAGGATGGTAAGGTCAATCAAATATTGTTAAAATCTATATAGTTAAAAATATCAATTAAACTATTGCTCTGATTTGTTAACAGATATTGTAGTACAGTAGTAGTAAATCTACCACCAATGGTCAGTTTCTGTCCCTGCCCATGACTAACATTTGTTACATACTTTTAGTTGTGTCTAGGTGTTTAATATCTCACTAGAGACTCAAAGCAGTGGAAAAGCAATCTGTTGTAATAAGGAGAAATGTGGATATTCGTGGTGTCTTCTTAGTGGGTAATTAATGGTGCTTCTCATCTGATGAGTCCACACGCCTTTTGTAGCTTATTCAGTTTATTATGAGTGGATGTACATGAATGGATTATGTCACTATATTAACAGAAAAAGGTGTTAAACTTCTATATTTACAGACTAGCTGTGCCCCAGACGTTGTTCGCATAGAAATAAAACCTTTAATAATTTCTGCTAAATTTTGTAACTTTTTTCAACACAGTTTTGCACCTATTGTAGTATCGTGATATTAAATAGCCTAAAGCCTTCCTCGACGATTGCTCTATAAAGAACAAAAATAATTTTTGAAATCTGACTGGTAGTAACAAACTGGTGGTAGAAACAAACAAACTTTTCTGCTTTATAATATTAATATACATTATCAAGTTCATTGCTTAGTTTGGATTCATTTGGCTGTGTATGAAATTGTGTCGCAATATATATATATTTTTATAACTTATGCATTTTTCAATTTTCAATTATTTGCTTTTAAAACATTCAAACTCATCATATAATTTATTTCGAATTATTAATTTGATGTACATCTACCTAACAACACAATATTTAATGAAATATTTTCTATGTCCCTAAAATTAAACAGTGATTCATAGAATATCTATGTGCCTGCATTCAAAATTTAATATAAACTATACTCTGCTTATCAACAGGTTGGATGAGAATACTGCTGGAAAAGTGACATTTGTTAGTTCTGAAATGGACCTCTGCAAATATTTAATACCAGATGTCTTGCCAATAGATATGTAAGTTAGGTCAATATAAAACAACACAAACCATTTGATAAATCCTAAAATTAAACATTTAAACCGTAGTTATATAAAACTGTACTTCTTAACATAATTTTAAATAAAGATATGATTGTTACTATCAAATTATAAATAGCTGTAATTATTATCTAAATTGTTATATACAGTTTTTAAAAGTATCATGATGAAATATGGATAAAATAATATATATTTATTGTTTTAATTTTAAATATTCAAAAATATTACTTTTGCCAAGTATTTGTCCTTATTGAGACCGACAAATATTATATAAATTTTTCAAACACCAAACTGTAAGACAAAAGTGCTGAATATGAGTTATAAGTTAATTATTATTCTTTTATTTGAATTTTGAAAAAAAGGAAAACTGTTATGTTCTTGTGTAATAAATGAATTCAACTTAAGAACATCTTATATATTTTAAAGCAGTTTGTTGGTTGTTACTAACGTTGTTGATTAACGTAAATCGAAATAAGCTAAAAGAAAATGATTACTTAAATACAGTTAAGTTATAAAAAAAAAAAAATTGCTTTTAAAAGTTTTCAATGTAGACTTTAGTTTTAGGTACTGTTATGATTTTTGAGTAAGTAAATTATAATTTATTTAGTGGTTTTAGATTTAACTTTATTTATTTACAATAATATAATCAAAACACCAAATATGTCAATTATTATTGATTCACTATTAGAATCAAATAATCAGAGTTTATTATAAAGACGTCATAGTAATTAATGCAGGTATCACAAACACTCATTATATCACTATTAAACATTTTTAACAAACATTTTTTCTTTTACTGTACATTGATATAGTTTAGATTAAAAATGTAAGGTAAATTGAGGTAAGACTGAAAGCTTCTCTGAAAACATCAGGCAGGTTTAGAACTTTGGTTTACAGTCAAAGTGCCACTGAAATATGATTATGACACAAGATATAATAGCTTAATAAGCTATATTCAAAAAGTTTTTGTAAAAAAACAACTCAATTATAAAAACTTTCAGACGTTAATTAATAACAGATTTAAAGCGATTTTTTTACTAACTTTGGACAATGCAACGAATTCACATAAAATTTAATGCTTAATAAAAGTTACATATATATAAATATTTTTTTCCTTGGCATTCTATTCTGGTCATAAATTTTTGTACAGTTGCCTCAATTGTTAAATGTTTTTGTTTTATTTAATTTTTACTTTACATGTTATTACATAAACCAGAACGCAAGTAGGTATACCTGAAAATTTACGAATTTATAAGAACTTGACCAAGATGCTTCAAGTAATTCTTCTTGAATTGCCATTAAGTAAAGGTTATACTGGTATGCATATATTATCATAAAGTTTGTTGTATCACATATGTGTAACAGAGGTTACATAGATTAATTCGGTTAGAGAGATTAATGCTATGTTAGTTAATATAGTATTCATTCTTACATTCATAACAGTATTTGATAATAAGTTATAAACTTTACATTCTTATAAAACAATTTGCATAAAGTTTTGAATATTTCAATAGCTTTTCTAGTTTTCTTTTAAATTTTGTTATTCTTAATATTAATAAATTACTTTTTATTTCTGCAACTTTATGTTACAATATAATAATTTCACGATTTAAAACTCTTAAATTGAGAAAGAAAATATGTAACTGAATATTTTAAATATCATTCCATGAGCAATGTAATGTTTAATTCTCGTGTAATTAAACGTTTGCGCATCCTTTTTTATATACATAATATTTTTATATACATCTGTTTTATTTTCTAGTCATTCTTACTTATGATATATACAAGTGTTTATTTTTTATATATTTTAAATATATAAAATATATATTAGTGTAATAACTAAGTTTGCCAACATTTATTCTTATATTTATTCTCTCTCTAAATAAGATAGAAAATTGTTTTCATTATTTTTTGTTTAAAATGTGTCTTATCTAAAAATATAATCCAAATAATCAACTTTAATATAGTATGTTTTTGTATTTGTTCAACAGCATGCAATACGCGGAGATATACATATTTAATATATTATAGTACTGTTGGGAACCTTCATAAACTTAGTTATATAAGTTATATGCTATGCCTAATAATGCCCGTAACACATAAAAGCGACAGGGTTTTATCATATGTAGGTATATAAGTCTTCAAGTAATTATCGATCATGATCGAAAAATTAAGAAACAAATCCAAAACCTATTTCTATGTGCCATTTTGTGTTCTAATTAGGTCACTAGCTCTAAGTAATAACTTTTTTGTCAAAACTTTTAATGATAAAAATATTGTTTTTAAGGAACTTTTTATTATTACGTTGAATAACTAAATTTTAAAGAGAATTAGTAAAATATATAAGTAGAATTTTATATTTGTTACATATTGTTAGAAGAATTATCATATGAAAACAGAATAAGTTTTAAACAGAAATGAGTTTTTTTTTTAACTGATATACGCTGTTAACACTAAGGGCTTTGACAGCTTCACCGAACTTTTAACAGAAATGAGTAAAACCTTTGTTATATGACACTATATTACCATTATTTTGATTGAAGTTTTGAGTACTATTTCAATAGAAGTACAAACTGTTTATAGTAGAAAGTTCTAAGAATAAAAATGAATTTAATTGAAGTTATTTTCAAAAGAATTTTTCATGCGACTTGAGAATTATTTTATTGTACGCAACATGTCCACACTTACTTTTTCTGCTTAAATAATCACCTAAACCTAAACTTTTTATGTGCATTGTCTAATAAATGTTAAATATATTGTCTAGCATTATGTTATTTATTTTTTATTAAATAGTGTAACTCTTAACAGTAGTTAGTTTTATATTAAAAGAGGAATCATAAGGTCAAAAGTTCGAATCCACCTACAATGAGCTTGAGCTTTCGGTGAAGGAAACCATGGTGATGAAACCATAGAATAGTAGTAGTAGGGCTTTTTCAAATGCCCGCCTGTCCAGCTACCACCCTCAAGTTGAAATTCTACAGTTCCGGCAGTTGCACTTAAGAGCCAGTCCTTCCATTAGGTTTAGCGTGTATACCACCTTGGGCCGCATCGTCACTTTACATCAGGTGAAATTGTGGTCATAACGCTAAACCTTAACTATGAAAAAAGGTATCAACAGGCACTTAGTAAAAGTACGTGTTGCATACGGAACAAGTATGTCATAAGACTACAGTTTTATAGATTTCACTTGCCGCGCTAATATAAAAAGTAACCACAAAGTTCTTCATATAATTGACTAAACTCTGACAACAAACTTGATACGAAATTCACAGACTAATGTGGTTGTAGTATAGCAATGAATATTTAATTATTGTCTAAACTACGCCCACTTTTTTAATATGAAGTACAGCTACACTAATGGCAAATTAAGAACAAGTTACTATTGGCAAATTTGCTCTAACCGTTAACGCAAGTACTGTTTAATTCCAAACTGCTACACATTCGTAAATAGAGTGATATCAAATTTATTTAAAAAAATGTGTATAAAGTACAATAATAATTATAGGAATTATATTGAGTAATGAAATAAAACTATATTATTCAATTGTAGAAGTTTTACTTAGCATACATAATAGTATTACAAAACATTAATACAAACCAATCGCTGTACACGCAGGTCTGTAGCAAATACAATTTTAATGCATTACTTACCATGTATCTACATTTACATCGATTAATCTACTATCATCAAGGCTAAAACAATTAAAACATTTTCACAAATATATGGGCATTAGTATCTAATACACAATCAAATCAAAATATTACACATCATAAACTGTTTACTCTCGTCCAGACATAATTGTTTTATCATATTAAGTATCAAAATATACAAAATATTTTCTGAATCAGTCATTATAACTTACAAAGAGAATTATTTATTAAAAAGTGTGCATAATAATTGGCACATAACATCACCTTGGATTCCTGCGGTCTCGACCTATTACCAATTAACAGTTGCTAAATATAATACGGATCACAAACCTTGTCGCCAGTCAACCTTGATATCAAATAACACAAATCATTTGTGCTACAAAAATACTTATTATTTGTAAGTGATATCACATCAAATTCATGTGTTTACTGATAACCCATTATATTATAATTTAGCCACGTGGAATGTTTTTGTTTGAAACAATTTATTGCTTTCTTAACTTTACTCATAAAGTACATTTTAAGACAACATCGCAAAAAACCTAATAAATTAATTACCTTTATTAAGGTAGGTTTATTTTTTTAGTAAAGGACAAATAGCCTGCGAACTCAAAAGCATTGAATTGTCAATAAAAGTTAAGACTATAACCTAATTCATCAGTGTGCTACAGACCAAGTAAAAAAAAAATCCTTGAATACATTATTTTTACTTTTGCAAAGATGTCAACCATGAAAAAGTATAATGGTATGGGGTACCTAAGACAAGTATATTAAATATATCTAGCTACAATATGTATGTACAATAAAAGCTACAGTGATTTATGATATGAGGATGATAACATTAGTTAAGCCTAAAAGAGATTCACGTACAAGATAAATTAAAAATGGTCACTATAAATGATGTATTTATTATCAGTATTGTGAATTATCATAATCGGAGCCATCTCCAGCTCATGTAGTGTCCAACTGTAAGCGTTAACCCTGCCGCCCTTAGTTACTCGTTGGAAGTTCTTAATACTTTATAGGTAGATAATATAACCTGATGTTAGGCGACGACGTGGCCCAAGATGATGGACACGCTAAGCCTAGTGAAGGTTTGTAAAAGTGCAGAATGTTAGGTCAAATCAGCTCAGTCTTGCAGTACAAAAAGGCAACGTATGTTGGATCAGAAATGTGTTACAATTTTGTAATGTTACTTTATCTAAATTAGCAAGTTTGTTATCTTAAACCTGTAGGACTTCATAGTAACTATTTCTACAGAGCTCGCGTTGACTTAATACGCATCTAATGTTCTTTGAACTTTGAAAGCGCCCTCAGGACTTGGCCTTCGGGTGCTTACAAACCCCCTTAAATAGAGATGTCCTTAATCACAGGCAAAATAATATTTTTTTTTGCATATTGATTTGATAACAAGCGATTTCTAGTTTTCTAACCGATTATATCTATATTGTACGTAGTAATCTTTTATTTATTTATTTTCTAAATCAATATAAAATAAAAGTGATATTTACCAGAATATTCTCATAACATGATCAGACTAGAGTTAAGTTAGTTGAGGAAATAATGGAGAAATACAGTTATTACGACCCAAGTAATTCCTTATTCGATATTTGCATACATAAAAATGTATACAAATAATGTAAAATGCTTAGTATATAAAGTAAATATACAAAAATCGCTTGTCATCGCGATATCTATTATATATCTTAAATTATATTGTATGATGTTTATATTTATTACTTAATAAGTGCAGTCATAAATGAATACAACTAATAAAACACGCTAATAAAAGCTACTAATGGCAGTGGACGGTAAAACCACGGTGTGTTAAATATAATTTTAATATTGACTTGCTATCAATTCCGTTCTCAAATCCAGTTTTATTTTATTGTCTAATATTCGATGGTTCATATAGGTAAAGCGATATTTTATTAAAAATACTGAAGAATAGTTGACCTTAAAAATTCTAAGTCAAATATTCTTAAAATTGCAACTAATAATGCAAAATATATTATTGATTTTTTTTATAATTTAAAAATACTGATACGTAACCACGGTAAATTCATAATCTTACGCGCACCATACTACAAAGAAGTTATATGCTAAAATGATTAGAAAAAGTTGTGCGCGAAAAGTTGCCATATTTATGTAGACAAAACAAGTGGGATCTATACAGTACAACTGATATTAGTTAGAATAATATTTCGAAAAATAATCAATCCGCCTCTTGTTGCATAAAAATATATTGTAATGACTTATTGCATTATAATGTAATGGTTGCGATCAGTGGCGTAACTACACCATTTGAAGCTCGTGACAAATTCATTGGCGTCTGAGGCCCCAGTAAAAATCCACATGTAATTTAAGTCTAATAAATCACTAAAGTAGTCACCCAACAGTATTACTCATATTGTGTCCATTTTAGTTAAACATGTAATAAATTTAATTTTTAAAAGTATTGATATTAAATATTCACAGTAAAATAACATTTTAATCTTAACAAGAAGAATATAATTATTTTCACTGAGCTGTCTGTTCCGCAAAAGTATTAATAACATTATCAAATTTTTAGGTCCGGCCTATCGAATTTTAATAGACAGACCAAATCAGTTCTAAAATTAATCCTCGTCTAATGAATGCGTTTGAATCTTATCAATTTATTGCACGCCACATAACGTGAAGCGTTTGATGTTATGCTTTACACTCAACATTCCAAAGTCGAGCAATTTTCGAGACTTCAATGATCATTATTATATTTTCTTTTGTGTTTTTACGGTAATGCAAATGTTTTATTATCCAGAAAAATTCTCTCACTATCACACTGGATGATTTCTAAATTCATTTTTTTCATTACATACTAAAAAAAAAATGATTTTTTTTTCGAGGACGTCCGGATGTCTATGTGTATAGATGTGTAACTATAACGCCCAAAAATCTTAATATATTGGGACCATTTCTTTTTAATAGCTTTAGAATGACATCAGATTACTTACTAGTTAATATGAATGAATGAATAGATTTAATCTACATCATTCCATTATAATTTCGTTAGAAGGCGTGCACTTTTGGATTTTCCAAACTATTTTACTTTAGCTGAATTTAAATATTTTCAAAAAATTATAATTCTTATTAAATTTTGTTAATAATGTTAAGTTACTTCTGAGCGCGTGGCCTCTTGGGCCCGGGCCAGTGGCATTTCGTCTGCCACCCTATAGTTACGCCACTGGTTGCCTTTAGACATAACTTTGTAGGAAAGACGACTTACAACGGAGAGGCGGCGGTGAGACGTTTAGTACGTGGAAGCGTAGTGGAAGTATAGGGGTGGGTCTGATGTATGTGATGTGAGGGGTGTCGAGGAGAGGGGTGTAGGGGGTGAGAGGAGGGAGGAGGCGCGGGGCGTAGCAAATGTAACAGTAGACGCAGTCAATCGGCCAGCACAGTCTGTGAAATGACTAGAAGCTGTTCCTTGAGCACGCGGAACGAGGGCCTCTCCTCGGGCGTATGGCCCCAGCAAGCGCGCATCACCTGCGTCGAACGCGTACCGTTTACGATTCAAATATATACATGGCACCATCAACAATATCCATATATTACTTATCGACGAAGACTTATTTATTATCAGTCAATGGCTTGTTGTTTAAAGTTAAGGTTTAGCGATATGGCCACAATCTCACCTGATGTTAAGTGATGCTGTGGTTAAAGATGTTGATCACGCTAAGCCTAGTGGAAGACTGGCTCTCAAGTGCAACTGGCGGAACACACCTATAAGTATTTGGCGGCAGATTTTCAACTTGAGGGTGGTTGCTAGCCAGGTAGGCATTAAAAAATGCCCTACCACCATGCTATAGTTTCCTCACGATGTTTTCCTTCAAGCCCAATGTAAGTGGATTCAAACCCACGTCCCCTGACGCGGAGTCCATTCACACTACCGACTGAGCTATTAGCTCTAATTACTGAAAATTATAGCCATTCGTCTTTTAAGAAATAAATAAATATCTATATGCTAAAACGTAAAGCGTAATCTTTGGTTCCCTTTTTAAGACACTTCATACTTCATGCACAGAGGATTGTGCGATTTGACACATCTACATTTTATATGGAATAATGCAGAAAGCTAATATAAGATATTTCTCATATACATATAAATGAAGTTAAATAAAACAATTATTGTTCACATTCATTCCGTCGATGTCACAGTCTAAATCGTTTTCTTTGTAACCGAATTTCGATTATTGTGCAACCACTGGTGTCAATAATCATTTTAATCGATTGAAATAAAAAAAATGGAATCGATTTTCTTAAACTAATTCAGACTTGCCTGATGGAAGTTTATTTTATTCTTGTTTCAATCACTAAGTACTTTTTCATGTCTATTAATTTTGCAACGACTGAACGTTTCAAAACTGGATAAGATCCAGTTGTTGAATTTGAATGCAACCAACAGTGAATATGTGACCAGACGTATCTAAATTATTGGAATAAAAAAGTTAATAATAAATATCACCTACATTATAAATTTCGTTCAAACATCCTTTAGGTTTCTCTAGCACTTGACCTCGTTGAACTTTGTCCACAACTTCCGTGTTCATCATACGACCGTAGGGTACTTTGCCACACGTGAACACTTCCCACATTAACACTCCTAAAATAATTATACGCAACGATTATTTTATCTTGAAACTGCCAAATGCAAAACAATTAAATACGGTCTGCTGTCATACATTTTTATAAATCTATACAACTATTGTAAATTGGTAAAATTTGTTTGTATGATTGTAAAAATAAATCGAATGCTAAAATTCTTTCATTAACAGGAAACTACATTGTTCTTGAATACGATGGCCATCACTTAAATTGGTATTACCGAATAACAACTTGAAAAATCCCTAAATATATGACGCAAATGTAGTTTTTTCCTCGAAGCTACTTATAAAAATGTTTTTAAAGAAAATAAGACAAACGTCTTAACATTTCGTTTTTGTTTTACAAGTTATAATTATATATTTATTAATTTATTAAAGGTTTATTATTGCAAGTAACAAATATTCACAAGTGTGAAATTTGTATACTGATATTTATTATTATATATCATGTACGGGGGGGGGGTGTCGAGGTCTAACATTTGTGACGTAATATTGATAGGCTGATCGCAGAAAAGGTGACAGCGAGATAAAGAGGAAGTCTAAAAAGGTAAAACTTTGCGTAACCTTTGCTATTATAATAAATATTTTAATGGATGCATAAAAATTCAGGACCTGGACGCTTTTTAAACACCCAACCCAAAACTGTATATACAAGCTAAATAACGCTATAAAATACCGGTACAACATTTTATTAGCCCGAGGATTTTGTGGGCAAATCATAAGACATCTGAGCCGGTCTCTGGTACAAACATATACTTTACTTTACAAATGCTTTATTAAAAGTACTATGACTATATTTTATAGTAATAATAGATTTACTCTCTCTTTACTCCATTTTCAATAAGTTTTTCGCGAGTAAAAGTAGCCTATCCATCTCCATGTTCCCATCTATCTCTATGGCAAAATTCATCACAATCGATTCATCGGTTTAGGCGTGAAAGCGTAATAAACAAACAAACTCATTTTCGCATTTATAATATTATACGATAGGAAGGAAGTAAGGATGTGAATTTATAGAACTAAGTATCCTACTTACCGAATGCCCATACGTCTGATTTGGAGGAGAAACGCGTGAAGTTGAGGACCTCAGGAGGTGCCCACTTTATAGGGAACTTGGTGCCGCCAGAACTCGTATACTGGTCATCCAAAACGTATCGCGCCAAACCGAAATCCGCAACCTGACAATCCAATATATCTATTTTATTATATAAATAAAATAAATTCTTAAATCAGATTATATAATAAAGTCGAAACATCTTGACCAGTCTAAATATAACGACTTTACATTTGCTTATATACTGCCACGAAGTTCACTAAAGCGATTTATTTTAAAATTTCTTATAGTTTTGCTTCTTGACTATTAACAATATACGCATACTATACGAATAGTATGTATTTTCAAAATTACAATATACATAAAATATTATCATGTAGTATGGACTCACCTTTACAACATTTTCGTCCCCGACTAAACAATTTCTTGCTGCCAAATCGCGGTGGATGTAGTTATGCCTTTCCAAATATGCCATACCTCTACACACCTAAAACGAGTTAATTTACAAAATAATGATATTATTGTATTAAAGTATTGCGATTCACGTGCAATACGATTTTCCAGTAAACTCTGTATGAAACTTTTTTTGCGTCATCCGATTTGTTTGACAAAATCAGTATTAGTGCGAGCGAAGCCGCGCATAGAATCTAGTGTTTCATAAAAGTACTCTGATACGAGCTCATGAGTATTTTCAATTACAGTATTAGGACTATCGTTAAGTGTACAATTTTTTTACTTATATTTATAGGTTATTAAGACTATATTACACATGAATGTTATTTTTACCTGTACGCACATGTCGAGAAGAACTGGATGGCCGAGCTGGTCAGCAGACGTTCGTCGTAAATAGTTAAACAGAGACCCGTAACGCATAAATTCCGTAACTATGTAGATCGGGCGGTGTTTCGAGCAAACGCCATAAAGTTGCACAAGATTTTGGTGTTGCAGTTTACTGAAAACCAATAAAAATATTACAAGTTATATTTTATAAACAATAAAATATAAGTATAAAAACCATAAGCGACTATTATAGCGTTAAGACATTGATTCTCTTGATTTTACGTGCGGCTTCGCTGGCGTTAATATTGAATTTTGTCAAGCCAATCGGATGACGCAACAACAATTTACAAAGTTTATCCCTTTCTTTACCCCACTTCTAATAAGTTTTTCTGGGACAAAGTAGCCTATCACCGTCTCCAAGGTACCATCTATCTCTATACCAAAATTCATCACAATCGATTCAGCGGCTTAAGCGGGAAAGCCTAACAAACAAACTCACTTTCGCATTTATAATATTAGTAATGATCTAGGATTCGGCCACTAACTGACTATGACACCCCAGTAATAAGTTTCGTAGTAAAGTATGTATCTCTTAATTTAAGTAATCTATTTTTATTGGTCTTTCATGTCGAGATAGCAACATATGCATTACATTACATAAACCGACGGATCATAATGATTTATTCAAAGATATTGATGAAAGTAAGAATATACGTTGTCAGGGCCGGATTTACCTTAAGTGCCGCCCTGGGGCACCGATAAAAATACCGTCCTATTATCTATCCTGCAATATCTGAGTAAAGCACCGGAGCATAATTTATGATAAAATATAATACGTTGCTTAAAGCTGATTTTTTTTTAATAATTAGCAATACAACTTTTTGAATAATTACATTATATGTTGATAAAAGAAATGCACTGTGATTAAACTCAAAACGTAAATATGAAATGAGAACTCGATTTCTAAGATTTGGCACGAAATCAATATTTTCTTAAATCTTAAAAATCATTGTTTTATAGTAGTAAGTTGTTTTTGCTGACTGTTTTGCTTTGTTGACTGATTTGCTGACTCTTCAAATTTGGCTGCCCTGCATATTAGTACCTAGTGCCCCTAGTGTAAATCACTAAACATTGTTATGGCAATAGAGTGCCTCATGTTGCCCTTTAACAATTGCTAACGTATATAAAATAAACAAAATATGTATGGAATAACAGGCATTTCATAATTCTTATCAAATTCACTTTTACATGTGTCATCCCATGCAGTTTTTAATTTGTCTTTACAGTAGTAATTGTTGAAAGGCAAGGGCATTGGCTAATTATTGCGACTTAAAAAAGGAAAACTATTTTCACTGACAACTTATTCATTAGTCTGAGAAATAACTACTTTCAAATCTGAAATATGTACATTGACTAACCTCCTTAAAGGGGCAAAATAGCTTGACTTTTCTTTATTCACTTCCTTGTCCATAGAATTAAAGTTCATATCCATTTACCGCTACTGTAAATAGAGCTATAGAATACGCACTTCCTTAGATATTCTCATAGAGTTTACACTCTATTTGTAAAAGGCAACGTGAGAGACGTCGGTCAGTCTGAGTGCTCATTATTGTGGTTATGAATATACGATTAGCCTAGCGGTTGATAACTGGCTATAAATCTATGCTGTAGGTGACAGCTATTAATATATATTCTTAAGGGGCGGCAAGTTGTCTTTTTATTCTAGTGTTGGTGTATACGGATTTAAACTGGTGAAAACACTTACGTCATGACTTTGGCTTCATCGATGAAGTCGTCTTCGGACATGGTGCCTTCTTTCATCATTTTGACGGCGGTGTCGATCCGACCGCGCCAGATGCCGCGACGGACGACGCCGAACTGTCCCGCGCCGACCACCTCCTTTAAAACCAGTTCCGATGGGTCAATCTCCCATTTATCTGTATAAATCACATATATACAATATTATTTAGGGATAATCCTAAATATTCATCGAATGCATTCGGAATAACAATTATGGGAAAACTTAAAATTAGCTCGCAATGTAGCGGCAGTTAATATGTTTATGTAAAACGACCCGTGGTCAATATACCGAACACGTTAATTAATTTATATACCAAAATTACAGTGTATAGACGTGGCTTGATAAATGTTTTTTTTTACAGTATCATTATATGTGGGTACCTATTGCCCTAGTCACCTATTTATATCTCAGTGTTTAAAATCGCTGATATTTCGTAGGCTGATGTAGCTATTAGGACCGGGCTTTCCCTTATGATGAGGCCTTCATCTAATGGTAGGACGTTTATAGGTTAATGTTATAATTAATCTTCCTCGTAACAACCTGTTTAAACGCAATTATACTTATATTACGTAGAATAATATAACAGCATGTCAACTGAGTTTACATTACGTTTACTGGCATAATAAACTGGCAAAATGGCAGTAATAGACTCCAAAGAGGACTGAGTTGCCAATATTAAAAAGAAGAAGAAGAGACCACTGCACTTACATGAAATATGAAATTTAGTAGAGAGATCGTCGGTGAATGTGATTAGTATGCGGTCTGGTAACCTCTCACCTTATTTACTCAGATATTAAACTTTGCAGATTTTGTTAATATTTTTTTAATATATTTGTTATAACTTATGTATGAAGAACTTTATTTATAACCGATAAAATTCTGACTCATGTGTCTGAAAAATCAATAACATCTGTAGAAATTTAAACCATACGGTTATTTAAAAATGGAAAGAAAAGTAACTTTCTGAGTTATTATATACAATTCACTTAACTTATGCGTATTTGCGCAAGTTTATGACTGAAATACCACCAATATTAAATATAACTTAGAGCTAAATAACTTTTTATGAATTAAAATAAATAGCACAACATATCTATATCCATATATATAAGAAATTTGTAGAAAAGTGTTTTTTGCATATCGAAAATATTTCCAACAAAAAAAGGGTGTTAAAGAATAACCAACAGAACCTATGTCCAGCATTTTTGGAATTTTGTCTGTTTGTCTGTGCACGCATTACGTAAAATATACGAAATCAATGTAGATAACTTTTATAAGTAAATATTGTATGCAACTTGAAGTATTACTTAGTTTTTGTTTCATCGCAATCGGTTCACTCTATCAAGAGATATTACTGTACTCTTATCTACGCGACGCGTTTTCGTTTTCGGCAACCACGCGAACGAAGTTGCGGACACAGCTAGTGTCAGAATAAGATTCCAGCAAAAACTCTGGAGTTATTATCACTATTGTTAATGTGAGATGGTTATAAATATAGATTTTGAGTATATACCATGTGATAATCCAGCAGTAGGCGGAGCGGGTCTATCGCAGGGTGTGGTCTTCAGCCTCGAACACAGTCCACCGCTGTTGTGCTTATGGTAGTTGATAAGTTCCGGTATACTTGCGCAGCAATGCTTATCGGAAAGGTAGAATTCACCACGACCATTCTGTTTTATGTGATAGTGTTTTGTTTGTGGATGATTGCTGTAAAAGACACATAACTATTTATTTCTTTTTATTTTAAAATGCTAAAACTTATCGATAGACGCCATCTGCATGACCTGGTCTTCGTACATTGATCATTGATGGTCATATAGACTGCCCTGCACTTCTGGAAATGGTTAAATTTAATGTTTCCTGTAATTATCCAAGAAAGAGGATCTATAAAACTTTTTCCCCACCACTGTGTATGACCAATTTAGGGTTTAGTTCGCCAGTTGTGAGAATGTGCAGGTTAAACAAAGAAATTAATATTATATTAGAAGATATGGATAAATTTTAAATACATTTTACTACTTTTATAAACGAAATTGATAAAGACGTCAATGAAGCTTTTGATAGAAATAAATTTATTGTCTGTAATATATTCCTTGACCATGTTGTTGCAGACTTATATTACTATCAACTTTAGTCATTCTACTTACATGGTCTAACAACATCTTCAATATTTAAATATTATTTGTTTATATTAATATTGCCTATGTGATGCTTAATTATTTTTTGTTCTTTATGAATATAGTGAGCGCCTATAAATGGTTCCCTTATCATAATTAGACATTGTAAAGGATGTGAGTAAATATATGATATGAGCACTGTTGGCACTGGCTTAATAAATAAAAATATTTTTTTTTGTTATGAGCATAGATATGAGCCAATACGGTCATTAAAGCTTTTAAAACTATATAGATACATGATAATATTTAAACTTAATGGATGAAGAGATAAATTTGCAGCCAAGTCTGTGTAAGCGGTACAAATACATACAAGTACCTACGTTTCAAAATGAACCGATTTGAATAGAAAATGTGTCAGCTATTTAAGTACCTTTGACTCTCTATGGTACCTCTTCTCTCGTGGACGCAAAACTACTCCGTGAATAATTAACAAGAACATTGAAAAACTACATTTGGCGGTCTGCAGTATCATGACATTTAACCGTCCAGAAACTGTTACTTAATCGTGATTTATCCAACAGTAAGGATGAATACGAATGAAATATTTAAAAAATCAGAAGCTCTTTATACTACTACCACAAATTTCCTTTATGAATAAACATTATTCGAAAAATATCGTATAATTGTAACATTTACAAAACCTCTGTTTATAACAGACACACATATAGTCAGTTCTTTAAAGTCAATAAATTTAACATAAGCATTGATTTAAATTTTATTTTTAATTAAACCACTTATGATAAAAGTAATTTAAACTAAACTAGTTAATCGCTTTTCCAATTAGTAGACAATTTAAACAATTAATTATACCGAACAGTAAGATTCATCAAAAATTTAGGTGTGTCGAATTGTTACAATTGTGTAAACATCCAAGCAAACGGATAATCCGTACTGTCTTTATATTAATTTATGGAATATAAAAAATATTTATTACAGAACAAATGTACTATTCGGACTTAATAAATTAATTACACAATGTGTGGATATTACAATTTCGTTTAATTTCCCACTAAACGTATGACCTATATTTGACATTATAAGGAACACCTATGAATGTAAATATGCCACGAATGAATAGTGAGTGATGTCAAATTAAAATTTACAAATAAGATTGAAATTAAGAAATATATTATACATATGAGAAAAAATATTACACTGGATCAAAATTATTTTAAAAAAGTTATTAAAAAAACACTTAAACTTACACTTTGGTATAGAGCGACAGTGTATACATCCCCTTTGTCGAAGAATTGCGTACTACAAAGCATCCTTCTTTATCTTCTTGTTTGAGTAACGACTCTGCCCTCTGCCGAGACATTTCTCCCACAAACCATCTAATAATAAAGTATAAAGTTCAGTTTTGGTATAAAAATGATCAAAAACACTATTCGTTTATTCTAAATGTATCTATGCGAAAAAGTGACGAGCGATGTTAGTTTTAATTAAAGTTTAAATAAAAATAATAACAACACAATATTTTTCGTAGTAGCGCGGTAAAATGACTGTACTGTATTTAATGACAAGAGCAAACAAATCCAACATACGGTAACCACTGTCCTGTATGCCTCCAACCAGCTGTTGACAGGACGTGACACTCCTAAACGTGTTATAATGGCTAGTGCATACTAGCTACGATCCAGTTATATAAATTACTAGATTTTATTGACTTTGGCAAGCAAATCGGTTGACACAATAAAAAGTTGTATACGTTTAAAGAGAGTTCTTTACCCCACTTCCAATAAGTTTTATGTGACAGAAAATAACCTATCACCCTCTCTAAGGTCCCATCTATCTCTATGCCAAAATTCAATATAATCGATTCAGCGGTTTAGGCGTGAAAGCGTAACAAACAAACTCACTTTCGCATTTATAATATTAGTAAGGAGTAAAAACAAAGTATAACTCTGTGAACAGTACAAATATAGGTTATAGACGGAAGAGCAACCAATATTTCGATGGTATAATAATACTATATTTTGCTTAACATCCTGCATTTTTTAATAGGTATAATTTAATAAATATTAACTTGAGTATAAAGAATTTGAACAAGATATCCTTTGATTCACATGGCGTTTACATTTGTTATTTATTAATAACTTTTTTATATAAAAAATTAAACTTTTTTATATAAATTATCTTGTCTTTTATATAAATTATCTGTCAAATACAATGTTTTATACTAACTCATATTTCTGTAGTCCGATCGATTCCTTTTCTTTGACATAATTGCTGGGAATATAACCAACAGACCTGAAAAGAAATAAATTTCAACATTTCATTCACTGATACCTCTACTGCAGTACCTACAAGGTGTGAACAGCGTGAACGAGTGTCTTTTCTTGCTAAAGTCTTACAGGGTCCAGTGTTGGTCTTGCTACAATTATGAGGTCATTGTCTTGCGAAAATGAAAGAACAAGACAAAGACAGATTTTGGGCAACACTAGCACGTAGTAGTAGAGCGTTTATCTAATTGGTTCGCCTGACTATAAAAAGTGCTAAGTTTAAAAACTGTGTTCGAACATTCACTGGTGTGTTCCAAAACTGCACTTGAGAGCTAGTATCCCTACCTAGGCTTATTATGTCACATTATATTTTGGACCACATCGTCACTTTAATATCAGATGAGATTGTGGTTAAATGCTACAATTTATGAAGTATAAAAAAGGTGTTCTACATTAAAACGCAATATGGCTTTTTAACGCGCACTGTGAAGCTCCCGTGGGAATGAAGGCTTTACAGGATGTTCTACAAATGCGTTTAAATGAAAAAAATTGAAGACAAATGTGTTGAATTGAACGTCTAATGAACTATGGTTTACATTGATCGATTAAGATTATTTAAGGATAATTAACTTGCTTACTAACCGCAAAAATATTTTAAAAAGTTTTCAATAAGCCTATAAACGAGTACAAATTTTACACGTTTAATATATGTGGTAGCCTGCATAGCATGACATGACATAATGATATCTTTGTTTACCTTTAAAAATCTATCCTGGAGTAATACATTAAAAAAAGGTTACCTACCCGTTTTCATCTTTGACTTTCCACCAATGATCCTGAGAATCATCTATAATTTCGTATTCTGCGCCCTGAAATAATAAAGAACATTAAATAGTTAACCTAGCAGAGGAGTAATCTGGAGAAGTCTTCGTTTTAAACTATGTATGGATATACAGCGTATAAACAATATTAGGTGGCATATAAAAAAATAAACAAGAAAGGGTAACATAATTACATGCACGAATGAAAAATAAACATATTTCCTTAACATTTTAAAATAATTCTCAGATAAAAATATCGCGAAATAAAAGAACTTTGGGCCTTTTTTATGATATATAGATTTAAGGGTACTAATTAATAAAACGCTAATCATAGTGAGGAAACTGCCTCTCAAGTACAAATGTCTGAACATCTGTACTCATGCCTGAAGTGATGTATGATGCCGGCCCAAATAGGCAAATCGGCAGCTTGGTAACTAGCCAGACGAGTATTAAAGAAATGCTCCACCACTATGCAAAAATCAATCATACATTAAAAAAACTAAGGGACCTATCAGTTCAAACGCAAGATCATGCACTATTAATAACTTTACACTTATATGCTCTTTACAGATCATTTTCGTCTCCAGATATCAATCTACCATAAAAAGAGTGGTCCAAGGTAGTATTTTAACAGCATATTCTACAAATGCCCTTGGCTAAGTTGATTCGGTAGTTGGTAGAGATAAACATACAGAATTACTAGTTAAAACAGAAACTTTTTAAGACGCAAAAAGAATCGACAGAATATTTTTTATACAATTAAGGTAGCAAAGATGTGTCAACCCGACCAATGATAAACAGTTACCATAACATATGGAGTATGGACGTATATAATATTAAGGTATCACTAATACGTAGCCAAACTCGAAACCCTTTCCTAAGAAATATAGACATCGTATTATGCGCAAAAACCAGCAAGGATACTTGTCGGATATATATAAGAGAGTCTCATGGCCTGCCAGGGCATTAAAATCACGAGAGCAAGTTCATAAATAGATTTCTTAACGACGATAATAATAAAAAGATTACTTAATACAAGACGTATAGCTCTAACCTACTTGCACATAAAAAGAAAAACTGAAATATATACCTAATTTCAGGAATGATTATAAATATAAGTTAAAGTAGTATCTCATTATTTTTTATTTGATTTCATTGAGCTATCTTAGTAAAAAATAAGAACAAAATTTCGTTAATGGTTTATTTTTGTATAAAACAATCAAATTATGTATGTATATAATAACATGATAAATAAATCGTACCTTTTCCAATGAAAGATCACCGCTTTCGATCGCTTTGAATGGATACAGAGCCACAACAATTTTAATATTTTGTTTATCCTGAAACATAAATAATACGCTAAATTTTCATTATACCTATATAGTAAAATTCCGATATGCATGTGATAATAATTCTTCATTATTTAAATGGCTTGACCAACTTTGATAAAATTTTGCTTGCTTATGGGGTCATGGAGATGGTTTTCGCTATAGATATAACTTCCGGGTTACCGTTGTTGTCGATATTTACAAAAAAAGTTTAGTTTGTAGCAAGGCAACGTATGCCTTTTCGGTCAGCTATTTTTATAATACAAATGTCGCACAGTTGTCATATTCATTAAATCCGAACGTTTCGAGGCGTACCATCACATATTAATCTAATTTACTGTTTTAACAACAAAATTTAAAATTGATCGGCAAGTGCAGAATCGGCGTCTTGTTACGATAAACAAGACGATATATATTGTATTTATACCGATTAATATATACTTAACTATTTTTGCTTCCCTAGAGCAATATTATTTATAAATTTTATTCTATTGTGGCACTATGTATGATATTCTTAAAATATTCTACAGTACACCGTACATTTGGCAATCAAACTATTGGAAAAGTGTATTATTCACACTACCTCGTGACAAAATTGCCTACGGAGGTAGAGCGGCCATAATTTAAAAATAACAAATTAATATCATTTCAAAGAATATTGTTTATACAAAGTGAAAAACCCAATTAGCAGATCATTTTTGTACAGCATACACTTTGTGTCAGGTAGATAAAATATAAATGAATCTATTATAACATTAGTAATTGATATATTTGTAGTATTGAATACCAATTAAGGAAATAATTAAAAACTGTTTTCTATGAAATAATAGATATATACACGAAATTAATGTAGTTTGACCTTATAATACATTAATTAATGTGTTATTTTCCTGTAATGTGAATATTATAAAATAGTGAAACATCAAAATTGATGTAAAATAAATAGTTAAAAGTTGACAGATGGTTTTTACCTTAGGCTTAGCCGATGGAGTTCCAGGAGGCGGACCGCCTCCACCGGGCATTGTGACTGCCGCTGTTACAGCTGTACGAACAACTTAATCTCGTTATTAGAATAGAATAAATAATATAATAAATAACAAATTATATCAGACACGCCGATCTCTTTGCGTGTCTAATATAACTTGCATGTTAAGGTAGGTATATTTTCTGTTTACATGATATTGTAATAATTACGTAATTATAAATATGTGAAGAATATGGATGTTTTTAGACGCGGCTGTTTAATTCCCTACTAAGCAAAGCTTGTATTTTGGTAACTAACCACGTACTATACATTTTTTATTACCATGATATAGTCCAATCTGCATCTGGGACATGATTATAGCCCTTATTCAACAGTTTTAATTTGGTACTATACATTAAGACTCAGGCATTTAATTAAAATTGTACCCATCACATAAAACTAGTCGTAACAATGGGCTCGGGATCTCGGAAGCTGAAAACCTGGCCGACTAATTACCTCTGTACATAAACCAATATATCTAGGAAAATTTTAACAAAAGCGATAGTTAGTGAAAATTTAAGTACGTTACTTTACATTACATTACTTAAGACGTAAGTTAAATTCGGTAATAAAGAGTTCATTCCTTCCAATATTTTAAGGCCTTTCATGTAATAAAAGTAAACATTTCGGTGCATCGTATAAAATTTAACCGATAGAGGGTTATCTTGTACCGTATTCACAGGTATATAATATAGCTACATGCAGTTTGAGATTTTAGTAAATTTTTAAAACATTTATAGTGAAACAATGATTCTTTCTAAACATAGATTCTATATGTATATAGTTATTGTAAATTAATATTCTAATTAGTAAAATTATTATTAAGACATGAATGGAGGTAGAAAAATAATAGTAATTAGAAGTCAGCATATTAATATGAGTATATTAATACTTATCGTTAATCTATGTACCTATAATATATATATGTGTGTGTGTGTATTTAATTGAATTTCTAATGAGATTTTTATATACGTAGTCTTAGATAATGATGGTTTTTAACATTTGACATAATATGAGAGGCGTGGTTTTATTAGTTCTAATTATAGATGCATAGATTAACGTTAAGTATTAATATACTGATGACTTTTAATTAGTATTATTTTTCTATATAATAAATATATATATATATATATATATATATAGCACGAAATAATTTCCATAATATTTGGTAACTATAAATTACGGAAAACTAATAAACTAACTATATTTATGTAAATGGTTTGCCGCGCATCACACATCCTAACATTTGAATTCTTACACAGATTCATCATGAATTGATATCCAAAAGTAACAAAGTCACTAAAATCACATCATAAGACATAAAACACAATCACGGAAACAAAAAATACAATGACGGCATTTTCGAATAGAATTTTAGTAAGACTCTTTTAAGAATTCACAGCATTTTTTCATCAATGTTTCCTATTGTTTATTATTCTGCAAAGATGTACAGAGATGGAGTAGCTTGGAAGGCCACTATCGGATAAACAATACAATGTCAAATTTAACAATTAAAACGTCAACGTAAACTGACAGTAGTCTACTATTATCAACTTATATGACTTGTATATCAACATTGAACTGTGTTGTTACTATTAAAATACATCGAAGTACAGAATCGTTTTACAAGAAGTTAATATAACTAGTAATAAAACTGCGTTGTCCATATTACTGTTTAATATCACTTCTGCTGGCATTACACAAACGCATTAAATTACACCTGACCAAGACAAGAAAGTGACTGCAACGAGGTGAACGCAACCGGTGGAAGCGAGGCCACAATCAAAGGTCATCGGTGTATGGACCATACCCTCTAGAGCCGGGAGGAAAGACGATAAAGATAAACATGGTATCTTCGATTTCTTCTTTGTCACAATAGGCTCGTCCTCGGACTTGTTCGGCAACATCGGAACGAGTATCAAAGGGCGGACGTCACGCGCGACACCGCGACAGCGACTGCCTCGTGTACCGTGCCCGCTGCCCGCCGCTGCCCGCCGCACCGCGGCCCGGTGCCGGCCGTGCCGAGTTGTAACTCCAACCATGAAGGTAAACCGTTATACACAGTAGCAACCGATACGGCACGTAAAATGTGGTAACGCTCGATCTTATTGGTTGCATAACGGCATAACGTGCCTAAGATATTTATGAATTCTGGTCGTGATTTTTCTATAAATATGTCATATAAATTCGATTATATTCTGTATTATCACATCATAACTGTAAAATATACTAAAAGAAATATTTTTTTTCTTGTATTAGAACGTGTTCATTAGCAATCCGTAAGAGTTTGTTGAAAACAGATGAAAATGATCCGTATGACTTTTAATAGACAGAACAACATTAATATTTAATTACTTTAAAACACTTTGTTCATATGATAAAACGTACAATTTTTTTATAATTTTAATCATACAGTAAAGTCAAAATTTACATTTAATAACTATATCATTTTTATGGTCAAATCATAATTTTTGTAGCAATTCACGTAATTACCATTGATTATTGTACACCAACTACGTATTAAGTTTAAATCACATTAACAATTTGTGAATATACAAATTGATACTCTTATTACAAAATATATTACTTCGGATTTTTTATCTTACATATGACTATTGTATTATTGTACTTATAATGAGTATATCTCACTCCTTTTATGAATACTTGAATGCACCTTTAAATTTATTATTGCTCTGTAGAATTATTCAATTTTAATGTTGAAACAGCGTTACGGTGGACATGAGTTTACAATCGTTAAGAGAAGCGAGGGTTTTAAAGATGGCCTACAATCGCGAATCGATGCGCGGGCGCGGGTCCACGGTCCCCCTTTCACTTATTCTTAGCTTGACAAGATAGAAGGTGACAAACTAAAATGTATACGTCATCATGTCACTGACAGCCTCATACTAGACAGAGATTTGTCCATCTTTCAAACAGAAGCCTTGCTCTATTACCAAGTGAAATGTATATTTTATTACACTTTTATAATGTCAATTTATTTAACAACTGATTGAATCACATTCAAAAATATGGTCATAAATCACATGATTCGAACCCACAGATATTTTCCTTAAATAGCTTGGTAAATAAAAAGACTGAGTAGTAAATTAGATGTATATGTGTTACCATTTAATGCATTATTGTATACACCACAATATAACTATTGCTTATAATCTGAACAGTATTTTGTGATTGAATTATATACAATTTGAAAAGTAATGCAATCAATTAATCACCGAGTCAAGGTAACTTTTTTTGGGACAAGTACCTAAATATACTTTACCTACGTTCTCTTTAGATTTATCGCAGCTGTTCTTAACAATTTTTGCATTTTTTTGGAAACTACAAACCAGTATATTTGCGTCCTGGTTAATATAATATTCATTCTAGGTTATAAATACCGCATTGATAGCCCAACCCTACCTCCGTGGGAAAGTAGGAGAATGGCTGTCACGAGACGCTAACCTAGGACATATCAGTGATATATTTCGTCAAGAAATCCACAGTTGTACATTTTACCCAGAAAACTAGGTACCACCCACCTACAACCCCTACCCTACACCTACTACCCTATGCTCTCCGTCGACAGAGTTACTACTTTAAATTAGTAAAGCTACACGTAGTCTAAAATATCCGTTTGATATATCCGGGAGTTCAAACATATGCATGGAATCAAAGTTCCATTAGTCTACCACCACAACTTTTTGGTTGATATTGCCAATACCTAACTTGACAAGACCAATCAAAAAATCTGTCTCTAATGGAACTGAAGCAGTGTCCGCTAGAGTTAGCAGGCTGCAGTCAGCCGCCTTGAACGATAGATGTAGGAGGCAATTATTACCTTCTACCATCTACACGCAAAATTAGGCTCTTTTGTTCCATGATAATATATTTATAGAATCAAATAAAATGTAGGTAGTATTTTTACTATTACTTGCGAATTAATATATACACATTTATACATATCTTACAATAAAAATTTGAAAATTAAATGTAATTTAACTAATTCTAATTTATATCTATTAGATAGTTGTATTAGGTTTAATTAAATAGCACATGTAGGAGTGGTAAAAAGTTACAAATTATTTACAAATGTTTTTACCAAATAGAGATAAGGATAACTTCATAATAATTTATCTTTGGTATATTTTATTTGTAATTCCATATTTATGGTAAATATTACGTTAATTTTATTTCTAATTTTACTTTGAAACTTAGTCATTCAAAGAAAGGGCTATAATTGTATTCTAGAATCTGTATTTGTTACCGACTATTTTATAAAGACATTTTAGTACCGGATTACACTTTTATGGAGAAGAATGGTTAAAATAAATACACTATATTTCAACCATATATTAGCAAGTTCATACATCGAAGAACCGGTGGCAACCGCTAGTTGTATATATTGTATTTAAAAAAAATATATATGTCGCGCCTAACTTTATAGCCGGTTGAACACAGCAACGATTTCGCGCTTGCTCATGGTATAATCGAATAAATAATGGCTAGAATGTTTTTCATCTAACTTATGTACAATTACAACATCATTTGTAATTGTTATTAGACATAATTTATTAAAATGACCGCCCGAATCCTGTACTATCCCTCCTATAACTAAATTTGTCTTGAGCGCAGCCTAACGTGTCTATGTCCAGACCAGACATAAAGTTTGGCGCAACGTACGTATGGAGGGAAAATGCTACGTACATATATCGTCGTGGGGAAGATTGCTTTGTGGCTGAGGATCTATATTCTCGATCTCGAGCTCTGGTAGCGGCCAGAGAGAGGCAAGAGAGCAGCCCGGTAGTGATCGACGCTCAGCGTCACAGCATGCCCATCGCCGCGCTGCCCAAACTCCAGGGTGATACTGATTGCGTATTACGTTATGTATGCACACTACAAACAGAAGTTTTCAATTTTACATTATACAAATAAACGGATCATACAACAATATACAATAAAATTCAAAAACAACTAAAATACTAATATAATATTGGAGATAATATAAAAGAATAATGGAGTATTACACACTGAAACCACTTACCATCAGGTCACTTCAACCAATTCAAGAGTCTATAGTCTGAAACGATGATAGCTTAGTGGTAGTGTGTAGCATCGCCGCGTCATTAGATGTGAGATCGAATCCAACCACATACAATGAGCTTGAGCTTTCGGTGAAGGAAAACATAGTGAGGAAACCATAGCATGGTGGCAGGGTCTTTTTCTAATGCCCACCTGGCTACCACCCTCAAGTTGAAAATCTGCCTCCAAATACCAATAGGTTTGTTCCGGCAGTTGCACTTGAGAGCCAGCCTCTCCAATAAAGGTCCGCGACGCACCTGCGATTCCCACAGTGTTGTGGGTGGCCATGGTCGCTGGTGATCACTTATCATCAGATGAAATGCTTGCTCGTTGGCACCTTATTCCATAAAAAAATAATAAGTGTACAACTAAATAGTGGAACTCTCGCGCTAAGTTCAGTAAAATGCTTCTTCTTTAGTATAAAATAACACTTTGTACTACAATGTAAAATAGGATGAATAAAGGCACTGCTTATAAATAAATGTACACATTAAATACTATACAATATATTATTATTAGCATGAATAAAATCGTAGTAAGTAATTGGAAAAGCATGAATCGATTGAAAATAAATGCTTTTATAAGCATTTACAATTTTTTATATAATGGTTTCTGCCTGTGTATTAAGTATGCAATTTACTAGTAGTATGTAATTACTAAAAATGTCCAGGGTGTTCTATGATAATTTAAAATGCATGTTCGTAGTTACTATTTTCCCTGCTTAACTCACAAAAATCAAACTATATTACACAAATATGTAAAAATTGTATAATAAAACTGCTAATTGAAGTCTATGAGTTCAAGTACTACTTACTACGTGACAGATTAATATCGCGTTAAAATAGCTACTACAAAATTAACTTACTGATATTTATACTAACGATTTTCCCTACAGCTTTCTAATTGTGCATATGCGAAAAGAAACAAAGATAATGGTTTGTACTTACAGGATCTCAGCGAGTGAATCCACTGCAACCGTTGTGTATGATCTCCAGCTATGAGGTATAATGTGTAGTCAGTATTCTGCTCTGTGTAGCCCACCTGTGCACGAATTACTATCAACTAGGTACTTAGAACCTCACCAAAACACACCTCATGTCTGTAACTAAATCCTACAAGTACCAATAAAATATCAATGCACGAAGAAAATACAAACATTATATAAAATATCATATTATTAAATAGCTGATAAGGTATTAAAAATGGATTAAGTGTATCCTATATAATAAAAAACCAAAAAGGAAATGCTTTTTGAAAATTTACAAGGTAAGTAAACTTTAGCCTTTTCGTCTTTAATAGCAAAGATACAGTAAATTTGCCAAAATAGGGGAAAAGGTTATTGTTGTCCACATCTATCAATTCAACGTTTGAGCTAAAAAATAGTTTTCATATCATGACAGAATCGTGTAGTAAATTTAATCCAAGATTTCTAAAATGCCCTTTCATTTTCTGTATTAATTGTAGTTGCGGAGACATGCTTGATCACTTGATGCTAAAATACAAATGAATCCTTTTTGATTCAAAATTCGACATACAAAAACCGCAGTTCGAAAAAAAATGTGCCTAAAAGATCTAAAAACTACAATCTTTAGTCTATAGCTTGTTTTTCTAAAATGACGTTATGAACATTTTCCACTGAAATACATTCGTCGAAAATTACTAAATACCATTGATTTTTTTTCTTGTTTCCTTAATTTTTACGAAACATGTCAAAAAGTGAGATGACCGCCTTTGCTTGTCTTCCTAAATGTATGATTCAACTTTTAGGTCACATACTGCCAATTGGAAGCAATTTTAAATTGTATACTGAAGCGTTAATAAAATCAAACCAAAACCAGGTAATAATAGTTCAGGTAAATTCTTATTTATCATATAATCGAGCATATTATGTAAAGTGTATTCCTTTTGTATTAAATTTACCTGAAAGGGGTATCTATAAGTTGGGTTTTTGTCACCATCGCCCTCCGGTATTTGCTTGCTCAGCTCTCCGAGTTGTGCTTGCTCGACGGTATGGATGGTATCTATTCGGATACGGCCTCGTTCTTTACGTTTCTGCGGAAGACCTGACCACTTAACATTAAACTTATTCATTCCTTCTATATTATATGCATGTACGTTTATTAACATTCTTACCATTTTTTTTTATAAGATAGGTATTACCTGCTCTAGAGATCAGTGTGTTATAGACATACAATTAAGGAACATAAGGTGATTCATACTTAGAATAGTCGTTTTCAGAACATACGAAGATTATCCTGTCTGGGATTCTTATATAAAGCAATTTCATTCTACTCGGTGACCGCGAAATATATTTAAAAAATACACAACATACAAGATTTATTACGGGAGCTTAATACAAGAATTTTACACAATAGGGTCGTAAGTAAAAACGGTAAGATAGAAAAATAGACGTTTGAAAAGGATGACAAGGGTACAAAAACTTTATATGACCAGTTGAAAACTATGCATGTAGACACCCTTTTGTAAGAAAAAGAATATATTTTCAAATTTAACTTATAAATATATGATAATAGTCCTTTTTGTGTTAACGTGGTGAAAAATATATGTCATGTATATATGTACATCCTCTCGCAGTATGCCGGGCGGGCTACGAAAGGACAGTCTGGGTCTTATCAGATTAAAAGTACTGTCAAATTCCCAGTCAAAAGAGACTACAACGACCCATAATCTCCGGAACCTAAAATAGAAAAGCGCTAAACCTAATTGAGAGCCACTCAAGCTTTCCAGTGGAGTTGCCGAAGATTTTGAACTTAAGATTATTAGCTAACCAGGTAGGCGTAAGAATATACTGAATCACCATGCAGTACCATATGTAATCATAACTTAAACTCTTAATGGAATTTAAAGTGAGGATAAGTGTTCAAACCAAATGCAATTATTATAACAACCGTTTATAAACATCAGTTAAGATGGTTTATCTTAATTACACAATCTACTGTTCAGTATGACAACGTAATCGGTGTAAAGCACGATATAGAAATGTGAAACATGCAATAGCGCTGATGCAGAAGCTAAAACAACAATTCTTACGCAATACTAGAATCGAGTACGTATTTGCGTGCCAATCGAAAGCATTTATTTAAACCAAGAAGACCAATCGTACATTTAGATGTGTATGTAATATACATTGTTAATTTGCTAATTTAATTTACTACCTACATACATATTATATACTCTAAATCTACTGGATAGATTATGATGAAATTTGACACGGTAATAATCAGTGCGAGCGCAGCGAGCCCCGATACTACTCCACAGTTTATGCATTTTTATGGTTCACTTTAATGAGAAACCATCACATTCTCAGGTTCGGACTTTGACATAGTACTTTCTGTTCATGTCTAGACGTGTTAGCAATCATAAAAGTATTATTTTATCTACAATTATAATTTTAATATTAAAAATTTATATTTGTAAAATGTAGAAAACGAGTAGAAATCCGTATGTTTTTTGACGATGGTATGAATAACCATTATTTGTTGTATGAATTATTTACAGAAGCCCATATTAATAATCCATGCATTAAAAGATAATTCTCTTTAAAAAACTGCTTTCACAATTATCGCTACGTAGAACACTTCGCGAGCCCTTCTAAAGCTCCGATTTTAGCTAGTTTGTATTGTCGATCATCATATAGGATATATTATATTTCATAAAAGCGAAAGATTCCTCTGAAATCAGGGATAAAACGCAAAACTCTGGACCCGCAGTAAGAGTTTATGTGCTATCCATGAATGCAATAAGTAGCGCTGTGGCTGAGTGTATTGTTTGTTGTTGTGAGTCGCTATTGAAAAGTATAGAACAAAGTTTGCCAGGCCAGCTTGGTAGTTTTTATTTCAGTCATTGCTCTAATGAATAATTTTGTGAATAAATTATTACTTATTGATTTTGAAAAAGAGAAACTAATGCCATAAGAAATTACGTACAGTTTATATATTTTTACTACTAAACACTTTATAAAATGCTTTTCACCTTGGCGTCGATTTTTTCTGTCATTTATATTATTTACAATTCATCTATAAAAACTGCTATACAATTCTTGAACATGGGTATGGATTGCAGTAACACTTGTTACTGAGTATTAAAAAAAGGTAGAAATATATATTACATTATTAAATAGAGAAACCTTTTGTTCATATTAAAATATTATTACTGTACTTCGCTATTCAGTGAGCTGAAAGTGTACCCTTCACTGACTTGAAAATGCTTGATAATTGGGTCGATCTTTCCAAAGATATTTAAAAATTCCCTGCGACAAAGCCATTGATATTATTAACATTATCACTAAAGTATGTTTAGTACGTAATGTACCACTTACCACAGCAACTAAAATAAGAAATAAAAAGTAAAAAATAATAACTTAAAAGTAACTATTAGAAATTCAATACAGGAAAGCGATAACGTACAAGGCTGTTGGATATTTAATCGTTAAATTGTTTTGTTACGTAGAACGAATAGATAATTGCTTTACACGTGTCTGTATTTCACTTTAATAATGTTTAACCTAAAATAATTGTCATATTTTTAAAGTACCACGTTAAGTAACGGTATTTTACCTGATGATAATCACAGTAAGTATAATCCAAAAGCAAGGCAGACTAGCTAAAGACCAGGAATCTATCGGCTAATTGTGATGGTTCTACAACTATACGCACAGTGGACACGAGCCAGGCGGATATACGAAATCCTACTTACTACCTATAACTGTTTCATCGATCGAATACGATATGTTCGTTTACAAAGAAACAGGCCATGTGTATTAAACGTGAGACTAATTCTTAAAACACCACACAAAAAAATAATTATTTACAATCTACCCGATATGCGATATCGACGCGAACCCGATGCGTAGGATAGAAGAATCAAATTCATACAAAGCTTGTAATCACAATTACGCCTCAAATTTTAATGAACGTAGATATTGTTTCAATTGATTTGTTCACAGTGGACTAATGAAGAGAGGGTAAAATATTAAATAACAAATATCGCAAAAAATGGATAAGTAATTGATAATTACCAAAAAGCGTACCGCAAGCAGGGGCGAGCTGTAGGGCGTTGTTGCGACACTGCCGTACTCGCCGCTGCGCGTCGCGTCTGTCGACAGACACACCCTATGCACGCATGCGCTTCCTTTTCACCCTACATATCTTAATTTTCACCCTTACCAGCACATGTTAATCCCCTATTACAACTTGAGCCAAAGTAATATAAAGCTTGTAAGTAACCAATGTAACCGAAGGAACCCAATATCACGAATATATATAAATTAACTGATTACACGTAGGAATGTTATAGTATGACGATGAATATAAAAACGATTGCGAGAAAGAATTGCAGTCCAATTGCTAGCCTTCATTTGGTCCATCAACCGTTTGCTTTACAAACATAAGCATACAAATATAAACATGGCCAAATACTATACAAAAAAAAAGCATGTGCTATATGTTTTTAAATGGGGTGTAAAAAACCACGGCGGCCCTCAAACTCCGTTTTGCCATAAACCAGGACCAGCTTTAACACTTCTAATCTGCGGCGGGAGTAGTCATCCGGACTTGTTCCTGTTTGATATGGCAGAACCACACAAATCTACGAACGAAGCCATGCCGCAGTGATATAAGGAAAATCATGTTCCATAGGTAAACGTATTTTACAAAATACACAAATACAAATATGGTAAGAGATTTTAAAACCCGAGTTTATTATAGAACTAGCTTTTGCCTGCGGCTTCGCTCACGTTAATATTCATTTTGTTAATTCAGTGACGCAATAAAAATTTATACAAAGTGTTTCCTCCTTTTACCCCACTTCCAATAACTCTTTCGCAAGAAAAAATAGCTTATCACCATCTCCAAGGTGCCATATATCTCTATACTAAAATTCATCATAATCGATTCAGCGGCTTAGGCGTGCAAGCGCAACAAATAAACTCACTTTGGCATTTATAACATTAGTAAGGATAAGGATTCGAAAGAACGCTAACAAGCTACCACAAAGTCGTTGCTTCAAAATTTTATTATAGTTTCTGTGATTCGCGTTTTTTTCGATATTAATACAAAATACTAATAAAATAAAATAAATAATATACATTGTTTTTATAACGGACTAAAAAATAGAAAACAAAGGTTAGAAACGAAAAACATGGGGCGCATGTTTATAGTTATGCTCAATGTTTTTCGTATCCAATCTTTTATTTTCTACTTTTTAATCCATTATAAAAACATGCTAAATTATTGTTTTTTTATTTTATTATTATTTTTTGCTTTTCATGGTCAATGAAATTTTAACATATTCTGTTCATCTGTCACTTAGATTTGAACTATATTCAATTATTTCGCTGATAGAGAAATTAGTTATAAATCGATTATAATATATTTTTCATCGAAAAAACAAACAAATCAATTTTTCACATGTTCACGCATTTTCATCTACTTCTGAGCTATGGTCCAAATTTCAAGTATTAAGCTCATCGGGAAATTAGTTTAAAATCAATTTTAAAATTCCACCCGGCCAGACATACAAGAAAGCGAGTTAATAAGAACATGGTAAAATTAAAAAGAAAACTATTTTCCAAAACTCATAATAATTTATCTGTGCATTGACCCTCGGTTGTGTGTGAGTATATTTTAATATAAATACGTTTACACTCATCCAGTGACGCAACGGCATTCCTGGATGAGTGTAGTGTGTAGACATATATAGTTATAAAAGTAATGAGTCAACAGCCTATGGGAACCATATATGTGTACGATTTACGTCAGCTAAGAATTTTGAGTTTTAAGGATTATATTTTAGCAGCAAAGTTACAAATCGTCATTTATTTAAGAACGTTGTTGTTGATGTAGGTACACCTAATTTTTTTAGCGACAAGAGTTCACCGTAAAGATTCACATAGCAAATATTTTTATACAAAATTTTGGTTAGTAAACGCCTTATAATAGTCAAACTGTCGAAATCTCCAAATAACAGATCTTTGTTACCAACGATGAGATATTCATTTCACGTATCAGACTATTCCTGATATAGGTGTAAACAACTGTATCAAAACAATGAAATTATATTGAAAATTATGTCCCAAGATTTTAAAAACAAAATAATTTATTTTGATGAATGTTATTGTTTTACAGGTTTAAAGTGTAGCTAAAACAACCTAAGCGTTTTCCATTCTCCTTGTGATATAAAAGTAAGCATTATTATTTCGTAAATAGAGAGTTCAAATAAATACATTTCAAAAGTTTAAACTCTCTTTAACGGTATCCGATATAACGACATACTCCTCAAAACGACGAAATTATTAAATATTTGTTGGTTTACAATATTGTCCACACAATTATATCTGCTCTCAAGACAACCCTCAATAATGCGTAGTCTCTTAAATGTTGCTATATAGAGTTAGCACTGTATTTTTATTCTGTACACTGAGTTTAGGCAGCGTATTGCAAAAGAACGCGATTTAAGTAATCTATACATATGTCTAAGTGAAGTACCACTCACTGACTCATATCCCAAACTACCCGACGGATTGACTTGAAATTTAGCATTGATATTCAGTTCCTTTCAGGACATAGACTCCCACAAACAACGGGATCACGATCACGCGCCGTTGACGAGAAAAACGGGAGCGAAGTCGGGAGCATCAGCTAGTCTTTTTTTCTTTTTTTGTGTATTTTTTTGTATATTTGTTAATTATTTTTTATATTATCAGCTTGTCATATCAACTAATTAGTTACATTACCGGCTGACAATGAATATAGCTACAAAACCCCGAAACGAAACTATCCACACTAAATAACTGTAAATGTCATGTATAAAATAATTCAATTCAAATTAGAAATGATACATAGTAATGATAGTTTGGAAAATCCAAAAGTGCACGCCTCATTCCATTCACTTAATAATAAAAAAAAACAAGCTGTACCATTGACTTATTGTATTAACTGTTTATTATTTTATTGATTACTTTATATTTTTTAAGCAAGCATAAAAACTCCATAGATAGTTTTACCTACAGAATATCTATCATGTTGGAGCGTTAACATCTTTATTATGAAATAACGATCGGCTCGGCCGTATGGTTTCGGAACCTTTGCTTTTTCCTTTATAAGAAAAAAAATTACAATACCTAGAACTAGTAAATGTAAAATGTAACAAATTAAAAAATGGGGCTAAGAACAAAAACATTTTATTATTAAACTACAGGTACTAGGTTATTGATGTGAAATAGGTAACTGGTTGATGTAATTCTAAAGATAATAAACAAAACACAGTCTTGATAGTCCATTTATTCGGGAGATATCGTGACTACCTCGTATAAAAAAATCCGGCAAGACTACGTAAAAAAAAATTATACAGGTTTTTTTCGTGTTTGTTAAATAACATTGTTTTCTTCGCTGGGGTGACGCGGTGATTGCATGCACGGACCCGCGTCGCCGTGTAAATACAAATTGGTTGGTGCTCGCAAAATCACATCAGTTTGATACAGAATGATTATTTATATTACATGAATTTATTAATATTCATATTTTATTATTTTTCAGAATATAGTGGTAATTTTTATAGCCTGTCAATTGAAGAGTTATATAAACGTACTATGTATACAATTTTATAACTTCGATAAAGCCTTGTTTGTCGTTAAATCATGTATAAAACTAACAGAAACGAAACATTTTTTAAAATGTCAAAACAGTGATTTTATTAGCGAATAAAATATAAAAATAAAAATACAAGTCAGTAGCGGTAATTAAAAAAGAATCACAATCTTAATATATATAAATCTCGTGTCACAATGTTTGTCCTCAATGAACTCCTAAACCACTTAACCGATTATAATAAAATTCGCACACCATGTGCAGTTCGATCCAACTTGAGAGATAGGATAGTTTAAATCTCAAATTATAGTCGCAATTTTAATTTATTGCTAATTATTTGTCTGTTATTATTTGACAGTCACAATTATCTGTTAAATCCAAATGATTCTAACAGATGTCGATACCTTTCGACTGGGTTGAGTAAGTAATCAATAGATGGCGCTGCTATGGTAAATCTACGAACGTGTCATATAAGCTACATTTTAACAGCATAATTACCACGTGTTATTGACGCTATAAAATTAATTAAATTTATTTTGTAGTGAACGAAATACCATATAATTCAATTATTTCCACTTTTTAAATTTTTGGTGTTAGCATAGCCGGCCACGTGTTACTTAGACTGAAGTGTAAATTGAATTCATATTATAATGAAGATAATACATAGATGGCGCTGCTATGGTAAATCTACGAACGTGTCATATAAGCTACATTTTAACAGCATAATTACCACGTGTTGTTGACGCTATAAAATTTATTTTGTAGTGAACGAAATACCGTATAATTCAATTATTTCCACGAAGTACTGCACTTAAAACATATTGTAAATATTTGAAGTAATAAGTTAGGATATTTTATGGTACTATAAGTCAAATTGTCAACTGATAACCGAAGCACCATACTTAAAACATATTGTAAATATTTGAAGTAATAAATTAAGGTACTTTAGGGTTCTATAAGTCAAATTGTCATCACCTACTAATCTGAAGCACCATACTTAAAACATATTGTAAATATTTGAAGTAATAAATTAAGGTACTTTAGGGTTCTATAAGTCAAATTGTCATCACCTACTAATCGAAGGACCCGAACTTAAAACATATTTTAAATATTTGTAGAAATAAATTAGAGTACTTTATGGTACAATAAATAAGTCAAGTTGTCAACTGATTAATGGGAGCGCCGCATTTAAATATATTTGTCTGTTATTATTTGACAGTCACAATTATCTGTTAAATCCAAATGATTCTAACAGATGTCGATACCTTTCGACTGGGTTGAGTAAGTAATCAATAGATGGCGCTGCTATGGTAAATCTACGAACGTGTCATATAAGCTACATTTTAACAGCATAATTACCACGTGTTATTGACGCTATAAAATTAATTAAATTTATTTTGTAGTGAACAAAATACCATATAATTCAATTATTTCCACTTTTTAAATTTTTGGTGTTAGCATAGCCGGCCACGTGTTACTTAGACTGAAGTGTAAATTGAATTCATATTATAATGAAGATAATACATAGATGGCGCTGCTATGGTAAATCTACGAACGTGTCATATAAGCTACATTTTAACAGCATAATTACCACGTGTTATTGACGCTATAAAATTAATTAAATTTATTTTGTAGTGAACGAAATACCATATAATTCAATTATTTCCACTTTTTAAATTTTTGGTGTTAGCATAGCCGGCCACGTGTTACTTAGACTGAAGTGTAAATTGAATTCATATTATAATGAAGATAATACATAGATGGCGCTGCTATGGTAAATCTACGAACGTGTCATATAAGCTACATTTTAACAGCATAATTACCACGTGTTATTGACGCTATAAAATTAATTAAATTTATTTTGTAGTGAACGAAATACCATATAATTCAATTATTTCCACTTTTTAAATTTTTGGTGTTAGCATAGCCGGCCACGTGTTACTTAGACTGAAGTGTAAATTGAATTCATATTATAATGAAGATAATACATAGATGGCGCTGCTATGGTAAATCTACGAACGTGTCATATAAGCTACATTTTAACAGCATAATTACCACGTGTTATTGACGCTATAAAATTAATTAAATTCCACTTTTTAAATTTTTAGTGTTAGCATAGCCGGCCACGTGTTACTTAGACTGAAGTGTAAATTGAATTCATATTATAATGAAGATAATACATAGATGGCGCTGCTATGGTAAATCTACGAACGTGTCATATAAGCTACATTTTAACAGCATAATTACCACGTGTTGTTGACGCTATAAAATTTATTTTGTAGTGAACGAAATACCGTATAATTCAATTATTTCCACGAAGTACTGCACTTAAAACATATTGTAAATATTTGAAGTAATAAGTTAGGATATTTTATGGTACTATAAGTCAAATTGTCAACTGATAACCGAAGCACCATACTTAAAACATATTGTAAATATTTGAAGTAATAAGTTAGGATATTTTATGGTACTATAAGTCAAATTGTCAACTGATAACCGAAGCACCATACTTAAAACATATTGTAAATATTTGAAGTAATAAGTTAGGATATTTTATGGTACTATAAGTCAAATTGTCAACTGATAACCGAAGCACCATACTTAAAACATATTGTAAATATTTGAAGTAATAAATTAAGGTACTTTAGGGTTCTATAAGTCAAATTGTCATCACCTACTAATCTGAAGCACCATACTTAAAACATATTGTAAATATTTGAAGTAATAAATTAAGGTACTTTAGGGTTCTATAAGTCAAATTGTCATCACCTACTAATCGAAGGACCCGAACTTAAAACATATTTTAAATATTTGTAGAAATAAATTAGAGTACTTTATGGTACAATAAATAAGTCAAGTTGTCAACTGATTAATGGGAGCGCCGCATTTAAATATATTTGTCTGTTATTATTTGACAGTCACAATTATCTGTTAAATCCAAATGATTCTAACAGATGTCGATACCTTTCGACTGGGTTGAGTAAGTAATCAATAGATGGCGCTGCTATGGTAAATCTACGAACGTGTCATATAAGCTACATTTTAACAGCATAATTACCACGTGTTATTGACGCTATAAAATTAATTAAATTTATTTTGTAGTGAACAAAATACCATATAATTCAATTATTTCCACTTTTTAAATTTTTGGTGTTAGCATAGCCGGCCACGTGTTACTTAGACTGAAGTGTAAATTGAATTCATATTATAATGAAGATAATACATAGATGGCGCTGCTATGGTAAATCTACGAACGTGTCATATAAGCTACATTTTAACAGCATAATTACCACGTGTTATTGACGCTATAAAATTAATTAAATTTATTTTGTAGTGAACGAAATACCATATAATTCAATTATTTCCACTTTTTAAATTTTTGGTGTTAGCATAGCCGGCCACGTGTTACTTAGACTGAAGTGTAAATTGAATTCATATTATAATGAAGATAATACATAGATGGCGCTGCTATGGTAAATCTACGAACGTGTCATATAAGCTACATTTTAACAGCATAATTACCACGTGTTATTGACGCTATAAAATTAATTAAATTTATTTTGTAGTGAACGAAATACCATATAATTCAATTATTTCCACTTTTTAAATTTTTGGTGTTAGCATAGCCGGCCACGTGTTACTTAGACTGAAGTGTAAATTGAATTCATATTATAATGAAGATAATACATAGATGGCGCTGCTATGGTAAATCTACGAACGTGTCATATAAGCTACATTTTAACAGCATAATTACCACGTGTTATTGACGCTATAAAATTAATTAAATTCCACTTTTTAAATTTTTGGTGTTAGCATAGCCGGCCACGTGTTACTTAGACTGAAGTGTAAATTGAATTCATATTATAATGAAGATAATACATAGATGGCGCTGCTATGGTAAATCTACGAACGTGTCATATAAGCTACATTTTAACAGCATAATTACCACGTGTTATTGACGCTATAAAATTAATTAAATTCCACTTTTTAAATTTTTGGTGTTAGCATAGCCGGCCACGTGTTACTTAGACTGAAGTGTAAATTGAATTCATATTATAATGAAGATAATACATAGATGGCGCTGCTATGGTAAATCTACGAACGTGTCATATAAGCTACATTTTAACAGCATAATTACCACGTGTTGTTGACGCTATAAAATTTATTTTGTAGTGAACGAAATACCGTATAATTCAATTATTTCCACGAAGTACTGCACTTAAAACATATTGTAAATATTTGAAGTAATAAGTTAGGATATTTTATGGTACTATAAGTCAAATTGTCAACTGATAACCGAAGCACCATACTTAAAACATATTGTAAATATTTGAAGTAATAAATTAAGGTACTTTAGGGTTCTATAAGTCAAATTGTCATCACCTACTAATCTGAAGCACCATACTTAAAACATATTGTAAATATTTGAAGTAATAAATTAAGGTACTTTAGGGTTCTATAAGTCAAATTGTCATCACCTACTAATCGAAGGACCCGAACTTAAAACATATTTTAAATATTTGTAGAAATAAATTAGAGTACTTTATGGTACAATAAATAAGTCAAGTTGTCAACTGATTAATGGGAGCGCCGCATTTAAATACTAGACGGCTGTTGAAGTCGGCACGATTCGATCGGAAGTCGTTGTTCTGTGCTACAGCACTATACATAGAGTAAGACGTGCAAAGTAGAAGATTGTGAAACAATATAGTTTTGTTACCTAGAGGAAGTTCTTTATTTTATACGCACATATACCCTGACCTAAGCCTTTAGATCAGAGTAGGAGCACAGGAACAATAATTTCAATTTATACATGTAAGTAATATCACACAGTAGTTTTATAAAAGTTAATTAATATATCAATGAGAAAATGGCACAAAGCTCCCCACACTTTTTCAATAATTGTACAAAATTTTTTATATTATTTTTATTTAACCTCCATTGAAAATTATTTTGCACTTATTATTTCAATGTGCTATGATAAGATGTTTTTCAGTTCCTCTTTCTAATATTTAAACGATTAAATTATTATTTTCAGTCAAATGCCACCGAAAAAATCTAACCTCAACAACGCGAGCAGCAAAGGGTCACGACGCAAACGTGTTGAAAGAGCTCAGCAATTACCAGAACAAATCGTAACAAGAAATGCAGCTCAAAGAATCAGGACTGCAGAAAGTCGTGCACAAGAATCTCAAGAACAGCGTGACGAACGTCTGCAACAGAATATTACGAGAACAAGAGCGGCACGAGAACGAAACATAGCTACAGTACGAGTACTAGATCGACAAAGGCAACGGATCAGCCGCTCATTAACAGGTGCATCATTCGTTCGGCTTGCCTTTGAATATGCACCAGATATTAACTACTCAGTGCATTCAAAAATTGCTATCGGTGGAATGGATAAAGTATGTCAATATTGTCAGGCATTGAAATTTCGGAATGAAGCAGCCGGCATGTGCTGCGCATCAGGAAAAGTTGTGCTGTCACCTCTACCCGCTCCGCCGGAGCCTTTATTATCCCTTCTTACTGGCAATTCAGATGATTCCAAATTATTTTTGCGTAAGATACGCAAATTTAATTCTTGCTTCCAAATGACGTCATTTGGGGCAACTAAAATTTGCGATCGTGCATCCGATGGACGTAATTTTGAAACTACATTCAAAATTCAAGGCCAGGTGTACCATAAAATCGGATCACTGATGCCAATGCCTGATAACAATCCGAAATTTCTTCAAATTTATTTTATGGGCGATTGTGAAGAGCGTGTGACGACTCGGTGCCTGTATAATTTTATTGAACAAGCAGAGGAAAGAGCAATTGTGATATTATTGGAATTTTTTTTAGAAAATCACAATCAACTAATTCAATTGATCAAAAGAGTTTCGCCACGACTGCAAAATGACAATTATCAAATCGTCATAAAAGCCGACAAAGTACCATTAGGTGAACATGCTGGTAGATTCAACGCTCCAACTGTTGATGAGGTTGCTGTTATCATGGTTGGTGATCCAGTTGACAAAAGATCTATAAAAATTACACGGCGAGACAACACTGTCAATACGATTTCGGATCTACACCGTTCATATGACGCACTACAATATCCATTGATATTTTGGCAAGGACAAGATGAATATCACCTTAATATCAAACAGTATGATCCAAATACCGGTAAATTTGACAATTATCTATTTACTTTCTTACTGTATGTATAGATTTTAATTTCGTATTGCATTTTATTTTTTATTTTTTTAGGTGATTACAGAAATAATAAAGTTAGCTCAATGAACTACTACGCACACCGAATAATGGTTAGACAACATCAAGACAATTATATCCTTCGATATCGTCAGCTGTTCCATCAATACATTGTTGATATGTATGCTAAGGTCGAAAGCGAACGCTTGCGATTCCTTCGATTCAACCAGGCAAAACTACGATCGGAAGAATATATTCACTTACGAGATGCTGTTGCTGGAAACATCGATGGAAATTTAAATCCCAATGACATCGGTAATGCTTTCATTTTACCTTCAAGCTACATCGGCAGTCCACGGAACATGCAGGAATACATACAAGATGCGATGACTTACGTACGTCATTACGGCCGACCGGATTTATTTATTACATTCACATGTAATCCGAATTGGGAAGAGATACAATCTTTACTATTGCCCGGACAACAAGCCATTCATCGTCATGATTTAACTGCACGTGTGTTTAAACAAAAATTGAAATCCTTGATTGATTTTATTGTTAAATATTCAATTTTTGGTATCACACGTTGTTGGCTGTATACGATAGAGTGGCAAAAGCGAGGTTTGCCTCATGCCCACATTTTGGTTTGGCTTAAAGATAGAATCCGTCCTGAAGAAATCGATCAAATAATTTCAGCCGAAATCCCAGACCCATTAATTGATCAAGAATTATTTGATATTGTCACCAAACACATGATCCATGGGCCATGCGGTGCTTTCAACATGACGTCACCGTGCATGGAAAATGGAAAATGTAAAAAAAACTTCCCAAAGCCGCATACGAATGACACGATCACGGATATTGATGGTTATCCAATGTATCGCCGCAGAAGTACTGAGAATGGTGGCCACACATTTACAATGCGACTGCCGAACTTTTCAAATCAAGTTGAGTTTGATAATCAGTGGGTGGTACCATACTCACCACTACTTTCAAAAACTTACAAATCTCATATCAATGTTGAGCTTTGCAGTTCTGTTAAATCAATTAAGTATATTTGTAAATATGTAAACAAAGGCAGTGATTTGGCCATATTTGAAGTACAAAACATAAATAAAAATGACGAAATAGCACGATACCAAATGGGCAGATATATTAGCAGCAATGAAGCTATTTGGCATATTCTCAGCTTTCCCATCCACGAAAGAGATCCTGCTGTCCAACATCTGGCAATACATCTTGAAAACGGTCAACGTGTATACTTCACTGAAGAAAATGTTCTCCAAAGAGCGTTCGAAGCTCCGAAAACGACTCTAACTGAATTTTTTACATTGTGTCAAAAACCTGATGTTTTTGGCCAATTCGCGAAGACATTGGTGTATGGTGATGTTCCACGTTATTTCACATGGGACAAATCCAGTAAAAAATGGGAGCCACGGAAACAAGGAAAACCACATCCTTCCATTACAGGCATATTCAAAGCTAAGACATTGGGGAGACTTTACACGGTACATCCAAAGCAACGTGAGTGCTTCTATTTACGTTTGTTATTGGTGAATGTTCCCGGACCAACGTCTTTTGAATTTTTACGAACAGTTAATGGTCGAGTATTCAATACATACCAGGATGCATGTCGTGAACTGCAATTGCTAGAAGACGATAACCATTGGGACTTAACGCTTGCTGATGCTGCGTTGACATCAACACCGAATAACATTCGTCAGTTGTATGCAATTATTTTGACGACATGTTATCCCTCGCAAGCACAAACTTTGTGGGAAAAATATAAAAATTGTATGACAGAAGACATCTTGCACCGAATTAGACAAACAAATCAATGCCAAAACATAGATTATACACCAGAGATGTACAATGAAGCATTGGTCTTGATCGAGGATTTATGTGTTCTTATTTCAAATTTACCACTTAATCATTATGGTATGCCATCACCTAATCGTCCAGCCACCGACTTAGTCAATACCGATTTACAACGAGAAAATCAATATGACCATGGAAGTTTAGCAACAATTATCATGAACAGTGAACCATTACTGACAGCAGAACAAAAAAATATTTATGATCGGATTATGCTGGCTGTTGCTGCTGAACAAGGCGGTTTTTTTTTCTTGGATGCACCCGGTGGAACCGGTAAGACATTTTTGATATCGTTGATTCTTGCCAAAATACGGTCGCAACAAAAAATCGCATTAGCAGTAGCATCGTCAGGCATTGCGGCTACTTTACTGGATGGTGGGCGAACAGCACATTCAACATTCAAGCTGCCATTGGACGTTCATAATAAACCAGATGCAATGTGTAACATCAAAAAGAATAGTGGAATAGCTGCAGTGTTGCGGAAGAGTTCTATAATAATTTGGGATGAGTGCACAATGGCACACAAATATTCACTTGAAGCATTAAACAGAACTATGCAAGATTTAAACAGCAATAATAAACTTTTCGGTGGTGCTATCTTACTTTTGTCTGGTGACTTCCGGCAGACCTTACCGGTTATACCTCGCTCTACTTTCGCGGATGAGATTAATGCATGTTTGAAACAATCATTATTATGGCGAAGTGTTGAAACACTTCGATTGACCATAAATATGCGAGTACAATTGCAAAATGATCCATCAGCACAAATATTTTCCGAACAACTACTAGATATTGGGAACGGTAAAATAGAACTGCAACCAAATACGCAATGCATTAAACTACCAGACAATTTTTGCACTGTTGTTCAGGATAAAAATGAATTGATTCAGAGTATTTTCAAGGATATACAGAATAATTATTTGAATCATGAATGGCTTAGTCAACGGGCGATTTTGGCAGCCAAAAACGTTGATGTTGACGAAATTAACTTCCAGATACAACAGTTGTTACCAGGCGATCTGATGTCTTTTAAATCAATCGATACTGTTGTTGATGAAAATGAAAGTGTAAATTTTCCTATTGAATTTTTAAATTCATTAGATATCCCTGGAATGCCACCACATAATCTTCGATTAAAGATTGGTTCCCCTATTATTCTCCTCCGCAATTTGAATCCACCTCAATTATGTAACGGTACGCGTTTGGTCATCAAAAAGATCACCGGAAACATTCTTGAAGCAACCATTTTGGCTGGGAAGTTTAAAGGAAAAGTGGTCCTGCTGCCACGTATTCCGATGATACCATCAGATTCTACCATACCCTTCAAAAGGCTACAGTTTCCAATTCGTTTAGCTTTCGCCATGTCTATAAATAAATCTCAAGGTCAAACAATGTCCATTTGTGGTTTGGATTTGGAAAATCCATGTTTTTCTCATGGGCAACTATATGTTGCGTGTTCACGTGTTGGGAAACCGTCGAATCTATTTGTGTTAGCTAAAGACAGGTTAACCAAAAACATTGTGCACCGATTGGTGTTAAATTAAATTGAAATTGAAAGTATTTATAATTCAAAAAAATAGATATTAATGTTTAAAAGTTTAAGACTGTCTGCCTTGCCTACCTCATTCATGAGTTTAAGCGTCACATGTTATTTACTGTATTATACTGTAATATACTTATATTTGTCATAAAATTAAATGGAAATAATAAATCTGATAAATTTTTATTTTGTACCTATTGATTTCTGCTTAATATCAAGTGTAAGAACATTTTAATTAATTGTGTTCAACGTACTTCCCCTTCAAATCTCAATCCAGTGAATTTGTATACCAACATCAACATTTTCATCTTTGTTCGTAAATAATTTCATTGTACTAAAGGGTTATAGTAGTAGAAAGTCAAATAAGGAGATCACCATATTTTTTTACAAATACCATCTGTGTGAAAAAGCATAGTGGACTCCGTGACTGATGTTCTCTTATTGTTCCTCTTAGATTGTTTACTATAATGTAATATAACAAAAACTTTAGCCACAGCAACGCGTGGCCGGGTCAGCTAGTTGTTATATAATTCTAACCATCTATAACGTGAACCAGTACCAAGGTAGATTTAAATTAAATAAATATTGATATTTACAAACAATTACCACATACACACTGACTGTAAATCTAGCCATATAGTTCCTTATGTTTTATATGTTAAGGAAGACACTATTATGACGTATTACGTAGATATTATGATGCTGCATATTGTGACGCAATTCACTCAACTTACATCAATCCACAATGTCGGTGAAGTTAATGGGGCATCATGATAAGTCTCAAATTCCGTTTCTAATATAAGCCTTTAGAAACTCATATATGTTCAGGGCAAAGATTTAAAGCTACCTGGTGTCATTTAAAACATGTAAATGGGTAAATTGGGCTTACAAATTGCCTACTTACCTTAATTTGTCTGAAAAAAAATCCATAGTCAACAAAAAACAAAAAATCATTACATAGATTAGTAATAATATATAAAATAATACTAGTAATAACAATAAATAAGAAATAAAACAGTCAGCAGGATAAATAAATAATACATACAATACTATATCCTGCATTTTCCTGCAGAATTTAGCCATTTTACATAAAACCAAAGAAATTTAGAACTTATGTGACTTATTGTTGAGTAGGTTTAACTGGTTTATATAATGTATAAATCAAAATATTATTATAAATAACTTTTCCTAATCAATATATTTGTAAAGACTTTAAATATTGTGTTATATTAGACTAAAATTTACAAGTTAAAATTGTACATAGATCAGGGATGTTATGGAACTCCTTAATCATAACTAATACTATTGCATATCACGAAGAATAAATATCCAAAACCATATGCACAACTGATATAAATGTTTTTATTATGATTTCAAAAATAGAAGAAATTAAATGAGACACCATTTAATAACAAAAAGTGTTCACCTGCAGATGTAATACTATTGCATATCACGAAAAAAATTTATCCAAAACCATATGCACAACTGATATAAATGTTTTTACTATGATTTTAAAAATAGAAGAAATTAAATGAGACACCATTTAATAACAAAAAGTGTTCACCTGCAGATGTTTAACTAAAATATTAGTTTTAAATACAATTAATTCTTTGAAATATGCATAAATAATTTTTGTCTGAACCATTATGTAGGTATTAGAAATAATTTCATATCCATACCCATAACCAAAACCAATTCAATATGCTTAAGACATTCATATGCAGATCAAAAATCACATATCTGTAACATAATTAATCTAGATTGTTTGTATAATGCATAGAGTATATAAACTATAAAAGTAAAATAAACTACGGAACATAATATTTTAAACACTTATTTAACTTTTATGTATTAAGCCTGAAAATGCATCAAAAGATAAACATTACTCCAATGCAAATTCGAAGATCTTGGCTGAAACCAACCATGTGGAGCAATCTGCTGTCTTAAATATAAGAGAAGAAGGATTTGCATTATAAATGAGATTTAATAATAATATGGAGATATTGTAAAACTTAATTATTATTCTATAAGAAATAACTTAGGTGAAATTCATACTGTATGAAGCTTAAATACATGTGTTCATTTTATTGAGGTGAAGACAAATGAGTAGTATGTTATTCAGTAGTAGAGTATGAGATTCAAGTTATCAGAGATTTTTTTTACTTCAGAATATGTTCATTTGGACACAGAAGTTTATAATTAATATCTTATACTTGCTTACTTTTGCTGTATAATTTTTTATTTTATAATTCAAATAGTCTGTCAGACTATGAAGTCAACAAAGAAATATCCCAAATTAACAACAATCGATATATAAAAAAAACTTTTTAATAATAAGTAACTGGCCCTGTAGACATTATTGAGGCATTTCTAGTAGACAATAACATGCCACACACAATAATATTCAAACTTTGCTAGCCCTATTTTAATAAAATTGTTACATCCATCAAGCTGTTCTGAAGGCATGTGATTATCAAGAATAAGTATTCAATGTTTTTTATTTAAATTAGTGTTTTCTAGTACCTGAATTAGTTTACACCAAGGATGAGCCACTTTCTTATAGCACCTACTTTAGTATTAAGAAGAAAGCGTTATAATTGTGACTAAGAAATGTTAAATACTATATACATATATATAAATAAAACATATACCCAAACATATATTACAAATTTTATGCATTTTATTGTTAAAATTGTCTGTTTGTTTTATGTATTATAATATAAATACACAATATACTGTTATAAGATTTAATTTATATAAACAAACCCGTTTAATGTAAGCTTTCATAAGTAGTCTTAGAAATATGATGGAAGTAGTAGTCTGTCTTATTACCAGGGCCTATATACTCCCCCTCCACACTGCAGAGAGATAAGATTTAGGTGGATAATCCTACTACCAATCCAGAGCTAAGACCCTGTCTTCTACAACATAAGAGGTAAGGGTACTGGTAATAATATTTTCCTACACATGCAACCATCTTTGTCTTAAGCTTCATAAGTTGTCACTACTTGACTGATATAAAGGAGTAGGATATCATGGAGCAAATTTACATGTAAACCACTAATCAACATGATTAAGAATCTTTGACAGATAATGACTATGATAGATTGACTATATACTATGAATGATTGAAAGAATAATGGCATGTTATTCAAAGTATAAAAATAATTTTGAAACTCTGCATTGAGTTTGAATATGGATTATTTAAAACTTCATTTATAAGAACTTAGAAATTCGTAAAATCGACTTTTTAGCTACGTATCTTTTTTAACTTTTGTTAAATATACTCTACCTATTATAATCAATATTCACAATATTATATCACTAACTTGGTACAAAATACCAACGCACATAACATGTAAGTTTATTCAAAATTATATATATATACTAAATGCTTACCTCGCCATCTGAATCATAATAAACAAGTGCCCGACGTGTCAGTACAATCCAGCGCTCTTTAAAATTCACGGGAGTAAAATACTTTTTATTCTGAGATCTTTTCACCATAAACGTTTCTAGTATAATTTCATCCTCATTTTTCCCAGCCATAATTACACTATAAATACCAAAGTAATAGCATTTATTTAAAACCAAAACTTTGTGACCTAAACTAAACCGGTATGTTATTTTTCTAATAAAAAGATACAACAATACAAAGAAAACTAGCAAAAATAATCGCTTTGCTACTTGATCATTTATTTTCACTTTTATTACGCCTAATTCTATAACACAAAATTGTGTAAACAACAAATCGTAATAATCTCATACGAAGTTTAAAATGCATTAAACCTTCTGTCTAGAGCTGTAACAAACTGTATGTATTAGGTACTGAGTAACGGGTACACTATCTAGTATCGAGTACCGAAACGTTACTCACGAATGCATTTCGTTACTCGGATTTTCGTACTGAATGTTAAGTGAGAACGATGCGATGTCAACGCCACATCGTACGCAACACAATACGATGCTCTTTGTTAGGTATCAAAACTAACGAGTAACGTAACGAAACGATAGTAATGATTACTGATTGTTATAGTAACAAATGTATTCGGGTATGCTATTTTTCGTTAGTTTTACTCTTCTAATCAAATGTAATTAGACGATATATTACTATGTATTAAAATGTATTACTAGTCCTTGTTTATAAGTAGAGAACAGCAAACATTAGAGATAGCCAACTTCATACAACAAATTTGCAACAATAACGGTAGGTTACAGATGTTGAACTTTTTTTATTATTTTTTATACTTTATCTTTTTCACTCTTGTGTAAGCTTGGGGGGCCCCTACCCTATTTTTTATATTTATTAAAAGTTTGGAAAATCCAAAAGTGCAATTCTCCTACCATCCATTTATTTTTAAGAAAAGAAAACAATCTGTTCTATTGCCTTATTTTATTAATTATTCTATATTTTTAAGCGAGCATGATTTATTGCTTACCGCAATAACTCCGTTGATAGTTTTACCTAGAGAAACTCTATCATGATGAAGCGCTAACCACTTTATTATGAAATAACGTTCGACTCGACTGTATTGTTTCGGAATCTTTGCCTTATCCTTATATTTGCCTTTTCCTTAAAAAAATACAACACTCAAAATTTGTAAATGTAATAAATTAAAAAATGACAATACATATAACTTGTAAATGTAAAATGTGATAAATTCAAAAATGTGGCATGCAATAAAACATTTTATTACCAAACTACGGGCACTAGGCTATTGATATAAAATATGTAACTGATTGATGTTATTTTGAAGATAATAAACGAAACTTGGTCTCGATATGTCAATTGATTCGGAAGTTATCGTGACCAGCAGGTAAAAAAAAACAGGCTGTCCACGTAAAAAAAATGCTGTTGTAGAGGCAGTTTAAGAGAAAAAATGTCTTGATCTTGATTAGTCAAGAGTAGAGAACTACCTGACCCGCTTCGCGGTATGAGGTGTGCAATACAGTTTAGAATAGTGTCGTATATCCGGTATTTATAACGTTAATGTAACTTCGACACAAGCGTTTTTCTATAGCAAAAATGTCATTATAATTTTGTACAGTTGTTTTGTACTACTTGAATAAAATTCAAATTTTGCGTATGCGACAGTGTTATAGGAAATAATACCTCAGAGCATTAGGGGCCGTCCCAGTATAACAACGCAATTTTAGAATATTTTTTATCCTCCTTTCCCCCACGTAACGCGCCGTATTATTTTTCTGTAGCACCCTCTCCCTTCTTTAAACGTTATGTAACACCCAAGTGTCCATTATTACCTAAAAGTCATAATTAAGTCATAATAAACTCTTAAAATAGAATAAATAACGTAATATAGTATAAATAAAAAATAACGTAACGTTTTACCAGCCGCCCTCCCCAAATTGCGTTACGTATTACTTGATCGGCCCTTTACCTGTACGGCCGTACGACTAATAGTCTGTGGTTTTAACAACTACAATACGATATTTGTGAATAGAACATTTATATCTGGAAAAATGAACTGTTCCGAATTACTATGATGTACATATCATTTCGAACAATGCTCCAAAGTTAGGGATTTACACTTTGAAAAAACATCAATGTTTTTATTCGATTTTATATATCGAGGCTACGTATCAATATTTTACAATATAATGGTTAGAATCATCGATATTTCCATAAAATTGAGTACTTTTTCTAACATATGCAATGTTGGAAAAATTAATAATCGTAATTTATTATTGGTCTCTGGTGACCATAGATTATAACATATATAACTAAAACTGCTCAAAAATAACAACAAGAAAAGTATGTACTGATAAGTACTATGTATCATAGATTATAGTAATTTTTATACCATAGAGGTATATCTACACAAAATTATAATTCGTTTTACCTAATAAGTAAATTAATAAACTATGAAAACAGGAAAAATAATACATTTTAAATGAAGTACAGTGGATTAAGTTTACGATGACTTTGTAAATTAAATAATTTAAAATAAAGTTTATTTAGTAAAAATATCAACCATCGATATCGACATTTCAACATTAATAATCGATATATCGGAAAAATATTAGTAATATAAATATCGATATTTATAAATATTACTATCGATATGAATTGATATTAGTTACTTTATACTTAGTAGTTATTATTGTAATGGAAGAGATCGTTTTGAATATCTTTTGGTTAAAGTTAGTAAACCTTACAATATATTAAAAATGTCTTCAGAAACTGCTCAAGTTAGTTCCTTACCTCTTCCACCGATGCAGTATATAAATTTTTATACTGATGACAATGTACGAAGAAACAGAGCTCCGCTACCACCTCGGCCTATTCACGATTCTTATTCAATGTTTGGGCATCCATTCAACGCAGATGATGCTATAATAAGATCATTGGAGAGTCAGGTACGTATTTTTAACACTATGTTGCAACAATAGTAATGCAAGAATAAATATTTTGTATATTACTGGTTACAGGGCTTTCGACGTTTATACCCAGTACACTTTGAAAGAAGGAGAGAGCTAAAGAAACTTAACCATTCTTTACTCGCAAACTTTTTAGATTTATTAGATTTGTTAGTGCACTGTCCGGACTCACCAAAAAGAGCAGAAAAAGTTGAGGACTTAAGCCTTCTTTTTATTCATATACATCATTTGTTGAATGAATTCCGACCCCATCAAGCCAGAGAAACATTGAGAGTTATGATGGAATTACAGAGACGTCAACGTGTGGAAACGGCAACCAGGTAAAAAATTTAATTATAGCTAACAAATGACTAAAAATACATGATGTATTATAGTTTTTCAAACAAGTTAATATAAGTAAAAGAGTTAAAGCTCAATCTCTTAGCTTTTAAAAGATAGAAAGAGATTAACTTCTTGACAATTTACCAATATTTTTCTTTTTTTTTCTAAATTACAGATTCAAGAAACATCTTGACAAGGTACAGGATATTCTCCAGAATGCCTTGCAAAGTTTACCAGACCAAAATGAAATAGAATCGAACTTTAAAGTACCTGTGGAAATGCTCGAGCAAATGGATAGTAGCTTGAATAATTTAGCTAATGCTGACCCTTGTTATGAACTTGATAGAATAATGTGTAATGTTGTAGATAATATGAGGTAGTTACATCATGATGATTTTTTTAAATTTTTATTAATATTCCTAAAGGTTCACAATATTGAAATATTTATTCTTCTTGTTTTGTAAATCTCTAACATTTTTACTTTTTACTAAAAGAGGTCATTGTACAATCATAAACATTCTACTATTTGAGGAAGTTTTAAGTTTAATCTTTGAACAAGATCATTTAATAACCACATTCTGCTTCTATAGTTGAGTGTTCATCATCAATAGAAATATGCTTTAGTGATGTAACAAATATCAGATTTTTGACATACATGAATACATCAACAAAAACACCCAAAATGTTAGACAGGTTTGATATTTCATGTAACCTATGTTTAAACCTGACATAGCATAGCCGATACAGGTTGAATAAATGAAGTTAGTAGAGACATAAACTTCATTTGAAAACATTTTCATTTGATATGAGGTTACTTAGTATCATTGCATTTATCTAAGTTAACTGATATTCAAAAATAGTCAAATGAAATGAAATAAAAAAGTGATATAAAATATGAATAAGACATGTTTACGAAGTTTGGAACTTTAGATTTATTGTTTAACCAGATTTTAGGTGCAGCTTCGCTCGCATTCATACTGATTTTGTCAAATAAAGTTGATGACTCAAGAAAAAGTTTCATACAAAGTTTATCCCTCTAATTACTCCACTAATAGTAAAGATTGCTTGAGAAAAAGTCCCCATCTATCTCTGTACCATCACATTCAATTCAGAGGTTTAAGCGTAACAAACAAACTTACTTTCGCATTTATAATATTAGTATGATTTATGACCGTTGTGAAGTGCAATTTGTTAGTGAATAAGTTTAAAATAATTCATTGTCTTTTTTTCTGTATAAAGACATTCTAAACTTTATTTAATAACAGTAGTTAATACTCTGCTGTAAAAGTACAAACCTTTTATAAATGTACTTAGAAATTATCAATTCAAATTGTTTTCACAAAAGATATGATAATTTAGGATTACAATTTCTTTAATGTAAATAAGGATATATAATATTTTATTTTCAGAGTTGTGATTTTGTTAGTATAGCTTGATCCTGAGTGGCAACTGTATAAGCCAGAGTAAATGCCAGGTCTTGTCATTTTACCTTTCTAAAAATCTATAAACAACGAACAGAAGTTGTTTTTTATACTTTACTAGCTTTTAACCCTGGCTTTAGTTGCATTAATATTGATTTTGTCAACCAATTCCGGTTGTTGATCAATACAGTAATCATTTCTCTAATAAATGGTATTAAAATATTTATTTTAGGATGTTAGTCAATACTGGTAGGTATGAACACAAAATTCGAAATTATAAGTAATTATTGTATAAATCGGATGACTCAATAAAAAGTTTCATACAAAGTTTATCCCTTTCATTACCCTACATTCTATAAATTATTCGAGAAAAAGTAGCTTATCACTGTCTCCAGTATATCATCTACCTCTCTACCACAATTCATCATAATCGATTCAGCAGTTTAGGTTTAAAAGTGTAACACAAAAACAAATTCACTTTCGCATTTATAGTAATGGTAATGATAGGTTTAGCGTTGTGGCAACAATCTCACCTCATGTTAAGTGACGATGTGGCCCAAGATGATGAACACACTAAACTTAGTGGAAGGACTGGCTCTCAAGTGCAACTGTCGATACACACTTATAGCGTATTTTTGGCGGATTTTCAACTATAAGGTAGTAGCTAGCAAACTAGAAGAAGTGAGATATTGCTATCCCTGGTCTTGCTCACAGGAGTTTGAAGTGTCCATGTAGTGCGTTTTAGTAGGTAATGTTGGGTGATTAGCACCCAATGAGCCACCACATGCCCCTCTTGCCTTGGTCGTGCTCTATCAATAAACACTAAAGTATCCTATATTAGATTAGTAAAGCTATAATAAGTTAATTTAACTAAATACTAGTTATTTTTAATTTTAAAAGTTTCGTGGGTATAAATCGTCGTATCCTGTTCGTCACGTGAAGTACTACCGGAACAAAATGTGACGAACTTGAATTGTAAAGCTCAGTGCACAATGAAATATACTCAAATTTTAATTTAATTTTTGTGTATTAAAGTAAATTATGTTAATAGGTATTGCAAAAAGGTAAAAATTGTATTGTATATGTATACGTAGGTAAATTCCGTTACTACTCATTTGATTAAAAAGTTTACTATTTAAAAATACTACGTGGGGATAATTTTGCCTTTTAATACTTCTATGTGTAAAAAAGGGTTTAATTAATCTAAAAGGTTTTATTATTAAAATTAGTTAACGCTTTATTCTTTGTGATTGTGTTTTTAAACCGGCAGTGTATGTCCACATTGCTCAAATTATTCCTATTCGTCACGCAATTTTCGTAATAGTCACTCTCCTATATTCTGAATGGTATTAAAATATACATTTTTCATTTTATAGTATGTATTTTATCATTATTAGCATTTTGTTATTGCCAGAAATTTAATTAAAAAAAAATTAAATTGAAGGTAGACACAGTAACATACACTTTTCAGGACAACCTACACCTCAGTCTGCCCCGTGACCACGAAGGCTGAAAAGCTTTCGAAACGTCGGGATCAAAATTTAATAAATAACCGCGATAAAATCCGTTTAAATTAGTTTTATTTCAATGAATAATATTCGCGTAAACCTAAGAAATCACTTTGCTTAATTATTGAATTTGTAACATTGAATTAGAAATGACAACTTTTCTAGTGCGATGTGTCCGAGAACTGACAAACATAAAACTTTCGCTAATTATGTATTAATGTGATAGAATCATGCTACCTTTTTGTTATTTTTCGAACGATTTTAAGCATATCTTTATGCTAATATAAGTTGATTTTGTTTCTAATTGATTTCATTTTAAGACGCACAGGAATACTATGTTCATAGGCTGGCAGAAAAACTTCAATATGTCTTATAATTATAGTATAATTTTAATAGGATATTTAGCTAGAAAGCTAGATAATATATTCTTTAATACCAGACTAAATATAAACAATTTCATGTAATGCCAAAATTATATTTCCTGTTCGTCACATGGTCAATTTTTCTGAAAAACTCCCTTATTACTACATATTTTATGTAGGTATTATTTAAACTTTTATAAGTGAGAAAGGTCACTCCCGTACATCTATAAACCAAAAACTAGGTTAGTTTTTGTACAGTTAAGTAATTAAAAACGTCAATAAAGAAGAGATTGCGGTCTCTTGAATCTTCACTTATCCAGGTTTGAATATATTTTAATATCTAAGAAGCACAAAACTGAAAGTATTTCTAATTTATTTGCTAAAATAAAAACTTTTTCACAATTTATTTATTTATTCCAATATAAGTAAATATAAACATAAATCTTAACAGTTGTGTTATCATTGTCCGTACATCTATCAGAATTTTCCCTTTTTGTTTGTCAAAAACATTCACATGGTTTCTTGCGAATAAGAATGTGTTTAGTTTGAAATCAAATAGCATGTGGGATATAGAAACGCGGTAGCTTGTCAAGCCAAGTTCAAGTTAACAGAACTGGGGAACAGCACTGTGTGTTATATTACACGAAACATTTGTAGCCACTTTTCACCCTAATAACTCGAAAACTATTTAAAATAAACATTTGTCAAATTTGACTCATATATTGAGACTTGGGAGATACATATGTGTTCCAAATTTCATCAACACATCTCAAGACAGTTATTTAGATATTTACGTCCAAAAATCGTCATCTAGATCAAAACTAATAGGTTACAGATGACCTAGAAAGTTCAAATTTGGCATCCAGATAGATAATTGGGTGAATACAAAATGGGGGAATAAATCAGAAACTAGTAAAGTTTTATCATTTTATTATAGTTTTTCAATTAATTGATTATATTAGGAACACTTTATTACAGCGCTCATACTCCGATACAATTGATTTTACGAAAAAAGTTGTTAGGACATTAATTGTAGGAATTTTCCTCTAGTTTAATTTGTACATACATGTTTTATCGTAGATTGAGTCAGAAAGAAGTTAACATCAAAAACTGCTTTTGGACGCCATTTTTCCAATATGGCAGCGCGAGCAGCAAAGATACGAGATGGCAAAGTTGAAATTCGAAAAGGGCACATCAAAATCTATGATGTTACCCATTTTCAAAAATCCTGGGAAACTTTCCAGATAACCTTCTATTTTTAACGAATTGACTAGACTATTAATTTTATAATGAATAAATAAAATTAATTATTTAAACTTCTATACAAAAAGAAATGATACCCCATCAAAAACATAAGTGTGATATGAGAGCAAAGTTCAACATTACGATATATGCCCTAGCTGTTAACTTCAACAAAAGAAGTGAGACCTAAATGGGTGCCAAGTTCAACTGAAATTTATTTAATACAACATCAAATATTTTATAACAACTTAAAATATCATATCTTCTTACAACTTAGGATAATATAATGAAGTCTTAAGTCTGACTTGGCTAGTTCGGCTTGCTGGTAGAAACTAGTCATCGAACATAGGGCTCTTCCGCGACTGTTTTAGTAGGTACTTAATAATAATTCGTATATTCAAACTACCCAAGTCAGAAGGGTTATTATCCTAAGTTATAAGAAGATAATTAAGAATAGATAATTTTAAGTTGTTATAAATAAATTTCAGAACTGACCATTTATCTTGACCCCCATTTAGATCTCAACTTTTGTCGTTGAAGACAACAACCAAGGCATATATCATAATATAGATCTTGGCTCTCATTTCACATTTATGTTTTTGATGGTTTTTTTTATATTGTAGTTATTCCCATTTTATTATGAGTATTGTTAATAAATGACATCTATCTAATGACAAAAACACCATGTTTAGATTGTTTTGTTATCATGGATCACTTAGACTTGGAAAGAATAAACTCTCTACCTATATAAAACTTCACTGATATAAAAAATTTAAATAAAACAAATTGTATTTTGTTTATGTACTAATTTTTATTTTTTGTAATAAAATCATGGTTTGCAATTACCCATCCATTGAAGATTACTCTTGAAGTTCAAATTTTTTCATTAAACATTTTACAGGACACCTCAGTTTTCTTGTTATTTGCTGAAAGGTTGTGGTAAGAATTTCTGAATATAGCTTAAATTTTAAAGTTACTTACTTAGATTCAATGGACAGAAGTGTTGCATATATTTATGCTGATGCATTATGCATGTCTTGGTTGTAACCATATTGCATTAATATAATGTCCAAATTTAATCCTAAATACTTACATTTTGAGAATTCGTCATTGACAGTCAGTGTGCAGAATAATTTGGTTTAAGGTATATTTAATGTAACTATAATGTGTAATAACAATTAAACATACACTTACCTTACTGCAGAAAATTAGTAGTAAATGGATTCCTGTAAAAACAAATGTAAAATATGATTGCACTTAATGTGAAAATTTTATTTGCAACCTGTAGCTACCTGAAAATTCTGCCAAGTGAAAAGAAGACGATTTTATTGGCACCACTGAAATAAAGAGTAAACACAAAACTACTCCTAATACTTAGCTCTACTTGAATGTTGAAACTTTTCCAACATGTTTTTTTCTACTATGGATTTGCCAAAATCTTCCAATATACTACAGGGAAAAATTAAACTTTTGGTTGAAGAGTTTAGCCAAATATAAACTTCTTTGGCTCTGGATGTAATAAAATCTTTTTCTATATTTGCCATTTATGCACTCGTTCGTCAAACCAATGGCTTATAAATATTAGGAGTGATAAATTAGAAGTTATTTCGCCTTCTATAAGGCATTCCATTGCCTCGAAAGTCGCGTCTGCCGTATCCTCCCCTTCCCCTTCCGGAATTTGCCCCAGAATACCTCCCAGTATAATTAAGCCTTGAGCTATATTTTCCAGATGGCGGTGTATACATTTTTATATTTCTATCGCTGCTACGTGATCGTTTTTCGGATGACTCCTTTTCATCTCCATTGTTAAAGGTAATTGGCCGATGGCGTTTGGTCGGTGATGTCTTTTCTTTCTCTTCAGAGGTGGGCAGCTGCCTCTCCTGAAACATTTATAGTTAACAACTTATTCTGTCTCAAAATAAGCAATGGTAAATTTATATATATTTAGTTATATAATGTAAATACATTCCGTAAAGATTTGCGTTATATTAAAATACAGAGTGATTGTTACTTTTAAGAACTTTGAAAAAATCTTTTTATAAATGAGTTCTGAAATGCTTTAATTTATATAATGATTTCTTATGTTTACGCGAATATTGTTCATCGAAATAAAACTAATTTAAACGGATTTTATCGCGGTTATTTATTGATTTTGATCCTGACCTTTCGAAAGCTTTTCAGCCTTCGTGGTCACGGGGCCGACTGAGGTGTAGGTTGTTCAGAAAAGTTCATGTTACTGTGTCCACCTTCAATTTAATTTTTGTTATTGATAGAGTTCCGATCTACACAGAAAGAGCTCACAGTGTCTTGAGGTCAGTTTAAAAAAGGAGGATTCGGAGGCGATTCGTCAAGACATTTCGACAATATTACGACAAATGAAAGCGCCCAAACCAAATCTTCCAACACAACAATATATCGCTTTAAAGAACTTGCGTTCAAAGAAGGATATAACTATTCTCGGTGCAGATAAAGGTAATGCGACTGTAGTAATGGATACGTCAGATTACAATAATAAAATAGAACAACTTTTCTCGGATGAAACTACATACAAGAAGGTTAAAACAAACCCAACCTACAAACATTTTTAGGCTTAGGCTTAGGCTTTTAGGCTTAACTTTTAAAGGCTACTAGCTCTTTAATAAGCAGTTACTCCGACACATTAAATCTTGACGTAAACTTACTCGTTCCATCGTGTGCAAAACCTCCTAAACTGTATGGGTTACCAAAAATACACAAGCCAAATGCTCCACTACGTCCCATCGTGAGTCAGGTCGACACACCAACCTACAGACTGGCTCAGTACGTAGCAAAAGTGCTATCATCACTAAGAGGAAACACTAGAGCATCTGTGAAGGATTCATACCAATTTGACAGTGATATTAAACACCTACAATTAGCTGACAATGAAACCATGGTTAGTTTCGATGTCCACTCTTTATTCACAAGCTTACCAGTACAAGACTGCATTGAAATTGTGTCTTAGAGGTTAGCAGAAAATAACATGCCCATAGAGTATGCAGCATTACTTAAACATTGCCTCACATCTGGCTACATGTTGTGGATGAATCAATTTTATGTACAAGTGAATGGAGTAGCTATGGGCTAACCTGTATCTCCAGTAGTTGCCGATATTTTCATGGAGGACTTCGATGAGACAGCCCTAAACACAGCCCCCGTCACTCCCAGGTTTTACAAACGGTACATAGATGATACTTTCACAATTTTACTACCTGAGAAACTAGCTGCATTTTAGATTTTAACTCCATTAACAATAAAATACAATTCACTGTGGAGTTAGAACAAAATAAATCTCTTCCTTTCTTAGATGTTTTAGTTATCCGTAATCCTGATCAGTCTTTAGGCCATACTGTGTACAGAAAAATGACCCATACAGATAAATACCTGAACGGTGATTCTTACCACCATCCGAAACAGTTAGCTACCGTAGGTAAATCCTTGTTTCAGAGAGCACAAGGAATCTGTGACGAGGAACATCTGGCTGCTGAGCTGTAACACGTCAAGCAAGTACTGCGAGATAACAAGCTCGAAATTCCACGCCGCCGTCACGGAAACCGAGTGAAACCAGCCACAGTAGAACGTGTACCTGTTGTGTTACCTTTTGTAAGAGGGGTCACAGACAAGATTGGCTATGTGCTGAAACGTGTTTCAATTGAAACTTACTTCAAGCCGCCCAAGAATATTAGCCAATTTTTACCACCTGTCAAGTGTCATATACGTCTACAAGAACAGGACATATACAAGATCGAATGTGACTGTGGCCTCTCCTATATCGGCCAAACTAAAAGAAATATAGGGACCCGCGTAAAAGAACATATAGCTGACGTTAAACACCGACGCTCTACGCAGTCTGCAGTTGCTGAACATTCAGAAGAAGGCTCCAAACATTATCTTAGATTCGACAAGCCACAAATCCTCGCCAAAGAACACCATTTCCTACCTAAGATGATTCGTGAGGCTATTGAATTTAAAAAACATCCAAATTTCAATAGAGAAGATGGTTGGTAGCACACGCCTGGGATCCGATTATATATTTAATTAAATCGTAGCCCAAAAGTCCAATTGCCAGACCTCAAGACACTGTAAGCGCTTTCTGCGTAGATCGGAACTCTATCAATAACAAAAATTAAATTGAAGGTAGACACAGTAACATGAAATTTTCTGAACAACCTACACCTCAGTCCGCCCCGTGACTACGAAGGCTGAAAAGCTTTCGAAACGTCAGGATCAAAATAAATAAATAACTGCTTTAATTTATTTTTTATGCACTATAAATATAGCACAAAACAAACATTTTCTTATAACTAAAACTTCCTATTTCATGATGGTGTCAACTTGGAAGTGGAATTTAGGAGAATCTATTTGGAAGTGAATTTACAAGTCTCACTGCAAATTGACTTTTCGCTAGCAGCTCCCATTGTTTTTTGAATTCAAATTAAATGGACATCATGTAATGCTATGTACAGTGGTATAATCTTATTAAAAAAAGGTAATAAAAATTATCTTTTTTTTTCAGTTTTCATGACAGCAAGTAATAAGTATACTTCATTTACCATTTAATTACCAAATATCATGTAGATATCTTTATAATCATTCATCATTACCTCTTTCTCAGTCTTCATAGACTTAAAAGATAGCTGTACTTTGCTCTTGAAACTAGGTGGGGTGCGAAATATATCTCTGATGAGAGTATTTATATTGGATGTAGTTTTCAGTGCTACCAACTTTAATTTATTTTCTTCTGAATTGATGTCATCTCCTTTCTGAGACTGGAATATAATACAATGATATTAATAATATTTTAAATAAATAGACAAAAAGTACTCTAGTTTAAGAAACTAAACTCGTCCTTTCCAAATTTTTACGTTCATTTTGGTCCTGGTGGAATATGCATGTTACCTACATATTTACTTATTTAACATAATGTATTGTATTAATTCGAATATCTCAGAAAACACCTCACTATTTTATTCTTATTAACTTTTGGTTAATTGGTTTTGGTATGAGTATCATACTAATATTATAAATTTAAAAGTGAGTTTGTTTGTTACGCTTTCATGCCTAAACCGCTGAATCTATTGTAATGAATTTATATAGAATATAAATAGGCTAATATTCCTCGCGAAAAACTTTTAGGAATTGGGGTAAAGAGAGCGACAAACATTATATGAAATTTTTATTGCATCACCCAATTTGTTAAACAAAATCAATATAGACGCGAGTGAAGCCGCACGTAAAATCTAGTTTTATATGAAGAGCTATCGCATAGATTTAATAGTTGTTTCTGTCTGTAATTTCAAATAGTATGAGTCTGAACATGCAACAGGAACAAATGGACAAACCTGTGTAACTTCTTTCAACTTTTTTATATACCCTTGAGTCAAACGGGCTGTGTACTGAAGGCGAAGTCTTAAAGCTTTCAGCTTGTCCGCATTAGCACTTAAGGATTCTGGAGATTTCCTGCATAATGAGTGCAGAGCAAATAAAGCACATTCAACATGTGAGAATTGAAGTGATGGTACTGCTTTAGAAGCATCTGCCTTTTCTTTTTCTTTCTCATCTACAGAGTTTTCTTCACTGTCAGCTGGAGCTTCTGGTAAATATTCCTGTGAAATAATAAAAATTAAATTAGAACATATCTTTAGTATTAATATTATTAATTCTAAAGTCAGTTTGTTTGTTTGTTACGCTTTCACACTTAAACCATGAAGTGATTATGATTAAATTTTGTTATAGACATTGATGGGCACCTGGAAATGGTGATAGGATACTTTTCCTTATAAGAAGTTAAAAGAAATAACTTATTATTACAAGAACTTATAAGAAATGGGGTAAAAAGAGTGATAAGCTTTTTATAGCGTCATGCGATTTTCTCCAAACTTTACAAAATAATTGCTTATAATTTCGTATTTTTGGGTAAGTTCACATCCATTTGTATTGAAAAACATACTAAAGTGAATAATTTAATAAAATGTTTTATTTCTGTATCAATCAACAACCAGGAATAGTTGACAATATCGCAAATCATTAATGTGAGTGGAGCTGTAAGTAAAAACTAGGTATATTAATATAGTGTCAAGGCAATGTCATTACCCAGTACCTAATAGCAACCACAGTAAATTCGACAAATATAATAACCACTGATAGATCAATAATTCATCGGAGGCCAACACTGCACAAGCATTATGTCAGATGGATATACATAATATAACAAACTCTAAAGAGATAACTCATAAGATAGTTATTCAGACTGTTTCATCAGTATGTACATAGTAATATTGTACAGATTCCTACCACCACTTTTAATTACTGAATATACTCTAGCTGATCCCATAACATATATGCCTAAGCATTCTAACTCGCAATTGCGGAAATAACACCTGCTGTATGGTAATTGTGATCCAGCCACACAGTAAAATGAATGATATGACAATAGCTGAGCTAATAACGCGGCTCTGTAAATAAAAATAGAAATATCCATTTGAACTTTTTTCTTTTTACTCAAGTTTCACAACTTTCTGCAAACTCACAGGGTATTATAGGCAAACCTTTGAAAAACATTGATGTAAAATATCGTGAATATTTCATAAAAGCATTAATATCTAATACTAACCATAAGCAAATCATAGACTGTATCAATTTTTTGCTGTGGATTCTCCAAATCTCCACAGTTCTCAGTGATTTCAGCAAATATCTTCAACAAATCTAATTTGGAATCTGTTCCTGCTTCAGTTGTAGCTATATCCTTCCACCGAGTTAAAACATGCGTACAGAATAAGGTCACAAATTCACTGGAGTCAACTTGAGACTGAAAAAAATTTATAAAATATCACAATTGATAGAACCAAATAAATACAAAATGATAACTAAAATGGATTATAAATGGCCATCTATGCTACAATATGATTTTTAGGTACCTATAGGCACAATAATAACCAAACACAAGGCACAAATAATTTTTCAAGGAAATAGTAACATTACTGGTTTTTATGATCTTTTTTCTTCAGGTAGAAAATGAAGAAAAAAGATCACATAAATAATTTATAAGGGTTATGTTTTAGAACTTGTTTAAAATTATTGAATGAACAACTTATAAATAAGAATTCATATCTATATCTTAAAGAACCAAATAATACTGATATCAAGATTATTTTATTTGTAAGTTCACAATTATAATACTCACTGAAAAGAATGGTAGTGCGTATTGTGAACATTCTATAAGTTTGTCAATGTATTCTGGATCTTCAGGGTGCCAGTCATCAGGAGAAAAAGTTAAATTTGCTATGATTTGTACTAATTCTTTTTTTCCTGCAGGGGTTTTTCCAAGTCTTGACCATGCCAGTAAATCCATAATGTATTCAAATTCTCCAGCTGCCACATCCTATAACAAAACAATTTTAATGTACAAGCCACAACAGACATGTATCAACCATAGCTTTTTCTCATAATTATTGTTGGAAAATTTTAAATAAAGATTTCAAAGACAGTTGATTATTAGGGATTTTACAAAAAGTACTAGCTGTACATCCAGCAGGGTATTGTGTAAAACTATAGGAAGCCATGGAGTATCTTTTGAGTTGTGACAGTTATTTAAAAATGCTAATTATGTGCCCTATTATTGTAGCCATGACATTGATTGCAATTATCAAAGAAAACATAAAAATGGAAGACTATTATTTAGGGTTGGGATATCACATCATTGTATCATTGCCTTTGAGTTTGTCTCTTCAGCATAAATCAATTACATTTTAGCTACACATTTTTGTTATGCCAGCCCATTTTAGATGACCTCCCGGTTTGACACAAAGCTTATCAGCATTACAGCAATGCATGCTTTGCACATAGTATGCAGTTAAATAAACATTCAACTACATAATCCAAATAATACCTTTTAAATGTTTGTGTTAACTTTCTCTATGTAAGCCTAAAATAATAATAAACTGTCTGTTCATGGTAAACTTTTCATACTCAATTATTACAAAAACCAGTATTATTTTCTTTAATTTTAGAAAAAGTAAAAAGGAAATTAAATTGTGTATTAAATGCTGTTTTTATATGTATTTTAACTATTATATTTTAACGATCATTATATGATAAAATTAGTTGTTCAAGAAGAACTATTCAAATAATATTCAAAATAATAGAATTACAATATGAAATTGATTACCTCTAAAACTTTCTTACACTCTGTAATAATAAGATCCTCAGCTTCCTTATTGATGACTTCTTTACCAAGCTGTTTCACTTTAGTTCCTAAGAACTTAATACACCTTTCTCTAACATTTTCATTTGCAACCTCACTATCAGCATTCTGGTGAATTTGTGAAAATAATCCTGCTAAAGCACCTTTTGGGTCTCCTTTTAATATTGTGAGCAACGAGTTTGTTACTAAATTAATCTCAGTAGTATCTTCTGATTGCAAAAGCTGTGCAAGTACATCTGCAACTCTTTGTGTGTGTTCCTTGTGATCTTTACAAATTGTAGGCAAATCTTTGATAGCTTGTTTGCGGATCTTTAAACATGAGAGTTTTATTAATGAATATGTCTTAACTAATGAAAAGTAAAATCAAAGATACCAATTTAAAACAAACTTTTTTTATGATTTTTACTCCACAAAAATTTCTTTAACCTTCATTAAGAAATAGATCATTTGTAACTAAAATAGTGATGTTAATTTTTTTTTATTTGATTAACTTTTTACTCTACATAGGTCTACATTTAAAAGAAGCAGTAATAAGTATATAACTATTTTTAAATATCATTGTCACTAAACTAAAGAATCTGATAGAAATATTGCAAATGTTTAGTTTGTAAGGACAAAATGTATGATGCATTCTATTAAAATTGTAAGTTATATTTAATAAAATTTAAGATCCTCTAAAAAAAGGCATTATCTGTTACATTGTTCCTTTGCTTGTCACTGTGACCTAATAAATATGACTAGAGGCTTTAAAAATTAATACGACAAAAACGCCACTCCTATAGTAAACAACGCTTAAAGGTTTTCAATACCATAAGGCGCTCTAAGCTCACTTGTGATATAAATACTTACGGTAACGTCATCATCTTCACACAAATCAAACTGGGCTTCAATAGCTTGTTCTGCCAAGGCGGGGAAACTGTTGAAAAATTTCGCAATAAACTGGGAGGCCAAACGCTTTTCTTTATCCGAACCCTTTACTGCCGCTATTATTTCTAAATACTCTTTTTCATGCTGTAATGGAATTATTTTACGCTTATTTATACTATTCATTTTTATCCATTATTACCTAGCAAATCCAAAGTTAGGTTAGGTACCTTTGCGATGTCTTCTTTAGCATCAACCAAAACAGAATAGTTTGCGTATAACTTATCGATGATATCAGTAGACATTGTTGTTTATATTCACATAAAACTATTGTACCACGGTAAAGCAAGGAAATCTAATTAAACGAAATTAGTAGCGATAGAAACTAAGCATCACTTGCTAACACTAGAATATGAATTTATGAAAATTGCAATGTTGCCAGAACGAACCTAACAGCAGTATTGCAGATGTTAATTGTTAAAATTCCTCTAAAATCTAAGTTATACTACCCAAATTTGGGATGAATTTATACATTTTAAATAATATTTAATGAATGATGAATACAGATGAATTTGTGGTTAATACAAATATTATAAATTACAGAAAATACCTGATATAACGACTTGATGATAAGTTTCGGAGAATGTTATGAAATTTCTTCAAGGGTAGAAATAAATGTGTCGTATTTGTAACTATAATCTATACTTTTTTATTAAAATCTAATTAGCATATTACTGTTCCTCATCACACCATCAACTATGAAATATCAAGTTCTGTCTTGACTTGCTTATAAAACACTATCTCAAGTCAAACCCAAACTTCGGATTGTACTGGATTATTGCTCAGGGCAAAATGACTTTACTGTATTGTCCTACAATAATCATTAAAATGGTTAAACCGCATTTAGGTCCGTAGCGGTCCATTATAGAACCACCTTAGACGAGAGTGGAGTGTAATTAGCGTAATAAATAGTACAATTTCTGCCATTTTCAAGTGATAAGATTTGGACATTTTAGATAGATGAAATTATCTTCAACAAGATGGCGACTCTCTTGTTGAAACTCTCTTGGGAGTTTTTGTGGCAACTAATATATCATATTCCGAATGATTATTTATAATTCACTTCACTTATGCTCTTCAGCTACACTACATCACATAAAATGTCACCTATATTATATAATACAGGATTAAATAACTAAGTATATGAATAAAAATAAAAATCACAACATGACAGATCAAGATCCCGGCAAAAACTCTCTTACATCGTTATGAGAATTCCCCAGTACTACTTGATGTAGTATTGCTACTCAATAAAAGGTAGGTACAAACAATATTTAAAGATGCCGATTTATTTTGTGATAAGAAGGGTTTTAGTTATAAATCATCAAACCAAGTACGCACCAACAAGTACAAGTAAAGTTTGAAAGGCCAAAACGTTATAATGCTCGATTTTTATTGCATAGTACTAAACCATAATTACGTTAGCGTTCCTCTCACCTTGTGGATTTTCCCATAAGTCGGCAACATTGTTTAAACGATTTTACAAAATTGAGCCGTATATTATAGATTAATTCAAAACTTTTAAATGGTTCGCCTAGGTTATTGAAGTGAGCTTTCTTTAGATATGGTTAGGGCAACATTGATGCGGTTGTCAACCGCCTGTTCCTTTCATCCACACAAATTTTGTTAGGATTGAAAATAATCTATTATTTAAAAGAGAAATATCAAATACAATAAATAGGTAATGGTGAAAGGAATATTCATACCAGATATCACGGCAATAGGCGTGGTAGTTTTGACGATATCGTGATAAGTGATCAGTGAGTGGCATTTCGCTTAATTAATATATTCTTATTAATATTATAAAAATATTGCAGATCTGAATTTCAAGGGGGGGGGGGGGGGTCATAAAAATTTTCACTTCATAAACCTAATGTAGATATTCTTATTACATTTTGGTCTATATTGGTACACTTTTTACACTTAAAACCACACTATGCTGAAAAAGATAGATCTGCGTTTTAATTATTTTTATAAAATGTTTTAAAATTCGCAGTTGTTTTTATTTGTTTCTACTTCTTTTCTGAGTAAAATATTTGCGCCATGCAGTTAAAGGTTACTGCAAAAGAACTTGCTTACTTAAAGTATTTTGATTTTACTATGTATCATAATGCACTCTGATTCACCGACATTGAAGTAATTCCATTTTATGTTATTTCCATGGCTAATTTTCATAATATAAATGTTATAATATAGAGAAAAGAACTATTAAATGTGTGTATTTGTATACTGGTAATTGATTTAAAAAAAGCACCTTATATATATTCCACAAATCGATATAGCTGATAACTCAGTTGGTAGTGTGTACGAATGCCACGTCCAGGGACGTGAGATCGAATCTACTCCACTTACAATGAGCTCAGCTTTCGGTGAAGGAAAACATCGGTATGAAATCATAGCATGGTGATAGGGCATTTTCAAATACCCGCCTGACTAGCTACCACCTTAAAGATGAAATTCTACCGCCAAATACCTACAGGTGTGTTCCGGCTGTTGCATTTGAGAGCCAGTTCTTCCACAGGTTTAGCGTGTTCACCAGCTTGGGCAACACCGTCACTTCATATCAGGTGAGGTTGTGGCCATAACACAGTCCAACTCGAGTTTTGTGCAGTTTTGAGCTAGTTGTCTTTCGGCCGAAGACCTTCCTTTCGCCGTGTAGTCCGGTGAAATTGTAAAAGCCACTTGAGCTAACAATGTACTCAGTTCCGAAAAAAATAGTTAAATCCATGGTATGTACTTCATTAGATACCTACTTATCTTTTTCAATTGTAAAGACATAAGTAAAGAAAAGGGCGGTTCTTTAGATAACAGATGTTGTCATCATTACGTGTTTTGGAAATAAGTACTTAATAAATAGGGACTTATAATTTGCTACTTCCTGTACAGTTTTCTTCTTTCTGTGGGCCAGTCACAGTTTATGATTAGTTTAGAAACGTATGTATAGGAAACATACAAAGACATTATTTTTTATTTATATACTCGTAAATGTTATAAAACTTTAGAACACACGCTAATAGCTTCAAAATATGATTATAACAAAATATTTTGCTTTTATCTTATATCTTAGTTATATATTCTTTATACAGATATACATATCTATGTTGAAACTATAATAGGGGGTGCATGAGGAGAACCTCTGAAATGGAAAGATTTGTATTTTTGTATGTTTGTAACGAATAATTCCAATAACTACAGGGTCTATTTCAAAAATTTTCTTTCGTCATTATAATATCACATTATCCCTGATTTGTATTTATGTAGATTATAGATTGTATTTATTACTAGAATAAAATTAAGGATCCCTATTCAGGAAAAATTGTTTGCATGTTTGAACGCGCTAACCTTAAAAACCGCCAGTCGGATTTCAAAAATAATATTTTTTGTAGTTAATAGAGAAATAATTAAGGTATGTTAATTAACATCACGCTACCACCAATAGGAGCAAAGCTGTATTGATAAAAGTTACAAAAACGAGCAAAAAAAAATTAATAAATTTTAGTTCTTTGTGAATGAAGTCGCAGGCACAGCTAGTTATAAATATAAAACAAACCGTAATTTACTATTGCGCTTGCAGCAGATACCATAGTGTTAGTACCTACCTATTCGAACCCGGGCTCTCAAAACTTTGCTTCGGGGCAAATAGAATGTAAATAAAATAAGTAGTTTCATAATTTATGAAAATTATATTCCATAATTTTAAATTTAATGCAATTTTTAATAGTACATAAACATTAGAAAGCACAAATTTTAGTTATTTAAATAAAAAAGAAAATACATTAAAAGATTTTATGTTACAGGTTTGTGCTTAGTACTGTTAGGTATAACGTATTCACTTTAGTTATCTATTACCTATTTGTAATAAAACTATAACGGAGCGAAATATTTACGGTGTTCTTTTATAATTGACGTGTACTTTGTCGTCGATTCTTATACTATTTCTTGTATGTATATGTATATATAATACATAGGCATATCTCTGTAACGGCTCTAACTATCTAGATGAAATATTGTATTTACAAAGATTTTTGTTTTTGTAGTTCCCCTTTACCTATAGTTGTTATTTTGATAAAAACGCAGTATATTAGGCAAATTGTTTCTAAAAAAAATATTAATTCCATTCATGTTATTTTATTAAAATAATGATTTCAGTCGTATGTAAAATCTTAAAATTTGAATGTTTAATCAGTATGTGGTTTTATATATATATTTTTAAATAATCACAATTTTAAAAATATATCCAGCTATTTAAGCTTGTTCATCCAGGTACTAAAGTACATAATACATAATAAAGTACATACATACATACAGTACATAATATATATGTGATATGTATATAAGGAAACGATTTTATGCTATTTCTGAATGCAATATGTAGCTAGGATGTGCTACATCTAGACTACCTACCTACTAGAAACGGCAAGACATCAGCCAGACCAAATAGTGCAAATTAAATACATTACGTACGTACCTACGTCAAAGCTACGTTATTACTTATTAATTTATTTGAATGTATAGTTAGCCCATGCTTCGTTAATTAGGTTTAAAAGTTGTATGTACAGTTCTTGTTAACACGTGCATAAATGCTTATGGTGAAGGTGTAGGTATGGTGTAGGTAGGTGGTCACGTCCTTTGACGCGGAGTCCGTACACGCTACCACTGAGCTATCATCGCTTGAACATATCGCGAGTCAAACATATTATTAACTGGAAGAGCGTTTACTATTCTCACGCTTACAAGCGTAGTTCGGCCCGTTCCACTTGCTTGCGAGCATTACAATCATGCGATGACAGCTCAGTGGTAGCGTGTACGGACTCCGCGTCAAAGGATGTGAGTTCGAATCCCTGCAATGAGATTGAGCTTTCGGTAAGGAAAACCTCGTGATGAAACCATAGCATGGTGATAGAACTTTTTTTAATGTCCACCTGACTAGTCACCACCACCAACCTCAAGTTAAAAATCAGCTGCCAAATACCTATACCTAAGTGTGATCCGGCAGTTGCACTTGAGAGTCCCTTCACTAACCTTAGCGTTCCTCCATCTTGGGCCACATCATCATATAACATCAGGTGAGATTGTGGCCATAACACTGAACCCTTACCTATATTAAAAAAGTGCGTAAGTTAATCCTGGTTTCTGGAGTTATGGGGGATAAAGTATGGCTTATTGTATTTTCACTTAATTATATTTTAATATGATAACAAAAACGGTAGGAATCTAATTCGAGTTCAGACGTTTCTTCAATATCATAGCCATTTCTCAAATAGGTAGTCTATATACAACGTGATAAACTTAGAAAAAAAATAGGTTATATTATTAATTCCTTAAACGGTTTTGTTATATAATCTAGTTACCTAACTATTGAGCATTTGAGCTATAGGTATGTATAGCTCTATTGTTTAATCTGGAAGGTTATAAAAATTAGAATAAGTATGTTGAATTGACAATTGATATTTTAACGCACTTATACAGAGGATTTTGTCAAATCCAATTCAATTATAATAAAACCAACTTTGTTCGCGTGGAATAAAAAGTTCTTTAATAATTTTTTGTTTTTGTAACTTTTTTCTATACCATTTTTCTCCTGTTGGTGGTAGCGCGATGTTAAATAGACTAAAGCCTTCGTCAATGATTGCTCCAACAAATATGAAAATACTACGAATATGATGAGGTTAGTATACGATGAGACTGATATAACCTTTCTGGACCTAAGTCTCCAACAAAATAAAGATAATTAAAAAAGTCGTGACCGCCGCGCATATCACTAGTGAAAAGCCGGCAAAACGAATATATTTGGCTTGCCACCAATGGATTAATAATACAATTCTAAGCTGTCATAAAGATAATAACAATAGAACAGGAGAGCAAGAGAGGTAAGACACATAGAAATACCTTTAGAGACTTCTCTCTACTTAGTACAACTCGACTGGTAAAAATATCTATAGGTACCTTAGACTAGATCGGAGCCAAATAACCTTCAGTTGTGTTCCTGCGGTTAGCCTAATTTCCAGAGTTAACGCGAATGCAGAGAATAATAAAATAATTTATAGTCGGTACCGCGTTTCAGATATTTCAAGTGTTACTTACATATACTTATACCTAGGCTTACCATACGTCCCGGTTTGACCGGGATAGTCCCGGTTTGAGATCCCTGTCCAAATTTTTTGTGTTTTTTGTATTAATTGTACTTTGTCTCTTTTTCTTTTTAATAAAAATTCACATTTATTAATATATTTTCAATTCATAACAATTTTGATTGCATTACAAATATGAAAAACACAAATTAAGGGAAAAGCAAAATGAAAAAGAGCCTCATTCTCTTCTGCGTCCCGGTTTGGTTCTCTTCTGCGTCCCGGTTTGGCTCTTCGTAATTATGGTAAGCCTACTTATACCTATACATACATCAATAGATTACGGAAACAGTTTATAATCACGTAGGTACGCTTATTTACCAGTGATAAAAAAACCAGAGACAGAACTTCTCTTTACTTCGGTTTCGAATAACTATAATAAACAGAACACCATTTATTAATAGTTAAAATTAAGTAATGAATACAAACTACGTAATTAAAATAGTATTAAGATTTATGAAATATGTAATAGGTATAAACCAATAGTAGATAACTATGAGTTAGATACTTATGTATCGCTCATTCATTTGAAATTGGTTGTCGTAACCTTTATGTTTACTTCGTCTTCTTTTTATCTAATTGGTATTTATCTTCTTTGTTAAAAATTATTAGTTTTATTATAAAATAAGTAGTGTCGTGTGAGTGGTTTCAGTATTAATCCAGAAATTTCTATGGAGTTTTGTGTCAATTCAAAATGATTAACCAAAACTCGTTAGTTATAATTAAGGAATTGGAATACACGTCCATTAAGCAAATTATTAATATTCTTAAACTTTGCTCAAACAAAACGGAAGCATGTTAGAACAATCTAATAATCTAAACATGCAGGAAAATAATTAAAGCGCATTACCTACGCAAAATTTTACCAACAATAAAATATACAATTTGAGCTCAAATTACCACATAAAAGATCACACTCCCGCCCAAAACTCTTAGTCATTTTGTTTACCGAAGTGTAACCAATTAGGTGGTAATAGGATTTCTTAAGATGATGAATGGTAGCCTTAAATGTATTATTATTAGGGGTATTCAGTTAGATAACTTGGTTATTGTTTGCTTCGGTAACTAAACAAACAATTTTGATTTTAATTTACTTACCTAATTTTAATTGGGAAAATATAACAAGTTCAACATACTTGTGCAGGTACCTGTCGGCTCTCATTATGAACTCCGTATTTAATGATCACCTAAATATAATAATATGAATATTATGATATAGTTGTATTAATTTTATTAAAGAATTACAATTTGCATAATATTTTGAGTCAACAAATATTTCTAAACTAAAAGGATAGATCAAATTATGGTAAGTATATTACTTAACAATTTAGATGATATTATTTTGATTGCCTATATTTCTTTATTGAATTGTATCACGTGAAATGAAATTGTCTGTGGCTACGTAGGCTTTTAAATAATTTATAATGACATTTATAAAGGATTATGTAGTAGATACAATTTTTTATGAATATCCGTAATTCGAATAAAAACTTAACGACTACTTGTTTTTTTTAATAGCTAATGTTTAGCGCTATGACCATAATCACACCTGATCTTAAGTGACGATACGGCCCAAGTTGGTAGACACGCTAAACCTGTGAAGGAACTGGCTCTCAAGTACAACTGCCGGAACACACCTATTGGTATTTCGCGGCAGATTTTCAACTTGAGGGTGGTAGCTAGCCAGTCGGGCATCAGAAAAAGCCCTACCACCATGCTCAAAGCTCAAGCTCATTGTAGGTGGTTGGATTCGAACTCACGTCCCTTGACGCAAAGTCGTACACACTACGACTGAGCTGTCATCGCATGCTGTATTTTAACTACAGCTTTAAAATATACAACTACTAGTTATAGTAATAAAGATTTCTTTGTTTGCAAATATAGGTACTTACTTCTGAGTAGCTATAGTTATTATAATTTAATGGAATAATTATACAAAACAACAGTAGCTAAATAATATCTAGCAAGGTAGATTGAATCTATGTGGAAACAAAACACATGTGTAATATACATATAGGTACTTGTTAAATAGTTAGAAATGTATTAAGTAGCTATGCTTACTATTTTATTTAAATCACTAAGAGAATTTACTAATTATAAAATGGTTATTAATGTACATTTGAAAATTTTCTCAAATGTCCATATTACGTTCAAACCAGCCTACTTTTTATTAGGAAATTTTAATCAGATTACGTGCTTTATTATCATAGGTATATATATTATAATCGGATAATGGCTCGTCTATATGGAAAAACCATACAACAATATTATAAAAATTTTATTGCGAAAAGTGGGCTGTTACTTCTAATTGCATAAGTATTACGATTGCAAAAGTAATTTAAGAAAAGTCAAATTACATTGTTTAATACATTATAACATTATATAATATGTAAGTACTAATAGGTACTTAATATACCTATAGGTATTAAAGTTTATTGGCACTCTACATTACGTAGGTGTATATTTATAATGAATGTAAAACTATAAGGTATAATATTTTCATAAGAAGCGAACTTCACTATGGTGGTGTTCATTATTTTTGTTGTAATTAGGCAAATTAATGGATAGCGGCGTAGTGCGCGACATGCGGCGCGGCGTGGTAGCGCTTGTCGGCTGAGGACGCGGGGTGATGTAAAGGCGGACCATAGTCGTGCATTCGCCCCCATTGGTCGGCAGAGAGACCGCCCTACATCGAAATCCTTGCCCCTCCCGTTTTACTCACCGCTTAGTCCGTTCGCGGCTCGTATCGTTCGTTTTCCTCAGTCGCGATAGTCACGTTGTTCGTGGTGTAGCCCGTGAACGTTACTGTGGTGTTGTTAGTGACGGCGAGTGTATGTGCGATGCTCGGACGGTGATCGAAGCATGGTGAATTACGTTAATCCGCTCGCCATGTATCAAGGCAAGGGCGGGCAATACGGCGGTGGCTGGTACGGCTGGCAGCACCAGAACTTTGAGGAACAACAGTGGTGCGCATGGAACGGAGCCCCGGCGGGAGGCGAATGGGCCCCGGAGCCGCATCATTTTCCTAAAAGGGAGCCGGGTGAGCGAGAAATAACAGATATGCCTTCTCCGGCAAGAGGAGATCTGGCTAGCCCAGGTGAAGGTTCTCCCGGTTCAGGATCGAGACCGTCGCAGCCACCAGCACCACCGCGTTCACCTTATGAATGGATGAAAAAACCCAATTATCAGACACAACCAAATCCAGGTACCTATTTGTTTTTTATCTACCTCCTTGAAATTATTTAATATCGTAAATTTCTATTAATGTTTTTAAAAAGCCTAACAAACATAAAAAAACATTATTTTATTGTTTCCAGTTATATTTATTGTGAACTAGAGTAGAAAATTACCTGTTAGTTACCTACAGAATTAATTATTTAATATTTGTTATTTTTAATTTCTTGGTAACAACGATACGTTGTATCTAAAATAAGCAGCAATTATTTTTTGGTATTCCATAAGTGTTTAACATAAAATACTTCAAAGAAAGTGTTGTCAATTGTAATAACATTTTAAGTGTCCACTTCATATGAAAGTGAATTAATTGCAGCGCGCCTGCCGCGTCCGCGCCGACGCAATGACAATTTACCGTAAAAATCGTTGTTTCTTCCATAAACTATGATTGAATAATTACAGAAAGAATTTACCGCCTCTGTAGTCCGATGGTCAAGGCAGCTAACTTTAAATCAATGGTGTCGGTGTTCGTTTTTCTTAGCGTGTTTTTAGTATCTATTATTTATATGTTGTTGCTATATTATCTGCATATCAACCAATGTTAAGATGAGAATATTATTCTCTCACAACTAGTGAGAATATATACCTACTGCTAGACTAAAAACAGACAAACTCAAGCAAAATACACTATGATAAGTCTCACCTGGTTCTAAGTGGTCGAAAAAATTGGAAATTAGTAACTTACAATCCCAATAACAAGTGTAGTCATTCCCTAGATTACTAGTGAATAAAGTGAATGTACAAATATTAAGTAAAACTGGCACTGATACTTTAAGTAATCAATCAATCTACACCAATGAACACTAAATATTAATTTTACATAACCCACACATTTATTCGTGTTATTTATATTAATATTATAAAGCGGGAAAGTTTGTTTGTTTGTTTCTTTAAGCTGGCTAAACTTACGAACTGCCAGTCGGATTATAAAAATTCTTTTTGTATTTGACAGAGCAAAATCATTGAAAAAGGCTTTAGGCTATTTAACATCACACTATTACATAAAAACGAGCAAAATTTATTAAATAACATTTTAATTCCACGCAAATGAAGTCGCGGGACCAGCTAGTATTTATATAAATGAGATAAATATAATCTGTTTGTGATGTCAAGTTCATACCGTGTGTTTATGGTTCTATCATACTAACAATTACTAATGTAATAATAATCATAATTATGATCAGTGTATAATATGCGCGCTTTTCCAAGCCCTTTCAAAATACCTTATGAATGTCTATTATCAGGTAAAATAAAGGTTTTTACAATTCATATTAGAACAGGTATACAAAAGATTACTTTAAAGAAAAAGTTGTTCGCTTCTAAGTACTAAAATATGCAGGTAAAATAAAAGTTTCAGTTTTATTATTCAATGTCTTTATAATTTAGCTTTACTAACTTATAATAAAAGTATTTACCCATCAACACAGGTTGGGATACAGTATATTATTTACCTTAACTTCAAGGAAGGTAGTACGTTGTTATACCTAGGTTAGGGCCTGGACTAAAACTGTTAACTTTGTATTTTTATATTGGCAAACAAAACTTTGAATGTAAAATTACATAAATATAAATATTATTTTGAGAGTTTTAACGTACTGCAGATAAATGTATGTATATATTATGTATTCATCTTGAATACAGTATACTCAGGGCCGGATTTTTCTATAGCCTACCTAGGCATCAGCCTAAGGCCTCAAGATTAACAGGGGCATACATCCAAGTTGTAAGTAAAATTAAAATTACACTATTATATAAACAGTGAACACTAAAACACTGGTCCGAAAATCAGAAGAAATTCAATGCATATCAATAATAGACAAACATAAAAATATAATTGGTTATGTATTTTCAATTTAAAAATGAGAGGTGAAAGTGTCTTCCACCTAGGGCATCTTTTCATCTATATCCAGTTCTGAGTATACTGGCTAGTTTCACGTTGAGGTAAAATTAATACTCCTGGCCTTCTTAATACACAAAAAATAGAATTTGTACAAAATACCATCGGAAGTTATTATTTTTGTGTGGTTAGGTCACAAAATTGTATCTGTGACCACCATACTCCAGGTGTGCCACCAGCCCAGTACATTATACCAGTAGTAGGTTAAGTACCCGACTGAGTCATGATCAGTACGCACATGATTTTTATAGTTATGGTTTAGCGTTATCGCCACAATCTCACCTGATGTTAATAACGATGTGTACCAAGTTAGTGGACACGCTAAGCCTAATAGAGGGACTGGCTCACAAGTGCAACTTCTGGAACACCTACAGGTGTTTGGCGACAGATTTCCGATTTGAGGGTGCAACCACCATGCTATGGTTTATCACGATGTTTTCCCTTACCGAAAGCTCAAGCTCACTGCAGCTGGATTCGCAGTCATGTCGCGACGTCTGTACAAACTACTAACTAAGCTATCATCGCTGCTAATGATGACAAAGTAAACAGTGTCTTTGTTTTGTTAGTCGCGTTTTGTGATCAATCAGTGTGTCTGTCTATGGATTGCTGATGACGCAGTAGTTACCATTCGCTTGAATTGCATTGTTACCTTACCGTCAATTCCAGTGTTGTTTCTTACAGTTATTTTCACTTTACAAATTTTATTTCATACTCACTGTAGTTAAACGAATAAATTTACAAATTCAGTATAAAAGAAAAATTATACGTATTAAATGTATAATGTGGGTATTAAGACGTTAGGTACACATTTTTATAATGTATATGGGGCTTGATATCAGCATACAACTCTCAGTATCAAAGTATTTTAATAAGAATTAGGAGTTACTCGTGTGATAACATTTCACATGCTAGTTTACCTATTTTTGGTACTGTTTAAGAAGCTGTATAGGAAGAACATAGTATAGATAAAGCTTTATTAAATAAATCATGTTGTAGGAAATTGCGTTGAATTGACAAACTTATGATTCTTTGAGGGCTTGAATGTAGATAAGTTCTTGATATAAAACAAGAGGTTATGTTTCTCTGATGACCTCAATGTCTATTGAGTACATACAATACTTGAATGCGGTATTCCTTAGAACATTGACTTTTTTGTAGTTTAATGACTCGGATAAGTTATTTCGTTATTCAAAATGATTGAACTAAAACGGCAGATATATCATAAACTAAATTGTTTTATAGCTTTAATTCATTCATTCACATGCAATAGTAGTAATAAATACAATAAAAATTAACAAGTTTTGTTTACACTGATCTACCTTTTATTACGAAATGTTTGTTAATTTACATTACATGATTTATTTTATTAACAATGTTTACTTGGGTATAGTATTGCAAAAACTGTTACTTAATGTAATAAAATGTATAAAATCTTGTCGAAGTAGAGGATATATTTATGGTTTAAGCTAGATTTTACCCGGGGCTCCGCTCGCGTTAATATTTATTTGGTCAACCAATTCTGGCATAGAAATAAATTTTCTATCAAATACTATTAAATTATATGTTTCAGGTTGTTGGCCAATACAGGTAGATAACCATTTTTTAACAGAAATTTTAGTATTATGAATACGATTTTTTTACATTCTACCCCTTTTAAGAGTGGCTTGAAAAACAAATATGCATACTTATATTATTACATATTACATGAAATAAAAAGTTTCATGCTGAGTTACCCCACTACCTGTAAGTTTTTCGCGAGAAAAAGTATCCTATCACCGTCTCCAAGGTTTATCTATTCGGCGGTTTAAGTATGAAAGTGTAATAAACAAACATTACTAAGAATAAATGATTATGTACCTACATGTATCGAATTAAAGCTACATTTATATTCAAAATAAGCGTCGAACTCTTAAAGTAGGTCTTGCCCGGTTTCTCTTGACGGCTACGGACGTTTTGTTCGTGACGAAAACGTCACTAATGCCGTCATTATTTTCAACCAAGCAAAGCTCACCACGAGTCATTTGCGAAGGTAGACTCATATTCCATTCCACTAATGTAAATGATTGTAACGTTCGCAAACAAGTGAAACGGAAAAAAATCGTGGTCGTGAGCGTTGTGAACGCTAAGTGAAACGTAGCTTTAGTGTAGTTCTAGATTTATAAGTACGCCAACGGACAGCCAAAGAGACGATTCCAGTTTAGTCACTGCCGTGTTCGATTCTCATTTGCGTCCCGGAAACGGCTCGAGTCGAAGTTCGAGCCGGTCACCTACTGACACCCTCGGGAAGAATGGCACTCGTCCACAATGTCCGGTGAACCTGTAACAATGGCTAACAGTGATAGTCCCTTTAAAAAAAAGAGAAATAAACGTACTCTTCTGTGTTACGTATGTAAAAGAAAAAATATGTAGTAAGCACTTACATTTTATAATTTTCTGATATAATATGTTGTATTATGTGTTGTAATCGACCATCGATCACTAGTAATGTGTAGTATGCACACTGTCCGTACTTAAAATCGAACAAGAAAATTCGCCCTTATAAGTTAGGACTCTCTAATGTGTATATACAGTTTATCATTTTTATGACTAGTTTACGGTAAGTGATTGAAGTTTGTTTTTTGAAAAGTTTTGTAACGGCACTGTTTACACTAGTACTCGTCAATAGCCAATAAAATCGCAAATGGAAAAAGATAATAAAAATAAACAATTTTATTGTTTTGTACATTCTGCTGAGACTATTGACAGTTCCTATCCTAAGAGTTATTCTACAACCTATTAATACTGTTTGTAAAAAAAAAATCATCTTGTTTGGGTTTTAACGAAATAAAGAATTTTTGGAGATTCTTCCAATTTTATGATTTAAAATATATCGAAGTGGTGTAAGTAATTGCGATTTAAATATATATATTGGAAAGCTGTAATAAATTAAATGTACCAACATCTCTGTTTGAATTACAGCTTACCTGCCTACTGTACTTGTGTTAATATTTTAACGAGTAGGCCTTTTTCACAGTTGTATAGGAAGATATCACATGATTGTCGTAGGGGAAATTTTCCAACATCGTGAATTAATGTATATGTATTATTTATTATATATGTATATACATTATATTCAGTACTGCAATTACTTTTAAAATGGTAGGTAAAATATTCGGTTGGATAAGGGCTATGATACACATGTTGCATTTCGGCATTAGTCGATGTACATTCAGCAAACAAATGGATTAATATCCGATTGTGACAACCGTACACTTAATTGGTGTTAATCCTGTTACAATGACTCCTTTGTTTTTTCTTTATTTGCAAACAGACATTGTATATCTAACTAATAAGAGACATGCAATTGGCAGAAGCAACGAATCCAGAAGAATTGCTGACATCTCGGTGGTCGTGGTTATTGGACTGTGCTTACTATCATGCTATTACAAAAAAAAAAACAAAGTAAAATATGGCCAGGCATCATACTATTTATGATAAAAAATACAATCTGATAATCAATTTATAAGCAGACCGGTGAAGAGTTAACGAAATGGAAGCTTTTAATGACTATTATAAATATGAACTTGTTTTAATAGTTTAATTAGAATTTACCTCCGTAAAATTATTTCAAAATATTTAAAAGTGAGCATTTTCTGATCATTGAGATCTTTTTTTAACAGATGAGTTCTTTTTTTACTTAAATATCTCTAAGAGACTCATCGGGTGACAAGCACCGTCAAATACCCACTAAAAAGACGACAATCAAACCCTCGATTTACCATAGATCAGTGACAGCTTCCATACTTCTTCTAGTTACTATAAAGTAACCTAAATGTATGGTGGTAGGGAATTTTCTAGTACTCATATGGTTTACTACCACCCTCAAGTTGAAAATCTGCCACCAAATACTTATAGGTATGTTCCGGCAATTGCACTTGATAACCTGTTCTTCCACCAAATGTTAGAGTATCCACCATTTTGGGTTACATTGTCCCGTAACATCAGGTGATGGCTGTAACGCTAAACCTATAGTTACCTAAACTATAAAAAAACACCGAAATAAGGTATTGAGATTCAGCCGTAATAAAATAGGTATACGTATTCACAAAACTCGTACCTATCTACTGTTGTACTCGTAAATGAAGAGTAATTGAAAAAAGTAAGAACAATATTAATGCTAACGTATTAATGTCTCATTGCTGGGCAATTTTTTGGTCGGAACGAGTTCAGTCATTACGTCCGCTCACTGTGCATTCATGATTACAACCGAACGGAAACTAACAATTCTGTATTTAGCCTCAAAAAGAAGGATCTTTTGTGTTTATGTTATCACATGTTAACCCTCATGGTTGGTTGATAGAAATATAATGTAAGTAAGTATTAATAAAACCAAATTACGTAAAATCTTTAGTATATTTCTAGGTTTATATCTAAGAACTTCGAATAAATTAAATATTAGATTACGAGTGATCTCGGTCGGAGTTTCAGGCAAGATTGTAAGCTATTATATGATGGTGCTTATTTAAATTTAGGTTTTTTTTATGGAATAGGGGGTAAATGAACAAGCGTATCACTTGATGGTAAATGATCACCGCCGCCCATGGACACCCACAACGCCAGGGGAGTCTTAGGTGCGTTGCCGGCCTTTATTAGGAGGAGGGAGGAACTGGCTCTCAAGTGCAACTACTGGAACATATCTATTATTTTTTGGAGGCAGATTTTTAACTTGCGGATGGTAGCTAGCCCGGCGGGCATTAGAAAATGCCCTACCACCATGGTATGGTTGCTCACGATGTTTTCTTTCATCGAAAGCTCAAGCTCATTGTAGGTGGTTGGATTCGAACTCACGTCTTATGACACGGCGTTCCTACACGCTACCACTAAACTATATTCACTTCAAATGGTATGTAAAATATGGCTTTTTACGTGAAGTACTTACAGGCTATTGTTTACTAGATTGTAAATTGTAACGAAAAACATGTATTTTTACATATATAACAAGAGAGCCACTAATTGTGAATTTTATTAGAAAATAATTTATCCGCGTGATATTTGTCGAATTATGCATAAACATACGGTGTCATAAATAAAAAGACGCTAAAGCTAATATTGCGAGAACTATCCCTGCTACGACAAAAAGCACTATAAAGCTTTACAATATTTTTTTTAGACGCGTGGATTTTAATATTTGTTGATGAAAAAAAAAACTCGTTTTACCAGTAAGTATATTGCAAGTAAGAGAGAAGTCATTTAGTAACTCGTGTTTTATGGAATTATCGTGGAATTACAAACTAAAACCGAATTGCACTGCTCAACTTGAAAATATAACATTAGCTTGTTATATATAAATATAATAAACACTCAACAAATATAACATGATTTTGTTTAATAAGTGTATGAGGCAACATTTAAACATCTTTTTTGGATTTTATTGGCAAATTGACTTCATTTTACTGCTCAGAAAGTTAGAAAACTGATACGTTATTTATTGCCAGTTGGGCCCGAGACTTCGCGTGGAGATAAATATAATTATGTTAGTATTATTGTAACTTACACTACAGCTTAGCCTTACTCAATGAATTTGCTCTATCAAATACAGAAATATTTTTTGAAATCTCACTACTAGTTCCTAACGTTCAAACAAAGGAACAAACAAACTTTTCCGCTTTATAATATTAATAAGGATTAATAAATTTGAAAGTAGGATAATTTTATTACTTAAAAGTAAATAAATTTTATGACTTGCAGAGTGGAGACTGTAAGACGGATTATAAATAGTGAATTATATGCAAATAAAATGTTTTTTTTTATATAATTATATGCAACATACTTTTACTTATAATATAATATACTTCAAATATAGAATGTTTTAGTGGTGATGGTGTCGAACATTGGGCGTTAATATTAGAAGAAGCTCTAAAGAAGCACTATTATTAATTATGGGCAGGCGTATTGTAATCTACTATCAACAATATTATGATTTGATTGGTTAAAAGCTCGCTTTCATTTCATAGCCATAATGTATGATTACTAAAATATAGCTTTTGGAGATGTCTAAATTCTTAAATAGACATGAAGAAAGCCATACTTAGGTGGAGCAGCACGGCAAAGGTTTTCCGTGACGAATGCTTGAAAAACATAAACCTAATAAACGCGTATCTTGCAATCTTACAACATTTAAATAACGAAACGATTCTGTTGACGTTAGTTTCAGTGTCATAAAAATTGCCAATCTGTTTCCGCAGCAAGTCGACACTTTTAATCGAAAAACTTTTCCAAATATAATATATATTTCTAGTATGTAAATACATTACAGAGCATTAACTAATAGGAGTCAAGATACAATGAAGAATTAACAAGTGTTTTCAAAGCCCACTTATCAAATAACTGTTAATTGCGTTTTTAACTACAGTTCTTTGAACTTAGTCAATTAAGTACATTCGAAATGAACTTGACTATTTACATTTAAGAATCTTTAAAGCTTGACCGACTGGATAGCTCCTTGGTCATTTCCTTCCGTTGTTATTAATCTTTCTTTATTCTGAAATAAATTATTACTTATTTTAAAATAGAGTACAATCTATGAATCTCCATTTCCCCTGGTCATCGCATTACGCGTTGACGGATGGAACAACTTCGCTAATTCTTTTTTGTTGTATTAATTATTGTCAGGATAAGATTCTTATGAAAGAAAAAAAAATACGGAAGTTGACCGGAATATCAGCGAATAAGAAAAAAAAAAAATAACGACAATATCAATTTTACATAACTAGCTGTCAGTTGTCATAAAGCATTACAATAATAAAAACACTATGTTATTATAATTTTTTTTTAATTATACCATTTCGAATTCAGTATTTATAGTTAAGACAGGACAATGTCAGTCGGGTCAGCTAGTATTAAATAAAATACATCTAACTTTCATATTGATATAGATATTAAATTAATACCTACAAAATAGGTTTGTATTAAATATTTTCTATGCATGTATGTTTATATCTACTTTGTATGTAAACAAGAAAAAAAATGTATATAGTTTTTCAAATCACGTCCTATACCTACGATCACAAATATCACGATGACGTTGAACTCTACTCCTGTCCTCAAGCCGTCCTATCATTTGCTCAAACAACCTACCGTGAAATAACCGGTCAGATTCCGTTACAAAATTAACGCACGCAATAAAACATACATATTGTCACAGATAAATTTAAATAATTAAAATTAATCTTTCGGTAATTACTGGAGACAACACCGTGACTAAATCCTATAAATACGGTGTTTTTGTGTTGTTGCTAATATTGTCAATAGTCACGCAAAATGACGTCATATAGTCATGTACCTACATGGCTACATTTATACTACAAGTAATGTAGGTATAATTTTTTTAACTGAACGCACTTTTGTAGCTTATTCGACGATGAAGAATATCGTAAGCTCAACCCATGCTTATTGTGATTAAAACAGAACCATCTAGCTCTGCTAAGACAGCAGTTAATAGCGTTAGTATTAATCACATAGAATATTACATTCATTTTTAGTGAAAATACATAGAGTGATAGTAATTGTTGCTAATATATATGCACGTCATGCATATTTACAAATTTACTCCTTCATCCTACATTTAAAGTTTTACGTATATCTTAACGATTTGTTTTATATCTAGAGAAGAATATACATTATAATATTTTTATAAAGAAAATTGAGCAACATTGTTCTTATAATTATTTTTTTATTATTTGTTTAGTTTATATAAACACAGTTACAACCAAGTAATCTAATACCTTTGAAAATGATTTAAGTAGATGAAATGTTCAAAAATATACCTACTTATTTAAATATGTAACATTTATGAAGTTAACAATAGTCAATGAATTAAATTGTCGTTATTGTCACCTTTACAAGGTTATTATCGAAAGGTTATAAAATTTGGAAAATGTTAGTATAAATAAAGGTTAAAAACAATTATTAAAAAAATATAGATACGATACACGTACTTTAGGTTTTATCATTATCTCATTATGATCATACACATGTCAGTAACGTAACGCTTCTAATAATATGGTGGGTATAACTTTCTTAGGTAGGTTAGATATCCTTACTTATAATATAAATGCGAAAGTGAGTATGTTTGTTTGTAACGCTTTCATACCTAAAACACTGAATCGATTGTGATGAATATTGGCATACAGACAGATGGGATCCTAGAGACGGTCATAGGCAATTTTTTCTCGCGAATACTTTATTGGAAGTGGGATCAAGAGAGGGGAAGAGGAGACAGAAATTATAATTGCGACATCCGATTTGTTTGACAAAATCTTTATTAACGCGAGCGAAGCCGCGCACGTAATATATACTTATCAATAAAGATTATTTGAATAGAATGTATTAATTAACTATGATTATATTTATCGATTCTAATATTATATTTTACTCGAACAATGCTTTTATCCAGTACATCCAATGTGCAAGGATTTTTGTAACGTATTTCATAAAATTATAACCAAGAGTTTGTGAATGTAGATTAACTGTAAATCTAATTATTCACATTTATCGTGTTATCTTTGGATCATTTCATTATCGAAATCGTAGATAAACATATAAAAATTTATTAAGAATTACAGTAAACTGACATAAGTTAATTTTTAATTAACAAAATATTGAATAACGCAACTATATACTGCTTTTACATGTAGGGAAACCCTATATGCATAGCGATAAACTAGCTTCTGCCCGTGACCTCACACTATAAAACATTAACGCTATTAAATTAAGTCAATTAAAAATAACATTCGTAAACTTGTAAACAATTTAGTTCAGAGAGGGGGTCAGGAGTCCGGACCCCATATATACTATGTTTATGACAATTTTTACTTTTCCATGCTACATTATATCAATTAATAATTTAAATGATTAGTTGTTTTACTTTTAGTAGATTTGAATGAAAGTTTTTATTATTTTGGTAATGTTAATTATTTATCAGCCATGAGTTTCTTATTTAAAAGACACATATTAAAAAATTAGAACGAAAAATATAGAACAATAGGCAATGTTTCTAGGCAATGAGTTACCACCACATATTATTTAAGAGAATTTCATTGGTTTTCAATATCCGATAGTTTCGGATGGTTCTGATACACCAGGTTAATTTTCAAAGAATTGTAATAAAAGTTATTATTTCAATATTTATAGATGAACTATACTATCTTCATTTTAGACAATTGTTAGTTACAATTTTAAGTAATTTTTGGTATTCTAAAGAGTACGGCGCCTCATTCAACAGCGTCCAAATCAGATATTATGGATAATATTAATATCGGATACAGTTATGGTTTCGGCTTATATTTTAATTTTGGATATCATATAGTTTTTGTTTTCAAATAATCAATTTTGGTCAAGCGTTTACCTGCTTTAAAATACATACTTAGGAACAATAATTATTTATTCTAGTTGTTATCTAAGCTTTTAAATATATCCGATTTGTATCTCGATAGTTTTGCATCATAAAACATGAAGGACGTGGATTTAATTTGCGCTAGATCTATCAACATGTAAAATTAATCTGATATAGTTAAACGGATTTCTCACTTAAACGAATAAGTTAAGCCATCATTTGTATTAATAAACATTTACATTAATTTCAGATAGACTAATTTAATTTTATGTAACATAAAATTAATTAACTTTTGACTATAAAAATAAAAATAATTCAGCCTGATTCGTGGTAAATATTTTTTTCATGGATATACTTTAAAATTTTTCGTTTTTGTACGATATCACTGTCCCATATTTTTTATCCTCTTGGGAACTCGGTCGTTTTTAGATAAATGAAAATGTTTCAATGGAACAAATGGCAATCCATGGTAAATTCAAACAATTAGATAATTTTTTCTCTACCAAGACTGCGTGTGAGAGCAAAAGCAGCACATATAAAGCAATCTATTATTTTACGTTTACTGGAACGTTTCTGTGTTAACTCGTACCTTGGGACTGAGTGCATAGTGAGAGCAATTAATCCCAGGATTCCCGGTACCAGGATAGTGGGGGCTGCTCCCGGCGACAATCACAGACAACGGCCCTCTCGGGACCGACTCAAACAAGTTAAATCTTTCCCAACTTTGTCTCACTGTTGCCTTCTGTCCCATCAATGTTATGTATATTATTATTCCACTTTGTAATCGTTCTATAATATTTGACTTGCTCTTTTTCTTATTCGCTACATTCTTACTTGGCTGAGTAATTATATTTTTATATTTTTACAACAATAATGATTTTGATTTGGTTGGTGTTCATTTCAGTTGTTATACTATTTCTTTCTTAAACTTTTAATAAGATATAATAATATCATAAGCCGTAGTCTACAATAATCCATTCGCCTAAGCTCCCCCGAGTAAAATAATTTTAGAGATCTATTTATTTAATTTTGGGTCAACTATATCCTCTTTTTAATAGTGTTATAGACTTATATTATGTATATTATGTTGTTACCCTTGTAGTCAATGGGTAAGACCCTACGAAACTGCCAATTCTAACTATTATTCTTACTAATATTATAAATATGAAAGTGAGTTTGTTTGTTACGCTTTGACGCCTTGACCACTGAATCGATTATGGTGAACTTTCGTATAGAGATAGATGGAATCTTGGAGTTGGTGATAGGTTACTTTTTATCGCAAAAATTTTATTGGAGGTGGGGTAAAGAGAGGGATCAACTTTTTATTACGTCATCCGATTTGTTTGACAAAAACAATATTAACGCGAGCGAAGTCGCACGTAAAATCTAGTAATATTATAAATACAAATGTGTGTTTATTTACTACGCTTTAACTCAGTAACTACTCAATCGATCATCATGAAATTTTGCATACACATTTTCGGGGAAGAGCAAAATATATAGCCCCTTTTATCCAAAACAGTACTCTTCCCGAAGAATATAATAATAACATTAAGATTAACAAGATCTACATTAACGCAAGTGAGGCGGCGTGCAATAATTAATAGATATAGGTTTTAATATGTCATATTTAATAGAAACTATTAATTTTATACATTACTCATTAGCTCAGTAAATGTAGCATGTTGCAGTAATTAAAAGTCAACCTCAACGTCATCTGTCACGTTCAAGATTACCATGTAAACCATCTCTATGAGAAAACACCTAAGATCTACCAACATTTAAAAGAGTTTGGAGTTTATCAATTATGATATGTATGAAGATATGAAACAATATTCATTTCCATGGGTATATACAAATTTTTTTTTATAAATTGTTTTTCTGAATAACTACTACAACAACAAGTTTTGTATATAAAAAATACACTATATTTTTTAAAATATACATTCTTATAATGAATAACATATATACGTATGTTCAGTTACTGTAAATAACAGTTATCACATTCATCTAAAAGTTACATAAGTACTTTATTACATTATGTTACATCAATACAATGTCAAGTTTACACATGTAACTTCCTATTTGTATTGTGTTGTTATGTCCACAACGTCCTTCCCGACCGGCTCCGTGTGTACAAACCACTATTTATCTTGTAGTGTTTGCACAAACCTGGGGTCGTTCGGAGAAATAAATCTCTATTTGTCTACATTCACCAATCCCGTCGCAAGACACGCACCGCGGGATATTCACTGTCAGTCGTTTTCACGCTCTCTGAGACTGATCGTTTGAAACGTCATCAAATTAGTTAACAATAGAAATTTCTAAAGCGGATTTAACATAAATTAGGTAATAGTAGAATGCTCTCGCATATTTTTGTGGTAGGTTCGCCTCAGGAGGCAAAGAAATATGCAAAAAAAAAACCACATCAGAAGCTGTTAGTAGGACTCTTATTTGTTATTGTTTTGTCTCCTAACTAATTGACGTTTTTGGTGCCAAGTTTGTTTTGTTTGCGGTTTTGACGTCTTAAGCCGTAGGTCCGGTATAACGTAGCATAGCACTTGATGCTAATATAACGTTCATAGTTATAGAAGACACGTGACAATGACGTTGCTTATGCTGTGTTCAATCAATCACTTAAGTTTGTAATTTACGTAGGTTCGTTTGGTAATGTACGTAGGTTGGTGTTATCAAATGCAGTGAAGTCGTTAATTAATTTTGTTTATGTTTATATGTACATAAAATTGATACGATGTGACTAAAAAATGAAAAATGAGATGCTGTGTGACGAGAACAATTTACATCTATGTTGACTTTTCATTTGGGTTTTCTCTGTGTTGAGTAATAAATAAAATAAAGTAATAAAAGTTATGACTAAAGTAGATCCATAGATTATTGGCCCACCTTTCAATAGTTTGCGTGTAATATAGGATAACTCGAAAGAACCTTTTTATACATAAACATATATAGTTTCTTGTTTCTTTGAGCAGTTTACTGATATAAATAGTTATAAAATTAGTAAAAGAATTACAGGTACTAGAATTTATTAAAAAAATATCGATTAAATGAGTATCACTCATAATCAGTATCATAAATATCTGGAAAATCAATGCCCGACAACGAATCAGTTTCATCTTGAACACTGTCAAAATATTTCTCCTCGAAAGTGTGTACTATCTTGATAGTGAGTATCGAGCGACCGCGCCCTCGTCCATCAAAAATACATTACAAGCGTTTACAAGAAGGTAACCGTGCGATACGACATGCGTTGAGTCAACATGTTCAAAGACGCCGCTATCGCTGGCTAGTTGCGATTATCGCACGTTAACTAAAAGTGGGATTCCGGCAGGCCGACAAAGCTATGCGTTGATAACCACTCGATTAATAGTTTTCCTTTCATAATTCGAACACGAAGTACATGTTCGACAACCTATACAGTTGTTGGATAAGTTATAACACGTGTAATCAATAAAGATATGTTCGCATAGAAATCTTTAAGTGCTTTTTAATTATTTCCTCTGCTTTTAATTAATAATACAGATTATTTTTAGTGTTTCATTATCTCATCAAATTATGGTAAACAGATAACGTTCATAATTGCATTTTCATTAATTGCTTTTTGTGGTTTCTGGTTTAAGCATGGCAAAATAACTAGGTGAATAAATGCATAATAAATGTACAAGGCAGCAAAATCTGTGTGTTATTTATATATTCTTTAATTAAAGTTAGAATGAAATATATTTTCGATATGAAGACAGGACAGAACGACTGTTGGGATAGCTAGTCTATATTAATATTATAACGCGTAAGTTTGTTTGGTTGATTGTTTGTTTGAACGCGCTAATCTTAGAAATTACCAGTCAGATAAAAAAAAATATTTTTGTATTTGATAGAACATTCATTGAGGAAGGCTCTAGGCTATTTAACATCACACTACCACCAATAGAAGCCAAGCTGTGTTGAAAAAGTTACAAAAACGAGCAAAAATAATTAGATTATTAATTTAGTTCCACGCGACAAAGTCGCAGACACAGCTAGTAGAATATAATAGATATAGTAAGGTTCGTTTTATTAACTTAAGAACTCAGGTAAAAGCGTGCAGTGCATATAGCAAAATGTCAAAATAATATTTAATAAACACTGTAAATTATACATGTATTTATTAAAAAAAGTTGTAAATACATGTTTTAGAGAAAACTTAAAATGACGTCTATATATAGTGTATACAGTAGAATGCATTGTAGACCTAATCGCAAGGAAATTATTATTGTAGAACAACGACAACTACCGTGAAGTGAACATAGTATTCGTCTTCCTGTAAATACCATGCCAAATAAATACTCGTACACAGTGTAAGCTACATTTCACATTGCTAGATTTAACGATAACCCCTAAAACGTCGAAAATACTTGACTTGGGTTGGCTTATCTTGTCCATACAATGATATCTACTCTCCATTTAACACTCAATAACGCCAATGTATAGTGCAGTCTCTTAAGTGTTGCTATATAGAGTTATATATTTACAATGCGTGCGTTTTGAAGCGATGATATAGCTCAGAGGTAGTATGTACGGACTCCGCATCAAGGGATGTGAGATTATGGCCATAATGCTAAAACATTAATTATTAAAAAAAGAATCCCGACTTCTAAATGCGTTGCGCTAAAAACATTTATGGCAGCGCAGCTTACACAATGTAATAGTAGTCAGGTTCTCGAAATTTTAAGTTCTCATACAGGTTGTTATTATATATGATATACTTTTGGGACTTCATTGCAGTGAGCGTTTGCATATAATATTAATAGTTCCGACTTCAGTATTTTTCTTTAATGAGTGTGTCCGCTGCGCAGTTAACATACGGTAACGTGATACTATTAGAATAATTGTGAAAGTTTTCCCTGGTCTCTGGCAACACGGGACATTGGATTATCGTTGTGGTGTGTTTTGTAGTGGGTAGTTTGACGGTGCTTGTCACTCGATGAGTATTGCCATAGGCCTCTATCGCCTTGACTTGAGCTCGGGTAGTTCGTTTACGTTTTGCGATAATTACGATGAGGAAGATAACACCACGTAAAAAATTTGCATGGTGGTAGGGTATTTTCCATTGACCGTCTGGCTAGCTACTACCCTCAAATTGAAAATCTGCGGCCAAATACCTAAAGGTGTGTTCCGGCAGTTGCATTTGAGAGACAGTCCCTCCACAGGTTTAGCGTGTTCACCAGCTTGGGCCACATCGTCACTTAATGTCAGGTGAAATTGTGGCCCTAACGCTAAAACTTAACTATAAAAAATAAAACGATGATGTAAAATGGAAGAATCCATTATTAAATTACACGCGAACCCACCTTAATTTCTAACTAGCTGTACCTGCGACTTCGTTCGCATGGTACTAAAAATTATCTAATTATTTTTGTCCGTTTATGAAACTTTTTTCAATACAGCTTTGCTCAGATTTGTGGTAGAGTGATGTTAAATAGCCTAAAGCTTTTTTCAATTAGTACTCTATCAAATACGAAAAGGATTTTTATAATCTGACTGGCAGTTTCTAAGATCAGTGCGTTCAAACAAATAAACAAAAATAAACCTATTTACATTATTTATATAAATAGACGGTGTGTGTTAATTAGATGTAGATGAACCTAGTTTCTATTTCGAGATGCTAGTCGAAACTTCTATAACGCAGTTCATACTATAAATAGGACTATAACTCTATGGAGGTCTGTTAATTCTATGGAGTTTTCCACCGTTGTCTTTAAATACCAAAAGGCTATTATAGTATGGATAACATATTAAACCAAACACAGCTAAGTAATTTTGACGTTTCAGCAAATGTGTCTTCAAATCCAGTGTAGCAAATTGTATTTTTAAAAACATAAATAAAACGTTTAAGATTCCCTTTCGTAATCCGAATAAACGATGAGGTGATAACAAATTAAACACGATAAGAAAGCAACAGGTACGTTATACTTATAATTAATATAATACGAAAGAAAATCTCGCAGCACGTAAGGGGTACAAGGTCAATTAATTACATGCAGTTAGAACCATCAAGTGTCGGAGCTTTTGTGCAGTGTAGTTATTATTAGTGCTCTTCATTATTTTCCAATTCGCAGGTTTATGTTTGCGAGTCCGCGATACCTTTTATCTTCCTATATGAACTAATAAATGAATGAACGAGTCACGTTATCATAATTACTATATACAATACATAATATTGCACTAGTAATATGTATAATGTTAATGTCTTTATATTGCGTAAGTTATTTATTATGTTGTATTGAAATGATTTATTGTAAGCAATGTAATATCTACTGATTGTGCAGCTAAGTGCTTTCCCAGATGTGTTTGTTTACTGATATTGATGACTAAATATTTCTCTTTTCCCATAATCGTTATTCTATTTTAAAATTTATCACTTCGTTTTGTGAATAATAAGTTATATTGATAAAAACGTGTATAATTATAAGTAAATATGAAAGCTTCTTATTATGGTTTTGTAAATGAATACGCCGCCGGTTAAAAATGTAAACTTGAAATTAAACACAATCAATTTTATTTATTTATTTTCGTAATCTTAACTCTTCGAATTTTTATATTATGTCCGTACGTGATAAAAAAAAATTCGATAGACAGTAGGTATCAAAATGTATTGTAAAATAATATGATATTTTTATAAAATAATTGTAATATTATATAACTAATACTATAATTGACAAGAAAATATACTGTTTTCAATTTAGCTTTGTTATATATGACTATTTTTATATTATTTCTATTTATTTTTCGATAGCTGTCACTTACCCGCTACGTTAGGTGTCTTGTTTTTAGCAGCCGTATTTTTTAAGAATTATCATGATATTTCAACCAATATACACAAAATCTTAACATGTTAATACTTAAACCTTTCTTATGAATAATTTGTTCTATTGGGGAAAACCGCAAGAAAATCCGTTCCGTAATTTTTGAGTTTATTACAAACTGACAGACAGATGCGACGGGGGATTTTGTTGTATAATATTTGGATATCGGAAGAATGGAAAAGGTAACTACAAAAACATAAATAAATTTAGCTATATAATATAGACATGCTTCTATTTAAAGTTATAAAATTACATATAGACTAAAACTATAAATTCAAAATGTATACTACCATTACTAAATGCATAAATTAGTATATACGCGAAATACCACTGAGTGCCTCAACATAACAACTCTATTACTACCAGAAATATTGTCATTAAATTTGGACGAATATTTCTTTGCCATTAGGATTTTATGTTTAGCCGCGACTCATCATCTCGACTAATGGGGAAAAACGCGATCGAAGTCGTAGGCATCTGCTAGTTTAATATATTATTAAAATTAGTCGGGTCATTACTAGATGGATCGAATTACTAGGCATTTATTAAAAAGCCATTTTTAGTACTGACGAGTGTGAAGATTCTACTGCATCTTCCTCTTATTTTGTCGCAAACTATATTAATACACAAATATTTTTAACATATCATTTTAATTTATTAATTAGGGAACATGCAAAACTCTAATAACATCGCGTATTTTTTTGTTAAAACTGTCCATGAAGTTTTTCGGGAGCAACTTTTGTTAAGTTTCCCAGTTATATTTAAAAATCATCTTACTGATACAAATTATCAATCTATATGTTATACTTTTGCGAACCAATATCACATACATAACATAGTGTCAAATAACGCATGTTTATAAATTTATACAAAACGAGTTTAACATGAGAGATTATGCCAACGCAAAACACTTGTACATTCTACTCAGAACTGAAAATATAATTAGTTTTTTAGCCACGTCACTTCTTAAAAAAAAATTGTGATTCTTATTTAATAAAATGCAAATCTCACTGATAGAGAAGGTAGAAGTTATTTGCTATACTACCTTTTTCGGCGACTTAACTTTTTTTTATCAATTTAAAACTATTTTATTTATTTTAAAGAAACAGTGTTTTCCTGGATTGCAACTACCCTATGTCCTTTTCTGTAAGGCGTGCAAACATATCATACACACTCACACTCACATTCGAATTTATAATATTAGTTAGGATTTAATTTTCTTTAGGAATGAATAAGCTAAGTACTTAGATAATGCACTGTCTGACTGCGACATTTCTTTTCTTTTCTTTTTGCGTATTTATTTATCTCATCTATGTTTCGTTTATCTGTCACCTATCAAATACTTATTTGTCCATGATAACGGCTGACTAAACATTAGGTACGCCGCCCTAGACCGCCGCGCCCGCCCGCCGCGCCGTATTTACGTCACACAAGCAAATATGTAGTCATTTTTTGTTAACACATTATAACAACATTAAACAATAATAAAAAATATTTGTAAATAATTTGTGTCGTAAATGGTCACAATTAGGTTTTTATAATAATTCGAATAATATGTAGTTTTGCTACCTAAGTGTTTTTTGTTGAATTAATTATACTTCTACAGTTTAATGTTCATAGTTTTGAATATAAAATTATGTTTTTGTGTGGTCTTTATAAAATATAAAGATAATACAGGTAACAATAAATTCAAGGGCGTTTTAAACAAATAGAGGTCAGATTTCATGGGTAACATTTATCTGTTTTTATTATAAGTTACTTTAGAGAACATTGAATTATCGATGATAAGTGTCATATATGAGTTGCGATGTTTGAGGGGTTTAAAACTGGTATATTCGTTAATACGCCTTCATTGTGATGCGTGGCGTGGCACCGTCCGCGAAAGAGGTCATTTGCTCAGGATAGAAACATTTACTGGCTGATATTATTAAGTTTAAATGAATCATATTCTAAGCTCATATATAGAAGACAGAATCTTCCTCTGAGCTTATGAATGGCAAAACCTCAAATATAAGAATGTACATAATTTTTTTGCCGTAGCAGTAGAATGAATACCTAAACGTCTGCATTGGAAAACCTCAACAGCAAAAAGGTTCAAAATCGTTGAAGTACTTCGATGTGTTGCGCTTGAAACTTACACGACGAATTGAAAGCTGGAAACAAACTACCAAACAATTGTACTTTTAAAAATAGTATCCTACCATATCCGTAAAGTGTACAGCCTTTACAAAGAAAGATTGGCTTTATAAGCATTCACCCCAAAAAGTCCTGCCAAGCTGTGCAAGCCCTTCCAGCTAACAGCTTATGTCCTTTCGAAAAATAAGACATTAACGTTAGAGTTGAACAGTCGTTGGGGCCGAACCGGTCAGGACGTCATCAATCATTCTATTAGTATTACCCGCAAGATAGGAGGAATACCCTTTTTTAAATTTCGCATAATTAAATATTTTCTATATAATAGTTAGTATATAAATTATAAAAATAGTTATTATACGTTTCAATATTTTTCATATACCTAAGTGCAAACTAAGTTTATCGCATTAAAAAATATACTATAAATGGGTGATTCATATTGTTACTTTGTTATCAAATATTAAATATGTTCGTTTAGTTTCAGGCAATCAATCAGACCGACACTATAGTATTGGGAAATAGGACATTCCACTTTAATATGTAAAGATTCGTGATCGGACATTCATGTTTTACGTAACATATTTCATACAATTAAAAATATTATTAAAAAATGGAAAAATATCTGTAAAATTGGAATATTTATAAATGATGGTGTTCGGATATTGAATAAATGATGACACTAGGATAGAGTAAGAGTAATAAAGTAGATAAGATATAAGAGTAAACATAGATTGGCATGGTTTGATTATCCTACAATAAGATCGTGTTTTCGGTAAAGGAAACATCAGGGTAAGACTACAGTATGATACCGGCCTGGGTAATTACCGTCCTTTTATCATTCTGGGCCACATCGTTACTTAACATAAGATATAATTTTGGCTAACCGTTAAACCTATAAAGAAAAATATAAGCTTTTATAACCGGATACTGAGATATTAATTAATTTAATATTAAATTAAATTAATCTCAATTCTTTATTTACTTTCACTAAAGTTAGGATGAGTCAAGGATTATCCCAGTGTCATGATTTTAAAATATCTACAACTGGTCGATAATGAATTTGTCGAAACGATATGATTCAAATCGGTTCACCTCACCTTAAACAGTTTGAACAGAGTTATTATGTAACTCTATAAAGTTATTTAATTTTTAATTGCCAGACGTATACGATGTTAGAAGCATGGCGCCTGCCACGTTACCGCGGCACTAGCATTGCTTCTCGTCGCGTCGGCCCACTACTCTCACCTGACCTATTTGTTTTGAACATTAGCGGCTGCTATCAATACTGCACTGTCTATAATGCCTCTACACAAAATTCTTGTTTACATTTTCAGTTTTCTACCATCAAATAATAGGTATATGATGATAAAGTATTCTCACAAAAGATGCCATACTATTTGCTATGTACATTCTACAAATTTTAGATTGTTTCTTTAAGATAACACGTAGTTTTTTTTAGATACATATATGTTTTATGTACAATGTCGTTGACTATGAAGCGATTGCTTCTATGATTGCAACGTTACAAGATGATAGCCACTCGTCTGGGAGTACTTGTCTTATACTAGGTTTACTTGTTTATTGTTGTTTGTGCATGAAGATATAGAGGCGATGTCATAATACTGTAATTATGTTTATAACTTCTCACAAATTTCATATGTTATAAGTCACCTTTTCATTTTATGTAAAATTATGTAAAACTATCATCAAACATAGAAAACTAGATCACAATGTTTAAACATGTGAATATTCGAGACAATATAGTGTACAGATAACTCATAAAAGATCAATATTAATATCACAACGAAAACAAGACAGTAAAGGCTTAGTGCATAAAGTTATAGAGAAGTGAATGTTACGTAAAATGTTTAATTCCAGTACGATTCTCTCTCAGGTGACAAACATAATTTATGAAGTTCTTAATACCGAGATAAGGGATATTTACACACTCTGAGAAGGTACACAGACAGGCACCTCAGCTCTGTCTTAGTGTTATGTACACAGATAGATATAAGTATCTCAGTAATTTTACTCGTTGAGAAATCTACACTACAGATAATAAACGTAAACAAAAATTACATTACAATTTTCGACACACAGTGTAAAATCCAACGCAATTCCCTGTGTTACACGGATTCTATATTATGTCTAATCTGTCTTTCCACACTAACGTCGTAAAGTTAAAACGTATGTGGATATAGAGCACTCAAATCCACTATGTGTGATAATGAGTTTTCGAATTCATCCTTGGATGTTTTTAAATGAGGCACTTATCTAAAGATTTCGGTATTTCCGTAATATGTTTAACCATTTGTCACATACGACATAAAGAACTTACTAGTCGTTTCTTTACAAAACGATGACCTATAATCCCCAACTAAAGCTAAAATGATTATTGTATTAGAAGGTAAATTATTTAGTTCTTGTAATAAGTCAATACCCAAAGTTACAGATCAAACCCGGGGTCATTATAAGGGTAATAAAATAGATTATAAAAATAAGTCTCTTATGTAAAATTCGGAGATAAAAATCACAATACGGGAGCAACCGACATACATCTTCCTAAATTGATTCACTAGCTTAGCAAATTCCGAATGAAAGACAGAAGTGAACTGACTGAACTTTATGGATATGAAACACATTGAGTGCTTGGTAGATTGGTTTCTCTTATGTTATGGTTTTGATTTCAAAGCTTTGCAATCGAAAAAACCTCGTTTGTTTTCGTTCGAAAATCACTCTATGCAAATACTTTTAAATACGTGACAGACGTAATAATGTCGCATCTCTTACTTTTATTTTTACCTTATGATCCTTATCTACGATTATAGTAATTTCAAGCATAAAAATCAATTAGTCATACTAAAATTCAGTCACTAATAGGTGCATACAGAGGTATTCTGTAAATTTGCATGTCCCTCGAGAAAATATATATTGACCATTTACATTTGAATATAATAAAAACATTGTGATAGTGGACAGTACTCACAGTTGAATCTGCGTAAATTCTACAATCACGAAAACCCTTTCTGGTTTGTTAACAGTACTTCGAGTCCGGTAGTTCTGACACCGTATTCCAAACACGTTTCGTCTAATCTAATGACACTTTCTTATCTCAGACAAATATAAAAGAAGCCTTTATAATATGTGAACCTGAGTACTAAAGAATATTAATCTTCAAATAAAGTTATATTTATAGATGTTTTGAGCATAACTAATTATTCAATTGTATACAAAAATCAATCACATAATAGTTCCAAAATAATATTTTTTCATATAAAACATCTATTGGCGCGCCGTGGAAGTGGAATTGATCCGTGTGCCGTCATGGCAAACCGCATGACGATCTCCTGTCCCTTCTACCTTCATGCCCTACAAGTACCTACGTATACACTTCATAGGTTCTATGTGATCTGCGTACTATTGTTCTTGTACTCATATTTTCTTTACTGTTTTTGATTACTTGTCCTTTGACGGTCTACTTTTTTATAATGACGTTTATGAAATACAAACGATTTGGGGTTTTTAAAACCTGATTAATGTCCACAACTTTGTACAAGTTAATTGTAAGTGTGTAGGGTTGCTGGGTCAATGAACGTGAATTAGAACCTCTGCAATATAGCCTGACCATTCAGTGAAGGTAAACATCTTCATGAAACCTTAGCATGGTGGTAGGGCTTTTTCTAACGCCCACCTGGCACACTACCACACTCAAGTTGAAAATCAGTCGCCAAATACCTTTACGTGTTCTGACAGTTGCTCCTGAGAGCTGCTAGTCCCTCCACTAAGATTAGCGTGTCCACCGTCTTGGGCCATATAATCACTTAACATCAGCTGAGAGTCTGGTCATAACACAAACCTATACAGTATTAAAAAAATATTAAGTTAATGATGAAATAAAATAAATATTCAAACTCTAATTACGTATAACAGTAAACTAATATAATAAAAAAATATTAATGTATTGTTAATATATTAGTCGTTTAAAATCAAAAGTGGTCAACTCCACTTTGTAATTTTTATGGGTATTGACAATTTTCAATTTTGAGCTTAGTGACAGGGTATGAAACATTTAGATATCTGTAGGGTATGGATACAATCAATGTAAAAAAAAAACCCACAGTAAAATAATTTAAAGTTATAAGTTTTAGAAAATTGGACATGACTAATTTTAATCCTTTTTTTTATCGTTCACGCCGCATAAGCTATTTTTTGTGTTTATTTAATAACAATTAAACCACATTGAATCAGACCGCGAAAAGTAATAGGGTACTATTGCTAATTATACTGAAGCGTAAGAAAAAAAAAACTCGATTAGTAAAGTATTACTTACTAGTATTACTAGTATTACAGAACTTTTTTAAACAGTTTTTTAACTATGACATCAAAAATATCATGAGTGTTAAAAAAAAGTGTTTTTTCTTGATATGTGTGTGTATATATTATTTTACAAGTGCAATACATGACAAATAGAGACATGTTAGGTTTGAAAAATCCATTTTTTTGGGTCAAGTGACGGTAGTACCCACCTCAACGCTTCACTTCAGCTTAATCGCCCGAGAAATTTTGATGTGACTTATGAAACTCGTATAAACGCGATTATAGATTTGAGATGGACTTGTAAAAAAATTCTTATATTTAGATTATTATTACGTCACTGAAAAGGCTCTATATTTCATAATTTCAAGAGCAGCAAACACAAAGTTGTTTAATTTGCGCTTACCTTTTATAATAGAATATCGGGCCTTTTCAGGAAAAAACATCGTAAGCGACAATTTGCACTTTTTACAGGAGAGTTTTTCTTTGATAATTAAAAAATGTTTATGATATTTTATAAAGAATTATGACGAAAGATAAAAAAATGTATGTCGATAAATCTTAAAATCTAGCTACATTAACGCCGTCTAGCATTCTAGAATATAGGTGATACGAAGTTCACCGGATCAGCCAGTTCTTATATATTTCATACGACATGTGACAAATAAAATAGCTTTATTAACATGTTAGACGTATATAATATGTAAGTATAGTTGTTTATATGACTTGATCACAAGGTGTGGTCTACCCTAAATCCTTATGTTAATCTCTGGGTGCGCGGCGCCTCTGTGCCCCGCCGCCTGGATTTACCTTATCGAACCCTCGAGATTTCTTCGCTTACAACTCCCCTTACATTACAGCCGAACGTATCTTACTCGTTATGTGAATATAAAAGACTTTTTCAAACATGGTTGGGGCGAGTTATCGTAATACTAACATGATATGGTTCATTATAAAACGGGTAGTATTTTTGTCCATTCTTGTCCAAACAATGAAATAACAATTACTTCTAATATTTAATAATAGTTAAACGTTTCACTAATTATCTATGTTAGTTTTTTACTATAAGGCGCATCATAGTCCTTTCTGTAGGTGCTAAGAGGGAGTAGGTAACGGAAGTCCTATTTATATAAAGAAAAATATAATTTTCAAGACAACTTAAAAAGTTGGGTGAATAGCTACTAATCAAGGATTCAAGTCTACCAGCACTTTGGCTTTCAAAACCAAATTTTGTATAACATGATCACTCTTCTCTACAATAGGTAGATACGTGTTCTATGACATACGAAGTATCGTTGATTAACGTACTGATAAAACCATTTAGGGCTATTATAATCAAAACATTATCAGTTTGTCACTTGCAACACTTCCATACTATCTGGGTAAAATAACTTCATGCCACCTGTAGGAAAATTAAGGAAAGGATTTATCATAACAACGGATACTTTTTATTGTTATTTAATTATTACAATGTATATCGCAGCTAAATCGATCGGTATTTGCCGCAGCGCCACAAATAAAATTCGAGGACTAATGAGTAAATGTTATTTATCATTAACATTAATTACATTAGTAGATGTTACGGAAGTCAGGACTAATCTTTTGTTCCTGAATACAAATAGTTTGACCCACAGTCTCGAGCTTATTATGCAAGCACATTATGTTCATAGAAGGAAAAGTAGCGTACCAATTTGATTCCATTATATAACCCGAGAGTTCAAGGTGAAACACACTCTACAATATTAGAAAAATCCTCTTAGTAGATCTTTTCGTTGACAGCGATGTTTCAAAAACTCGCTGGTGGTGGTTTTAGCAATTGTAAATATATTTGATTGTGACACACCGGTCAGCAAAATGTCACTGTAAAATGCCTTGGAATATAAATAAGGGGCACAATGATACTTTTGATACGATACGTGAATGTTCCAATTGAATCAGTGACACGCAGATAAAACCAAAAATCAAACAAAGTAAATTTATAAACCGGATTTTACATTTTAATAAATGAGTTTACGAAGTATTGTTACTCGAAATTTGAATCGAATTACTTAAATTGATTTCGATGTTCATCTGATGCAGTTTGGTTTTCATTAACACTGAAAATCAAAAACCAGTGGATCGAAAACATGTGAATTCAGTGTTCCTCATAAGTATGTCTGTAAATTGTCTGTCTTTATGGTTTGAGAGAGTACCTGCTAAACGTGTTATTTTGTATACTTTAAATATTATACTTAGATTGTCCAATAACACACAATTGTGATATTTGTTGGTTTATAAATATCATAATCTTGTACTTTTAAAATCCACCACAAGTGAAATCCATAGTTTATATCTTAGGACTCATCGCGCTCTCAACTCATATGATCATATGATCTACTGAATCTGTCATCAAACACCGTCCAAAAATACTAGTGTGGTATTTTTAAAATAGTTTAAAGATATAATTTCTAATTCCACTCATAAAGTTAGATTTACAGTAATATTACTCCGGTTGAACTATTTAAAACTTTCTTTTCATATCGTTATGCTACACTATGATGGGTCAGCATAAAATGTTTCCCTTTCTATTCTTCTGTACAAGATTTTATATAAGTATTGATACGTTGCATATCATCTACCTATAGATGATTTTATCCTACCTTTATATTTAATTAATAATATTAGTTATGAATACCACGCTAATCTAGAACTCCACAAATTCTATCACTTGCGTGTCAGATTTTAAAATAATAACCTAAAAGTAAACCAGTGTAACTAAGTGTACATTAGTCATTTCACCCGTGAGTGCCGGGATACTTTTCATAAATATCGTCAAGACCCTTGACTAATACACCACAAAGGTGTTTTTTACTTATTAAGAATAAATGTCTTCTATTGTTGAAGGTAAAACACGTACAAAAGACAAATATCGAGTAGTCTACACTGATCACCAGCGGCTAGAATTGGAGAAAGAGTTTCACTACAGCCGATATATCACCATTCGACGCAAAGCTGAACTAGCTGTCACCCTCGGCCTATCAGAAAGACAGGTGAGTGCCGTTATTTTAAATTATTGTACAATTAGGTATGAAACACCAATGTGTAATTTGATTTTTGTTGTATAGATAATAAGATAAATATGTCAAACATATCATATTTGTATCTTAAAATTTTTGAACATATTACATTACGTATACTCATAACATAAAATCTCATCTCTTAATGATAAAAAAACTTAACAAAATAAAAATTATACATTGTATCATTTTTTTATTCCTTGGTTTAAGATTAATTTTTTATGGTGTAATAAGATTAAAAAATAAACGAAATGATGATCTAAATAACATTAACAAAGTTGGTAGGTACCTACCATATTTTAAAATGGACAAAGTAATTTAAATATAAAATAACTAAACTTTAGAAAAATACAATAAATAATCGTTATATGAATAATTCACCTATGTCATGAATAATTTTAATGATTTCTAATGATATAACCCGCTGTATGAGTTTTCTCAACGAAAGATATTTCATACAATCGTTAAAGTTATCTACTTTAAGGCCTTGTATGTTACTACTATAAGATTTTTAGTCCTTTTCAAAGTAATCAATTAAGTATTTATTTATATAGGTATTTGAGTTAAATAATTACAATTTTGCGTTTTTATTTTATGCACGTATAATCTTTACTAATATTATAAATGCAAAAAGTGAGTTTGTTTTGTTTGTTATTCTTTCACGCCTAGACCACCGAATCGATTACGATGAATTTTGCTATAGAGATAGATAGGAATCCTGGAGACGGTGATAGGCTCCTTTTTTTAGTAAAAGCTTATAGGAAGTGAGAAAATAATAAACTTTGTATGAAACTTTATATTGCGTCATCTGATGTTAACGAAAGCGGAGCCGCGGGTAAAAGCTAGATTTGTCATAAATGTGAAATATCTAACCGATATTATACCAGATTTCTAGCTACACACAATGAGTTAGTTTAAAAGCGATTACAAAATATATTACCCGGTAACTAGTTAGCAAGCAGATTATTCTTATTACCACTGAGGTACTCCCGTAGGTACATATACGTCAATGATTACATTATCACTCAGTTAGTATGTTATGTTTAAAATTTCAAGTCTCATCAGAAAATTAGTTTCAAGTAAGTCAGGAAAGCAAGACTATAGCAAAATGTATAACATACATAACGGACAAACAAGAATGTTTGAACTAATAAAATGTTTTAATTAAAAAAGATAGAAACAAATGAATTTCCTGACCGTTCTCAATGTTCATTAGTATGCGCTTAATGAAGATAGCTTTTGCTGGCCGCTTTGCTCTCGTTAATGTAGATTTTGTCGATCTAAAAGTTATATTTTCATATCTCAGAAACAGTTTTTTTATCGGAACGAAAGGAAATTTATGTCCTTTGGAATTCCTCTTATAAAGTGTATGCAAAATTTCATGATGAACGGTTGAGTACTTACTTAAGTCCAAAATGTTATCTACTTAAGTTCAAAAAACATTCTCATTTATAATGTTAATTAGGATTGTTTTTTTTTGGAAACTACTGGAATTGCTTCGATTAAATTTTGTTTCTTTTTTACTTTTAGAATTTAATTAGAAATGTTTTTTTTTTTGAAAACGCCGATCAAATCATAGATGTATGACGGATTTTAAAAATTATGTTATCTAATTATTTTAAATATATCTTTTATACAGGTTAAAATATGGTTTCAAAACCGACGCGCCAAGGAAAGGAAACAAGTAAAGAAACGTGAAGAAGTCGTTATGAAAGAGAAAGGCGACCACGCGTCATTACAGCATGCACAGCTTCACCACGCCACAATGTTGCATCACCAACAGATGATGAACGGTATGATGCACCATCATCATTATCACCAAGGGGTGTTGCAGGGTGTACCCGAGCCGTTGGTGCCGGGCGTGCCACCCGTACCACTACTGTGACCGCAAGCCTATTGTGAACACAGTGATAATTTTGCATTGTAACAACGACCAGTGATTTTATTTTAATTCCATCGATTGACATTTCTATGTATTTAAGTACGACATGACCTTAAAATGTGTGATTTTAGTGCAATCTCCTGGGAAACGTGTCGAAATAACAACGTTATAAATTCAAAATGTGTTATTTTAATACTCCTCAGGTGCTACTTCGGTAGTTACCCAACAGCTGTGAGCGAATGCACTTATCCAACGTTCTGGTTGATAGGTTATTTCTTTAATGATTGAAACATACTCTTATTTAATAACTAATATACCGTTATCGAAATAGCCTATTGTTCAGAATAGTTTATGCCATGTTAGCCTTTATATTAGTGCTGAATTTAGACATCTAAATATGTTCACGTATTATAACTATATTATCTACTTCCTTCGAAGAAGTATGAATAATTCTAATATGAATTTTGTCTTTTGGATGTAAATATAGAATCCTATATTTTTATATTATTATTATTATAAAATTTAAATATAAACTTATTATTTTAAGGTAAATTGAAGCTTCTCAAATGCTACAAGTGATCTCTGCTTTCAATTATTTGACATTTATAGACTTACAGTTTGCAGAATTGTTTTGGTTTTCAATAAAATATGTCCATGGAAAAGTTTGGTGTAATGTAATGAAGCTTATTAATGAAGTTATTTAATTTAATACTATATTTCGCAATTAAGAAAAAAATTATAATAAAAATATTGGTCATTCCTTGTAAAATAGCCTAAGAATCTCATACAAAACTGTGACGAAAATCAAATTAAGTTTCATATGCATTTGTAGCTTTGAGAAGCAGGTGCGATGATTTTTTTACGTTGAATGAGATTATTATTAGATGTAATAGTTCTGTAAATAGTAGTTATAATTTTGATTCAATAAATTTACTAAGCCAGTTTGTCTTTTACAGCATTGACACAGAAAGAAAGACACTCATTCCACACGAAATGTTTGACTTTGTATTTAAATATTATAATTGAGAAGGGATTTGTATTAAGTATTGCGACCACGATCGCGTAGGTTACAATTGTTAATGTTATACAATAATTTATTTATTGATTTCCAATCCACGGATGTAAGATGATTTGTTTATCATTTTGTTTTGTGATATATATGTAAGGGTACGTGGTGCTAACAGTATTTCGTCATAAAATTATCCCGTTTTATGAAGGTTCAATTTTAAATATTCTTTTACAGAGTGATAAGCACTTCTATAATTTGGTGGTTGTTGTCAAATGTTGTGTTGATGTTTGTGAATCTTTTGTAACACTTGAATTGTTAGACTATATGCTGCACTGTCACGAAACACATTTGATAAACTAAATAAATCCATGTTAATCAACTTAAAATTGTTTCTATTTCTGACAATCTTTCCTTTGACTTTATACAATCATTTTGTTTTACATTCTCATTGTCACCAGTAAATAAGGCGGTTAAATTGTTTATTTTCTCAGGTATTTTTCAGTATGCTTACTATTTTTCGCACGGTAGACAATATTTGACCGTAATCATAATTATTCAGTTCCATGTATTTGTAGAAATTATTTTAAAGATTAAAAAAGACTGTTACCAAAATCTTTATATTGATAACACTAAAGCTGGTCAACAAATACTGAATAAAAAAATGTCAATCGTATATATTAAATATTAAAAGCTTATATTTACAAACCTTATATTTTTTATATTTACCTATTTATATACCAACTAGCTTTTCCCTTTGCTCGCGTTAATATTGATTTTGTCAAACAAATTGGATGACGGAATAAAAAGTTTCATACAAAGATTATGCCTCTTTTTACTCCATTTCCAACAAGTTTTTTGGGAAAAAAAGTAGCATATCATCGTCTTCAAGTTCCTATCTATCTCTATGACAAAATTCGCCATAATCGATTCTGCGGTTTAGGCGTGAACAAATAAACATTCTTTAGCATTTATAGTATTAGTAAGGATAATAAATACATTATCAAATATTAATATTCCTACCAAAGACACTAAGTTCTGAAATACTTTTATTTTTTTCTTGACACAAAGAGTTTATTCCTATTCTACAATGGATAATAATTTTAAATATATTATAAAAATATAACGTCAAAACGTTGGTTCGTTAAGAAAAATATGACTGAAAATACTTTTTGGAGTAAAACATTTTAATATTCGAATAACATAGTGTCCTCATATTCATTAATGGGAGTGACCATTGACTTGTTTAAAAACAATGTGTAATGTTTAGTTTACACCGGAAACGTGGAGGACGTAAGAAAATAATGCTTATTTTAAAATTAGAGTCATAATAGAAACCAAACATGAATCTTCGATATTACGAATTGTCTTAGGGCTGAACGTTTACTACAAAAAACTTGTCTAATATTCTTGTATGTGTACTTGTGCCCACTACTTATGATTTTTTATAATTTGAGTGCCGTTTGTTTCAACTTTGTGCCATATCATTATTATGCTAAGTAGAGGTATCTGTTACTATCATATACCTACTTGTTATATACCAATTCAAGTTTTATCATATTGGGATAATTACTAAGATGTCTCGTAGTGATGACTAACGGTTTACCAAGCGCACATCTGGATTGAGAGTCAGAGACTAATGGATATGAGATTTTATGAATAATATAACAATTCAGTTTATTTTTCACAAATTAAGTATTTCAAATAAAAACACAGTAATTAATATTAAAAAGCACGAAAAACAACTAGTGGGTATTTGAACAATCTTTACTATATTCCATTATAGTGTTTTTAGCGTTTTTTAATACGCCAATACCACAAAATAATTTACATTTTAGGGACATTTACAGTTACCGAACAGAGAAAATTGCGTCAAAATTCATCAAAAAGTTAATTAGTAAAACATTTTAAATGACTATTCCAGAAAAACTGTTTAATTATATGGGATTCAAAGTATACTATAAGTTGTTTCATTACGTTATATATTACCGTATCAAATTTCATCGAAATCTGTCCAGTAGTTAGTGTGATTTCCGTACAAAGGGTAGACAAAAAACAACAAAAGATAAAAAAAAATACACAATATTCCTGTATAACGATAAGGAAGAAAGTATAATCATTTATACAATAAATATTTAATATAAATATTTAGTTAGTTACAGTTTGATTATGTAAATAGATTACTCACAGAAGGCTCTTCCTTTAAAAATTACTAGGCTCTTAATAATTACTATTATATTTATCTTGTAATAGGTCAAATTCGTTCGATAAATTAAACATTTAGTTTCTAAAGTTTAGGACACCGTATTATAAAATAGTCTTATGACCATAATACATACAAATCTAATTATATATAATATTCTTAAGTTAAAAAAAAAACTCGAAAGTACGGTATCCGAAATTTATTAATTCAGATTTATTTGCCGTACCCCACTTTAGTGCTTTGAGGTCAAATTTTACTTCTTTTCCGAGTCAACCCTAGGATGAAACGTCGGCAGCGCGGGGAGGAATGTGAATGCGCTAAATGTTGAGCAAACGAACACTTATTGAGGGCATTTTGAGAGCAGTATCAAAGAGACCGCGTCATTGTATCTAGCCGCCTACAGATATCTTGGCACATAGTCTGCTAGTTCAAACTATATAATATTTAGATATTATCATTTTATTAAGACGACTCTTATTGATTGAGGAAGATTTCTTATAGCCATAAATGATCTTCGTATTTAGAGTATAAGAGTTACTTCTAGTTCCTGTATTTATCATAAATATTTGTTGCCTTAAATTTTACTTTACTGAAATATTGCATATCATCGAAACTGTATCGAAAATGTTTCATTATAATTAAGTGCTTCAGTATATTACCAATTAATAATAATATTCTTACAGACATATGTATATATATTTTCTTGTCCATATTAATTTAGTGATATCATGAATGGAAAGCCCAATACAATTCAAAAATATAACTATCGAATTAGCTATGTGAAAAAATCTTCATCAAACCCAATAAATAAATGTAAACTAAAATATTAAGCGCTTGGTGAGTCCATAAAAAACATTCCCAGTGGGGTTGATCACAAGAAACTATACGATAAAACAACTTTGACTGAATCTCTAGATACGCTGTAAATTAACGTATTCAAGCGCATGTTAAGGGCGCGACCACCACGTCGTACTGTGATCACCACACAGAGGCCCGGCGCAAAACAAACACGGCCTCGCGTGTTTACTCTTTCCCTCGCTATGTTTGCACTTTGACAGCAGTCTCACAGGTCGTTAACACATCGTGGCTAACTGGAGGATACAGTCCCGTATCAGCTACGCTCATTGTATTAAATCATAACAGACGTCATTAAAAAGTGCAAACAATCAGATATGTCAATGAAAATAACCTGAAGTGGCTATTGTATACGCAACCATCACGCAAATTCATCTTCGTGTAATAAATAATGTTGCTTCTATGGTTGCTATATAACATATTAATTAAATTACTTAACCTGTAAGATGTTAGTGAATATGGTGGTACTTCATAATTCCGTGAACGAGTGGAATTAACCTGTACGTTCATAGGAATGTAATACGTTTAATTAGGTTAAATGGCAGAGTAGTAGCACATGACCGCGCATACCATATACCTAATGTAACACTTTTCATAGTAATATGATTTTAGAGATGTTGGGTTCCGAGATCCGCCAGTATGTATTTAACAATGACATTTAGTGGGATGAATCCGTATAGGACCGGTTTAAAGCTTCCATATACTTGGTGATAGATCTCGGTTTTTGATTTGTGACTTTGTGATTTGATGGTGCTCGTCTCCTGATAACTCTTCCAGAGTATCTCTTATTGATTCATGTTTTCTATAATTAAAATCCAAAGATATTGTTATCTATATTGTTTACTACTATATAAATGTTCATGAATGAATGAATGAATGTTCATCTATGGACAGCCGCAACACCAGAGGGAGTACAACCATGTTACTGACCTTGACGGAAAGAGCTGGTCCTCACAACACAAAGCTGGAACACAAAGGCTCATAATACCGTACCTTTACTTTGCGGCAGTTCAAACCCGAGGGTAGTTGGTAACTAGTCGGACAATAACCCTATAACTAAGCTGTGATGGATCCAGCATTATATGGTTAACTGTCATGATCAAAACCAAATGTGAGACCAACAATCGGCAGAGCTTTGTCGGTTACTCAGCAGGATGCACCGCGTGCAGGTGAGGTTGACTTGGGTAATTCAAATAGTATTCGATACCCTTTACACCCCCATTTATATATTCATATTGCGCCTTTCAAAAGAGGTGTGAAGGGGTACCTAAGCAGGCCAGCATGACAGCGGTGACTGGCAGTGAATTCTATTCATTGTTAGCCACCGCTTATTTGGATTGTACTGTACTTAACATTAGTTACAGTGTCGTCATTTTGCTGCAAAACATGAAAAAACCCTATTGTCTAGTGTGTGTGAAGCGAATCGTCGTGTTACAGGCACCATTAGGTAAATTTTTCACAATTCTAGTCAAAAAGTTGGTTAATGTGTGTTCCGTTCTTGCCAATGGGAGTGTTGTCTCGCTTCAAATAAACACAACCTCTGCTTGTTTAACTCATGATTAGATGCTTCCTCCCGTTCAAAATACCTAAAATAACATCAAGTTATTCTCCAGTAAACTAAGCTGAGAAAGAGGGGTAAGACTTAGAAAATGCGATAAAGAGTTTTTAGGCTATTTAGGATAATCAGATGTTTAATGATTTTACGTTATAAAGTTATTAAAAAAAAACTATGAAGAGTGGTAAAGAACTTTTATGGTGTGAAGTACCAAATACTGGTTTAAACTTTTAAACGTTTAAACTGCGGGATTCTTCGGATCACAATTGAGTGAACAATGTGAACCTCTGCACGCATTCGCTAACTTATACCAGCTTAGCGAAACTGGTTCCCTCCAAGGTGGCTGACCCCCAGCAAATACTGGTAGGTTTGGTTAGGTTAGGGTACGTAAAGGGTAGGTTAAGAAGTCACTGAAAAAGTCAAACATCAATGAGTTTGAGCTTTCGGTAAAGGAAAACATCGTGAAAAACCATAGCATGGTGGTAGGGCTTTTACTAATGCATGCCTAGCTAGCTATCACCATTAAGTTAAAAATCTGCATTCAAATATCTATGCACTTGAGAGCCAGTCCCTCTACTAGGCTGAGTGTGTCCACCATCTTAGGCCACATCATCATTTAACATCAAGTGAGATTGTGGTCATAACGCTAAACCATAAAAAACTAAACTATAAAAAACCTACTTATGATCTTACAATAAGTTAATTCAGAAATGCAGCATATAACCAGTAAAAACGACGATCGTAAGTGACATTAGTTAAAAATAAGATGTTACTGAATTTGAATGACATGTGTGTTACCACATCAATTTTAAGAACACAGGTTCACACAGTAATATAACAATGCGAGAACTGCTACTTTGCAGCCGAAAGAAGTAAGCCATAAACACAAAATAGGTACAGAAAGATGGCTCTCTCCGACCTTCAATTTAGTTTGACTGTAGTGCTAGGGGTAGCAACTACAATGTTGTGTAAAAAATTTAATTTGGGAAAACTCTTATGACAATTTATTTACGCTCATTCATTTTCAATAACTAACAATATCTATACTTAATATTATAAAGTGGAAAGATTTGTATTTTTGTTTGTAACGAATAAACTCAAGAACTATTGGACCGATTTCAAAAATTATTTCACCATTAGATTGCTACATTAGCCCTACTAAAATTTTAGTTCCACGGGAACGGAGCCGCGGGCACAGTACAGTAGTAGTACACAGTAGTAGTATTTTATAAACTGATTGCTTACAAATGTTAAAAGCGTTTTTTAACAAATGTGAAAGTCATGTCTGTTTAATCTAGTATCTACGCACGCAAAACACAATAATTTTAGTGAGATTTTATATGCATCGTCAATTCAGTAATCAGATACGACACGATAATTAAGTATATCGGTTGAGAGCAGACATTCCTGACTGGTGTAAAACCGACTTGATTCTTGATGGTATGTATGCGTTTGTTTGCTTGTGCATATCGTCATCGCTGGTCGTATAATATAATACTGACTTTCTGTAGTTATCTATTTTATATCATAGCTTTCATATGCAGAAAAGTGGATCTTAAAATGCTCAAAGACATATTTATTTTTCTACATCATACAAAAATCTACAAAATAGTTAAAAATTACAGTCAGTGACGGATATCCAAATAGGCTAGTTAGGCTATTGCCAGTGGCGGCAAATTTTCGAAGATGGCATTTTTCGACGCCACTTTAAAGGGAGTATCAATTTATAATATTGTAAGAAATGCAGCATAGGTGGCGATTTGTTTCTGGCTATAATAAATCCACCATTGATTACAGTTTGGTTTTATAATAAACTAACACCGCTCAGGACTTCGTTCGCGTCGAACTTTTTTGCATGGTGGAAGGGCTTTTTGTAATGCCTGACTAGCTACCACCCTCAAGTTAACAATCTGCCACCAAATAGATGTGTTCCGGCAATTGTACCGTGTTACCGTGTCCACCATCTTAGGCCGTATCGTTATTTAGCATTGTAGCATTAGCATAGCATATTTAGCCACATCGTCACTTAACATCAGGGGTGGTTGTGACCGTAACGATAAACCTAAACTATAAAAAAACTAAAAAATATTTAATGATTTTGTCGTGTTTTTTTGTAACTTTTATCATAAACATAACAGTTTAAGCATAGGGGTATTGGTGTAAGGAGGAAGAGCGAATTAAACACTTCATAAACACTCATTTATATATTTAAAGTCGGGTTTGATAGTAAAGCTGCCATAGGTGAAACTTGCTTTACATTTATCACTTTTAAATCAAAGTTTTACTGTTTAAAGTCAAATCTAAATATCTCAGAAGTTACACAATATGTTAATACTCCAAAATCTTACTTAACTTGTACAGTCCTTAAATGCCTAAAACTTTGCAATGCCATAATAAAATCGCAGACAAAGCTGGATACAAATTGACCATTAACTTATCTATCAAACAACTAAACATATTTTAAATGCGTATAACAGGTAATCAGTTGTTATCGTGTGCATTATATTTAACTAGGTGGGTTTAATCCTCATGATTTGATATCTTGATAAAGTCTGGATTATCGGCGAACATGAAAGCGGCTAAATTAATTTTTAATCCAGTCTTCCCTCCGTCACTTGGCCATATCTTGGATACGTAGGCACACAAAATACATGATACGACGTCGTTCGATATCAACCATGAATGCCGACATTTTACATAGGTATTCGATTTGTTTTTTTGTTATAATATATATCCAAGATTTATGTTATACACATGGGGATAATAATTTTATAGCACCTTAACTATATTAATAAGCTTAAAATAATTTATGGTAATCATGAGAATTTGAACTTTATTTATAATATTTTTTTTAAGTTGAACAAATTTTATCGTGTATTTTCTGGATTTTTGAATAATCTTTTAGCGCTCTATTAATTACCTACATAATAGTCGGTTCAATTTACTTTATGTAGCGTGTATTTTATACAGTTATATACAAGCCAGTTGGCTATGATTCTATATACATTTGCTATATATTCATTTGCTTTTTCGTTACCTGACAGATATTTTTCTACCTTACCCTAACCTAACCTAAATATAACGATATTAAAAAATGGGTTTATTAAGTCTTTTCCGCTAATTATAAATAAAATTATTGTATAAATATTTTATATGTGAGATGTGTACGCTATTTATATAAATATGTTTAGCAGAACTATTATTGAAAACCTATTATTATAACCTACTTATTGGAAATCAAACAGGTTTATGTAAATCTAATATATAAGTACATCCGATCGATTAATCAGCTTAAATGATAACTCAATGCTACTTTCTTGATTACTGATTATAGTAATTAAACACTTTGGATAATAAAAATATTATAACAGAGTAGAGTCAAGAAAATTTTATCATTAATTCGTGTAGCAAGAAAAATTACAACTCAATTTCGTACGCCTTGGACCTTAACAAAATTTAATTATTAAAACATAAAAAAGACATTAAACGCAAGGTGTATTCAACAAGTCACGAATTTTTGGGCACTTATAACAATAAAAACACGACTAATGCAACATTCTATCATAAATAAAGTTATCAGCATAGAATTTTAAACAGATATGAGTATTTTATTAAAACGGAATAAGATAATGACGTTATGTTTATAATATTATTATATGGTTAACTTAAAAGTCCTAGAATACTGTTGATTTAAAGGTCTTACTACGACTATTATTATGGATATTAGTAATCCTTGAGTCTCTTTATCAGATTAAATAACGACGTCCTGGATAAATACTAATAAAATTATTCCTTCCTTGACTAGAGTCATTGAGTAATATTTATTATTATTATTAATAAATGTGTAATTGTCAAGTACACTTTATTGGATACTATTTAATTTTACTCCCATTTAAAAATGTTCATATGATTAGTGATTTTACGAAGATTTATAATGAAAACTAAACCATGTAAAATTATTTAACTATATAAATGGAAATTTAGTACTGAAGGTGACCATATATGAGTAAACGAAGAGTCGGACATTCTGTTGCTCATTGGGTTAAGATATTATTAAGATCACGGGTCAGAGTTATATTAGCTTAGAACCAGAATAAATGGCGAACAAGTAGGGGTTGGGGCGATTACGTGCCTATAATAGCTTGTTAGTCTCTATCATGAAGATCTTTATATATAAACTGTGTGAATTTCATCAGGTCATTACTAGACTTAACTGATTAAATACAAAATTCGAACTGCGGGAGCCGCAATGAGTTACTGATATAATTTCCGCAAAAGTGTAAGTCTGTTGCATAACGATCTAAATAAGCATAATATCCTGCTAGTGTCAGATATAATAAATACAGGTATAACAACATTGGATATTCTATACAATATTAGCGCTAGGGTCCCTTCTAACTCGCACACATTAAACACTAATAATCCGAATATCATCTTTAAATATTAAAGAAATCTATTTAATCTAATATATTTTTTAAAATAACCTGTTTTTTATAACGGTCTAAAAAGTAGAAAATAAAAGATTGGAAACCAAAAACATACGGCATATATTCATAGTTATTTATTGCCAGTGCCCCATTTTTACGTTTCCAATCTATTATTTTCTTCTTTTTAGGGTTATTCGAATGAGATTTTGATATATTCTGTTTATATAGTAGTAAGATTTGAGCTATATTCAAGTAAGTATATAGCTGATCGAAAGTTCGAAAATAGATTATAATTTTTTTATTCATAAAACAAATCATTTTTATTACATTTTCATGCATTGTCATCCATTTCTAAGCTATGGTCCCAATTTCAAGTATCTAGCTCAAAGAGAAGTTAGTTTAAAATCAGTTACAAAATTCCACCCGGATAGACATATAAGAAAGTGAGTTAATAAAAACATGTTAATAATAAAAAAGTGTTTATTTCAGTGTATTTATCAGCCATTACTAAATAGTACAATTAACAACTATAAAAACCATATAAATTTTTGATCAACGTTACAGTTAAGTATTTTTATTATATACCTTCAGGTATATTAATGGTATACCTAATGTCTACTTGAATTTGCTTTGTAAAAACATAATTTAAATATTATCGGTAGCTTCTTTTTACAGAAATGTTAGAGTTAAGTGACATTAGCTGTTTAGATTTTTAATAACATTTAAAAATGAATATATCGATGCGATTTGACGCGCATTAAGATTTATGTTTATAGCTCTTTTAATTTATAGACTGCTGTAAAATACAACGAAACGCTGTCAATCGAGGACTGGATACACGACGATGATATCTTTGAATCTATATATGATACAATATAGATAATGTGTTAAACCAACATCAGTTATTTCTATTTAAATGTAATTTTTCGCATTGTGTTTTTTAGCTATTCAGATTCGGCTTTGCGGAATACTTTTTAGCGTGTGTACCTTGTGATAACCTTCAAATACGTTTTCCTGTATTGTATATTATTAATAGATTATATTTAACTCATGACCGTAACCATTTTCTTGCAAGATATTTTGTATTATCTGCAAATTTGGTATATTATAAAACAAAATATTTAACGGTCCATTCATTGTTTCATTTGAGGTAACCGGTAGATAATGTAAAGCGTTTTATAAGTCAGACAACAACCTACCAACTTTAAACAGGCACAACATTTCAGCACGTGATCGTTTTGCGAAAAAGAAAAGATAACTGACTCGTCGGCAAAACTCAAAGGGAAATAATACTGAATAGACATCGAAGCTAGTCAAAATATGTACAAACGCAGACCGTAATGGCCTAAACAGTAAAAAATTGGATATCTTATTTAAGTATTAACAATAAGCGGGCCTGCATTTTGTTTGGAGTTTGCTTCGGACAATAGTTCTTTTTACGATGCCATAAAACCAATGTCTTTGTCCATGGTTTGGTCAATAAACGTAGTTCGGTGATGCTCTCTTACGAATGAATTTAAAATTGGGTATGTAGGTAAAGCGTTGATCTTCACTGGTGCTGGTTTGGTCAAGAAAGATTATTTACAAATACATAACACAATTTTTATATTATGTGTTCTGATTTAAATACGTACATATATGTAGTGTTAAGCTATATTTCATTGAAGCGATGTTTTATTTTACTTATGTCGTTACTTTGAGAATGAGGGTTAAAATATTTGTATTTTCAGAAAATCTAGTTAATATACGATTTTCGGTCTGTCGATACCAAACTTCAATGTTTTATCAGATTAAACTAATTACAAAAATATTAATTTTCTATGACCTTATTTATTTATACGGAGCCCCATAGAAACTCATATTAAGTTTGGATTTTATAGGTGTATTTATTTGGATGAATTTGTATATGGGTAGACTAATTGGACAGACAGCTTCAAAGACTAATCCACTGAAAGATATAAACTCTTCATTTTTATTGTATATAATATTATTGTAATTCACATTATACATGCGAAAGTTTGTTTGTTCATCAGAAATTATTCGAAACGAACGAAGTCGCTAGCACGTGTAGTCTCACATGAAGTGTTAGTATTAATTATTAAAAAAAACATATGTCTGAACTAAGTTATTTGGTTCGGTACAAGTAAGACGACACGGCAGAACTTAATGATTTAATTGTTCTATTAATGAGGCGTTAACAACATTATAATTTACTAACAGTAATAGGTTTTTTGTTATTAATATAATACCAAGTTTGTAACGTCACTGTGATAACAACGACACATGGACAACGAATATACCTAGATACAATTTTTTTTATAATAAATACTGGCCTGCTATATAGTGGTTGATATAGAAATGTTACACACTAAAAAAAAGTTACTGGGACTAGTTTATCAACATGTTCATAGTGGTTGCAATCCAGTGGAGTACAAATCTCTACCACCGCGTTGGGCTGTTGAATATACCTCGGTTAATATCGGCATGCAACACGCCTAATCGTGCTGCTTTTGCAGACGTTACACATACTGTATGATGAACATAAGCTACTCGTACACAACCGTCATGTTCTACCTTTTTATTTGGTTAACGTAGTGGAAGAATGCATTTGTATATGCTGAGCTGACTACGAGAATGACGTGTGGGATTCAACGGTAGAAAAGAATAATGAAATAGCGATCAAAATACACCGTAACATCTCTCATTCCGCCATATTACTACTGACCAGGGACTGCTGGCATTTTGCAGTTTTCGTTAATACCTTAAAATAATTATTTTTAATTTACGTCTGTGTTTTACTTTTCTAATTTAGATATTTTAAATACGCAGAACGAATATGATTTTTTTTTATGTATTCAAAATAATATTCTTTATGTAAAAAAATATTTCGTTGGGAATTATCAAACTGAAGTAAACGCTACCTGAGTTACTTAGCCCGTACGGATCATAGCAATGATTGCCAAGTACCTCATTGTTTAAAGCCGGTCCGCTTGCAAAGTCAGGTCTAAAATCCGTCGTTTAAATGTTAACCTGCGAGAAAATCCCTTTAAAAGGAGTACACAAATCTATTGTAATAGTCTGTCAAAGCGTACCGACACAATGAACGTGCTAACAGTCGGGTCTGTCTTAGTCATCAACACATAATTTAATTATTGTAATGCATATTTATGAAAAAATAAACCGATGTACCGCTACTAGAAATAGTAGGTACAGCAGTTCTATAATAATCCGTAAAGTTTATAAACATATGGGTGGAATAATCAAATCTAATTATAGCCCCAAGTTACCTATTTAAGAACTAAGTATCCAGATGACCGACCTGAGCACGGTACGTTTTTTTTTTAAATTATGTTTATTTCAAAAAATATATTTAGATACAAGTCACTTGGGATTGAACATTTCACCTACGTATATGCTACTTATTTAAATTAAAAAAATCACGAGTAAAATTTATTATTATATTATTACCAATTCAATTTAAAAAATGCGTTTTTACGAAATATACAATTGATACATATAATGAATTCAAAAAGCGATACTTTCTTTAAATTCAACATTTCTTTGAAATTGATTTCAAATTTCAAAATTCTTGTGCTATAAAAATATTTGTTAACCACACGGAAGTGTAACATAATAGGTATTTACTATGGAAGCCGTATGTACCGTACTACTGAATAAAAAAATCTGAATTTTTACAATCTGTGCAGGACACGATAGTTGTTTCTGACTGCATCAGGACCATTATAAACCAGGTATAACGCGCGTGTTGGGTTTCGGGATTAGCTGGTGTATATCAAGCAAGCAAACGGGCTGGAAGGTATCTGCTTCCGACTAGGTGATGACTACAATACATCAGCTGTAACATCTGCCAAAGAAATGCAGTCACACACACATCTGCCACAGTGACTCTCTTAATTTGTGACCTTTATTCATGTGCCAGAGTAAGCCCATCTGCTAGGACAATGAATTAGCTGCTTTCTTAGTTTTGTTGTCATTTTTGTACTGATTATGGTATAGTGCAGTCATTTTACATTTTACAAAACGCAAAATCAAAACGTTGTCTTGCTTAACTTAATGTAGTCTATTATATATTATTATCTCTTGATCTTAAGGCTCCCTGAACATATTGCATTAGACCAGCCAGTATTGAGATGAATAAATATGTATTGCTTAAAAATCTCCACATAAAAAACCTTGAACAATAATTTTAACATAAACGAAGCTGAGAGCTCAGCTACTAATTACCTACGGTTTCGAAACAACAGTATTATGAAATTCAAACTCATTTAATCTGACATTTTCCATATAATGTTTACTCTTTTAAATGCTTTCGTTTCCCGCTAAGTAACGTATATATTGATTTGGGTTTTCACATTTACGTACACGTATATATTTAAGTACTTTTTAATTAGTTACATGAACAGTGTAGGTATTGAGTTATCTTTATTGTCGACATAAAGAAACTTACATTTGTATATTTTTTATTTTATTAGGCGAGATAACGTTAAATAATTTATTTTGTTTTACGGTGATATGACATTGACTTTCAAGTTTCTATAATTAACTTAGATAAGCTACGTCGAACATAACGTTACAAATATAACATAAATCAAATAAAATTTAACTACTCGATCTAACACATATTTATGGAGATCTTGCTGCTCTTTGAGAAAAATATTCCGATACCACTTAAGTTGGGTAAATTTTGCGAAAATTTGCTTTGAAAATTAGTAGGCCTCAATGCTGTATGATTGCCACGAACCTGGCACTCTTGGTATTCTAGCTTATTCCTGGGGAGTGTAACTGTAGCGGCGATCGTGGAATAATAAAAATATCCCACCACTATGCTGACCTAAATCGCACGGCGGGATGAGCAGCAAAAGCCGGTAGAGCCAGGCTTACTCTGCTGGATCTCACCAATATTGAGGAAAAGGAAAGTCTAACTAACCTGGTGGTGGTCCGAGGGCCCAGATGATGATGTAGCGCCCATGAAATCGAACCTAACGTCGTTCGTAACGCAACACGTATGTGGTATTAGCTTATTATAGATATTCAGGTGAAACCCAACCAATTAAATTGAAGAGCCGTGCAGCAGATATATTAGTACAAAATTTATAGAAAATAAATGCTATTCTTTTGTATATTTGCACAAAAAACGTATGTACTAATTTTCCAGCTGTATTTTATAGTCTTATTCTGAAAAATAACAACTAACCAGAAGAAATAACAACTGACGGTCTACATGGTGAGGATTCGAAACGTTCTTTATTTCAAATTGGTGACGGCAGCACGGAGCTCAGCCACGGGCAGTAAGCCTCTTTTCCCCGCCATTTGCGATAAGAGATTCAGCGGTAGAATTGGCCCAAACAGTAACAATACATATGAGTTGATGGTATTGAGGAAAGTTAAAATCTGTAGTATCTACTTATCTTCAGATGGAAGGCGTATACACATTTCATATACCTGATTTTTGAAGTGAAACTGCTTATTTCACGGCTTTGAAATTCTGATACGCAACCTTTTTGTGTGACACCCGTTCGGGTAAAGTCGGCTCGAAACGACTAAGGGTATGAGAGAGATATAGTGATGTTTCATTTATATCGTGTTAACTACACCGATTTTTTTATAATATTATATACCTACAAGTAATTTACCAATTTATAATCCTTTTTTTGGTCTATACATATACCTTAAATAACATCTGACTTAAAATAGCTAGGTTTAACTTATTTAGTGGTACAAAATTTCTAGAATTAATAAACAAACAAATATTATTTGACCTTTTATGGATTCTTCGATTTTTTATATATTTTAGATTAGCTATAACTATTTTTTTATAAAACACATTTACTTAAACATGTGCAAATATAAACTAAATAAGTTTTGAATATCCAAAATGTGTTTATTAATTATTTTACTAATTATTTTATTGATTATTTTATGAATTATTATACTAATTATTTTATTAAATATTTTAGTAATTATTTATTAATTATTTTATTATTTTTTTATTAATTACTGTATATTTTCAAGCAAGCATGATTTACTGCTTGCCAGACAAATTCCATAGATAGTTTTATCTAGAGAGCCTCTATCATGTCGAAGCGCTTTATTATGAAATAACGTTCGACTTTGCCGTATGGTTTGCCTTTTCCTTAAAAATAAAAACAAATACAAAATACTTACAACTACTAAATGCAAAAAATTCTAACATAAGGCGTGCAAAAACCATTTTATTATTAAACTACGAGTACTAGGCTATTGATATGAAATAGGTAACTGGTTGATGTTAATCTAAAGATAATAAACGAAACCTAGTCTCGATACGTCAATTTTTTCAGGAGTAATCGTGGCCACCTCGTATAATAAAATTCGGACGTCCACGTAGAAAAAGGTTAAGAAAGAAAGAAAAAAAAGAAAGAAAGTTTTATTTATCCAACACACAGCAAATGATAATTAAAATAAATAAAAGAAAATATAATAAAAATAATTAAAAAAAAATCAACAGAACATAACAGCAAGATCACAAAAGAAAAAAAAAACTAATGTGTGGATAAATTGATACTAGTCTCAGCATAACAGCTACACTGATAATAATGCAGCGCTGATATTGTGACTAAACTGATTTAAAGAGTTTTTTTCAAGTGAGCACAATAAAATTGCTTTTTACTAAATATGAGATAAATTATTTCAAGTGTTTTCTTGAAATACATCTACTTATATCATCGTTAAAATGCAAATTGGTTGTGGTAGAGGCAATTTAAGAAAAAAAATTGCATGATCGTGACGTGTCGAGTGTAGAGCACTACCTCACCCGCTCCGCGGTATGAGGCATGCAATAATAGAAAAATAGCACGTGGAAGAGTTTACAGACTATGTAATATAGAAAATTTAAGTATACCATAATCCTTCGGGGTTGCAGCGGTAATAGTAACAAATAGGGTGATACTGTATCATAAGGGTTCGTATATATATATATATGAAAATCACACTTAAATGTTCGTTAATTCGTTTTTAATCATAAGAACATGGGCGTAACATATTCTCCGTAGAAGATCAATATTCAAAAGTTTTTGGTAGGAGCCTAATCTATAATAAGTATATAATGAAGTTAACCTTAATTCATACAATTACATTATTTGGACATATATGTTTAGTGTAATTTTGGCAACATTTTGAATAATAAAGTTCAGATTTCGTATACAAAGTTAATTATAAATAATAATTACGAATATTTATATATATAGAATAGCTAATTTAATTAAGATTGAAACCAAACTTAACAGAAGTATGTAGATGAAGACAATTATGTCCTAGGAAGTTAATGCTGAATATAAAAGTAGGCATAATGAATAGAATAGATATTAAAAGTACGACATTTAAATAAATTCATAATTTAATAAATTCAAGTTATCCTATTCTAATAATTTTTCACGCTTTTATGGATTATAGCATTTATATTACGGTAACGCCTTCTTAAGGTTTTTATTTTATAAAAACTGTATATGAAGATAGTTGTCCTTATTTCCACATAAAATTGTTTTAATATTATAAGAATAGATTGAAATTAGGCTTAAAGGACGTGTATTCAGAAGTCTAAGAATTTTTATAAAACCGATGTAACCTTTAGTATTGTTGCCGGAGTTTTTGGCGGGATTTTGATCTGTCATGTTGTGATTTTTATTTTTATTCATATACTTAGTTATTTAGCCCTGTATTGTGTAATATAGGCGTGTATAGTATAGTGTATAGCGTGTATAGTAGTATAGTAAAGTGAAGTATATTATAAATAATCATTTGGAACATGATATATTAGTTGCCATAAAAACTCCCAAGAGATCTTCAACAAGACAGTCGCCATCTTGTTGAAGATAGTTTATTCTGTCCGAAATGTCCAAATCTTATCACTTAAAATGGCAGTAATAGTCCCTCAAGAGGACGGAGTTGCTAAGAAACTAAAAGAATAGAAGTATTGTTTCCAATATGAGAGTGAATATTTTATAATAAACCTAGAATATCTATGTATTATATAAAATATTCTTACATTTAGGTAAAATGGGTACATAACGATACCAATGTACGGATCCTGTAACGGGCAGTTTTGTTAGGAAAGAGGACCACTTAAATTTTAATAAGAGCAGCGATTATGCTCCATAAAAGCCGTAAATATGTAGTTAGCCGGGTTCCCTGACGGCGGCAATTTGCTGGGATTGTCGTGCATGCGTGCGCTAGCCGATATTTTACATCTATAAATACATACATATATATAACTACTTGTGTAATTGGCATACCTACCTACCTACCTACCTTATGTGAATATATAATTTTATATAGCTCTCTATACTATTTTTCACATGGGAATAGATTTGGCGTAAAGTTTTTAGTTTTACGCTTAGGTACTACTGCGTTGTGCACGGAAGGTCTGTTTCTAGGTTGCTTTCTTTGTGAGGCTGGTTTTATGAATCTTAGAAAAAATTAATAAAAAAAATAGATTTTGCAAATCATAGTAGAGCACTAAAGGTGATCGAATATGTTAACAAATTTCAAACATTTAATCCATAAACATTTATGTTACGGAACTAAAATTCCAAGGTTATTAGTGTGCTTTAGCTTCCTGATATTTTTTTCTATGCCGTCGTGAATAATAATTATCCTTGCTCGTATATCTATTTTATCCGTAGTGTTTTAATGCGCCGTATTTCAAGAAATTTTATATATTCCAATTTTTAAGTAAATATGAGAAAACAACATTCAGATTTATAAATATTCTAGTATATGTGTGTAATAAAACTGTAACCGACCCAAGGCTGCACATTTTTTTTTAATTATAATAATTTATAATTTCCTTTTAGTACAGATGACGAAAATTCGTTTTTTTTTATCTCTCTGAGCTTGTACGCATATCACTCTGACACATCTATAAATTTAACACATCGACAACTATTGTTATGAATATATATAGGATGCTTTTTGTCGCATTAAAAAGGGTTACTCTGTGACCGGGAATAATCCCGCTTTTTTTGTAAATTCACATTTGGGCAGATTTTGATGTAGTTTTCTCTGTACGATACCTGACATAATATGTAAAAATGTAAGCAATGACTGAATTTTAATCTCTAAGAAGCGAATCCCTTAGCATTCCATAGATTCACCATAGGGTTGCCGGACAGAGAGGCAGCTCTCTAGACTTGTGAATTGGGTGTAGGTTTTTGGAGCCTCTTTCTGACAGCTGTTTATCATACTATCACTCAGAGCCTCCTTTTTAATGGATTTGTTGTAAAAAATGATATGGTAAATTTTACTAACAAAAAGATAATTTTGCACATGAATCGCTCCTTCGCTAAAAAATATATTGTTTATGTAATATATAAGTATATATGTATATTACCACTATATTAAAAATTCTAAAGGGTGCTGCTTGAACTTATTTGAATATTCGGTGTTATGGATAGATTGTAATTCTCTGATCTGAATAATAAAATAGCATTTGCATAGCAACAGAGCACTTCTTCAATTTTTGTATGAACATGTTGATCCCCTGTACCAAAAAGCATTAGCCCGCGAAATGAGCGCTTCTTAATGTGTATTTGAAAATTTTTAAACTTGTTAATTACGTCCAATTATAAAAAGGCGGTTTTAATACACAATAGCATTATTCTTGCTATTCACTTGTTAGTGATAAGTTGAAGTGCGTTTGAATTATTATAAAATTGTTTAAGCAGGGCCCCGTCTTTAACCTAAGAGAAGCGCAAAGTTGGTTTAAACGTTTTCAATTTGGGATTTTTGATGACAAAGATGTACGTCACTCTGGTCGCCTTATTACGGTTAAACTGAAAGTCATTTTTAAAAAAAGTGGTGTAAGAACGGCATATTAGTAGATATAACATAGCTGAAGAACTGGGAATTGACCACAAAACAATTTTGACCCATTTGAAACTGAGTACAGAAAAAAGCTCGATATTAGGGTGCCCCATGAGCTTAATGAAAGAAACCTAATTAATCGTGTACTCATTTGTGATTCTTTATTGAGACTTAGCTCTTGTAATCTCTCTCTCTTCCTTTGTCATTTTATCTAACAATTTCCTTTTGCTGGCATTAACTTTTTTCGTTGGCGTAAGTAAGCAGAACTGTTCCTTTTAAGTTGCTTTTTCGAACCTGTTTTGTTTTTTACTGCTTTATGAGAAGCTAATGCTAAAAAAGATAACCATTTATAAAAAAAGATGTTAGCACAATATATACCAAAATAATTAGCCAACAGTTAATTACAAATATCACTTTGGTTCTTAAATAGTCATCCCGGGAACTTCATTATTATTTCGAAACTCTCCGTCGAATCCGGCAACGTTGCCGAAATGTTTTTTTTTTATAAACGCACTATTTTGAGACGACAGCGTTATGAGACGTGCAATACTCAAACGCTTCGCGTTATAAGACATGCAATACTCAAACGCTTCACGTTATGAGACGTGCAAAACGGGCTTAAATTATGAACTAATTTTTAGTTCTACGCGAAGAAAGTCGCAGGCACAGCTATTATTCTATAAAATATTATAGGCACATAATAAATATCCAATAAAAGTGAACTACTGTGACGATTTGACTAAAATTTTGTATTTAAATATTTTTTGTGTTTACACAACTACCTATCTAGTGGCCCATTAGCCCAACAGCTATTTTATTATTACACTATTTGATTTTAACAACTACTTTAATATATACGGAATAATAAAACAACTAAGAGAAGTAACGGAGGAGGGTAGTTTATTAACACCGATTGCAAAACAAGAGCGACGAAAACGCGGCTATGCGTTCAGTCAAAGCGTAGCACTCGAGGCCAGATATTCACGTAAGATTTATATTTTCTATTATTGACTAGACTGTTTTGATATATTTGATATTTATGCTGTAAATCATTATCGGGAATTATTTATACTAGACAGAGAGAGAATCATGAGCAGTGAAGGTGAATGTTGAGGTTCGTCGATAAAGGGGCCCCTTAAATCTACATCCGTAGTCGCAAGTCTCGGACACTGCTCGGTGTTATCCTTTCTGCCACAGCTACTAGGTTTATGATTACTAACAATATTAAGAACACGATTATAGTTGTAAATAATGATTTATTATGGTATTTGTATTAACAGAACGGAACTCCGAGGTAAGTTTAGCAGTTCGGATATTTAGATACTTTTACTTGCATTTTACTGATTATGTGTGCTGTTTATTATATTAACGTATAGTATATGAAGAGATATAAATACGAATACAATGTATTTTACAACCATATCGCACCATAAAAAGCTATTAGCAGCATTTAGAATTACATATTTTCATTATCAACCGTTATTGCAAATTTTCTTCCCACATGACTGTACAGGTAGCGTCATCTAGTGATAGTTTTATAGCATTCACCCTACTATTAAACTTTATTTACTTATGCACCTGGGATTTTACCATGAATGGGGATAATCCTTACTAATATTATAAATGTCAAAGTGAGTTTGTTTGCTACGCCTTCACGTCTAATCCCTGAATCGATCATGATGAACTTTAGTATAGGTATAGATGGGAACCTGGAGACGGTGATAGGCTACATTTCTCGCGAAGAATTTATAGTGGAGTAAAAAAAGAGGGGTAAACTTTGTATGAAACTTACTGTGTCATCTGATTTGGTTGATGAAATCAACATTAATGCGAGGGAAGCCGCATGTGAAAGCTACTTTCTATATAAAGTAACCATTAGGATGATGTTTACTAATGACGACTTATTCATTATCTATTAAACGTAGCGCCCCGACACAGACTTTTTAACTGATCGTCTCTTCATTTTTTCACGGTGGGGTCCCATATCGTTGTAGCAGGGGTCTCTATTGCAATAAAGTCCGAGATGCGGTTTCGTCTAGCATAGTCTATGGAGTTTCGTTCAGAACTTCAAGCAGCTGACTTCTTGTGTTTTCTTCAGTCTGATTTTTAAAAGGTATTTCTGGTGATTCGCACTAGATGAGTCCCACATACAACTTTCGTAGGTAAGTCTGGAAGTTGTGAGAAGTATATACATAGAAGTATGTTACCTATATTAAAAAAAAAACGCTGGCGTCGCTTGGTGTTAATATAGTTATGTACATTAACCAACGTATGTTCGTATAAACAGAGATAATTTTTTGTAACCGTGTGAAAATTAGATTTATATACCAACATTTCTATAGTAGCTCGGCAAAGTGACGGCACAGTAACTTATGTTAAGCACAGTAGAATCCAAAAACAGTGGCAACCATCGATGGAACGAGAATCCATTACCAGTCACCCATGTCATGCTGGCCTGCGAATATAATTTACTCTTTACTAGCTTTTCCCTGCAGCTTTGCTCGCAATAATATTGTTTTATAAAACAAATGGTATGACTCAATACAAAGATTCATACAAAGTTTATCCCTCTCTTTATCCAATTTCCAAAAAGATTTCTGGAGAAAAGGTAGCCTATCACCGTTACCAGGTTCCCATGTATCTTTATATCAAAATGAATCATAATCGATTCAGAGACTTAGGCGTGATAGCATAACAAACAAACAAACTCACTTTCACATTTATATTATCAGTAAGGATACCGGCGAGTTATGAGAAGGTCGTGTAGAATTCATTAAGTGAGAAGCACCCACCTACAGCAAAGACACCAAGAAAACTCAGAACCCTCCTTATTACAAGAGTCCGGGGACTGTTTAAAATTTAGCTAACTTAGATTTTGTACACGATCTATATAGTTTTAACACTAGAAATTAACACAAGCTAGCGGTTCTATATATCCAGACTTATTATATTATGTCCATACTTACATATAGAAAAGTTTTTAGATAATAAAGCCAGGTTCTATAATTCGTAAGTACGTCCCCGATTTCCTACGTAGAATATTTATGGACTATGACTAGCGAATTTGAGTTTGAAAAGGTATATATAGAGTGAATTATAACATGAATGATATTAATATATTGAAATGACTTAGTATCCAATATATGTTTAAGTAACTGTTAGAAATATTCGCACAATTAAAAAATAATAATCCCAGTTGAGTTCCGTGCCTGCCCTCCTTGACGATTGAAATGCTTTCCAAATCGATGATAAGATTTTGACGTTATTAATTACTTTCTAAGTACCTAAATAATTCAAAGAAAGGACTTTCAGTAATTTTGTAAAATAGATTTATAATATTCATTGTGTTAATAGGTTTATAGTTTTCGTGATTTTAATATTTTATTAAAAATAATCTTAATAAAAACATGCATTCCATATGATTTTAACTGATTACTGTAAATTACGGCTGTATATAGCTACCTCAGAAAAATCAAAGTCCTTTTTCTGAGGCTAGGAGTCATATGTGTCATGTGATATGTGTCATTTTGTGTTGTCGAGTACAGTATTCAACGAAAGAAAAAAAACAAGTTACAGTCTATCTTAATTGATTATTTAATATTATGAGAGGCTCTGCCTCTATATTGTCGATTTAGCACCTTCTTTGTTATAGAGTGCTAATAAAAACCACACATTTGAACATTGATTAGTTGCATAGATATTAGAAATTGTTAAAACAGGTTGACGGCATATTATACAACTATTAATTGTATAAAAGTCATGAAGTTGAAATATTGTACTTGTAAAGTCGGAAGATTACTTACTAACGTGTAGGTTTTTGTCTAGAACTGGTACTCAATCAGTGTTTTAAAGTCCTTTTGTAAGCATGTTCGTTGTTACTGTGGACCTAGGAGGATTTACATTTAATCTAGGTTTTTGCTTTCATATTTGTATATAATACAAAAGAGATAGATTGAATTATACTAAGTTGTTTTATAAAGATTTATTCTGTAATATGCAAGAAAAAGTTTGCAGTATTTCTATATAAATAAATTTTCACAATATTAGTTGCTGTCCTAGTTTAAAATGTTCAACTCTGTGGAATCAGATGCTGGTTATTTTTTTACCTTTGGTAGTGAGCAGTAGGCTCAGAAAGTTTGTCTAGAACATAGGTGCTTAAAGTGGGCGGTACCGCCCTCCAGTGGCACCCAGGACATCGGAGGAAGCGATTGAAACTTCAAATAATAATCGGGGGCGCTAAATAAAACTCGATGGATGGTAAAAAGTATAACGGAATGGATGAATGGATACATTTTCCTTAGATCTATCAAAAACATCTCCAAATTTAGAAGAATAATTAATCGTAATGAGAACTCACAGAAAAAAGTAAACTATATATATTATATTATTATATATTGGCGTTGGGTTTTAATTTTTTTTAAGTGGGTGATGCTGTAGTTAAGAATATATAAAGTTTAAGAAGTAATGGTCTACAAAAATAATATATTTTTTTAGCAAACTAGAAGGTTTTACATAGTAATTTCTGAAGAAGGGAATATATCTGAAGCTTTTCTTTTTAATTTTAAGATGCTACATAATATTGTTTATATTATCTTCTAGCAAAGCGTACGATCTAATAAATGAAATGGTTACTGCAGTCTAAAACTTTTTACAATAAACAGGGAATGTAGACATAACTCAGCTCCGTTTTAAACGATTTTTATTCTTAATGTTTGCAGTCCACATATAATTAATTTTGCCCAATAGAGTCCGAAAAAAAATTTAAAAAACCTATAAAATAATACTAAACAATGACGTCTAAACCCATGGTTTTTTTTATGGAATAGGAGGCAAACGAACAAATTTTATCACCTGATGGTAAGTGATAACCGCCGCCCATGGACACCCACAACACCAGAGAAATCGCAAGTGCGTTGCCGGCCTTTGTGGGAGGGACTGGGTTTCAAGTGCCACAGCCGGAACACACCTAACGGTATTTGGCGGCAGATTTTCAACTTGACGGTGGTAGCTAGCCAGGCGGGCATTAGAAAAAGCTTTAGCACCATGCTATGGTTTCCTCACGATGTTATCCTTCACCGAAAGCTCAAGCTCATTGTATGTGGTTAGATTCGAACTCACGTCCCATGACGCGGCGTTCCTTCACGGTACCACTGAGCTGTCATCGCTGCAATTTATTAAATACTCGAGTGATTGTATGATGTTTTTTTTGTTTTACTGTTAAGTGAATGATCTTAGGGAACGTTATAGGTTTACGAACGATTAGGGTTGAATTTGACCATAACCTAATCGAAAAAGAAATAGATATTAGTACACGATAATAATAATACATATGTATATATCCAGTATGCTATGTACATTACGATTGTACTTACTATAAATGACGACACTATAATAAACTTCTAATTGATAAATACACGAAAATCGTAAAACCTTAAGAGACAATGAAATATGATTAATGATGAAAGTTTTATGTCAATCACAATGGATTCATTTTCTTTTCAGTTCTATTTATTTATTTATTGTTATCAAACGTTTGGAATTACATAAATGAAATGAATATGACGATTTATAAGACAAAATTGATCTTGTGTTAATTAGTTTGAGCACTGTACATGATTACAACTGCCATAGTATAACAACTAAAGAATTTTTAATTCATATTAGAACCAATTAACAAAATGAATGATTATATAAACGAGCACAGTTCATACTTACCGAAGTTGCTCATACATAGGGATTTGATACCTACGGATTATCATTACATAAACACGTATCTCCACGTGATATATAGAGGATATTATTGCCTAGAGCGGGCAACAAACAATAAGGTGTGATAAGCAGATTCGGCGGTACGTTTTATGTTTCGCCTTTGTCCAAGCGTAATCCGCCGCATGCCGTCCGCGCTTGTTTCGCACCTGCCGCTTGCACTCGCTAGCTGTCATACCAGTCCGCCCCCGCCCGCGCTACTCAGCTTCTATCTGCCGTAACTTTGTCTACGCGCTACGATACGTAGAGATGCCACGTAAACGAATCTATTAGAATTTACGAATCGTAAAGTACTATTTTTTAAAAAACTATACGATCTTGAATTAGTAAATAAAAAGTTTTTCGTTTAGCTAACAGAACAATAGCTTAATTCTTAATGATTGCTAGGATGAAGTTAAATGTCATAGTTTCATTTTACAAATAATAAATTATACACGGAAGAAGTTTAATAGGTTTAGTAATCTCGTTTTACCATTAATTACAAAAGATTTACCAAGTACAATAACATCAAATCAGGCCCTGCAAACATCTTTTTGCGTTTTTTGGTAGTTTTTTAATGTTTAAACAAAACTTTAGTAAAACCTTACAATCACACACCATTATATAGATATATGTAATATGTATGTACAGAAGTATTCAAATATAATGGTTTAAACATATTTGTAATGAATGAGAACTCATTACTTAAGTAGTCGGTACATTTCATATTAACAAAATAGGAAAATATTTGGTTCATGCGTTTAATTTAGTTAAGAGTGTAGTAGTAGCTGTTCCCCTATATTGCTTTTAAACTATATACTATTTTATGTACCTACTTCTATAGTTCAAAATGAACTACTAATTCAGAACTTTTTTGATTAGGAACCTCGGTAGTTGGTAAAGGTCGGACTCATCTGTATATGTAATTAGTTAGATCGAAAATCAGTTTTAATTATCAGTCATTTTTATTGATGTTATATGGACCTATGTTATATCAATTAATATTATTTACTAAAATCAAATAATAAAGGACAGTAAATATTTAAGAGAGGCCATGCTTAATATTTTACTTGTGCAATATCCTGAACCAATTTCAGATATATAAAATAGGTATCTAATATTATAGTTAAGACAGAGAAAATGCTTATAAATACTTAGAAAAATTGGTATGGATATAACCACTAGATGGCCTGGCAAACGTTAGGTATATACATTTTTATAAATGTGTTAGTCATTGTTACCTGTATTTGTAAAAAGGTAAAGTTGGGTCCAACCTACTCTAATATTTTTTAATAAACAATATTCAGCACTGAGTTTTATATTTTTAAAGCGAAACTTCTGTGACTATTATATATTTGGACGATAATTAAGCAATTTTAAGGACGCGTCCTCTGTGTAGGCGCTTCATTTTACATTACATTCAAAATATCGTTATGAAACCATTGCATGATGTTAGAGCGTTTTCTGTTACCCGCTTGGTTATTTATCACCCTTAAGCTGCAAGTTGGTCGAAAAATACCTATAGTTGTGATCTAATAGTTGCACTAGAAAGTCAATCCCTCGGCAAGCAGTATTCGGCAGCCCAATTCATTTAGAATTTAATTATCATTCATATATATAATTTCGCAGTGCAAACCCGTAAATGTACCTGCTAAGGTATACATATATGGTCAGCATAATAAAGTTTTTATTACTGTTTAATTAGCACCAGTACGTCAATAAGGCCGCGGTCGGAGCGAAACATCTAAATATACGAGCTATGCGACATCGTGCCATTTATGTCAAGGCGAATATATGTTTACTATGTTTACCTGTAAGTAATCGGAGCTTAATATTGAGTCGCTAAAACCCAATAAAGTCGGCCATTCAAGAATTTCACGGTACGTAATTAGGTATGACTCGACGCCAGCGATAGCGGTGGGTCAACTGATTGTTCTAAAGCCAGTTTCACTTCCAGTGAACAATGATTGGAGCATTTAGCGCGTAAGGGAGTCCATAAAATGAGGTGACGTCGTTTTGTTCCAAGGCACATTTTTATTGTGCACTGTATACATTTATGGAATCATCATCGAGTTGTATGGACTTGTCTATCCGTTCGCAGCGTGAGTCTATAACCATTACGGGTTGTATTTTTTGATACATATTTATTTACACTTGTTAAAGAAGCCTCATAGACCTCGTTTTTATTTTATTCGGTTGTAAAAATATTGACCGAGGCAATATTAGTTTAGGGAATTGTTTGTTATGCGTAATTAACGAAGTTATTCACAACTCTCAGTCTGATTATCCGGTGAATATTTCGATAATGCGGACAGCACAAATTAAAATATTGCTTTTTATATATTTTCAAGTATGAATTGGCTAACTTTATCTAAATTTATTTAATAGTTATAAGTTTAGTTATAATTCCGGCAGTTGCACTTCAAAGCCAGTCACGCGACTAGGTTTAGCGTGACTACCACCTTGAGGCACACCGTCACTGAACATCAGGTGAGATTGTGGCCATAACGCTAAATCTATAATTATTAAAAAAAAAACAGCTAATATGAAATGAAATAATGAAACAATTTGAATGACATCTATGGTTAACAAATAATTATTTTTCAATTATTACTAACATATATATCTAAATTATTATTAATGTTTGCAATATACCTATTATAGACACTCCCTATACAGCTAAGAAATATGTAGCCTTAAAAATAAATACAACGGATAAACAAAAGTACTGAGAAATAGGCCAAAAAAACTGTGGCAATAGAAATTAAAACAGTGTAGTATATATAATATGGTAGTACATAATAATATATGGTGTTGTAATTATTTATGAAATTATAAAGCTTAAGATGTAAGCATGTAAGAAAATAATGAGAACTTTTATTTTCCTTGACTAAAATATACCTGTAAAAGAAATTTACTAAGAAAACATCACATATATAATAAGTAGGCACGTCTTAGAAGAGTCTGGGATGAAATATGTTAAAAATAAAAAGTCGTGTCATTTGCGATACACAAATAAGGTAATCCTGAATATTGTAATATTAATATGTATAATCCTTAATAGATAATTCAAAAGAGCTTTAGATCCATTGGTTATTAAATATAAACTTATATGAGACATTCACGTATAGAAGATAAGAAGTGGGTACTTTTTCAACTTGAAGAAAACGACGTACAGAGCACCTTTACCTACATAAACTGGAATGATGACATAAAAAAAATTGCCGCATCTCAATTGATACAAATAGCATAAAATAGAGACATACGTAATTATTAGAGGTCCGTACAAATCAATGGGGTTTGTTGTGTAGTAGATAACATTAATTTAAAATTAAATTTAGTAGTTCACATTATTGAAATTGGATAAATTATAATGTAATTTTTTTTTGTAAATAATTTTAAATAAAAAACAATTAAAAGGACGACCAATTTTGCTATTTTTCATTTATACATACAGACAGCAGTTATATATCAAACGCATATACTTATGTTAGTATAGCCAAAGGCGAGGGCTCGTTATTTTCTGGTCAAATGCCGCTTTACTGCGCCCGCGCATCCTCACTTCCAATTACATGCCAGCCGCCAACGCTATAAAATGTATTGATTCAAATTTTAGAAGTCTTATACACCAACAACTACATGGAAATATCAGCTTTATTTACATGATAAGTAATTAGAGTTTTAAATAACGTTGAAAAGAATTTATGCCAGATTTTGTTTAGTAAAATGTAAATTATGCTTACGTAAAACGTGTTTGTTGTCCATCCCGAGTTTTATTTTTTACAATTATATCGGCCCGGTTACTTGGAATAGCATTCACAAGAAATCTGAGGGTCTCGTGATGTTTAATAGGCTTAGATTAAAAGTTAAAAGCCGGGTCGTGGGCTGCGATCATTAAATGGTTCTCAGGATACGGCTATGTATAAATACATAGTTTGGTTCCAATATATAATTTTAATGGAAAAAATAGTATTATAAAAATATTGTTTGCAAAAGAAAACAATATTAATATTGTAAATAATCATTTGTAAGTTTTAAAAATACATCTACCTAATTTGATTACCTTAGTACCTGTTGTAAAGTTATAGCTGCTACATCATCACTACTTACTCAAACAGTAATTAATAGTCTGATTTCAAAACATTTTTTCTCCGTCTAGTTATAAAGATGGTTTTAAATTTTACATCTTTATGTTACCATCCTCTGAAATAGAATAGTAAATAAACGCCTAAATGCGTGTAAATCCACCTAATCTTTTCTTACTTTTTGTAAAACTGATTCACTTGAATCATGACTTTGCTATATGTTTGACTTGGAGTATCTTAAAAAAAACACCCATAAAATATTCATACATGGTCTTTTTCAAAGAATTGTTTTGCAATTTATTTTAAGAAATAATCGATCTTAATAAAGCACAATGAAGCTTTTGCTTGATATAATTTTCCTTCATTAATGAGTAATGAAGATAATATAAGTATTGCAAGAGCAATTAACTCGTAAAACCGACAAAGGTCTCTTCTCTTTCAAGTCACCGGCAGCATCCGCTTTCTCCTTGTAGATAACTGCGGATGTGACGTGGCCTTCGCTCGCGCAGGATCGAGCTTTTCACGATTACTTGATAAATTCCATCGTAGATATTAAGACCCCTCTCTGGCTCGTTTAAACAACGAAGAATATGTGCGTGAGTCATCTAATGAAGGAAAATTATTGGTCGTTGTTTTCATCCCACGTCTATTTACTTTGTTTTTATTCGAAGTAAGTTGTGTTTTATGTTATTTGTCCTGACAACTGAGTGACTAGTTACGTTTAAAAACGTTTTCATTTGTAAAAATCAGTAATATTAATGATGTTTTTCTTATGCATAACAGCGGCGTGAACGTATTTCATGCTACTGAATTTACTTTATTGAATTTACGAGTAAGGTAGTTGGACTTTGCTATCAATTTTACAACGTTTTAAATTATGCAGCTTTAGATGCAATTTGCCAGCAGAAGTTATTCATACAAAAGCGGATAACTTGAAAGTAGGGGAGGTGGAAGGGCGGAGAGAAGCGGGGGCGTTCGTAGCGAGCCAATAAAGGCACGCAGTAAATCCACGTAATTTAGAGCGGTCGTAAATTAAAGTTCCGCTATAAACACGACTCGGCCGAGGCAGGTACGCGGGCGCGCCTCGCCGCCGCCGCCGCCGCCTCGTGTCACGCCATGGACTCCGGGGTATAAATCAACAGCCCCGTGTGAACCCTGCATACGCTCTGCTCTGCATCGTCCTGGATCCAATATAACCTTACATACTAATTAGTTATTAAAAATATTTTTTCTCGAGTTTTATTTTTTATGTAATGTTACCATAATAGTAGAGCCTTCATTATTTTACTCTGATATTGTTGTTCGAACTACAGGTCCATAAATTTGTATGTAATAGTTGGATTTAGGACTGTTTAGCACAACATTTTTCATTTTTTAAGGGTCATGAAAATTTTCTGGATGGCATGACTGAACAATTGTATTTAAGTGGATTTGGACAGAAATGAGATACTGCTGATCGGTATGACAGCAACTACTGCTGATGGGTTTTTACAGCCCTTGGTGGTGACCGTTGTTTTTGAATTGTAATATGTTTGTAATGTTTCAAATTTGGTCTAAATTAAATCCTCCGAATGATTAAGAAATTCATTTACTTAAAGGATTAAAATATTTTCAGATTTTCTTCGCAATCCAAGTGTTATTTTGGAACAAAATTGAAAACCATAAAAATGGTTATTGTAAGTAAACCAAAGGAGATAGATGTATGCTGTCACGGATTAATTTTTAGAACTTTTAAAGAGGAATATATCTATGATACATTATGTTAATGTAATTTTAATAATATAGCCAGATTACGCTAGCGAAGTTTTCCGAAAGAATATTTTTTCCCGTTTTGCAATATTGCTTTGCTCCTATTCATGGTAGCGTGTTGTTAAATAGCCTAAAACCTTTCCCGATGACTATTCTATTAAATACTAAAATAATTTTTGAAATCGGACCGATAGTTTCTACGATTATCGCGTCCAAACAAACAAACTTTTGCGCTTTATATTATTAGTATAGGTTAGTATTATTAGTATTGTGTTCACAGTGTTTTTTATGTGTTTAGTGAAGATGGTGGACATGCTAAGTCTAGAAAAAAGTTTACACCAAAAAAGAGGAAACGTTAAGTCGAGAGGTAATAAATTAAAGTGCAATACAGGCCAAAGAAAGAAAACAATCCGTAATCGAGGCCAGATATTTATAAATGAAAATAAATCAACGTTAAAATGTGTACTATTACAAAAAGAAAATAGTTGGTTCGTCGACCTTTTAGGTATTTTTTCATAGTTTATATGTTTAGCGTTATGGTCATAATCGCACCTGATGTTAAGTTGAAAATCTGCCGCCTACATGCATAATATCTACATGGATGTATTTCGGTTGTTGCACTTGAGAAACAGTCCACTATTTTGGACCACATTGTCACTTAACATCAGGTGAGATTATGGCCATAACACTAAACATATAAATAATAAAAAACATAACATTAAGATATACAAAAAGTTGTAGAGTATATTCAACTCTGATAAGTATAAATCGATCGCTATAGGTAGAGTATATTTAACTTATCTTCTGGGATGAAAGTATTTCAACGTGAATACGAAATTAATAAGTAGGCAAGGTTATGAAAAAACAGCTCAGTACCTTTTGCTTTTCTGTTTATCAATCGATTTTCTATTTTTTTATTAATAACTATAGAACAACTTAAAGTATCATCAACTGGTTATGTCTGAGGTTACGTTATGTTATGTTATGTTATGAATGGAGGTTCGCATGGGACTAAAATTTTATTTAATTATTTTCACAAAAAAAAAAAAAAAATTATAGCCTATGTTACTCAGCGCTAATGTAGCATTCGAATGGTAAAGAAAATTTTTGGAATCGGTACTTTTTTTGAGTCTGTTCGTTACAAACATCAATCCAAATCTTTCCTCTTCATAATATTAATATAAATAAATAAATTTGTAGACGATTTTTTTACTTATTAGAGGTATTAGATGTAAGCATTTGCATGTTGACCAGGTATAAATCATGTCAGATCATCATGTCAATCAGGTCAAATCGTAGCGGTACTGAAATTTAATTGCTTATAAACTGAAATAAGACATACTTAAGAAACGATAGTTCTTTACAATCTGCGAAGTATTTTAATTATATTTTACATTATCGATTACAGTATAATGGTATAAGCTCAGTGTATTGATTAAATTAATTTTAAACGCAAGTAGAGTTACATGATAGTTTATAAGGAATACAGCTAAAGAGTCTCAAATGTTATCTTGGATAAATAAAATTCTAAACCCTTATCAAATTTCGTTTCCTGTACAGATTTATGCGTTCAGAATTTAACAGGTATAATAATTAGTTATGAATAAATGCATAAAAAAAGGAATAATTGAATTCCACATAGAAGAATAACAAAGACACACCGGCGCGTTGAACAAATTTAAAACTAACACTTTGCTCTAAACCCGTCCTAAATATTTCGTTATGTATAATGTGTACATACAAAATACGTTCGTTTAAAAAGTGTTAAATTAGTTATTTACCTAAACTATTAACAAATGCAAAAATAAATAGGTATTATAAAAGTCTTAATTCTCCCTCATTTAAGATTTACGTATAACATAAACCGCATGAGGTCGAAAGGATTGCCTTTTACGATAACCTATACCTATAAAATAACACATTATCCATTTTATCAAACCTAAAACTACCCAACAAAGAAATAAAGGTTCCCAGTTTACCCGTTGCGAGTAAATAAATTATACCAAAGTATTGTGCATCGTTCGCTCAGATTGTCTAAAGTAAACTAAGAATATATGGTTGTGATCGTAGTTGTAAATCACTCAGTCGCATCACGGACTCGCGTGTAACGTGAAGGGTTTTATATGGGATGTGTACTCCGTTGAATGATAACAGATTTCAATGTTATTGTGGGAGGATTCGCTTGTGTTTGAGACCGAGAACAAATACATTTTTATATTGTATTGTTTAAGTTTAAATAAATTTCAAGAAACGATGCTTGTTCACCACAGAAATTATTGGAAGTGTGTATTATATAAGGATAGGTTTACGAAGGTAATAAAACGTGCTAAACCTGAGATCATATTATGTACTCGTTTTGAAAATGTAATAACTACTGTTGTAACTTTCTGTTGTAAAGCAACGTCTGCATTTTATTTTAGGTTGACGATAGAATTAGTTTCCATTTGTATATATTTCGTAATATTAGTACAAATTAATAAAGAGATTTTACAAAAATATTAATAAAACTACAGAATTATAATTAGATATGCCAAATGAAAGAGTAGGATGAATTTAGAAAAAAGAACCTATTATATCTTATAAATGTCAAACATTCTTTATTTACAAGCAACATAAAACCACCGGAGTACACTACGAAGTGTAGACAGTTCCTACATACGCTTATATTAGTCTATTATATATTGTTTGGTATTATATAAAATGTACATACGTACGCAGGCAGGTAATATTTACAAAAAGCTGTTACGTTGAAATCGTGGGCACATAATCATGAAATAAATCTCAATATTTAAACAATGTGTTATCAAAGTTAAACTTTTTTTGAACACAAAAAGTCCATCTGTGATATCGGTATTGGTTAGGCACGTAAAACGACCGGACGCACTAATCGTTAGCTATGCAGCAGCGAGGAGCTTTGTTATCTGCGATCTGGCCCCGCCCTGAGCAGCGCTCCACGGCGTTGCGATGCCATCCAACATGGCGGCCTCGACTCAACTCGGATGCCGCCGGCCGCCGGACCAAACCGGCGCGACGCCCATTTATGGACCTAATCAAAACCACTTTAATTAATTCACAAGAATCACACGCGCCGTGCTCGTCGCTGGTTTTATGTTTATTGTTTTCATATCATTTTAAAGCACCACATTTTGATTTCTCCAGAGTGTCACTGTCACTATGTTTTGTTAGCTAATAGACTGTCTGTTAATAACATATTTGCTGTTACGCAACTTTTCACTTAATTTTATTAATTACTTTGTTTTATCTTTAACTATATACCTATTTCAGTACGTGATGATTTGATGTTACATAAACAACATTTTGAAAATTAGCATAATTAGATAAGTATAAGAAATTAATAGGATATTTCTTTATCGTTGTAGGTGTAGTCTTCAATCAATGCGATATTTATATATAATCAATATTTTATCCAATACTTATTTACATACTTAACTAAGCAGACTAAAGATATTAAACATTACTCATGTAATATATATTAGCATAAATATTTATATTCAAAAATTTACACGTTACTCGAGTTTAAAATAAAGTATTACTTAGCTGAGCCTGCGACTTCTTTGAGACGTTTCCCCATACAGCTTTGCACCTAATATGGCGGTAACGTGATGTTGAATAGTCTAAAACCTTCTTTCTAGCCGTCATCTACAATGAGCTTGAGCTTTCGGTGAAGGAAAACATCTAAATGAAACCATAGCATGGTGAAAGGGGTTTTTTTAATGACCGCCTGGCTAGCTACCACCCTGAATTTGAAAATCTGCCGGCAAATACCTATAGGTGTGTTTCGGCAGTTGCATTTGAGACTCCATTCCCTCCACTAGGCTTAGCGTGTCCATCATCTTAGGCCACATCGTCACTTAACATCAGGCGAGATTGTGGCAATAACGCTAAAAGTTAACTATATAAAAAAAAAACAATATCATTTTCTATTTGATGTCTATTGATAGCTATTAATACTAGTGTTGACGGTAAGTGAACAAAACGATTATAAAACAAGTTATCAGAGTAATAATTTGCAGTGTATGAAAATAAAATTAAACCCCACAAACAGCAGCCGAATCAAATTTCAAATTGCCATCAAAACGATGCGCGTGAATGTTCAGCGTTTTGCACAGGAGCGACTGTACGGTAACCATTATGCCCATTATTCTCGGAACGAATATTTATAAGTAATTATTCAAATAAAATTCGTGCATAGGTACATTTTTTAAATGAATTGTAATTTTTATTCTCTGGGGAGAAACCGTGTTAATTCTATTAATTCTTTACGGCATTATTGAGTAAATCTTGTAGCATTATTGTATGAAACAGTGTGATAATAGTGTTAGTGTATTTTTTTCCATAGTGAAGGCTTAGCATTATGGTCACAATTTCACATGATGTTGATGATGTGGTCCAAGATGGTGGAAACGCTAAGCCTAGAACACATCTATAGGTATTTAGCAGCTGATTTTAAACTTGTGGGTGGTGGCTAGCCAGGCGGGCATTATAAAAATCTTACCACCATACTGTGGTTTCATCACGGTATTTTGCTTTACCAAAAGCTTTAGCTAATTGCAGGTAGATTCGAACCGACGTCCCTACATTCTACCACTTGAATTATTATCGCTTCATATTAGAATTGAAATAATTGTTCCGTCAACAGAAATACTGGTCTATCTTAATACTGATATCTAGTACTTATTAAATTAGTGGATAAACAAGTTTTTAGAGAGTCGGCAACGTGCTTGTAATGCTTCTGATGTTGCGGTAACCGCTTATCATCAGGCAGGCTACATGCTTACTTGAGACCAACGATAAATAAAAAAGATCTTTAGGCGTTTTGTTTCACTTTATTGATATACCACTCTGACCATTCTGTATAAATTTTATTTTATTTTATTTTTGAAGCGAGCTTTATAAACTGGTTTAAATGCAAATCTTACTTCTTATTTCTTTGGTTTCTAGCGGTGGTTATCTATTGTCAATAAATACATTAGTATATATATATTTTTATTTATAGAAGTATATCATAGTGGCAGTACAAATTGTAAGTACCTGATGGTACGGTTTAGTTATGTATAGCGCTGTTGGTTCAGTTAGTAACGTGTACGGATGCCGCCTTAATAGACGTGAATTCAAATCCATGCAATTAACCTGAGGTTTCGGTGACGGAATTCATCGTAATGAAATTATAGCATGGTGGTGCGGCTTTTTCTAACGCCGGCCTGGCTAGCTACCAACCTTAAGTTGGAAATCTGTCGCCACATATCTATAGGTGTGTTCCGGCGGTTATACTTGAGATACAGTCCCTTCATAAGGCTTCCCTAGCCATAACGCTAAATATATAAAGTAGAAAAAAGTTCAAAAACAATGGTGACCAGTGACCACAGTCACATTAAAAGTTTATCGGTGGTCGTTATTGGCACGCTGACCTGCAAAGCTCATGGGATGGATATACACTAACTGATCCCGAAAATGTTATCATGAAAGTTGTTAAACCTGGGATATAGTAGTTGCATTGAATTCGTACATAATTCTCGTATAGCTACGGTATTTTATTTAATGTGTGATATAGTACTGCATGACGATCCCACCTTAGTAAAAATTACGTATTAAAAGATCCTTTATAGTTGTACTTGAGAGCCTGTCCCTCTAATAAAGGTCGGCAACACACTTGCCATTCGCCCGGTACAGTGGGTGTCTATGGGCGATGGTGATCACTTACCATCAGTTGAAACGCTTGCTCGTTTGCCCCCATTCCATTAAAAAGCACTTTTCATTTAACGTGGGGAAATGGGTTTATGCATACCCTATCAGCCAGGGGGTACTGGGGGGAGGTTTATGTTGAACTCTGGCGGGGCTATTAGGCGAGATTACCCACTAAAACTCCACTGCCATTTGTCGCCTTGGCACGGGTTCGAACTTGCAATCACCGCATCGCCCTGGCGATTGGCTCGGCTTGATCGTAAGCCGGGCAGCCTGGTGAACTGCTCTGTCAGATAGCCGGACTGGTGCATTAATTGTACCTGACTATTGCAAGTTTTAAATATACTAGTGGTCGCTCAGTGTTTGAAATTCGACCATATACATTGTAATAAATGAATTTATTATGGTTATGTTTGATATTTAGTAAAGGCAAACAATAATAATCTATAATCTATTCACAATTTCACCACAGACTTTAACAATAAATAAAAGAGTATATATGCGTGTTTATATCCGATACATGGTAGTGTGTATAATGTTTTTTTTTATCGATTTAAGGACATTTTATGCATAATTTAAAAAAATATAGTATTCTGCACTCCTCTATACTATAAGTGTGCTACATTTCATAATCTTTCATCCGCGCAATTTTCATAAAAAGGCGTACAAAGTTTTTGCTTCTGGTAGTAAATAATATATAGATTGTCGCGCGACTTTTTGTCATAAGTGAAACGTTTTATTATTAAACCAAGAGAAAAGATGAACGTTTTAGTTCATAAAAATAGGTACATGAAATATGTCATAACCCGACGGTTGAATGCTTGTTGAGACGTGTAAAACATACTGACCCTAATCGGCGTTGCGAGTCGCGATTTGTGTGAGACGAGACATCTCCCTCGCGGCAATTTGTCGCGAGCGGTAGCATCCCGGCAGCCCTCCCAGCGGCCTCGTTTGCGGGATCTGGGCTCACTACCCGCTGATTTATTCACCTCTCACAGAACAGAGCTCGACACAACTGACACATAAATGTCGCTTTTGTTTCCCTTTATCAGACGATTTAGAGCTGCTATGTGCCGAGGGACTAACAAACATCTAGTCCATTGTTATACATCATTATGAGCTCACTTTATTTCTAGTAAAAATCTTACAGTAACGTAATGATTTTTCTTATCTATATTAATACTAGCTGACCCGACAAACGTTGTTCTGTCTTATAAATAATTTCTAGTGAATACTTTTATTGAGGATGAGAGTAGGGTTTAGAGAAAAATTTAGGGTTGTATCTGTGAATGACACATCATAAAAAATGAATTTTTTTTTTCTTAAAGTAAAGTATATGCAGTGGAGCACCCTTCGGACCCGTCGGACCGAGTCTCCGACATACCGAATATACATATAAAATTTAATAAAAATCGGTTAAGCCGTTTCAGAAGAGTATGGCAACTAACATTGTGACACGAGAATTTTATATATAAGATTATAAAGCGGAAAAAAACGCTTTGTTTGTTTGAACGTGTTTAAACTTAGAAAAAACTATTCGAATTTAAAAAATTCTTTTTTTATTTCATAGATATTAATTGAGAAAGGCTTTAGGCTTTTTAACATCACGCTGCTATCAATAGTAGAAAAGCTGTATTAAAAAAGTTAAAAAACTGGCATAAAGGAATAAAATTTTAGTTCCACGCGATCGAAGTATACAGTAACAAACTACATAGCTAGTAGGTTCTAAATTATATAACAAGACTACTCAAATATGAAATTCAATAGGAAGTGATCTGTGCGAAAAGACGATCTGCTGGATTTCGTTGCATTCGTTGGATTCGTTACGTAGGATATTTTTTATACATTGCATAGTGCATGTGTTATTAACAATTATCTGATATACCTCTCGCTGCCACTTCGATCGCATATAACTTCACTACGCCATTGCTATTACAGGTCATTTAGTAGGTTGTAGTATTTATTTGTTCTTATATTGTTGTCTTTTGATATATTTGTTTCCCCTAGTACAGTGAGCTCTATTATTACTATATGTTTTGCTGTTCTGGAGAAAATAAATAATTCCGGTCTGGAAGTCGAAGTCTCAACATCCTCGGGGATTTTATAGCGCTACTCATACGTGTCCATTAGAACACTCAAGTCAGGTGCAGTACCCAGGATTGAGAAGGCCTTATGAGGGGCTTATGAAGTGTTATATCGAAATAAACCTACGTACTTCTATAGCAATTATTATATTATATATAAAAAATGGTTTCTCAGAAATCAAAAATTGCAGGAGCTGTTTGTCCGGCTGTGGATCCTGGAAAATGGAGACGTCATCGTAAAAATGCTGCACAGCCGCCATTTTAAAATTAATCGATTCAAAAAAATCTTGTATATAGTCACTGATATGTTAAATAAATACTCTTTATTGGAATCTTATTTTATTTTGTAGTACTTCAGGAGAAAATCCTAACTAGGTGGCCTTAAAAACAATTATTATACCTACTTCCTGCCTAACGATAACGAAAGCACCCGGATTTAAAGTTGTTGATTTTTTAAAATTATTCACACCGTGAAGAACTATCAAATATCATTAAGAGGAATATTAAATATAGTGTAAATCTGTGATAGATTTATCTTTAATATGTAGTTTCTACAGTGTAATAAGTTACAATTCATACCTACCTTCACCCATTTAAATGAACTATAGTCATCAGAGCTTTTTTAAACTAATGTAGAAGATAACTAAAGTTAAGATTAAGCTACGACACTATATACTAGACTGTGGGCAGCGTGGGTGAATTTATTATTGATAAATATTGTGGCATAATAATTACTACCTAATCAGTGGATGCATGCACATGTTCTTTTCAAATGTATCTTGCTGTTGACAAAATTCAATTAGATACGATACCTTCTGAAATGCTTACTAGGAATGTACATGCCTTGTAGCATGAAAAACACCTACTATTATAGTTTTTTTTTTTTTTTTTTCGACCTGACTTACGCTGTTAGCCCCAAGGGCATTGACAGCTTCACCGGACTTTTGGGGGCGAGTGCTGAGGGCACTCAGCCCCGAGGCAGCAGGCACAAGGGTGCCAGGACGGCCGAACCTCGGCTAGGGCTGCTGCAGGTAAATGAAAAAGATTCATGATCCTGACTAACCAACAGGTTCTTTATTACTAAATTAGTGATACTAACTACGACCTTATCAGGTAAGCAGCTCAAGGGATGCGAGGGTAGTCCCTTACAGAACCGTGTACTTAACGTGTGAGTGTGCACGAATGGTATGCGGTGTGATGATGTAATCTCAGTGATGTAGAGTGTCACTGTATCGCGCGAGCAGAGTCACTCGAGGGCTCCTGTCCGGAGGATCGAACCTAGGCTCAGGCGTCTGACCTAGGCTCAGGCGTCTATTATAGTATTTGTATAAATATTGTGAAATGTGATGTCGAATGATTGTAAACATAATGAAAAAAAACAGACAGTGATGGAAAATTAGTAGAAGAATGTAGCACTAACAAAAAATAAGAAGGAAATTTTTTATTAGAACTTAACAGTATATGGTTAGTTTTTATCTTGTCTGGATCCACTTTAAACTATTTTTAGCTTGGTTGTTTCGTAATTGCAAAGTAGCCACTGTTTTAGTGGGTATTTGACGAAAAAAACACCACAATGACCCATAATCTCCCTTATACCAGAGACCGCGGATTGATTTCGCACTCCTACCAGTTAGTTAAGCTACCTACAATACTACCTACATTATAGGTATTATAATACAACGTAGTAATTGATAGAACCTCTAATTTTTATATTCCAAAGTTCCTTTACACCATGGTGTTGCCCCTGCGGGAAAAATATTTGCATTGCTAGACGTCACTTGTACCAAACACTTGTTACCTAACGTTTCCAAGCAATGCCATTTTAATATATTTATTTGTTATTCTTGAGTTATATGAAACGTTCGACATAACTAGACGCGTTCACTCTTGAGAAACACCGTAGAGCTACTTGCCTCTTGAGATTAGTCTTATAGGTTAAACTTTGCAGAAGGGGTAAAGAAATTAGGTACAACATTTCACTTTGTATTTATCTTTCCATAATAGGACAGCTACGTATCGCGATCATTATAGTAATAACATGAAGTGGAAATCCTTTTCAAATCTCTATAGTGAAATTCTCTAACAGTATATATATTTATATATCGTCTTATCTATTTAGTTACTTTTTATAGTAATAGTGTAAAGTAACAGTGCTTAATAGTAATTACAATAGGTTCAAACCAAAACCGAGGGTGAGTTTGAGTCATGAGTAGTGTATCCGCAGTCGTTACTGACATGCCGGCCTGAAAGCCTCAGCGGGATGTAATCTAGCTGATCTCGAAGCTTCAGATATTTAGAGCTAAACTATATTTTGAAGCAATGATAGCTCAGTAATAGCGTGCACGGACGCCACTTCAATGGAAGTGAGTTGGTAAAACCGTAGCATGGTGCAAAACATTGTTATAAAACCATAGCATGGTGGTAGACATGGCTAGCTATCACTCTCAACTTAAAAATCTGCCGCTAAATACCTGTAGGTGTGCTTCAGCAATTACACTTGAGAGTCAGTTTCTCCACAAAGCTTAAGATAATATTGGTTCCATTCAGTCTGGTACAGATTTCTACCTGGCTTAATTACTAATTATTGTAATTATATATACTTGGTATATAACTCACCACTTAAGCGTACCGCTAAGTCGTTTGTAGCATCTAGTGCACGGTGGTCGTCCCCTCTTTCAATCAGAATAGACTGAGGTCAAGTGTGACCCTGTATCACATATAAACTACTTACATGAAGTTTAACACAAACTGAAATATGACTAAACTTAAGGAACTAAAAGACAAAAACCATGCTAAAAGAAGAAAGAGAAACTAAAAAAAGTAATATTTGGTTAATATACTTTATTAATCTACATATTTAATAAAAATGTACAACCTATTAATGCATATGAACACATTATTACTTAAACTGTTCGCTTTGTTACCAAATATCTATAAATAAAGTATAACAAATATACATATTTGTTGAACCCGTAATTTGACCTGTGATAAATAAATGTTCGTAAAAATAAGATAACAACAATATAAATAATTTAGTAACCAGCAAGACACATAATAGAAAAGACAAATAGAAATTATGGTATCACAAATCAGCATTTCAACAGTTAACAATTTGAATGGTGGTGATTTTGAGCGGATGTTCGGTAATGTGGTGGAATTATGTTCTGACGCAGCGCTACAGGTCTGGAAGAAGCGGCCTTTTTCAAATGTGTCTGACCTGTGTGAAACATTTCACAAATATTTAATGAACCTAACTTATGAAGGTAAAACCTATAAAGTATGTCTATAAGTATATATCTTTTATATAATATTCCATACGCGAATAGAAAAACTGCTGTTATTTACCTACATATTACTACAGAAGCTAAAAAAAACAACTATGTATGTATCATAAAATTGATTACCAGCCGTGCTAGATCCTCTCGACTTATTATTCCAAAGCATAAAACAACAGTAGTAAGAGGTACTTTTAAGTATGCAGTGGCAAAATCTGGAACAATATTCCGCCACTTTTGCAAATATAACGATCAGTATGCACATTCAAAAATAAAATGAGTGAATACGTGCTGAATTTACAATTGAGCCACAGCATAGATTATATTTTTAAATATATATGTATATATATATATATATTTTACTGATTTATTTTACCTTCTGAACTGTTTTAATTACTATATTTTGATATGTTATCTGTATAAGGTGTGTATTTGGAAAACTTAACTCTCATTTACCTAATCACTTACATATTTATCACGTTCTAAAACAATTTTGCAGTAGTACTCTAGCTTATCCACTCCTTTTGATTCATGGCCACGAGCACTACTGTAATTGAACTAGCACCATGTCCAGCTGAAAACCAGCGATATAGCAGTTTTCCATAGCATATGTTGAGCTTGGGTCCTTTTTTGACGTTGTATGATGATTTTAGTTTGTAAGATTGTATTTGTGTAATTACAGCGTGTGCAATGTATATAATCTAAATAAATGTTCTTTCTTACATTATTTATAGCATTTAAGTCAGAGCATTAAAAAAAAGAATTAAATTTTCCTCATTCGTTGATAATGTTATGTTATATCTATACTAAAATTATAAAGAGGAAAGATTTGTATTTTTATTTGTAACGGATACATTCAAGAACTAATGAACCGATTTAAAAATTTCTTGCACGATTAGAATGCTACAGAGCTAACCCTGAGTAACATAGGCTATATACCATTTTTTATGACAATGATTAAGTAAAAATTATGTTCCACGCGAACGGAGTCGCGAACACAGCTAGTAATAGGTACATATGTGTAAATATTCCTGGTGAGTGTTCAGACCATGATTAAATTTATCCAAGATACTGTTAACAATTGGATAATAACAGTCACTAAGTTATTCTTATTTCACAGAAAAGTTAAATGTTTTGAAGCTCCATCCAGATCTAGCGGGACGATTGTTGGCTTTAGATGAGCTCACTCTTGAATCAAAAGAAGAACAGCGTTCTGCTGGATTGAATGATCTAACAATAGAGCAGAAGACTACTATTGATGAATATAATAGAAGGTTTGCATAATATTGTTATTTTTTTATATATTTGTAAATTGAAATCATCGTCATTAATTTCAGCAATATGTTATTCGTATTATGATTCACTAGGTATGCCCGCGACTTCGTTCGGGTCGAACTAAAATATATTTAATAATAAGAGTTTGGGACGTTGCAACTTTGTAAATATAAATGCTATGAAAAATTTGTTATTATCTTTTATATAGTGCATCATACATACCATATTTTGGGGCAAACGAAAAAAAATACTGCTTTTTTGGCACACCCTAATATAACTAAGGATAATAATAACTAAGGACATAAAACAAGTGTATACAAAGATGATTCAACTAATTATTTTATTCCAACTTCTAGTCATTTTAGAAGATACAATTATTTTAATATACAAAACAATGAATTTTTTTACTAAAATATTATTTATACAACAAAGAAATTTGGATATAATTACTAGTAATTATATAGGTACACATAACTAATAATGATTATCGTTAAGATTAAGATCTATACTAATTTTATAATATTCAAGAGATGTTTTATTTTGTTTTATTTTGTTATATCTGAAGTTACCGCAGATTATTATTTTTTTCACTCTTAAAGCATTTGTTTATTGAGGATGACTATAAGTCTTAATAACGTCAATACTTTGGTTCTTAAGAGTGTAGCAATTATTAAACAAGCTGTGGGGCAGAACATCAGAAGCCATAACGAAGCATAAACGAAATAATAGTACGACTGTGCCTTGTTTAGCGAGAACAACGAGAGGGATATCCGATACGAAGAAAAAATTAAAAAGCTTTTTGTCGCAATATCATAAGCATTTTTACTGATTCAAAAATTTTAATTAATAAACTGCAGCAAAACTGGGAATAGTTAGTAATTACTCTAATAAATAAGAAAAATAAGTTATAATTTTTAATGCCACTTCCGCCATCTATGCACAATATACTATACAAAAGAGCTTGCTACGCCGTGATAATAAAAGTGATTCAGTATTTTGTGCCTAGGTGGCTCTTATTATTTTTTAAAAACTAGGTATATTCAAGTCTTTTAATAGGTATTGTTTTGATATAAATTTAATGTAATAATTAAAATATTCTCAATTTTGCAGTGCATAAAAAAAAAAACCTTTTCTAATGGAATCTGTGTTTAGAAACCAAGCCAGAAAACTGTTTACTTCTGTCCGTGTAAGATAACAATTCTTTCTTAATTTTTTGCTTGTTAAACAAAAGATGTTTGGAAAAAAATATTTATCTATAAATTACTTGTATTGTGTGTAGATGCTGATGCATTTCTCTCAGAGTAATCCTGGCGGTACCATGTGCTCAACTATGTATTTTTGTTCGGATAAAACAAGCTAATAGATACGATAAATGTTTAGTGTTTAGTTTAAATGGTATTTTTGGTGTAAAAGATGGCATTAGAAAGAGCAAAAGATAATTACAACTTTATATTTACTTTAATTAAATTTAAATTTAATTACAAATAAAGAAAAAATGTTAAAGATAAATATTTGAGTCATACAAGTAGTTGTAAAAATATAGAAAATAAAATATTATGTATTCGTTCCTATTCGCATTACAGCGTCTATTATATAAATAATACCGACATTTTAAATAATATTTATCAATAATTTTGTATAAGGGCTCATTCAAATATTACGAAACGCAATTTTTGACCCCCTGTACCACGAACGCGCCGTAACGTTTTTCTGTAGCACCCCTCACCTTCCTCAAGCGTTACGTAACACCCAAGTGTCGATTATTACCTAAAAGTCACAATTATGATCTACCTCTTTCTACTAATAAACTCTTAAAATAACATAAATATAAAATAAAATAACGTTTTACCAGACCCCCTCCCTCAAATTGCGTTACGGAATATGTACTTGAACGGCCCCTAAGATGGTAAATGTTTCATGATATTGTTAAAGTAAGATTGAAAACTGCGCACATAAAGCACACATTTTACTCTGTACGGTTTACCTGTAAGTGTTTATAAATAATTTTAATATATATATATTATCATAATTTATTTTATATAGAACCTCATGATATTAAGTGATTTATCTAACCGATTGTACCCTAACTTTTCCAAAGTTAAATGCGGAAAAGATATTGTTGTATGGCCAACAAGGTAATCCATGGCTAATTTAGAGGATTTAGGAAGTTTGTACTGTTGTTTACACTGTATTACAAAATAAACTTTACTGCATTGAGAATATTTTAGAGACATTTTTATAGTAACAGACATTTAATCTGATAGTAACAAATGGTCTACAGAGAGATAAGAAGTCCATCATTGGTTGTTTTCATGCATGATGTACAAGACGAACTGATCCTGACTCGTGAAAAACATAAAAGAACTACTCTAAGGGGATTATTACTATTGAGCTCAAAAATGTAAATGATTGTAACCCTATGGTTCAAATAATCATTTACAAGCCTAAATGTGCCTTTATTGCTATTAAACTCATTTTTATTACAGTTATTATAAATTTTACAATTATAACTTTTTTCAGGTATAAACAAAAATTTGGATTTCCATTTATAATTTGCGCACGAGAAAATAAAGTAGAGTCTATACTTAAAGGTCTACAAGATCGATATCAAAATTCACATGATCAAGAAGTAAATATTTGCATTGAAGAAGTAAAAAAAATATCCAAATGGAGAATACTTGATATTGTAAAAGACAATTAGTTTTCTATAAAAGTTTTGTGAAATATGAACACAAATTTAATCTATACGTAAGATGTTTTATATGAAACTTTAAAAATTTTATATTACAAGGATTGATTTAGAATTAAATTTATTGTATATTCAACTAGCATTCATTCAAATAAAGGTTTATTAAAACTATTATTGTTTGTTTTGATTATTCATTTCATTATATAGGATATTATTCATAATTGAATTAAACAATAGTGTAATGAATAATAAAGTAATAATGGTAATGCAATGTACTGTTACAAAACACACTCGGTTAAAATGATTGAATTTTATTATGAAATACAGTAAGTAAACTTGACAGGATACACATTACTTAATTTTAATTTAGAGAATTCCTAGAGATCTTTCGATAGCAGCATGAGGTTGACAGGACACTTCACACATGTCTGGTGTGTTGAGGATATCTTCAAATCCAATTTCAATGTGTCTTCCAGTGAGAACTTCAAGCTGCAAGTTCGAACTGGGAAGGAATGGGAGACGTCCAACCTAGTATGAATAATTTATTTAAATTAGTAAATTCTACAGAACAAATATTTTCTTGGTCAAGTCATTTTATGTACTACACAGTTTGAGCTGCGAGATCTTCTCAATTGAAGATAAATATGTGCTTTAAATTATGTATATGTCTGTTTTAATTTACTATTTCTTTCAGTATTCAGTGATGTCATTTTGAATATATGCAACAAGTTTGAGCTTTCTGTGAAGGAAAACATAGAGATAAAATCATGGCATGGTGGTAGGATTTCTTGTAATGCCCTTCTGGCTAGCTACCACCCTCAAGATAAATACCTATGGTATGTAGCAGTAGTTGCACTAGTGAGCCAGTCCCTTCACTAAGCTGAGCATGCCCACCATCTTGGACAATATATTCCCTTAACATCATGTGAAATTGTAGCCATAATGCTAAATTATGTTGCAATGTCACATATGATTAACAATATTAAAGTTTTATTATAGTAAGCAATAAATATTTAAGAACATTGAAATTTGTGTATTGCTATTAATTTGCTATATATTGTATATGAGGATGGTGGGGTCTATAATTTGTGGCATAAATTGATAGGGCCACAAAAAATGTAACATAGGAGTGACAAACAGGTAATGAGGGGCTATAAAAAGGTCAAATTTAGCATGACCAATATAATTGTTTTTGATGTATCTTTATCAGAGTACCATAGCAGTTTTTTTCTAGTCTTCATTTGAGATGGTAAACTTTCTAAACAATTTATATACTTATATTGGTATAATCAATTATTCACACTACTTAAAATCTTTAATTCACTAACAACCAGATCTATATTAACCTAGTATTATTATGAGAATACTTTTGGCAATATGAAACAGGTGATCTTATGAGAATTCTTTCATTGTAGCTAACAATGTATCTCAAGATTTTACCCATGCATATTTTCCAAAGATTTTTGTCCTATTTTTTATATAAAACATGAAATATTACATACTTTACTAGCAAACTTTCTCTCCATTGTGATCTTCATTGGTGCATGCAGTCCTTGAATGTTTCGAAGCATCGTCAAGTTCATTTTCTCTTCATTTTTATAATACTGAAAATACAATATTCAAAACCATTTTACAACTTCTTACTTACATTGATCATTAATGTTAACTCAAACTTTTAGTTTTACTTGTAAACGTTTGGATGTACAGACACAGTTTTGGATTCATGAAAATCGAATGAGCATGTAGTTACTGGGCTAGGTTAGTTTTTACAAGTACCATTATGTATCCGTATGTAAATCTACTAATAGACAAGTAAAACACGTAAAATAAATTATATAGGAATTCAATATGTCACATTTGTGTAAGCATTTACTTACCATTGCGTACCATGTGTGGTGGTAAGTAATGTTAGTTTGAGTGTGAGATGTACTACTATTACTTACATTGCGTTCTGACAATTGTAAAGGATGTGAAACTCTAAGTTTGTTTTTGGTTGAGCCTAACCCCGCGACCATGGGATCTGGCACGCCGAAAGGACCCTCTTGTATTTTCATATCGTCACTACTTTGTTCAGGCTTTACTTTTAAAGATGGTAGACCGAAACTCTAAAATTAAATATTATTATAATAATAACGAGAGGTAATACGGAAATAATAAATTATAAATTAATATTGCAGATAGTTGTACATGACCAATATCTTTAAAAAATTTTACTGCTGTAAACTTACCATTTTAAACTATGGTATAAAATTCTTAAAATGTAAAATGAATGAGTGGAGAATAAAATATTTATTGAAAAATGCAAGGATATTAGAAGCCGATTTTATACACTCTTATTATACTATTGTAGTCCAATAAACGAAATACGAATTGTCAAATTAGTTGTCAAAAGTTGTAAAATCATTTCACAGATATACAATAGAATACAGAAAAAAAATGAAAACCTATAATGTTTTGCTTTATAACTTAAGTCTATAAGTGTCTATGGAATAACTAAGTCTAACATTACGTCCACTAAGATTTAGCAACGCTCAAAATATACTTGTATCTGTTTCATATGATGATCACGGTAGTTGCGGTCGCGACGAAAACTTCACTATTATAATAACGTTAATTTTTTTCACTCACAACTTACTCGTCACTACCGAATTAGCAGGCGTTAAAAATTTTGCACAATTTAAAAAGTTACAGCTGACAAGTTAATGATTAACGTTATATTTCTTCTTTCTCGGCGTGTGGCTACAGGTAAATATAATTATGGTATATAAGTTTAGTAAAATTAATTTTTATTTATATTCAACAGTTATACATTTTTCCTCCTTTTATATCAATAGCATAACCTAACATAATAATTAAAAAGTAATTTGTACATTTTTTTATAACCAATACTATTAAAAGTTTATTGTTAAAAATTGTAAATTGTAACATAGCCATGTACGTTTTATATTTAAAGACAAACTTTATGGTTATACCTTCTTTCTGCAAAATAACTTCCTAACTCTAATATAATATTATTGCAACTTCCTCAGTTCAGGTTTTTATCGCTTGTACCGTATTGTAATTACAGAGAAATGAATAAATCTTAGATTACTTTCTTATATACATCAGAGACCAGTAAAAAATTAATATACATGGTACAGGTGTAATAATTTATGGCTCAACGTAAAAACCTTTCTTTTTTGTAGAGGAGCATAAATTGAAGTAAATGAAGTATGACACTTTGTACAATACAGTTGAATGTTATTAGTAACTAATTATAATTGTTATTTTGTATATTTAATATATATTACAGCCTGGATTTTTTTTATATATTGTAGGTAATAATTATTAATTGCCATGGCAGTTCGTGGTGGTGGAGTGAAGAAGGAATTGGTGTGGAGATATATATTATACCAATTATCTCGTAACATAATTACAGTTACAATATACAGTTATACATTATAATATTAGATTTTTTTAGGATCCAGAGGAACAGATGAAAAGAAAATTTCGAGCGAAATGTTTGTTTCGTGCGCTTGGACGTTTGGTTATGGCGAATGTCTATTGGCTGATTGAAGATGTAGATCATTATGAAGGAGTGGAAAATGTTCAGCGCCGTGTGCAACAGGCTGTGCGCGGGAAAACAAAAAAGAAAAAATTGTTAACTATTATGGTTTCAGACAATTTATTTTTCCTTATTCTTTCTTCTGTTACGGGGTTGCGGAATTATTTTAACTTTCATGTTCTAGGATAAAGCATTATTGAACAAACCAGCCAATGAGAGAACAGACCAGGAGAAAAAATATATCTATAAAATAATCGGTGGATTAAAATGTTTTAAACGATACCCTAATGTAAGATATGTTAAAGTTTAGGAAATAATCGCTTTAAACATTTTTTTTCGTTTACTGCTTGGAATATACATTTTTACTTTATTACATATTATGGACTGTAACGTTATTGAATAATATTTTATATTTTGAATTTAAAGTATTATCCATTTTTAAAGTTATATATCTGCTTAATTTAAACTTTTTGCAGAACGTGAAAAAGAAATTGGCTGCGGTAACTTATTTTAAGTACTACAGCCCAGGTCGCACCATAGTTCGTCAGCACCACGAAGCCCACGCTCTCTACTTTATAGTTAATGGTGACGTAATTGTGAGCCAGATGGTCTACGACGAACTGTTACAACAATACGTATCGGTTGACATTGGAGTTATGCATACAGGAGATATGTTTGGAGAAGTTTCCCTCATACATAACATACGTAGAACTGCAACAGTTACCACTGTTGGTTAGATTAATGGACCTATTTTATGATCATAGTATTAATGAATATATGTTTTCCTTACTTATTTGTGTATTTATATTATTACCCCTCATCATGATGACAGATTTATAGTATATGTATATTTAAGCAATGATATCTTATTTGTAATGTATATTGACTATGTGTTAATGAACGTAGATTGAAAACTTGCCGTAATTCTATGCTTCTAGTGATCTTGAGCATAGTGATATAACCATAAATCATACTTTGTTCAATAATATGGAATTGTTCCATCTACAACTTCCATATGTTAGTTATATTATCGAAGCGATTATAGCTTAGCTTTATATTAGCTTAGATTATAGCTTATATGTGCAGGAACGCCGCGTCACGGGACGTGAGTAGGAATCCAACCACCTACAGTGAGATTGAGCTTTTGGTGAAAATAAATATCGTGAGGAAACCATAGCATGGTGGTAGGGCTTTTTCTAATGCCCGCCTGGCTAGTTACTAACCTCAAGTTGAAAATCTGCCGCCAAATACTAATAGGTGTGTTCCGGCAGTTGCACTTGAGAGCCAGTCCCTCCAGTAAAGGTCGGCAACGTACCTGCGATTCCCTTGGAGTTGTAGGTGTCCATGGGTGGTGGTGATCACATTCCATCAGGTGACACGCTTGCTTGATTGCCGCCTGTACCTAAAAAAAATGTAAATCTTTTGCCATGCAACCTTATTTATAGGCGCGCTGGTTCCGGCGACGGCAAATTGAGAGCCAGTTCTCCCATTCGGTTTAGCGTGTTACCATTTAGAGCTACATTGTCTCTGTTGTGCCAAACGGTGGCTATAAGGAATAAATGGTGTTTTTTGTTTTTTAGATTATCGTTGTATCAATATACAATCTCTGTCTTCTGTATATTTTGAATTTAATATCTCGGGTTTAAATACATATATTATACGAACGATTTTTTTTTATTATGATTATCGGCTAAACTGTTACTAAGTAACTGTATCAAAGGTGGTTACTTGGTAACTTATTAATATGCTGCATGTTATATTTTATTGTTTGTGGTTTACTAGGACACTGTGAATTATTGGCGCTCATGAAGGAAGATTTCAAGAACGTTCTCCAAGCTTCGGTTCAGAAGCAGTGGGATGAAGTGCGACGAGCAATGTCAGCTTTCACATACTTTGATGCTCTTGATGAGGTGAATTTGTATTAAATTAGCACTTAACTCGGCCAGTGGACATACCGTTATGATAATCTTGAATTATATTAAATTAATTGTATTATATCAAATATTTTTTGTTATTTTATTTAAACTCCTAGTATGTTGTCGCTTATAATCTAAATTATTTTTTTAAATGAGATAAATTTTATTATTATTAATGATACAGAATAAACTCCAAATAGGCATCGTATATTTAAAGAAAAACTCCTTATAAATATTGGAACTATAAGGTTTATTTTGTTTTATATTTTACCCACGTAATGAAACAGGCGATAACAATGCAATATTATCGTGCTCACAAAAACAATCATTTATCTGAACTACAAACATTAACAGACATAGAGTTCTAGATATTTTGCACTTGCACGTGCAATGGTTACTGAGAAATGTGGTAAATTGTTTATTTTAATTACCTGGCGCATGTGTTCTTATCTTACGTATCTACCATCGACTTGTGGCTAAGCATTGTCTTTACGTTATTATAATCTTAGTTATTTTCAAACTTTTGAAATCAGCCAAAATGAAAACATTATAATTTTGTATTTGTAATATATCGTTGTCACCTGTAATTAGGGTTACATTTAAGAAAATCTTCAACTGTATAACTAGTAGACATTAATGTGTTGATGTAACTATCTATAAATAAATAAATATTACAAATATATGTAACCAAAACCCTTTATATCTTAATAAAATAATCAGTCCTTTCAATCTTGCTTTATCATTTACAAGTATATCAATGCAATGTTGCAGGTAGCGCGACGTGAAGGCTGTATAGTGGCCAAAATGAAATCCTACGAACCAGATGAGACTCTGCTCGGAGATGGCGCGGGTGTCGCTAATTTCGTGTACTTTATACTGTCGGGTCGATGTCAGATGATCGAATCTATTCAAGTGATAGTTACTGAACATCTCGGTCGCAGTTTTTATACGTTATATGATCCATATGTATGTAGTGTACTATATTTTCTAATTCTACTTTTTCCAATGATTTCAAAAACAATTTAATTGGTATGTTTTAAATTAAGTACACCAAATTGTTGCTGCTTTAGAACACTACAATTTTGTGTACAAACTTCAAAATTCCAATTTTGGATTGAAGCGGTTTTGCTTTTACTTTTATATACTAAAAACAATTAAGTACATGTTTATTTGACCCCTCTATCATATAGTTAGTCCAAAAACTTTGTGTGCATCCAAAATTATGTTTTTGCATCTTTAGTTAAACTTACAAGCAGGTATAAACATCGAATAATAGAGCACATACATTTTTCTTTTGTAATGTTTTTTAGTTGAGAATGAAGTTGGTTTCGTTGACTTACAAATCTTAGGATTTCAGATATCTGAATAGATGTATGAATATATAGCATCTAAATACAGGGGTGAAGTCATGAAATTGGTGTAAATACTTTTCATGTGTTACAGTTCTATATGAACTTATATTAATAGGTACCTAAAGAAGAAAGTGAAGAAGATTTCGATACAAAATACTTTGGTGCGTATAAAAATTTAAAACCGAGTGGTTCAGTGTCTAGTGATACGGAATTATCACAAACGAAAAATAATAACACAAGCGGGCTTAATCCATCCAAAGGCTTTGAAAGTATACTTAAAACGCAAAGTTCGTTGAAGCAAACTAGAACATCGGAATATTTGCGTGAAAGCCTGTTGATAACAGAGAAACATGAAAACCAAAGGTCTAGTACAGATAGCGGCGTAAGTCGAGCCACGGGTGAATGTTCTGTGTCCATGAAATCAGAGGTTCTATTACACCCTTCTGCACCAACCAGACATTCTGTAAGGTAACAATGCATATTCCAGTGTGCTGTAATAAAAAAAATGAATTATACATTGTCGAATTTCTTCCTGGTGTCATTATTGTTACTGTTATTTTTCTGATACTGCTCAAAACCTCGGGATTTTACAATTGAAGATCCTGTTTACAATTGAAGAAGTTTTCATTGATACCGTTATTGTCTTACAACAAAATAAGTTATGTACATTAAAAGATTCACGTTCAAAAATCGTTTTATATATTTATTTATACAGTACTTTCACAGGTTAAGTGTACTTCCGGAAGAAATTGTCGTACCTCCGAAAACTCCAAACCTCCGAACCTATTTTATGCAGGTATGAAATAGTATATTTTTTGTTTAGTGTTTCAAAGTTAAACAAAAATGAAAAATAAGCATATCTCAAGGAATATACGCCTATGTTCTTATATATTATTTTTAACTGCGAGTTGATCCTCATATATGACGTAATGCGAACTTATGAATTCAGTAGATACTAGATACCCTTGCAATATATTTGTAGAATATTGTTTAAAACCAGAGCTGGATTTAGATGGTAAGAGGCCCTAGGCTATTCAAGTTATGAGGCCCTTTCATCTCTCGCGTTGATTTTAAGAAATAAATTTTTATGCTTATTTATTTGTCAAATACATAGAATTTCTCCTTATTTTCAGTCCCGTGTTTTAATGTGCACTGGTTTTAGAATAGTGTAATTATAATTTTGCTTACAACTTGGATGTAGGCCACTCTTGATCTTAAGGCCATAGGCTGAAGCTTATTTAGCCTATAGAAAAATCCGGCCGTGGTATGACTACTATATGTAATGCAAACGTATATTTCAAATTTTACATGGAATATTTTGGAACCCCATAAAACAGTGTTGAAAATAAATTGGAGACATAATTGCATCGTAATACTTCATGGATGGATTACGATGATACCTTACAAAAATGTATATTCAATATTTATATCTCGTTTTTTATTAGTTTCGTTTACTTTTAATGATATTCCTTGACGAAGGTTGTATTCAGATACATTACAAGTATCCAATGTTTGTTACTGGAAAAGTCAAGAACATTTTTCCAGATAAATTAGTTATTCTACTCCACTACCGTGTATAGTCGATTGTACCGTCTAATAGCGCGTAACAGAATATGGAGGAATTGGTAATCATATTAATAGGGTTGTCAAATGTTTTGTAAGGTTTATTATTTATACTATATTTTATTATAATATAATTTATACTTTTATACAATTGTTAAATATTTTGTTTCGGGAGTTATAAAACATGGCCATTAAGAAATGCAAGTCTTATTGTAGAGTTATTAACAAAAACAATTATTTAATAGATTTACTTTTTGTTTCATATTCCCACTTAATAATACACGTCGTTTGTTTTGAAAATAAAATACATCTTTAGTAAATTTCCTTTTTCCAAAATCGTAAACTAATTGGCTAAGTTCAACTCAACTGTAATTGGGCCACGATGTCCGTAGTTAAGTCCGTAGTTATTGCACAAAGCGCTATAAGGAGTGATATATAGATATCTTATTAATTTCTATTTAGGTATGTCAATTTAATCCTGGTTCGAGCTTCGGCTTTGGTGAAAATATGCGAGATAGGCGTATAGTCGCCTTGACGCCTGTCGACTGCATGTTGTTACCAAAAATATGGCTCCTCCAACGCAATACTGCGAACATTTGGACGCGTATACAACACTATCTTGAAAAGAAGGTGGGCTTTAAGTTTTATTTGTCGGTATTTCGTCTACATTCATCTCAAAGTTCATTGTGTACTTGGAGTAAGTTGTATAATATTTTAATTTTTAAAGACTGTTCTTAATGACATTACGTTTAATAAGTAAGGTTTTATAGGATACTATTAAGAACGACTGCTTTTCGATACTTTTCTCTATTAAGGAAAATAAATACCTTACCGTTTCTTCCGATTCATGGAAATCTGCTTAATTCTTATAACATTATGTTCCTAGGCCGTTCCAAGTGTTTTAATTTTTGTTTAAATTATTAATCCTTACATATGTATATACAGGCCGGTTTAAATACTTTTCAATATTTCATCGGCTAATACTTTACCCTTTGATAAAAATAATGAATAACTTTGATTAATCTTTTCAATGATAATAGGTATAAAAATCATGCATTCAAAGGTTAATTAAAGGTAAAGATGCATTTACAGGTCAGTCGTAATTATTTGTTTGGATAAAAATACACAAGGATAATGCCTCAAGAACATAGCATTAGTATCTATATTCGTAAAGTGTAGGTGAAAAGATGCATACTGAAATTCAAAGGCATGATTCAGCTGTTACTTTTTTAGGTTTACTAAAGCTGCGTCCATATTATTATAATGTTATGTTGTACATCTTGGACTTTATTAGTAATTCTTGAATAATAGAGTGCTATGCCTAATGGTAAGCTGAGTATACATCAAAAGTATGTCTTCCGATACAAATCTGGAAACGATAAACGAAAAGACAGTCTGCGCTCAAGTATATCACCATGTGTATAGTGGTCACGTAATATATAGATCTCTTAAACTGCCTCGTCTGATAATTGTTAATACATCGGCTGATCTCGGAACGCTATATGGATAAACGACACATTTTTATTAGTTTTACACCATGTGTATGGTGATCGTGATCCAGTTAGACACTTATGTCGTGCCTAATTAGTTGGCAGATCTACCTCATTGAAGTTAGTATGCACCTATAAGAAATACAGAAAAAGGAAATTTTGTGAAACTAAACACGAGACATTATATTTTTAATCTATCCCAAATTTACCGTAAATGAAACGCTGATTGTCCGTTTTTGTTTAAGGTAAAAAATTACACCGCACAAAATAAGTAATGATAATATATGATAATGATAATTGCAGTCACGACCTGGTAGTTAATACTTTGGCCGTACTTTGCTATGATTTCTGATTAACTTCTTCTAAGTGGAAATAAAAATCCTCATATAATAGTAAGACTAATTTAATATATCGTTAGTAATATCGGCAAAAAATAATCTTATATAAAGCTAACAGAAAATATGCTTTGTTAATAACTATGATCACTGAGTCCATTATTAACAGATTCATGCGCATAGCCGTCCAACAGATTCATGCGCATAGCCGTCCAAGCCCCGTTCTATGTCCGTAATGTAGATCTCCATAAAGATATGGAACTATCGTCTTTGTATGCATATATTAAAGACCTTACAAAGATTTTTTTCGAAAATGCTGAACTTCATCCTAACCCCAAAATAGTACACGCAGTTAGCTACACTTCCAATCCGCACGCCAAAGGCTTTGCGCGCCGGCCACGCAATTGTTTCTCCGACCCCGTCGATAAAATAACGAGATTAAATGCGCTTCTCCCTGCCGTCTCCAGCAATCGCTCGTGTCCGCGCACACGCCCGCGCAACCGCCGTCCTCACCGCCGAGGCCGAGCGGATAATTTCGCTTCCGCATACCCGCCGCGGCCTCCCTCCGCAGACGCCTGAGTCTGGGTTCGATACTCCGGATAGGAGCCCTCGAGTGACTCTGCTCGCGCGATACAGTGACACTCTACATCACTAAGAGTACACCATGACACCGCATACCATTCGTGCACACTTACACGTAAAGTACACAGTTCTGTAAGGGACTACCCTCGCGGCCCTGAGCTGCTTACCTAATAAGGTCATTGTTAGGATCACTAAATTTGTAAGACAAGACCTGTTGGTTAGTCAGGAACGTGAATCTTTTGTCATTTACCGGCAGCAGCCCAAGCCGAGGTTCGGCCGTTTTGGCACTCTTGTGCCCGCTGCCTCGGGGCTGAGTGCCTTCAGCACTTGCCCCAAAAAGTTCGTTGAAGCTGTCAAAGCCTCTGGGGCTAACAGCGTATGTCAATTCGAAAAAAAAGAGTCCATTATTTGAAATATAGTTGACTTTAAATATTTAATTATTTTGAAAGTAAAAAGTGCAACGATTAAACAATTTGTTCTTTTTGTAAAAATAAACAATGAGTATTATTAAAAGCAACAGTAATTTCATTGTTTATCAGTTTAACGTCCGGCCTTTATAAGTTATTTGTAGCCATATTGTGCATCAGTTTGCATGTTCTATTTTTTAAATGACGATCTTATCAATATTTTTGCCCTATAAATGAGAATGCGTGGTTGGCTTTATCATATGAATAAACCTTTACATTATTTGTCCCAGTGTAGCAATAATTCTGTAAATTCCGTCGGCATTCATTTTAAGATGTTATCAAAGAATTGTAAGCCAAACGAAAACAATTCTTATAATTCTAGTAATGCATAATATAATACACTTAACTATTTACTTAAATCACGTCTATTCGTGTATATATAAATTAGATATTTACTGCCATAAAAAAAGCTAACACTTGTTCTGTAACATTTGTATTGTAGATGGATACAGTGTAAACATATTACCACTTTAAAAACTAGCAACATGTAATATTTACATAAATTTTACATTTGTTTCTTTTTTCTTAAAACGTTAAGCGTTAATACTCTATTATTAGTGTATTTCGATGACTTGAACTAACCCGCCGCGGCATCCCTACGCAGACGCTTGTGCTTATGATCGATCCTCCGGATAGGAGCTCTCTCTGCTCGCGCGATACAGTAATACTATACATCACTGAGTGAGAGAGTACATCATCACACCGCATACCATTCGTGCACACCCACACATTAAGTACACGGTTCTGTAAGGAGCTACCTCCGCGGCCCTTGCGCGGCTTGTCCGATGTCATTGTTAGGACCACTAAACTTAGTAAGTAAGGACCTGTTGGTTAGTTAGGATCGGGAATCTTTGTTCGTTTTCCGGCAGTAGCCCAAGCCGATTTTAGGCCATTCTGGCACGCTTGCACCCGCTGCCTCGGGGCTGAGTGCCCTTAGCGTTCGCCCCAAAAAGTTGATCTGTCATGTTATGATCTTTATTTTTATTCATATACTTAGTTATTTAGCCCTGTATTCTATAATACAGGAGACATTTTACGTTATGTAGTGTAGCTGAACATGATATATTAGTTGCCACGAAAACTCCTAAAACAGCTTCAACAAGAGAGTCGCCATCTTGTTGAAGATGGTTTCATATGTCGAAAATGTCCAAATCTTATCAATTGAAAATGGCAGTAATAGTCTCTAAAGAGGACTGAGTTGCCAAGAATAAAAAAAGTAAAGAAATAAACAAAAGAGTATATAAGTATTTGTGTGTCAAATACATGGTAGCGTGTGTAATGTTTATTTTATTGATTACTTGTATTTTTTATGCATAATTTAAAAAAAATATTACCATTCTGCACTCCTTCTCTGTATAAACTATAAATTTCATACTCCTCCGTACGCGCATTTTTCGTGAATTTTCAATGTTTTTGCCTCACGTATTATATATATATATATATATATATATATAGAAGATTACATTTTTATAATTTATGTTATGTATTTTAGATTCCCACAAAGAACAACCTATTCAAAACTTTTGTACAAGATCGCCGCTGGCAAGAGTTTCGTGAGCAAATGGTGAATGATGTTGTGGCTCGCTCTAATGCGGTCAACTGGACTTCGATTCACGATGTACCATATTCCATACGCATGGAAGAAATGTTAGACATATAATTTTGGAATACTGTTTTGTGACAATACAACTTTATTTACTGTATTTGGTATAATTAAATGTTTTGGCCTTACAAGTATTTCTTTTAACCGACATGTTTAAGTTGATCTTAAACTAATAAATTATATAAAAACATTTTATCACTAGATATATTAAAATATCAAAAAGAGAATGCTCGAAAGAAACTTTATATAGTTCATATTCTTAACCATAACCATATTTATCTATACCTTAGCGGGTTTTATTGTTAAGGCAGGAGTGAAGGCTTCAAAGTATGCATGAACATATATGGTACAACAAAATTGTCAGGCATATTGTTTATTTATCATACTAATAATATAAATGCTTGCGTTTGTTTGTTTGTTACGCTTCCACGCGTGAACCACTAAACCGATTATAATGAATTTTGGTATAGAGATAGATGGGAACCTGGACACGGTGATAGGCTACTTTTCCTTTCGAAAAACTTATTAGAAGTACGGTAAAGCGAACGTTAAATTTTGTATAAAACTTTTATTGCGTCATCCGATTTGTTTGACAAAATCAATATTAACGCGAGCGAAGTCGCACATAAAATCTAGTTGAGAATAAATCAAAGACGGTTGTAAGTAAAAATTAAATAGAGTAATACTTTAATAATAAATATAACTTTCAAAAACAACAATCTACGTAATCGCAAGAAATGGAACGCCATTGCGAAAAAAGCGCAAATCATAAATGATGTCATATTAGCTCTGCGTCGCGTAACCACGGCAACCGGTTTTGGCGGGAAGCGCCCACACGCGCTTTAACTTTGTGGCATAGAATAATAAAGAGTGACGGTATTTCTACCAGTGAAGGAAGATTATTCGTAAAGCTAATATTCGACCGCAGTGCACCGCGACGACCGAACGCCGTTCAATTCACGACGACAGCCTTGCTGATCGAAAATTCGCGATTTTTAACATAATTTATATTGTATGTACCGTAATCGTAAGTTGGATTGCTTTGAGTATTGTTACTAATATTGTGCATACATATTAATCTATAGTGACGTAGTCATTTCTAATTTTAGACTATCTGAAAGCGATTCTAATAGGTGAGTCAAGTGATTTGTCCTTTAATACTATTAAGTCCATAGTATTTATTTTGTAGTTACACTGTTCTCATGTGTATATATTATAATATAAATGCCATTGAAATTGATGAATGCGAATAAACAGTCTTCATTGAAATACGTGTTGCATATGAATGTTTATGTGGAAGTTGTTTTATAAGAATACGAAGTTACCAGATCATATAGATATTGGCTCTTTTATTCACATAACTATTTAAAAACTATAATTACTAAAGATTAAGTTTTAAAAAAGTTTGACCAACAAGTACTAGTAGCTTTGTACATAAATGCTCTGAAAATGCAATGAAATGAAAATGAGCTATTTGTGAAACACGCAGTTCTTTGGTATAAATCATGGTATTTATTCTTTAAATAAAAGAAATGTAGCATACTACTTATTTTAAAAATGCGTGATACTTACGCGTAAGCACAAGATAAGTATAAGTAAGATTTTACCAAAGTAACGTTTTAACCAATTAATATCGAAAATGTATTATCAACAGAACGGTATAAGTTGAGCATATTTATTTATTAAGTTAAATTTGATATAAATTCAGAGTGGACGCTGTAGCTAACTAAAATAACATAATAATATTAAGCTTTTATTTTTGACATTATAGTATATGTTTTTAATAGTTTTTAGGTTTTAGCTTTATAGCCATAATCTTACCTGATGTTAAGTGACGATGTGGCCCAAGATGGTGGACATACTAAGCCTTGTGGAGGGACTGGCTCTCAAGTGCAACTGCCGAAACACACCTTGAAGTTTTTAGCGGCAGATTTTCAACTTGAGGATGGTGGCTAGCCAGGCAAAGTGCCAAAATTAGGATAAATGCTAAAATTAAACAATCACATATAAATACATAAACACTTTTTGTAATTAATAGAATAATCTATCTAGACAATAGACATTTATTTATTGTACTGAATATATATAATATACATATCTATTAGGTACATGAATTATTATTTTGGAAATGTATTATGTATAGTAGAAATGTATTATGAATAGTGTTAATTAAATGATACTTAAAAAAACGATCAACGTAGCGCGCTGATCCCATCTATAAAGTTAGTATGAAGCTGTATTCAATATTAATGTTTGAGTTGCTTTGTAACAACTTACATGTCGGTGATAAGTATAAGTAAAGGTATGCAATACAATAACACTAGGTGTTACATTTCATCTCAAGTGGCCTTGGATTCTCATGTATCATATTAACATTGCTTCTGTACCAATACATGTTCCAACTAACGTTTGCACTTATTCATTCAAGATTAGAGTTAATACGCAACTATTGTTTTTAAGTTTCAATTAAAACGAATCACTAAGAATGAGTTACGTGACTAAATGTTCTTTTTTTACAAGTCATTCCTTTTATTAAGCACACAAAATGCATTCAATTCTAAAGAAGACGTCATAAAGCCGATATTTGTCTACCAGCGCGCAGCGGTTATATTGTTTTTGAGAAAGCTTGAAAACTACACAATACCATCCAAAGCGATTATGTATATACTAAAATTACTTTGAATGACCTCAACTTTAAACAACATTGAATAAACTTTAATGACTAAACATATCTACGTACCTAACTTAGCAAAGCATTGGTACAAAAATATTGTAATATAATCAAATTCAAAGGAAGTAATGTTTTATGACACTATTCTGTTAACGATGGCCTTAACATTTTAACTTAACCGTGGATGTTTCCTCGTAGTAAAACAAAATCAACTTTTGTACCGTATTCGTCGATGACGGCATATTTTCTGCCGACCGTCAAATGGCCAGGTTATCGGCAAATAGGTCTCAACTCGTGTGTCTCGACCCAATTGAGACTACGTCTTTTAATATAACAGACCATAATTTGTCTTATACCCAGTTGAACTGGTCGGTTCAATTCAATGACAAAACAATAAATATTAATTAAACCAATGCATGTATATGAATTTATATAATTTGTTAAAATCATATGTATCTAAAAAATAAGTTATAATTACACATGCAATATGAACTGTGATACATGAGAGCTTTGAAGTATAATTAAATAATAAACTGGGTAGTAATAATGAATCTAAGAACTGCTAACCGAGTTTCTGTTAAACTGCTGTTAATACATTATATTCTAGCGGTAAAAATTATCCTAATAATTAATAGCTACAGTCATTTCCAAAGTACTATATGTTTATGGTTTCATGCCAAAATAAACTTTCTTAATATTTGCTACAGCAAGAAAAGTATACCGTAAAAGTTTTGCAAAGAATTTGAAAATCAAGCGATGAGACACGACGCGGTTGGCCCAAATACAATTTTATTCATTTTTCATGCGACAGCGACTCGTACACCCTGGCACTGGAATATTTTTTTACTCAGCGGTCGATGTAGACACGAATAACATTTTGCTTGGTAGTAATTAAAAGAATACATCTAATTATATCTATTTATGAAAACAAATATTGTCATTAAAATAAAGGTACTTGAGAGCATTCTATTTTATTATAACACACTTTTTTTTATTAGTATCGATAAATAAAATTATTAATTATATTTAATTTCTGGACCAATTTACTAACCCGATACAATAATATTGAATCCATATAAGAATTGAGGAAAAATTATGATAGCATTTATTACCTTGTATATCACGAACATCAGCAAATAAAAGCTTAATGTGGGTGTAGAAATTATATTGTCGGTATTAAGAATAGAGTCAGGCGGGTCTTAGCAAGTTATTTGATTTAGATAGTAATTATTATAATTAATCATTATTTACTGAAACTGTTTCCCATATTTAATAATATAAGTTACTAGCTGTGTCCGCGACTTCGTTCGCGTGACACTAAAATATATTTAATATTTTTTGCGCGTTCTCGTAACTTTTTTCAATACAGCTTTGCTCTTATTGGTGGTAGCGTGATGTTAAATAGCCTAAAGCCTTCCTCAATAATTGCTCTATCAAATACTAAAATCATTTTTGAAATCCGAATGGTAGTTCTTAAAAGTAGTGCGTTCAAACAAACAAACTTTTCCCCTGTATAATATTAATATAAATTATTATTATTCTCTATGTTTGAGTTTAGTCACCGTAGAATGCATCGTAGATGGTAATCAATACAATTCTGTGATATATTATCTTTTGTAATTTAACTCAGTAAAAACATGGAAGTTACTTCTACATTATTCTAATACTTCATCTAATAATATTGTATAACTGTCATCAAACCGATAAAAATGTCATAATTATAATAATTTTTTCGTAGTGAGTGACTAACGGTTTGCGAAGGGCGCACCTAGGCTATCAACTAATGGATGCGAGATTTTCCATGAATAATAATATAACAGTATAAATTATGTATCATAAATTTGGTACTAAATATTTAAAAGCTAGAAACACAACCACTGCATTGGGATTCAAATCGCTTTTGCTACTTTCCATTACAGAGTACCCGAATCTGCTCCAAGATTATTGTCTTCAACAAAGTGTTTTAAGCACTCCAATACCATACAGAGATGAAAGATGACTTAGATCTTTAGTTTCGTTTGTCAGATATCGAAAAGAAAAAAAACATTAAAATGTATTAAAGTCTTCAATTAGTACAATATTTAACTTTTATTCCCTATCATGAAGGAACTCTTTCGATTTATAGGATAAACAGTTGCATGTTAATCTATAGTACCTATTAGTTATTACCTGATAAAATATCATCAAAATCTGTTTAGAGTGATGCACGTACAGAGGGACGTACAAATAAAAATTCAAAATAAATAATAATTTTGATCCTCGCTATCAATAACAAAGTTTACTACGATTATAAGATTCAAAAAATATTTATTGTAAAGTTATATCTTACAGTTTTATTGTATGTTCAAATTAATTATAAGGTAGATACATTTATAGAAGGGAATCTTGTAAAAAATCTTTCATGATTATAACGTTATTTACCCTACTACTAATGGATATACATTATGTTTTAATGTTGTTATTTTTTATATTCTAACTCAAAATCGCAACCGATTATTAGTTACAAATAATCTAATGATATTTTATGCCCGAACAAATATCATTTCAAATTATAGTACATATGTCTTTTCTATTGAAGAGATGATAGCTCAGTGGTAGTGTCTACGACTTCGTGTCAAGGGACGTGAGTTCGAATCCAAGCACCTACAATGAACTTGAGCTTTCGGTGAAGGAAAACATCGTGAGGAAACCATAGCATGGTGGTAGGGCTTTTTATAATGCCCGCCTGGGTAGCTACCACCCTCAAGTTGTAAACCTGCCGCCAAATACCAATAGGTATGTTCCGGCAGTTGCACTTGAGAGCCTGTCACTCCACAGGTTTAGCGTGTCTACCAACTTGGGCCATATCGTCGCTTAAGATCAGGTGAGATTATGGCCATAACGCTAAACCTTAAGTATATAAAAAAAAACGCTAGACTTTTGATGACGATTATTTTCTTGTTTAAATCCACTGAAACACCTCGGACATGATCCGAGACTTTTTCTATCTGTTACAGTAACTTTTAAAAATCAGTAATATTTACGTTTACAAAAATTATGGAAATGACAATAACAACAATAATGAAAATAACAACAATAATATTACAACAATAAATCAAAATAATTTTAAGAATTTAGCAATTTGGATATATGTCAGTAAAAGGTCAGTTATAATTTGGTTTTGTTACTAATTATGAATTTGGTCATATAATAGATAATAAAAATAAATAATAATAGTAATGTGAATAAAAATATGATTAAAATTTAATATTGTAACATTTATTTAATTTGGTATAATAGGATATCATCAATTCTTATATTTGTTTGTTCCTCTTTTTCGCGGTGTTTACCACTCTCTCCAGGTATTTTAGGAAAGCCTGGGTGTGGCCCTCCATGAGCTCGGAAAAGTTTTCCAGCGCGACTTGTAGCCTCGTTTCCGTCTCCAGGTCTAGTCTGATGACGATTACTTAGCTAATTATTTTGAATGCGTTGAATCCAAATTATTCATCAATCATGTATAGAATACCATTATCCTTTATCCAAATACCTACCTACTTTATAAATAAATACCTTTTGCTATACATGGCTGAACGGATTTCTATGCTGTTAGTTTTGCGAAATGTTAATAGTCACCTGATTTAGGTAAGGTGTATGATGTAAATGTATGTATAGGGCTTGTTAATGTATGTATTTAAGGGCTTGGTGAATTGATAAAATTGCTTTATACATGTAGTTTATTCGTAATATTTAAATAGAGTTCTAGGTAATATTTATGTTTAATGTATCTATGATATTCTCTCTTTACACGTTTTGTACAAAAATGTACTTATTAGTCTAATTATTTTGTAAAAAAACTGTCTTTAGGTATAATACACATATTATATCATATTACATATAAATATAACATTAATAGATACATTTTGACTATTCATGAACATAAAGAGAATTTTAGTTACAATTATTTTTTCTTGTTGTACAATATAGTTTAGTTATTAAATAATTAATATTATGACGATGTTTTCATTGCCATCGATAATCTATTAATAATAATATTTACATGGTGTGAGGTTATCTTTGGGATGTACCACCAGTTAATATACTGATTATCGTGAATTAAAAAGTATTTTGTAAATCTTGCGCATTCTGTATAGGTACGTTATTTGTTTTTTACCTCACTACGCCAGCCTTTTACCACAATTCTATCTCATAATAAATGATAATGATAATAATGAAATGGTAAAAATTATGTTATAGAAACTGTAATAAAATGGTCCTTGGTGACACACTCGCAAGGTATAGTGGTACCCTACTAAAGGAAGGTTGAAATTACCCTTTCAGTATAAAATGGTTTCTTAACGGCGACTTTGTTCATCTAAATCTACAATTATATACCACGTTTTTGGGACGCGCTGTTACCAGGCTATCATGGTGTTAACATAACCCATAATAATGTTAATTTAATATTTAAAGGGAAGTATGATATTTACGTATAGGACACATTCAACTATCTACATATTTAACACACCAAGATTAAAGAGGTTCCACAATTAGATACGCAATAACAAACGGGTTTTTCAGAAACGATTACAATTATACAATAAAAAAGTAAATAATTGCCTTATCGCTTAAAATTTGTTGGAATTTTTTCTATATAATTATTAATTAATGGAATTTTATAATATATTTTGTGTTAATGAATTTAAAAGAATATAATTAAAAAAGGAACATTTGTCTAAAATTGCCATACTTTTTAACAAATCCTTTTTGTTGTATAGAAAATTTCACAATTTTTATAATGATATTGAAGGTTCTATTTTGATGTATAACTTTTATACACCGAATTGGAGTTATGATTGAGACATCCTATTAGTAATTATTTATATTAATATTTAGAATGTTTTTCTGACCATTTGATATTCATTTTAAATAAATTAATAATGCAGTCGAATAAGTTTACAAAATCTACAATAAGCAAGGTGCGTTCAAGAATAAAAGTCGCGTTGTATTTTTAAACATCGATGTGATTTAGATAAATATGTAAAAAAATTAAAATTTGAAATTAAATTGACTTCTTTTTTCTGCGATTATATTATATTAACCAGTTAAGTTTCTGTTACAAATTCTAGTATGGTGATATATTTTATCAAGAATTGTTTTTTCAGGCTACAATTGGTTCTAGGAAAGCTGGTGTTATTACACAGAACGAACTGTCGTTACAAAAAAGAGTTTACCCTTGCGAGTCTTCGATGGGAGTCAGGCAAAACCCTTGGACACCTACCAAACGACGGGGTCCTATTGCCGCTGAAGCTGCTAGCCCTGGGCCCGCAGTCGTATCACTACCGTCTTTGATAGGTATATATTACTAGCAAAATTATCTGAGGAGTTATTTAACGTGACCCCTTTCTTTCCTTTCTGTAGCAGATCTACCCGCACTGGACTGCGGAGCCATATATTGACTGTAGACTCTATTCCAGCAAGGCCCAAAAAGTTCGAAAACTCATACATTTGTCGCACTGTGGAGCTGTGGAACCATTTTCCGCCCTGGATGTTCCCTCCTTCATATAATATTTGGTCCTTTAAACGAGGCGTGAAGAAGTGTTTAGCAGGTTGACATGGCAGCTGCGACTGACGGAGGACATTTTCCTTTTCGACAGTCGCTACTGTCCCTGGACCGTACTAAGCTTACCATCAGGTGAAATAAGGTCATGCTGCCGAGCCAGGATAAATATATATATATATATTTCCAAAAGGCTGATTATCATATTTCTCGTCATATATAGATTTTAGGATCCGAAAGTTTTATTTTAGACGACAATACTACTTGTTATATTTATAACCACGTATCGATGATATAAGTATAGTAACATTTGGGGTATACAAATGAAAATATTTGCATAAGTAAAACACGTTTTCTACGATAACTATAATAAAATTGTTTGTACGCCTTTACTTACCAATGAACATTAGCAAATTGTGTCGCATCAGTTTCGGTGCCGCTTTGTTCGCTATCTCTCGTCCATACGCCGAGGACGTTTGCACTTACGTCACCTCTCGGGTCCAACAGAGGTTGTGTTTTCAAGTTTTGCGATTATCTCAATTTAGTGAGCACGGTAATCACCGTTCGCGTTCAAATTGTGTTGATACAAAAGGTGACATCATATAATTATAATTAGTTAGTGAATAAATTATAATATATTTTATTTAAAAAAACCTATTTGAATATGAAAACTATATTTGGATGATTATGAGGGAGAAAACGTCTCGTTCGGAGTGTTGTAGAGGTAGTTATGTTTTTTTTATTTTTATTCAATATTATAGGTAAATTAAAATGATTTCGAGTAATATCGATAGTTATATTTTTACCCTTCATAAATATTAATTATACATTAAAGGTAAAAGGTAAATAGTTATAAAGAATGTAGGCGAAAACATTGACCCTAATCAAGGTGATCTGTCAGAGCAGCGATGTTTGCGATCATAATGTTGTACATTGTAATAGTTTGACATTGGCAATACGTGTTTGATTGATATTACAGTAATCATTAATTTTGCAAGTTTAGCCAGATAAGTATTTTTTCTCTCGTAACATAGAGTCAACCTCGACAACCGTACTTATATCTATAGAAGGTCTATTGATAGAACATGTGTAATTTATATGAATAACAAGCAACAAATAAGTTAAGAAGTAAATAAGAAAAAACATTACCTTAGAATAGGTATGACTAGTTTTTATTTGTAAACATATGGATTAGGGTCAGTTTAAGCTGCATGTTGTACAAGTGTATAAACAGTAGTATTATTAGTCTTTACTGTATTTCAAAACGTTTAATGCAATAATGTTTTGCAGGAAAGCCTCCTCCGGAATCAAGAAAAGCACGCGCGCCGGCATTTTCTTTTGGTCATAAACTTGATCCTCCAGGCACTAGTGCAAAGGCTGGACCCGGTCCTGCTTCGTACAATACAGAAGGCATGACAGCTAAAGGTAAATAACTTAATACAAATGTTTTATATAATTTGTTACAAAAATTTAGGTCGGTTGGTCAATAACTAATCTACTTATATCTAAAACATTATTTAGAAAAGCTACTATTATTAAGTTTTAGTTATTATATTGTTAAGTTATAGTTTGAGTTAAAATCCTGGTAGACGAGAACTCTAAATAGTTAATGTTAAATAACGTACGTGTTGGATAAAACGTAGGTTAGGTTATATAGGTAAAGTAAATAGAACGCACATATACACAAGCGGGGTTTTTTTTCGGGATCTTGATCTGTCATGTTGTGTTTTTTTTTAATTCATATACTTAGTTATTTACCCGTATATTGTATAATATAGGTTGACATTTTACGTCATGTAGTATAGCTTTAGAGAATAAGTGAAGTGAATTATGATTAATTATTCAGAACATGATATATTAGTTGACACAAAAATTCCCAAGAGAGCTTCAACAAGAGAGTCATCATCTTGTTGAAGATAGTTTCATCTGCCTAAATCTTATCACTTGAAAAGGGCAGTTATAGTCTCTAAAGAGAACTGAGTTACCAAGAATAAAAAAGAAGAAACCAAGCGATAGGAGGTTGGAAAGGTAATTCATGTAGATACTAATAGATCCTGACCCTCGTAGAGTATTATATTCATCTAGGCTGACATAGTGCCTACAACTGTCTATAAATGATCGTTTGGATCCATCACCATTGTTCCTGAACAGTTCTTTTTTATTTTATTATGGATACTCTACTAAGCTCATACTCTGCTGACAACTAGATTCTACTAGCTATTTTTATCTACTCAGTACAAATAGATAAGAAAACTCTTTTGATTTAAAAATGTTTTCACTCCTCGTCCCGTCTCAAAAATTATTGTACAGAATAAATATTTAAGCAACAACTTTTATATAATTATTTATGAGTCTCGCAATAGTTGCTTGCATGTTTAGACGACATTCACCTTTCATAGATGATTAGCATAAATGGCAGCCCATCAAAAGCGGACAATTTGTTTCGAACTAAAGAATTTGGTACAATGACATGTTAGCTAATATGTAATAATTGATTGCCATATATTATAAAAGTTGATTTTCCTACCACTTCATATTACATATATAATGGAACTTATTGCTTTTCATAACTATGCTAAAAAGGACTGTAGTCCCGATTGAGGTCTATTATAAATTTGGAAGTAAAATTAGGTTAGGAGTTTTAGTGCTTAATGATAAAATAGAGATCGAAATACGTGGTGCTATACTAATTGATTTTCGCACAAATCAGTTACTATTATTACCAAATTTATGTAGTATATGTTCATACATAAAACTATTGTTCTAGAAACTGCTGAAAGTCTAATTTTCTGTTGACTTTATTAGGTGTAAATTATATTATAATTTTTCGCTGTTTTATTAGCTCGATTCTAGTCTATATATATATATATATAAAACCCACGGAAGTGCCTAGTTAGGTCTGAACCATACATGCTTATCCTTACTAATGTTATAAATGCGAAAGTGAGTTTGTTCGTTTGTTACGCTTTCATGGTTTTTCATATTCATAATTTTAACAGAAATTGATTTTCTCTTAAAATACCAAGTACGTATTAGAATGTTATATTTAAATTTAGTTATCTTTAAATTGAAAATGAAAACCATAAACCGTAAAAGAAGTAGTGACAAGCACACCCACAATCCAACATAGCCATCAGAGCGTATCGGACAGCTGTAAACGAGTTGAGAGATCGTTACTAACAATTAGTCTCCAATTGTTTAATAAGTATGTGGTTGGTTTCATAAGTTGTTTAAATTTAAACATACCACTTGTAACTGCTGACTGTTATTTTAAATTTTAAATGAAAATTGTATTGGACTAGAATCAACTCGAATGACGCAATAAAAAGTTTCATACAAAGTTTATCCCTCTATTTCCCCCCACAGACAATAAAGATTTCGCGAGAAAAAGTAGCCTATCTCCGTCTCCTAGGTCCCGTCTATCTCTCTACCAAAATTCATCGCAATCGATTTAGCGGTTTAGGTGTGAAAGCGTAACAAACAAATAAGCAAACAAACTCACTTTCGCATTTATAATATTAGTATGATGATATGATGATAAACCTTATTTTATTTTGAACAAAAAAGTAAGTACTATATAATGTACACATTTCTTTGAAATAGAAATGCAATAAATACAATAATACGTAACTTATTAAAATACGTATTATAGTTAGTAGTTGTATATTATACAGAAATTAAAGTATGATCTTGATAGTTTCGCACTAGATGTATATAAATTTGATCGGCATAGTTTATATTTTCAACATTATATATTCCAAAATGGTATTTTGAATAATGTATAATACAATCTGTTTTTATAGAATAAGCTTTGTCCGTAATAACGTTTGTCGGTTTTAACCGCCCACACCGTTTCAAGAGTTGTCAAGCGAATGGTGAATTATTAAAAGCGATATTTATTATTACCGTTTTAACGTTATTAAAACAATCACGCAGAGATCAGCTGTCCATCTAGAATGATCGCCGTTATGCGGCTTGTCTTTTGGTAGATACACTGTTTTATAAAGAAATGTGACAAAGCAAAAGAGAGTCAATATGACTATTTGCTGTTAGTCTTGGTCTAATTGCATAGGTACTTGTTACTGTCATGATCATCCCGTTTGATTATTGAATATACATCGTCTAATATTACATCTGTGTCCCTAGCCAATTTGTATTCCAACGGTTGCTAAAATAAAGAGAAAACCAAAAATGTATGAGTATACATACATAAATTGAATATCATCCAGTTGAAAACTTTCGCCGTGTCCTACTACCCCTACTATGTTTCGTTTGCATAAACTTTGTGCTTGATAGCAAACTACAATACATACATTTACAATATAACTATATAGTTTATTAGCCGTGCCCGCAATTTCTTTCGCGTGGAACTAAAATTATTTATTAATTTTTGCACATTTTTGTAACTTTTTTCAATACAGCTATACACCTATTGGTGGTAGCGTGATATCAAATAACCTAAAGCCTTCCTCAATGATTACTCTATTAAATGCAAAACCAATTTTTTACATCCAACTAGTAGTTCCAAAGCTGAGCGCGTTCAAATAAAGAAACCCTTCCGCTTTATAATATTAATATAGATGTGTACATATATACATTTTTTTGCGTTATTTATGTGCACTTGGTGAGAAAATATTGAGACGTTGACATAAAAACTTTATGGTGTTTTTGATATTTCGAAATGGTAACATTTTTACGTTCAACGTAGATCTAATTTGATTCATCCATTAACGGAAATAATAAAATAACAAGTATGTAATTATTATTAATAGACTTCCTTAGAAAATACGGGATTATTTATTTTAAAAGTATAATGTGTCATATCAAAAACAATGATTATCTCGAATGGTCTACGTAATGCAAAATATACTTACTCGTATAATTCCATTGTTTTTATATTTAAATGAATATTCTAGACTTCCATGACTTTATACATTCTTAATTAGACAATATTGTATGTTGACATTGGACGATCGTTTAACTCCATGCATTCAGTCGATGTCGCCAAATATGTCCGTATAAACGAAGGTGATTGGCAATGAGTCAGACTCTTGTGTAGGTGCTCCGAGCGGACCCTGAGAGTCTATACTACTCGCTATGGAGTCAGTCGCTTATCCATCTGGCTTCAGTAATCACTCTGAGCATAGTGCCTTGAACTTGTTTATTCTCAAGTTGTATTTTGGTTACATTAGTGTCAGAGGGGTTTAAAGTTAGTGTTAAATAAGTTATTGCTTGCTATTTATAAGGTAATGTCAATACATTAATAATAATAAATAATTAATAAATAAGTATAGAATTTATGTTTGAAATTAATTTTCTACTAATTATTAACAATTTATTTATGGCTGAAAATTTGAATGAAATTCATAGATTGATCGGCTAGTATCAAGAAGTTTAATAGATACTTATATTATATTTGCAATCAATTTACATCTTTCAATTTCATTGATATTTTTGAAGTACATATTTTCAAATTGATTTTTTAGGTATTTAAAAAATAATTATATTACATTTTTTTGAGTAATTCAATTACTACCTTCAAATAATAAACAAGATATAGAACAGCTGAACGTGTAATAATTGTGATTAAGCTAACTTTATACACACGTACATCTATTTGAGCTTAATCTTAAAGTATAGGTACATTTTGAAATGTAATAATAATAATATACACGCAATAATTATATTAAAACTATTCTAGTATTTTTTGTTTTAATATTCATATAGTTTTATTTTATTTTAAATAGATATTAATATTTTTATTAAGATACTTGAAAGTTAAGAGCTGGTAGTTCTTTTGGGAGATTGTTGGTAGCCAATCCTTTTTTTCGATTATAGCTGTTTAAAAAATATAACGTTTCATTGATAATTATTTATTATTTTACAGAATTATATTTACATTCTTTAGACGAGTGCATGTGCAAAATTCCTTTGAGGTTTCAATACATAATTGGTATTTATTTTGGTAATGTACATAAAATTATTAGATTGTTTCATGGAGAAATATTAAATGGTTTAGTTGCATGAATACACTTTGCATTTTACTTTTTATTTATTTCCAAATACCATGTAAACAGCTGCATAAGCTGCTGAAATTTTAAATATTTTTCTTTGTAGTTTAATACTTTAATTTGGTTATGATGATAATTTTAGTTTACTAACAATATTAACATTTTTTTATAACCGATGTAACGACAGGGCGTGCAGTAGGCCCCGCGGCATCACTTCACGGCCGATGGCCACCTCTTCGCATCGCTCCGACACCAGCGCCATGTGATTATGAACCTAACAAGGCAGCTCGAGTAGTCTTAGATCATGCTCCGGCATTCTCTATTGGACTCCGTGTCAGTGTTCCGCTGTCCGGAGCGAAAACACCAGGTCCCACCACATACCATATTGTTTTCATGTATTTGTGTCGGCAGTTTGAGCTTTAACCAAATCACTCTCGTTTCGCTTTTACCTATTTATATGTTTGTTATTTTCATCGTATAAGCAGTTACCTTGAAGGTCATTCACTCATTATACACTCTAGATGAATCTTGTTGTTCGATATTATTGTGTTCATTTTGTAAACACAGTAGGTAATTTTGTTTTTGATAGCTCCTAGCATCGAGCGTACCTTATGATGGTTAATATTAATAAGTTTTCGAAAAATATATAACAAAGATAAAATTGTATACATGTCATAATCAGTTTTTTTTTTAATTATATATTTTATAATATATACATATTTTTGTATATCACATTTTTCATTCGAGCGTATACTTTGTGCTGTTAATTTGTAAGAATATTCTTCTAGTATATTTTAAACAAATTTACCATATTATTGTTGTTATTCCGTATTTGTAGCATAGATTTACTGCGTCAATACAAGTCATTTCAATTTGCTTCTTGTTAAAAATGTAATCATGCCATATAATTCACAGAAATTGCTATTTGCAATTCATTTTATCGTATACCGTAGTACCATATCTCCACAAATGATGACATCAGCTTGCAGCGATTTTTCGCCCATACATTCATTGTTTTTGTAGCACATTGTTCCAAACTTATGTCACGCTCAATTTTTTGTATTGTGTGATAAATCACGTTACGCGTCGCTATACATACATACATTTTCCTTTTATTTAGACTGAAATTTTTCTTACATTTTAATTATTTTTTATTACTATTCTTTCAGCGCCAAACACATATTCTATGCCACCTGTCCTTGGTGAAGCTAAAGAAGGAGGCAAACGAGCAGCACCGGCCTTCAGTATCACCGGTCGTAGAAAATCTCCGGAGTCGAACAGTCCTATGCCCGGTCCTGGTTCATATACTACTGATAAAGCAGCCTCTGTTCTTTCAAAGCGATCACCAGCGTTCACAATGGCACCTAGAAGAGAAGTGAAGCCTCCAACTGGTACAGTGCCTGGGCCTGGCGTCTACTGTCCTGAAAAGGTATAAAAATTAATGACACTATACTGTTATTCAAAAAAATGTGCATGTATTGGATATATAATGTTATAACTAACTCATAATACTAACATAAATATAATATTTGGCCATTTTAATAACACATAATAACTTTATTGATATTGTGCAAATAGTAATCCCAATTAGGATTATTTAACAGTTTATGTAATATAATCAGGAAATAATGATATTATTAAGGCTCGTAAGGTTATTGCAGGTGAGTGGGAGTTATTTGTCCGCAATTTGCATTACCGTCTCACCTTTGCAAAATTCACGCGGAAGAAATAATTATCTGTATACATTTATTACAAGTCTTTGTTTCTACCCACATACCTGTTTAGCCTTTTAGTAAGGTTTGCCGATGTTTTATTGTACGAATTTGGTTTGCATGTCATATGAACTAAGTGTTGGCTACATATAACAGGTTTGCGCCACACTACCGTGGGCACCGGCACACACGTTTGGCATCAGGCACTCGCAGTATGCCGGACAAGCTGTCCACTATCCTGCACCAGAAGAAATCATCGCAGTCTAACCACTCGTCTGTAACAAGCCATATGATCATAATCTCATTTCATCAACCTCTATTTATGGAAGCTTAGTCATTAAATTAGCCTTTACTAAACAATTTTTACTAAACTTTATTTGGTTATTACATAACATACTATTATTCATTATAATAATGTATATTACATCAAAATAAAAATAAAATTAAACAAAAGTGTAACAAAGTCAGTTCTCTACAATTTCAAAATCTGGTATAGGCGGGTTGGTGTACTTTTGAATTTTATTTTTTATGATTCGATTTTGTAAGTGATTATACCTAGCTCTTACTAACAATGTTGGGTTTCTTTGGGTTGGGCAGGGGCACACGCAGCATGTAATGTTTTTTTGAAACAGCAAAACAAGGTATTGTATAATAATTATAATAATAATATTACGTTAGTTGTTCTTAGATTTGAATCTTTGTTTGTTCATTTGTATGGTATTATTTAATATATTTATTTATATTAAGTACATAAGTTATTAGAATACTTAGATAGTTTGAAAATAATTTCTAAACAACAAATTATAATAACTTAATAATTTATGTGTTTTCAGGCCGATGTTATTATAAGAGAAAAGTCTCCTAAATATACCATATCAAGTAAAGCAAAATTGGAAAAAAATGATCAAATTCCGGCACCTAATGCCTATTCTCCTGAAAAAGCAGATAGACTTCTGAGAGAAAAATCGCCAGCATTCTCATTCAGGACAAAACCCGACATTGTACAACATTACGATGCACCACCTCCAAATATTTATTCACCTGAGAAAGCATTGAATATTCTTAAGGGTGGACCAAAATATACCTTAGCTGGAAAAGGAGTGGCAGAGAAACACGATGAAACACCTGCTCCAAATTATTACACTCCTCAAAAGGCTGACAAATTATTGCATGAGAGTGCACCTGCTTATTCTATGCGTTCCAAAGAAGTTGTAGAAAAAATTGAACAAACCCCCGCTCCAAACATGTATGCTCCTGAAAAATCGCTTCATATGTTAAACGGCGGGCCTAAATTCACTTTATCAGGAAAGCCTGGGAATCAAAAGACAGTAGACACACCCGCACCGAACAGCTATGAACCTCAGAAAGCAGATAAGATACTTCTTGAAAATTTCCCTTGTTATTCCTTTAGAATCAAGGAAAATGTTGTGATTAAAAGTGATTCTCCGGCACCTAATACTTATGCACCAGAAAAATCAATTCACATGTTAGATGGAACACCAAAATTTAGTATTTCAGGGAAAGGATCTAGTCCAAAAATAGAAAACATTCCAGCTCCCAACTCTTATAATCTAGATAAAGCTGATAGATTGCTTCATGATTCGTCACCTGCATTCACTTTTGGACATAAAAATGTACTGAATAAGCCAAACGATAATCCTGCACCAAATATATATGATCCCCATTTATTGGATGGTACTCCTAAGTACAGTTTATATGGTAAAGGGCATGATGGGAAACTTTCAGATACACCGGGACCAAATGCTTATGATCCCCATTTATTGGATGGTACTCCTAAGTTCAGCTTATATGGTAAAGGACACAACTCCAAACCATCAGATACGCCGGGACCAAATGCTTATGATCCCCATTTATTGGATGGTACTCCTAAGTACAGTTTATATGGTAAAGGGCATGATGGGAAACTTTCAGATACACCGGGACCAAATGCTTATGATCCCCATTTATTGGATGGTACTCCTAAGTTCAGCTTATATGGTAAAGGACACAACTCCAAACCATCAGATACGCCGGGACCAAATGCTTATGATCCCCATTTATTGGATGGTACTCCTAAGTACAGTTTATATGGTAAAGGGCATGATGGGAAACTTTCAGATACACCGGGACCAAATGCTTATGATCCCCATTTATTGGATGGTACTCCTAAGTTCAGCTTATACGGTAAAGGACACAACTCCAAACCATTAGATACACCGGGACCAAATGCTTATGATCCCCATTTATTGGATGGTACTCCTAAGTTCAGTTTATATGGCAAAGGACATGATGGAAAACCTTCAGATACACCGGGACCAAATGCTTATGATCCCCATTTATTGGACGGTACTCCTAAGTTCAGTTTATATGGTAAAGGACATGTTGGGAAATTATCTGATACGCCTGGACCTAATGCGTATGATCCTCGTCTACAAGATAATACACCTAAATATACATTATCTGGCAAAGGCCAAGACTCAAAGATATCTAATGTTCCTGCTCCTAATGCATATAATCCACATATACCTGATAACACACCAAAATTTACGTTTGCTAGCAAGGGTCAACCTGAAAAGATATTAGCGACACCAGCACCTAACGCTTACGATCCCAGTAAATACGGTTACATGTTAGATGGGGCACCAAAGTATAGCTTTGGCGTAAAAGGACCCACTGATAAACCCTCGAATAATCCTGCACCAAACGCGTATTCCCCAGAAAAGGCAGACAAGGTTATGAATGAAAATTCACCTGCATACACGTTTAGGTCGAAAATTACAAATAATAAAATACCTGACACACCGAGTCCTAACGCTTATAATCCTGAGAAAGCTGACAAAATTTTATTGGATAGCGCTCCCCGATATTCTTTTCGAGTCAAAACGAATCCTCATAAACCTGATGATATACCTGCTCCAAATAAATATAATCCAGATAAGGCTGATAAAGTCCTTTTGCATAATGCTCCACAGTATACATTTAGGATTAAAACTGATACATTGAAGCTTCTTGACACACCAGGTATACATCGTTCATTTGTGGTTTATAAATATAGATTAATTAATCTGAATGTCTTTGAATACCTAACAAATATTTGGGCTCTTAAACAATTAGCCTTATTAACTCAATATAAAAGTAAGAGAGTCAAGTGTTTACATTTTTATTAAAAAAATATACTTCAATTTTTCAGCTCCCAACTCGTACACGCTCCCCACACCAGTGAAAACACCACTGTATACTATTTCCGGAAGACATAAGGAACCAATAGATGAACGTTTAAAAGTGCCTGCGCCTGGTACCTATAATCCAGAAAAGGGGTACAAATTCATTCTTACTTATTCACCGCAGCATACTTTTGGTATAAAAGTTCATACAACGAAATACGTTGACTCACCAGGTAACTGTATTAATTTTTAATTAAAAAGAAATTATATGTACGTAAAAAATTGAGTAAAATGTAAAATTATATGTTGAGATAACTTTTATGGTGTATTTAATATTATTAATTATTTTATAATCCTCACTCTTACTCGTACATGTTTTTATCAGTTGAAATGGTATTCTTTTTGCCTGTTACTGTCATTGTAGAGTCAAATCTTCTTTTTGGCAAATAAGGTTGGTAAAGCTAAATTAATTGACGAGCACAATAAATAATAGTTTTATGGAGATACAGTTGTTCTAACTCGAGTGTTTGGACTTTTTTAATGTCGACCGTTAACTGGTTCGTGTCGGCAGACGTTTTTAGTAGGCACCAAGACCGTCACAGTTCTTTGCCTTATGAAAAATAGGAATAGAACAGTTATCAAAGTGTAATCTTTATTTGAAGTAATGCTGGCTCAATACCATAGACATGTTATAGTAGGTAGTTTAGTAGTTGATACGCTTTTTTGAAGATGCTAATGTAAGTTTTTTTTCAAAGTAATGAAACTCAAGCTTCTTGCCTTAACTCATTTACTATAATGAAGATACTACCATATTTTTCGCTCTTATGTCAGGAGAGTAGCTTGGTTTTTGATCCATTGAATATCTTGAAATTATAATCCTGTAAATTTCAGCTGCATTGCTTTAGCTATTTTGTGGTAATTTAAAATTAAGTAATGAACTCGTAGCAGCTGGTATCAGCCAGTTAAGTCTTTTAACACGATAACTGGTCTTTACTATAATGCAAAACAATTTTGTGTCTTGGTCGAGGTATATCGTAATCAAATATAACTAAAATCAGAAACGTCAACAATTTTTATTCATTCACTTCGTATAGAATGACCTAGTAAGTAAATCTTTTAATATAAACTTTGTTATGATTACAGCACCAAACAAATATGTAATACCCTCTGTACTCGATACTCCAGTGTACACGATATCGGGTAGGCACCATGTTCCTGTTGATGACAGGATCAAAGTGCCTGCACCAGGGACCTATTCTCCGGAAAAGGCATGTAAACACATTAAAAATATTATTTACATATAAGTTACAAGTACAGTGTGTCTAATAAATGCTGTAGAAATAGTAATAATTATTAGTTTTCCAAAGATATTTTATTATACAACGTGGGTTCGTTTGAGTATTGATCATGGTGTTAATGATGAATGAGTATAATGTTCAATAACTTACGGTTGCATTAAATGAAATTAGAAAATTGGATTAATTTTCATGAAAATTTTAGGCTTAATTATGGGGTAATATACTAATAATAGCTTAGATTTAAACTTATTGAAAGATAAGCAAATAGTATTAGCATGAACGGGCATTTTAACAAAGAGCCTGAGCTTAGAATGAAGAAAATATAGTTATGAAACCATAGCAAGGTGATGGAACATTTTTTAGTGTTTACCAAGCTTAATATAAGCCTCATGTTGCAAATTTGTTAGATATTGCAGTAGAATTATCGTGTATAATTTTAGGTCACATTCTCATTGAATATCAGTTGAGATCGCGGCCGAATAGTAAAGCCTGAAACGAATTTAAAGAAAATTACAGTAATAATATACACGCCCCTTAGTGTATATAGTTTTATTTTAGAGCATACACATTACCACTATTTTTTTACCATCAACAGATGTATTCTTTAGTAAATTTCAGGAAAGTTGCACGAAACTGAATTGATATTGCAACTGTCACATAAATTTAACAAGTCTGCCTTTAAATATGTTTATATATGATCAAAATTGGTCATGATAGAATGAAATAGAATTAATACAAGTTCTGTTTTCAGGTTCAGATTAATAAGAAACCGCAAATAACTTTTGGAATTAAACATTCCCCACTTCTGGGACAACTAAAATCTGTAGACACGATTAAGCCATACATTTCTGAAACTGTTAAAGTGGCCAGGACTGTAACAAATTATACACCAGACAACTTAAGTAGAATACCTGAAGTTATTAACGAGAGAGTAATCACACCTAATAATAATGAGATTGTGAGCAAAAGTAGAGTTTCTAATTACGATGACGAGAATAGTTCTGATGTCAGTCATTCACGTACTCACGTTACTCAAGTTAGACAAGAAAATGATATTAGAAGTACAACAGTTACTCCGGAACCCGTAAAAGAGACTTTAACTCAAGAAATTGTATGGATACCAGAGAAACCAGCGCGCAGAGGTTCTTACACAATCGAAAAATCAGATGGCACTCGATATAATGATCGTTATGAAAACACTGAAGTGATTCCTGTCGAAAATGGTATTATTAGAAAAGTTGAAAGCGGACAAAGAGGTGCTGTATGTACTGAAGAGCAAACTAGTGAAGTCATTAAAAGGAATGACTACGAAATGAAAATTGATAAGAATGTTAAAAATGCTAGTGCTCATGAAAGGAATAAGAAAGCTACTGAAGAGGTACGCACAGGTACTGAAGTGCAACATTTATCTAATGGTGGTATCTCAAAAACAACAACTACTACTACAGTTAAGAGAGTTGGAACATCTGATCGAACGGCAAATGCTACAAAAACAGTTACTCGTACTGCAACGGCTGTGACATCCCGTGATATTGGTGTAAAGTAAATTGTTGATACACCAATTAATAGTATTAAGTTCATTGTACGCGCTCGTTACATATTATAGAAGCTTGAGGCCTAAAGTTAACCATATTCTAATGTTCTAATCATTCTAAATTATAGTTGTTGTATTACGCATTATTGTCATCTTTAAAATCAGCTTAAGGTGTTTTACAAATTGTTAAGATGTTATTAAAATAACAAAGTAGAATTCAACTTTAAATATAATTAATAGTTCGTGTACCATTATATCTAATTATTTGTCTCAATGCATTGTGAATACTTGCGTATTTTATATACTCATATAGATACTCAAGAAAATCCATGATTATTCTGCAATGGTAAAGCTGTCGTCAATTAATTTTAAGGACATTAATTATTGAATAATTTATAACTTTGCTAATGTTATTGTAAAATTTAAATTTTATTAATAAAGATTTAAAATGAACAACGTTGTTGTTATTCTCAATAAACTTATCTATAACAAGATATCTTTCTGCCCCGGGATTCATTAACAGTAATTATATAAATTACTAGCTGTTACCCTCGACTACGTTGCCAATAACCCTACGTGATCGTAAAGTCTGTTGTTAACGAGCGTCTACAGAGCAAACGAAGTAACCGTGCTAAATTTCAATTAAAAATATGTTAAATTCCAACAGCAGACTGTGTGGTTGCTATACTAAGAAAAAAATAGTTTATAACTTGTATAAAAACATTGCGATATATGGATAATGAATTGAATTAGTCTAGATATCTTGATTCCAGGTTGTAGCAAGACACCACAGTTATGTCTGACTTAATCGTTTCTATTATATATCAGATGTATCACACGCCATTACGTTTAGGCAAGTCGGCTTCTGAAGATAGTCTGTGGTATATACTACTACCAAGCGGAGACAGTCGTGACTATCATCCATAGGGTAACAAGCCATACACAGTCCCCACACTATTCCCTTTAGATTTGTAACGTTTCAAGATCTATACACTAGTGTATATTATTCAGCATTAGCCAGTATATTGATAGACATAGATCATCCAGGGGTTGTCGTTTTTAGGTTGCACTATGCTCACCATTATGCATAGTGTAGTCATTTTGACATACTACGATTTGAAAAATGCCAGTGTGATTTTTAACGCATTTTTGGAATAAAACTATCATTTACACACCTTTGAAAAGTTAATTGCATCATTTGCATAAATATAGACATGAATAGTTTCTTTCCTATGTCTAGGACAACTATATTCATGGCCATAAGTAAATCGTAGTAACATTTTATCTATGTTTCGAGGCCGAGGCGGATGTATTGATAAGTTGTGTGTAACGGAAGCTTTAGGAATGGACTCTGGATAAGTGGGCACTGAACCATATTGTGCGCCCCCGCATCGTAATGAATTTGTGTACCACATTGACGTACCGATAAGGAAATAAAGACAACAAAAACACACAAAAAGTGATTATTCTATTGATAGCAAGTATTTATACAGACGCAAACGCGTTCCTTCGAAACAATGCATATTCAAAATATACATGAATTGAAATAATATAATAAAAAATATTAATTGTAAGTAGGTTTATAGGTAGCTACCGCATATATAAATGAAATTTTAAAATTTCTAATTATTTTGAGCTACTATTAAATAAATGTACTTAGTGGTAGCATTTTGTAATTAATAGATGACGACTCAAAAAATATCGCTCTGACTAATTATGAAGCTAAAATACAATGAACTAAAGTTAATTCTACGAATAAGTTTTATATGATAGGATTAGGTTCTGTATTAATAATACTACACCTACATCATTAATATTTTATTAGCGTTTGTATTACTTTGTAAATAACTGTATATAACTAGGTCTTTTTTTCGATCTATCATCAAGAAGTAGGTATGCAAATTTACATCAAAGAACGGAACTCGTAATTTCATTTAAAATAAAACTGTTTTTGTAACTCAGATTTTACAAATATATAAATGTCTCTTTTATAATAGAACGATTTTCATACTCTGTATTATTTCTTTGTATCTAGATTTGTGACGATAATTACAATAATTTAATATCAATTTACTGCTTTCTTTTATAGCTGCGAAGATTTTATGCGGAGATTCCGAGTGCGACATAAATTAAGGCCAATTTATTTGTAGTTTGCTTTATTGAAGTTCGAGAAATCACAGCCTTCATTCTTGGCAAAAGTATATTTTTAACCGATTATTGTGTTAATATCTATGCAGTAGATTTTCTGATATAGGGCGGACTTATCTAAATGTATTCAACGCCTGGGCGAGTAACATCAAAGTCAAATTTTATGGCGTTTGAGTTGAAATTTTTATAAATTGTCATTTAGTATAACATAATTTTTTGGATGCCATACTTATTTTTTGTTATACTTCCGAGATCTATCTATGGTCATATTTTAACCTATGTTAAGTGACGATGTGACCTAAAATGGGGGACACTCTAATCCTAATGCACTTATTATATTACTCAGTTTGTCAATATATCGTGAGTCATGGTATTTATACACGATCGTGTTTATAGATCGAAAGATAATTATAATTTTTATTGTTGTAATAATACGAATTAATAATATTTACCCGTTACGAGCCAAAAGTGACATGCAGTTGATAGAGTGTCTTGAGTGTCATCGGTCGGTGCCTACATTTTTATTTGATGAAATAGAAGAGCTCATATAAGGTTAGTCAGTGTTGTTCTAATAAAAGACTAGTAGATACCTATCAACTACTTGCGATTTGCGCTCTTATATACTATGCACTCCAGTGCTCTGTACATGTTGCAACCTTGGATAAAGACGGTTCTGAAGTTGGTTACAGCATAATAAAATTATACCACATGCTGTTTCAATGATTTCGTATATTAAATAATTACATAACTAGTCTGGTAGGTAATGAAGTGTAAATTGTGCGAATGACTTGTTACGTCTTGGTTTACCAGTTGCAAGTGTTGGAGCAAGCATTACAATACGACAGTATTAATGAGCGCAGCTAACTCAATGTGTTTGTAGGTTTTATGACTTATCTATATTAATATTATACAGCGAAAAAGTCTTGTTTGTTTGAAAGCTCTAATCTTAGGAACTACTAGTCGAACTTCAAAAATATTTTTGGGTTTTATAGAGCAATCCTTTAGGGAGGTTTTAGGCTATTTATCATCATACTAACAAGAATATGAGCCAAGCTGGAAAAAGTTACAACAAAGGGCAGAAATGGTTAAATTATAATTATTAGTTACACGCGAACGAAGTCGCGAGCACAGCTAGTATATAATATACGTATTTGACTTCTCAGAAACCACTGTATCGATTTGGCTGAAGTTTTTTTTATTAATATATTGTTTTAATCTCCGAGATTACTGGTAGTTCCTAAGATTACCACGTTCAAAGAAAATTTTACATATATAATTATAATAATTTTTGTCTCACTATTATTAGATATAATAATTAAGATATAAGTAATATTGTTGTAAAAAGCTGTACTTGTAAAAGTGTAGACCAGAAGACAACGGGTACACAAGAGATATATGGTACAATGATTTTTCCTGATAAAACTCTCACCGAACGTTAGATTGAAATTCAATGGTACTGTTACATTGTATTCTGTGGTACAGATTAACCTACCACTACGACTACATCATGTGACTGGACTAGCTGATTGACGTAATAACAACCTCTCTCCGAATCCCGTCGCGCCCCGGCTCGGCCACCCCGCAATAAACCAAATTAATGTTTGTCCCCGATAGGCTTGTGGGTATATCACACACCAACATGCCTATCACACCTTTATATTAACTGTACAACAACTATTTTGTTTAAATATTACATAATTCAGATTGTGATAGTGTCGAGATTTCTGTATCATCTACATTCATATTATAATGTGGATAAGTTTTTTATATTTTTTGAACAACCAGTCGAATTAAAAATATCTATTTGTATTTGAAAGAGCAATAATTGAGAAAGGTTTTAGGCTAATTTATATCAGCTACCACCAATAGGAGAAAAGTTGTATAGATAAAACTTAAAACCCGGACAAAAATTATTAAATCGTATATAGTCCCACGCGAATGGAGTCGCGGACACAGCTAGTAACTGTATAAAAGGGTAACTTAGAACAAATGAGTTCTATTATTCTATATCATGTCCTTAAGTTTCTATGGACCAGTTTTTTTACTATTTTGTTTTGCTGGCTATGGTTTTCATAATACCCGAGTCGATCAGAGTTTGATAAAACAAACTAAATTTACCGTTTACATTATTATTCTGCTTTGACACGGTATAAAATAATTCTGCCTTCATATATATAATATAATACCTATTTATAATTCCCTGGTTGTATAATATGCATAAACTGTATATAGGAAATTGTTAAAATATTTCATGTAATAAATTGACGGAGACAATGTTTTGATAATAACAGAATGTGAATTATTATTTACCTATTAAAGTCTGTTTCACTTATCCTTTATCCTTATTTTAAATTACGAACATTATTCGAACGAATATGCTTGATTGCAGTTAGAGTTTAGGATTTCTTTGACTATTGGACAATTCAAATTCAATACATTGAAGAAATTGAATACATTGGAGACATGGAAGAAATTCATTCGAATTATAGGTTTTCTATAAACCACAACACCCACGCTATGCACGTCTGTATCTATATATCATAGCAGAACTTTATACAATTTTCAATTTAAAATTTTAAAACTACATCTGGATCTACAGGGAGTTGCACCCTATGCAACCCCAAGTTAGGTGACCCAAAAACGTCAACACATCAGACAGTTCGATGCGCGCAATGGTAGGGCCCGCGAAGTCAACCGTGGCAGTCGAGCCTTCTGCTCCTGCCATGAAACTGGTTAGGCCCTCTACCCCAAACCCAAAACCACCATCATCATCCGCTAGGGGTGACTTCGAAAAAATGACGTCGTACGCGTTACGACCAATCCCATCCCGAGCAAACACGTGCGCGCCGGAGGCACCGGTCGGCGCCGTGTGCTCGGTTTCCATACCGACTAACAATATGTTTTCGCCGCTGTCGCCGGAAGACAGCAATGATCGCCGTCCTTGCGTAAGGCCGGTCTCACGTGCATCGTGCGCGAGTCCGATCAGCATGGAGGGCGATCAACACAGCTCCGAAAGGAGCACGCTAACCGAAAACGACAAACAGGTCGTTCAATCTCGCGCTAGACACGCAAAACGTAAGCGCACAAAGCGCCCGGACTCTGACTCGGGTGCTGGAAAGCGCTACCTCATCCCTGATGGTGAAAGCAATCGTGCGGTCACCCCCGCACCCTCCATCTCCGCGTTCCGATCTCCCCAGGAGTCAGACTGACTCCAGTAGGGTATATCTCAGCCCTGATGGTGAGAACCGCCCGAAAAAGGCTCCCGCACCCCGCGTAGCGCCCGCGTCACACGCCGCGCCCACGACCCGCGCCGCATCCGCGCTCACGTCCCGCGCAGCATCCGCGCCGCGACTCGCGCCCCCGCTTCCGGCCCCTCGGCCTCGGCTGGCCAGGCACAGCCGAAGCCACGCGCTCCTCCACCTGTTATAATGAAGGACAAATTCGCCTAGACCCGAATCTCCGCTGAGCTTCACTCACGGAGCATTAACTTCACGCACGCGACAAGTACCTCCGCGGGCATCCAAATCAAAGTCCAAAATTCCGAAATACATAGGAAACTTACGGAATTCCTCACCGCTGCTAAACAGCCATATTACACTTACACACTCGAGGAGGAACGTCTCCTTCGAGTAGTCGTTAGGCGAGTTCCCAAGGAACTCCCTCTTCCTGAGGTCGCAGCTTCCCTGCGTGCTCAAGGATTCCCGGTGCGGGAAGTTTTCCGCATGTATCACCGGCAATCAAAAAGGCCATACGCTATGGTCACGGTCCTCCTGGAGCGCACACCTGAAGGGAAAGCGATATTTTCCCTTAAGTATGTCTGCGGACTATCCGGGGTCACTGTTGAGCCCCCTCGCAAATCTCACATCCCATTGCAGTGCCATAACTGCCAAAACTATGGTAACTCAGCGAGCGGATGCCACCTTCGCCCCCGGTGCGTTAAGTGCCTAGGGTACCACTCCACTAAGGAGTGCACCCGCACCCCTGAGACAGCTGCTCCGCCCAGTTGTGTGCTCTGCAAAAAGGCAGAGCACCCTGCCAATTATCGCGGGAGTGAGTGTGCGCCTCATACGAGGCGCCCGCGCCACCCGAAACCAACTCGCTGGGTTCTCACTGCGGCCCCCCGGCCCCAACCCCCACCGCTTATGTCTGCTGAGGCGTATCCTCAGCTTAAAACCTCCCCTGGTGCATACGCACCTGAACCCTCCAAGCCCGCGCGCGTCCCTCAGACGGCGTGGGCCCAGAAATCCAAGCCACAAAAGGCCCCACTCCAGCTCAGGAGCAAAAGCTCCCGGAGGATCTTTTCCAAGGAGGCAACTATATCACTCTCGAGCAGATCCTGAGGAAGCTCACTCTGAGCGAAATCATCGCGTTCAACGACGCGATTAAACGCACCTCGGACCCGCTTAAATAGATGGGAATTATCTCATCGTTTCCAAACGTGGCAGCTTCTCTGCAATGTTTCTACCAAGCCAAATCTAAATAAAAACTTAGTTTTTTAGTTTTTTATAAGTACACACGTAGTCTGTAGTTAGATGGATTATATCAAGCCCCGCGGTTTGACTTTATCCTTTTATAATGCCTTTAACTTTGGTAACCAACGCGACCTGGTGGCTAAATATCTTCAAGACCACCAGGTGGATGTGTTTCTTATCCAAGAAATATTTCTAAAACTTAGTAAGCGCGATCCGAGAATCGCAAACTACTCTATAGTAAGAAATGATCGTACTTACACCAGCGGTGGAGGTACTTCGACTCACGGAGCACATCCTTTCCAAATTCAATATCCCTGCTTTTGAAAAATCTCCATATCGCACCCTTGCAATTTTCTTTGATCTAGCCAAAGCACTCGATAAGGTTTGGCACTCGGAGCTTGTATATAAGCTCAATCAAGTAGAAATTCCGGACAATCTAGTCCGGATATTATTCAATTATCTCTTGGAGCGCTCCTTCTGCTACCGAGTACAAGGAGTACTCTCATCTCCACACCCGATAAGAGCGGGAGTTCCCCAAGGTTCTATCCTGGCGCCTCTGCTTTTTAATCTGTTCATCAGCGATATCCCCTCCCTCGAAAAAGGAGTCCAGTTCGGATTTTACGCTGGTGATACAGTCATATTCGTCAGTCTTAGGAACCACGTCAAACTCATCAGTTATGTCCAAAGAGCTGTAGTCACTTTTGGCGACTGGTGTAGTAAATGGTGTATCGCACTCAACCCGGAAAAGAGTGCCGCCGTTATGTTCGACCCTATTCGTAAAAGTAGAATTCCTCCGTACGCTCCTCTCAAACTCTATTCTAGAGATATTCCCTGGGCCTCAGTGGTCAGGTACTTACGTATCGATTTAGACTCGAAGCTCATTTTCAGTTCCCATATCAAGAGGGTGAAAAGAAAAGCTACTATAGCCTTAGTCCACCTTCGCCCTCTTTATAATTCTAAAAGTAAAATGTCACTGAGCTGTAAGCTTACCTTATACAAGACATGTATCCGTCCGATCCTAGCATACGGCTGTCCAGCCTTTGCTCGCGCCTCGAAACCCACTCTCAGGCCCCTGCAAGTGTTGTAGAACAAATACCTGCGTGCGATTACCGGGCCCCCCTGGTACGTACGAGATGTTGATCTGCATAAAGACCTCGAAATGCCCTCTATTAGGGCATACATTCGTGACCTCACCAAGACTCACTTCGAGAGAGCGGAGGCACATTCGAATCCTCTAGTAGTGAATTCTGTAAAATACGATCCGAACCCGAACGATAGCGGATACAAACGCCGCCCTCGTCACATCTTCCTCGATCCGCCGGATAAATTCCCGCGACATACCGCGTCTTTTCCGCCCATCTCTATTCAGAATCGCGCATACGCGCGCGATAGACCGCGAAACCGTCGTCCTCGCCGCCGAGGGCGGGCGGTTAACTTCGCTCCCGCACACCCGTCGCGGCCCCCCTCTGCGGACGCTCGAGCCTAGGTCGATCCTTCGGAATGGAGTCCTTGGCCTACCCGCTCGGGCGATACAGTGACACTTCACACTCACTGAACCCACATCACTACACTGCGTGTCACATTCGTGCACACTCACACAGTACGTACACGGTTCTGTAAGGGACCGCCCGTGGCCCTGAATGTGGGTCGGCCTATTGTTTGTTTTATTTATTATAAGTAATACGTCGTGTTCTTATGCTTTCTTCTCTGTTTCCTTTTGTTAGGCACGCTCGTCACCAACTAATAGGTAGGGAGGACGCACAGCAAAAAATTTAGTTTCCAGATTTCGAAGTAAAGGGTTCAGTTAGTATATTTAGCTTTTTCGATTTTTATTAATAGCTTGTACCGCGTTCGATTTTCTCCTACGCGATTCGGCAACAGCCCAAGCCGAGGTTCGGTCACTAGTGACACCCTTGCGCTAGTTGCCCCTCGGGCTCGAGCGCCCTCCGCGCTCGCCCCCTTAGTTCAGGTGAAGCTGTATCAGCCCCTCAGGCTAAGAGTGTAGGTCCCATCATAAAAAAAAAAAGAAAACAATTTCAAAAAAGTATTGTTGCTCAAATGCAAGGTCAAGACAAGACTTAAGCTAGTGTTGGTATTAGTCTTACGTCAATACACCTAGTCTTGGTCTTGGTATCGCGCGCTCAGTCTTGGTCTTGGTCTTGCAGCAAGAGTCTTATAAGTGTTGTAAACTAAAAATATTCAAGTAAACTTACTTACCTACATTTCCTGGTGTGTTCATGTATTTACTAGCTTCATACAGTATATTAGAAGTTCTAATATAGTAAATGAGTGTACAAATGAATGCAAAGGTATAATAATATTGTTATTACAATAAATTATTATAATATCTACCTATCCTTAGGACTACATTATTCCTTGCGAGAATAACACAATCTGACAATATTCAGAATTCAGATATTAGACATTCGAGCGGCGGCGATAAAGTGACCGTGCTATGCTGTGTCTCCATGTACACGGTAATTAATGTAGATGAGCCATAATCTGGTGCTAATATATTATCCGTTTAATTTTGCGTAGTTCACATGTTTTTTTATTTATTTTCTTTATAAATCATTAAAAAAGCAAACATATCCTGACTTAATTTGGTTCTTGTTGTTATTTTTTCTTTGAAAAATTACACGGTATACTTTTAGGTGATTCATTGTAATTTTATAAAAAAAAACACCGTATTTTTACCCTTGCAACACGATAAATGTCGATTTACCCATAGAGACATGAGATAGGAGATAGTACATTTGTCCCGCAGTCTCTCAATAAAGCGGAGTCTTTGTCGGTTAATTATAGTCACCGATCGATCGTTTGCAATTCAAATATCGGGTAACGTAAGTAAATAGACCTATTTACTGGCGAAAACTTTTATATATATACATATATATGTACATATATACATACACATATATATATGTGTACAATTGTTTAAATCCAGACATAAGGCTTATACAAGCATACATTATTATAGGGACTATAATGTTCATGTTGGCGTTGTTGCGAATTAATATCGTTTGTTGTGGACAGGAAGCTTGGTAACACCATGTTTAAGATTGAAGCTGTCTACTTTAAAAACTATTTCAGAATAATGCCAGCGAATATGGTTCGAAATATAAACGAAAAAAAAAAAGAAGAAATATTTTATAAATAAAATAAGAGTCTTGCGAGTCTTACAGAGGCGGATATCCGTGATTGATGTTTAGGCTTTTTGTTGCCATATTTATATGTATATATATTTCCGGTTGACCGCGATACCAACTTTATTTGCGCTGCGTGAATTATAAAAATATTAGGGAACAATATTGTAAGAAAATGTATGGTTAGTAATTTTTGTCATATTACTTGATAATAATTATTGTAACTTCCTCTATATAATAGCTAATGTAACAAAGCATAAATTACAATATGACCACAAAATAAATTTAGGATAAAAAAAAAAAAATCATATAAATTAAATCTGTGCAGTAGTTACCAACCACCTTTTATAATAAGTATGAATATCTAAATATATTTAGACGTTTAAGTAAGATATATAGTGGCGGTTCCTGAAACGCAATAAATCGAATGACAGAGTGACCCTTCGTTTGGCTACAGAATATTTACCGGTCAATCCCGAACCACAAAGCGCTTGAGCATGCCACTCAGGAAGTTGTTACTCCTAGTGTGTATTTGCTGTGATCCAATCAACCAGAGTCTCATATGTTATCACCCTTTTCTGTTATCGTGGTGAAAAAAGCTATTTACGGACATCCTATCGTAATGCGTAATCGCAATGCCCGGGCTGGCCAACAGTGGGGCGTATGGCCTGACTTATCGATTGACAAGCATCGTCGAATACCCACTAAAAGATACGACCGCGACAGTTAAACTCCCCCACTGTCAAGGATCAGTGACAGCTTACCACTTCTAGTCATATTTTACCAACTTACAAAAAAATAATTATGCTGTTAGTCGATCATCATCATCATCATTCATCGAGGATGGTTTTAGGTTATTTAACATCATGCTATCACTATTAGGAGTAAAGCAGTATTGAAAAAAGTTACAAAAACTAACAATAATCTTATTAATATTATAAATGCAAAAGTCAGTTTGTTTGTTACGCTTTCACGTCTAAACCACTGCATCAAATTCGATGTATTTTGGTATAGTGGGTGAACCTGGGTGATAGGGCACTTTTTCTCGCGAAATACTTATTGGAAGGGGGGCAAAGAGAGGGAAAAACTTTGTATAAAACTTTTTATTGCGTCATCCGCTTTGTTTCACGAAATCGATATTAACACGAAGGAAGCCGCAGGTAAAAGCCAGTATTCTAATAATCTGATTTAATAAGTTAGTGTATATTTTATTTCAATGTCGAAATAGTTTTCCAAAATGGATTATTCTCAAAATGCCTGAATAATATCTAGCCCGCATTCAACAAGCAATCCGGATGTGTCGCTTAATATTATTAACAATAAGAACCGAGGCATAAGTGAATGCAGGAACTGAGTAATAAAACACTTGAATCGTCTAAAATGAAACCAGAGACTCTGTGCACCGAAACTTACCAGAAAAACTGATGTACAGTGGTTATTCTTCTTTTACTAAATTGTTTCATTTTCAATAAAAAACATCCTTATCTTTACTACCATTATAAATTCGAAGATGAGTTTGTTTGTTACTCTCTCACGCCTAAATCCTTTAATCGATTATGATGAATTTTGGTATAGACATAGATGGGAATCTGGGGGCGTGATAGGCTACTTTTTTCGCAACAAACTTATTGAAAGTGTGGTAAAGAGAGGGATAAACTTTGTATAAAACGTTTTAATACATCATTCGATTTGTTTGACAAAATCAATATTAACGCGAGCGAAGCCGCAGTTAAAAGCTAGTACTTTATAATTATGTTTTAGTATCATGTGTAGCTTTTTTGTATAAATAAGTAGTGCAATTTGCGGTACATAATTATGATCTTGGTAAAATTAATAATATTTTTACAATTCAAATCCGGAACCAAGCCTAATAATGTCGTGCATATCGTCGCTTGAATCAGGAAGGTGGTAAATCAATACGGGAAGGAAGTACCCGCCTGTATAATTAAGTGTGTTCGGCTTGTATGATATACTGATAGCATTGTGTATTGCGATTCCATTTAATTTATGCGAAAGAACATGAGCATTCATATTAATATATACAGTCAATGGATTATATCATAAATATTTTAAAACTTTAGTATTCTTATTAATACATTATCAGTTTTTAATAATATTATCCTGTTAAACATAATACGATATTCATCATATTTTCTATCAAACGAGGAAAATATGGAATATTTCTACGATCGACACTATTATATAATATACAAATAAGAGCATCCAGACACTTCTATTATATCTAAACTATACATGTAATTACAGTACGACTTCTTTATAGCAGATTGAATGAGTGGTATAAATATTCTACCTACTGATTATATCGTCTACTTTACCACATACAGTCGAGCGTATAATTAAAATAAGTGCCACCGTGTGTATGTCGCTTCAGTAACATAATATTGACACCTATATGAATATATTTAATAACAGCCATTCGATATTACTCTAGAACTTAATATGACATAAAATTGCTGATATCATGTTATATTATTGGTAATACGGTTCAGTAATGTCAGTGATTAATCTATTGTAGATTTATGTCGATATTGTAGAGAGGAACAATTAAATGAAATTAAATTTAAATGATCTATATTTTACACAAATATTTTAGTAGGTTTTGTTGGTTTAATTTAATGTTCTTAATTAATTTATCAATAAAAGGGTCGATTATTTTAACGCTGATTGTATTCGTATAATACTTTGTTGATATTGTTCCTGTAGAGAAGTGACTACCTATTCCAAGTTTTTCTACATTCTATACAGATGTATAATAAAACAATATAGTGTAACGCTGCAGATGCTTTTCTTAAATCTACAATAGAAATATTATACACGTAATGTGTAATATTTGTTAATGCTTAATATGATAAAAAACGAACGGATTGATAGAATTATAACTTAATAAATCATAATTCGCAAATATCATTCTGAACTATATGTTTAATTAAATATTTTATAAAAAAAAAACAGGTCAACCGTAATGAAATAAAATTTATACCTTAGCTAGGTTTTTTTATTGTATTTATTTCAGAAAAAAATATGTTGAAATACGAACCACATATTGATTAAACATCCACATTTAAAGATTTTAGATAATTTTACTTAAGTATGAGTTGATTATTTAAATAAAAAACACAAATGTTATTAATAATTTTATTAGGAATAATTTGGTTACAAAACTGAAAAGTTTTTGTGAAGAATAGGTAAATTCAAAAACAAAAATTGTACTAAATACTGCATATACTGAAGAGGTATCTAAGCAGGCTATCATGACAGCGGTAGCTGGCAGTGAATTTTAGTTTATTGTCAGTTGCTTCTGATTTAGATTTTTGATATCAGGTGCAGTGTAGTCACTTTGCTGCACGACATAAAAAAATAATTTCATCTCCAAGTCGTAGCAGCCGTTTCCGAGATACCCTAAATTTATATACATACATATATACAAGAATTACTCACTTAATAGTGTTAGATTACACAGATTATTCTAACTATTCGACTCGCTTTTCCTAGTTATTTATTTTTATAATCGACGTTAATACACGCAAATAACCTCTTATCGTGAAATGATAATTCAAGGAAGGCGAGATGTTGTATTCTAGACGCGTTATTAAATAATGAAAAGTTAATTACCAACTACTAGAATATTTTTAACATCGTGACACATACGCGACAATAAATGTTATAACCATTTTAACAAAGCAGTTAAGAAAATTGCTCGTATGTTATATGTAGGTAATCATGGCTAATATCTATTGTGCATTAAAATTTAAGGTAACTGTGCAGAAGACATTACTTCGCTTATCTATTAGAAGAATTATATTAGTGTGGGTATTATCTTAGCTTTTGATATCTCCGATCACCGCGACTGTCGCCGGGCCAAGTCACTTCAGTTTGCCACTACTAGAGATATTATGATTAATGGTTTATCAATTACATAAAAAATAAGTAATAAATAAGTGCTAGTCACAAATTTGCATTTTGCCAGTATTCTATGTTAATTACAGACCATTTTCTTATTTTATGCTCGACGAATGAAGTGATAGAAAAAAATGGGTGAGTGTCGTAGAACACTCGGTTGTAACAAATTTCCTTACGTAGTATGCTATTAATTTATAAACGAATTATATTATTTATTAACCAATACAAATAAATGATCTACTAACGTCTGAGAGTAATTAAACGAAACGCAGATATAGCTAATGAATTAAAGGAATGGTAGAAAATTTCGTAATTGTTATATTTATCTATTTGTGGAAATAAACATTTTATTGTATATAATTCAATTCATCGAATGACGCGTATGACGTGTACAAACTATAATTGCGCAGCCGCTGAGAACTTACTGGCTGTCTTGAACCAATAAGCGCGCACCTATGACTGATTATAATCAGTAGCATACGCGTTATGGATAATCGTCTACACTATAATACTATATAATATAATAGTGCATGATCGTGACGGAAAAACCTTACATACTGATCTGTCTAGCCTCGTACCATACCGTGCGATAAGGAACTTCGTTCGAATAAGAAATACGGAAGCAGGACTATAAGTAGCTTATGGATACATTCATCATTATATAAGCAGACTGAATTCGTGCTTAGAGAATTAAAAAATGCGGGTGACGTGAGTACGGTTAGGTTTGTCGCAAACACAGAACACACAAATGTACGATGTTTTAGAGCATATTTTGTAACGACATTTAACTGGGCGCACGCGACAGGTCAGGGTCATGGTTTATGAACTGGCAAAGCCGTAGCAGGCTTACTTCTGCTGCTATTAATTGAGATTCAGTTAATTTTAATATAAATAATTTATGTTACTGTTAACGTGTGAAAAAATATAGAATGGTTTTTTTTTAAGATCATCAGCACTGGTTTCTTGATTATATCTTTATTTATTAGTGCTATCGTAACCGTGTAAGAAACTCCCGGCAAAATTTTAGTTCAATATCTTTAACAAGCTTAAAAGACTATAAAAATGAAAGGAATAAGAATATAACAATAATTAGGAAACTTCTAAGACAAAACTCTAAGAAACAGACTTAATTTGTATAAAAACCTTTTCTATAACTAATTGTATTTTTCGAAAAAAATATAATGGCTGAGTAGTCGGTAAATAACACCCCACAGTTTAAGGTGCGGAGAAACGAGCCACCAATGTTAGAGGGCTTTCTTAACATTTTTTTCCTTACAATATTAATATCAAGGATCAAGAGGACTAAGTAGAACACTACAATTGTGTTACATTATGTGTATGCCCAGTAATCAAGAATAGGACAGGATAGTGAACTCCATGCGCATAAGATAAACCGGTCAAAGTGACTCTTTTTTTTCTTTATACGGACGACTACGACGACATTCTATGAACTTCCTGTGTCAGTGACCATCCTTGTTTTTCATTCGTATTGTTCTTACTGTCACTTACAGCTACTTAGCCATCCTTCTATAAAGTAAAAGTAGACATATCTGCTTACACATTGATATACGCGACTGCCCTGTATAAAACCCATTGAAATACTGTTATAAGCAAGAACAACTTTTAAACAAATAACGATCATTTTTTTTTTCAAAATTCATCGCTCTGTGAAAATATATGCTACTAATGTTCACACGAACTCTCGTGTAATAATTACTGCACGGTCCCCTGGGATGGCTTTGTTAACGAAACGAACGTGTTTTGTGATGTTTTCCTACAAATGGTATATTACACTTTTACTAAATAAAAAAAGCCTTGTTGATTTCAAAATAAGCATGGGTGTTCGTTAGCAAAATAGTTATAATTATTATAAGTACAGGTGGTTTAGTAACCAACATATAAAAAAGTTTTCTTATCCTATAAATCCTATGCCAATTTAATCTTGTGATCCTTACTTTCTAATTAATTCTCATTATTCTTGATCAGATTGTTAAAACGGACAACGTAAAATATTTAAAAATGCGGCTCTCATATACATTAAAACCTGTAAAAAACCATTGTTTCTATGGTCGAGAAGCTATACGTACCAAATTCGTATTACCTTCCGGTTGTAGCATGGCAAGAAATAATAGACACATTATTTTTAGCTCATGACATTGAATAATTCGAATCAATTAAAAACATTTCAACAAAAATTAAAGTAAAGGACAAATTGGATTTTGAAACAATACACGTACGTCTCACCTAGGGCCGCATTTAGATGAAAAGAGGGCCTAGGCTATTCCACTTATGTGGCCATTTCACCTATCGCGGTGATTTTATCCAATAAATTATTATGTTTGTTTATTAGTCATTAGCATTGAATTTCTCCTTACGTTCAGTCCGGTGTTTTAGTGTTCACTGGTGTTAGAATAGTGTTATTTTAATTTTACTAACAACTTGAATGTCGCCCCCTCTTGACTTTGAGTTTCTATACGAAAATCCGATCCTGGTTTTACCTCTCATTGCAATAACTGTATAAACGAATCGTAAACTAATAGGACGTACAGTTTATGAATATTGAAGTTGCAACAAGAAATGTTATGACTAGATCAAATCTGTATTTTTATAAGCACTAAATATTTCTTTTTTGTTAGGGCAATAATAGTACGTACTTCGTTCAAAATTATCGCGTTTCATTGGTAATTTTTATTAACCAAAATTTTTGTTAAAACATTCACGATAATAAAGTTTCAGTATATATCAAACCATATAACGAGTTACACTAAAAATAATTACAAATCCCAACCATTATCAGTTACCGTTATCATTATCGTTATGCAAACACGAAAGCAGAGATAGTGGCGTTTTGCGAGATGTCATATCTAGTCGACTACACAGTGTATTTATTTCTGATTGCACTATCTTTTCATGATAGCTATTGTACTATTATTTATCTAAATCGTCCTGTATGTATTTTCAAATAAAAGCATATTGTGTAGTCAAAGTGGGTGATATGAGGACGTTAAACCTACTTACATTATTTTTATCGTAAATGAACCATTTTTATCCTAACTCAATTATAGATATTGAATTCAATTACAAGATTAGAATTCAATAACATTGTTGTAAGCGTGTTTTCGTTTACAAAAAAACACAAGTAAGGAATTCTTTTTAACATTTGTCATTGAAAATAAATGGACAAAACTTTAATAGAAGACAGATAAATATCTATAAGTGAAATATTCTTATTTGAAAAATATAATGTACATGATTAATTACAAAAGATTACATTTCAAGTTACAGAGATGTTTTTTTTTTTTTTGAATTGACATACGCTGTTAACCGTAAGGGCTTTGACAGCTTCACCGAACTTTTTGGGGCGAGTGCTGAGGGCACTCAGCTCCGAGGCAGCGAGCGCAAGGGTGCCAGGATGGCCGAACCTCGGCTTGGGATGCTGCGGGAAAAACAAACAAGGATCGTGGGGGTAGTCCCTTACAGAACCGTGTACTTAACGTGTAGGTGTGCATGGATGGTATGCGGTGTGATGATGTACTTTCAGTGATGTAGAGTGTCATTGTATCGCGCGAGCAGAGTCACTTGAGGGCTCCTATCCGGAGGATCGAACCTAGGCTCAAGCGTCTGCAGAGGGAGGCCGCGGCGGGTGTGCGGGAGCGAAATTAACCGCTCGGCCTCGGCGGCGAGGGCGGCGGTTACGCGGGCGTGTACGCGGACACGTACGATTGGTGGAGACGGTAGGAAGAAGTGCGTTCAATCTCGTTATTTTATCGACGGGATCAGTGAAGCAATTACGTGGCCGTCGCGCGAAACCTTTGGCGTGCGGATTAGCATTGTAGCTCACTGCGTGTACTATTTTGGGGTTGGGATGAACTTCGGCTTTTTCGAAGAATTGCTTTGTAAGGTCTTTGATATATGCATATATGGACGGAATATCCATATCTTTATGGAGATCTACATAACGGACGTACGGAGGGGCTTGGACGGCTATACGCATGAATTTATTTTGCAGAACTTGTAGTTTGCGAAGGGTGGTGTGCGAAGCGTGAGCGAATACGGGGCAACTGTAGGTAAGTATGGGGCGGATGCATACTTTGTATATTGTGAGCTTATGTCTGAGTGACATCTTGCTCTTAGAGGAGGTTAGGTTGCGTAGTAGAGCCATAGCTGTGGTGGCTTTTTTCTGTACATAATCTATATGTTTGTTAAAGGTGAGATGTTTATCTAAAACTACACCAAGGTATTTAGTTTGGTTAGCCCAGGGGATATTGACACCAAAAAGATGCAATGTTCTTTTTATATTCTTCCTCGCGTGAGGATCGAACATAATAGCCGCGCTTTTGTCTGGGTTTATTCCTATGCGCCATTTGAGGCACCAGGACCCGAACGTAGACACAGCCCTTTGGATGCGGTAGTATAAGTGAATCCTATTCCTGCCTGAGCTGAAGATGACCGTGTCGTCTGCGTAAGAGCCTACTGCGGTGTCGGGGAATTCGGGGATGTCACTAACAAACAGGTTGAAGAGGCAAGGGGCTAGGATAGAACCTTGCGGGACCAATGATCTTATTGAATGTGGTGAGGATAGAGTTCCGTCCGCTTTATAGCAGAAGGTACGGTCTGATAGGTAAGCGAGGATTATGAGGACTAGTCTGTCCGGGACTTGAAAGAGATTGAGTTTAAATATGAGGCCTTCGTGCCAGACCTTATCGAAAGCTTTGGCTATGTCGAAAAATACGGCAAGCGTGCGCCTAGGACGGCGTGGCTCCGTGAAATTGGAGAGAATATGCTCCGTGAGGCGGAGCACTTGGTGGGTACACGAGTGCTTCGGTCGAAAGCCGAATTGCTCGTGTGGTAAGAGACATTTCTCTGAGACAATGGATTGAAGTCGGTTCAGAAGGAGCCGCTCGTATATTTTACCTAACGTATTGAGGAGGCTAATTGGGCGGTAGCTTTCTGGGAGAGATGCCTTTTTCCCGGATTTGCGGATACCTATTACCGTTGCCTTTTTCCAAGCGGCTGGAAAATGGCAGTGAATTATGGCCGCATTGAAGATACAGACCAGAAGAGCTATAAGTTTATCAGGGAGAAGTTTTAGGGCTTCGTTCCTGATTCCATCAGGACCAGGGGCTTTCCTTGGCTTAAGGCGTTTTATGATCGCGACAACTTCGTCATTTGTGACCGGGTCTAAATTTTCAACTGGTGGGGTCTCTCTTATTGATTGAATTGTTCGATTGACCCTCCCGATGTGTCCGGGATCTATGGTATGATATTCATAGGAATTGGGAGAACACTGTTGTTCGAGAGTGGTAGCGAGGTACTCTGCCTTGTCTATACTTTCGAAGGCGGGCAGATTGCCGGGGCCTCTATCCAGCGGTGGCATTGAGGACGAGTAGCTGCTCTTTTGTTTACGGACAAGATCCCAGAAAGCAAGATGAGATGGTTTGATTTCCTCTAAAAGAGTGTCCCATCTTTGACCGCGGAGTTCGGAGATACGAGTTTTAACTAATCGTTGTAAGTTACGTAGCCGTACGCGATTTTCCTCCGTCGGATAAGAATCATGGGCGCGAGTCGCGGCGTTTTTTTCCGTGATCAGTCTTCGAATGTCATCAGAGAGTATAAAGCGGTGATCGTTTGCCGCCTTTATCTCTTTCGAGGTTTCGCTGATGGCATTCTGGAGGTGACCGACCAGGGAATCAATTGCCATATCGGCATCGGTCACAGACTTTATCTCGTCGGGGATCCTATCTAAAAAAGGGGAGGAGAGATTATTTGAGAGATAGTGTTTGAGCTTTGGATAGTCAGCCACTTTGACTGAAGCAGGTGTGTGGTCACCCGGGTGACCTAGTTGCAAAACTACTGGGCGGTGATCGGAATCTAGTTCATGTACGACATCGATTTGTCGTGTCTGAAGCGCGATCCCTTTTAAAATAGCTATGTCTAAAACTGAAGGGCGGCAGTTAGGTTGATAATGAGTTGGCTCAGAAGGAGCAATTACGTCGAACGTAAGCGTATTTTCTAGCCAGTATAGAGTCCTACCATTAGTGGTACTACGCGGGTTGTTGTATTGAATGTGCCCGCTGTTTAGATCGCCAGCCACTATAACAGAGTCACCGAGCGCGAAAAGCGTCTCCAGATCCGACTGGAGGAGAGTTTTATTAGGCGAAAGGTACGCGGAAACGATAAAGATAGTGGGATGACCGGTCATACCCACTCTACACACCGAAACTTCTAAATTTTTAAGTTCGGGAGGATCTATTGGCATGCAGTACAGTGACTTTCTATAGTATATGAGCGTGCCGCCGCCTCTTACGCCGATACGATCATTTCTTACTATCTTGTAGTTCGCAATCGCGGGATTGCGAACGCTCGGTTTTAAAAGAGTTTCTTGTGCTAGAAACACGTCTATTTGCCGCTCCTTAAGGAAGCTAGCTACCAAGTCGCGTTGGGGTTTCAGGTTGCGCGCGTTAAAAAAGGACAAAGATAGGCCTCGGGGTCTAATCTTATCCTCCATTGCGAGTTTAATTAGGAGAAGCGCGGATAAGGCGTTGCATGGTCCTTGCAATGCCTGGGAAGCACTTAATGGCTTTTAGACGTCCAAAATCCTGACTAGCGCTAATCATGTCGTCGAACGCAATGATATCATCTACGGAGTGTTCTTCTAGTAGTTCGGCGAGCCAGTCGATGCCTTTGAAACCAGTAGAAGGGCCGGCCGCGGTGAGTTTCGCGGGTTTAGCCTTCGGAGGCTGCTGATTGGTGGTCCACGCGTTGGTCGGAGCTAGTGTGGGTCTTTGGGGAGAAGATGGGTTCGCAGAAGTGACCCGCGCTGACTTACCCAGGCTCGGGAAATCCTGATTAGACATGAGTGGCGGCGGTGCGGTACGTGCAGCCGTTGTTTGCGCTGAGGGTAAAGAAACGCGGTGCCTGATTAAAGAAACGCGTGTGTCTTGTGCGTGGAGCGCGTTCACACCCGCGATAGTTCGCGGGGTGCCCGGCTTTACCACATAAGACGCAGCTCGGTGGAGTTGGAGAGTCACGGGTGCGAGAGCACTCCTTAGTGGAGTGGTTTTCTAAACATTTGACGCAACGCGGGTTGATAAAGCAGTTGCGAGCGGAGTGGCCGTGTGCTTGACAGTTATGGCATTGAGTGGGGGTATGCCTCTTATGGGGGATCTCTACAACTATGCCGGAGAGGCCGCAGACGGATTGGAGGGAGAAAATTTCTTTCCCTTCCTTGGATCGGTCCAAAGTGATTAGAACTAGGTCGTATAGTTTTTTTGTTATATTATGGTACATTCGATGTACGTCGTGGACCAGTAAATTTTGCTCCTTAAGGGAGGCTAGGATTAGCTCCTCGGGGAGCTCTTTAGGAACGCGCCTAAGAACGACGCGCAGAAGGCGCTCTTCTTCAGTTGTGTAGGTATAGAACTGGTGTTTTCCTTCCCGGAGAAAGGACGTTAAATTCTTATAATCTGTAATAGACGGGACTTTAACCTGTATCCCTGAAGGGGTACTGGTGGCCCTAGTGTATGCAATTTTCCTTGAGTTGAGCTGGGCCAAGATGCTTACCCAGGAAGCCTTATCGCAGATCGTAACGGGGGGCGGTGGGCGTACCGCTTTCTCAGTCGAGCTAGCGGATGTGGGAGGTTGGGTCATTGGGGTATTAGCGTTCTCGGATGCAGTAGGGACGCGCCTTGTTTTTGTGGCAGTAGTTTCAACTGTTGAGGGTGATAGCACCCTCTTGTTCTTGGCCTTGGTGACTATTATAAAGTCGGCTTCGGGATTGCTTTGAGCAACCAAATCGAGGTCCCTCATTTCAGCCTCGTTTTCGGGAATCGGGTCGGGGGATAATAGAGAGAAAGAGTTCGCCGTAGGCATTGGCCGTGGTGCGTACGATATTTGCTCCTCGAAAGGACGAGGTGCAGCCGTGGGGGTGGGGGTCGCTGGAGGCGACTGTGTATGTGTCATGTTGATAGTAGGTGCCTGCGAGTGAATTAACACAGGCGAGCGGGATCGAGAGCGCGAGTGTGGAGATGCTGGGCGACGCACCGGTGCTGTCGCTGCGGTAGATGGGGTGCGGAGGGGTAGTAATGTGGATGGGGGGGACGCCGGTCGAGCACGAGTTGGTGCATTCGCCGCGGTCGGTGGGGTGCGAACGCGTTGGACCGGTTGGGAGGCGAGGAACGCCTTGAGCAAGTCTGGTTGCTCTCTACCTATGAAGGCACGTAGCCTTAAATATAAATCTTCCGGACGATTGGCCATGGTCCGGATGTAGGGCTTGGGGCGAGAAAATTTGCTCGTAAGCCTAGGTGAAACCTCCCTGCCGGAACGGCAGGGGGGCGCGGTTAGCAAAAAACTAACAAACTATCCCAAGTTCGGAGAAATAACATTTAAATACAATGTACTGCACGTGCATATCAGAAAGAGAAAGGAAAAAGAAAAAAAAGAAAAGACAATAATAATATCTATAGCCTGGCTTTATAAAAGGCTTAAGGGAAAGTAAGTTTAACCTTTGTTGGTAGCCGGTGACCGGCTTACTAACAGTGTCGGCACTTTAATCACTGCACTAAATTCACAATGACGAAAAGCAATACTTGGAATTCGCAATAATAAACTACGATATCTCTCACAATAAAAACTTGACACGATAACCAAACAATAGGTTGAGATTAACAAAAGACTAATTATCGGTAACACGAACTGGAATGTCGGCAACAATAGACGGATTATTGCCGATAAGACGTGACAACAGCACAAAGCAACAATAGGCGGCGCGGTAAGACGCAGCGCGATCGGTTTCGAGAACAATCAACGAGAGCTCACGGACACGTCCGTTCACGACCGCGGTTGAAATCGAACTCAGTTACAGAGATGTATATATATGAGGTGTATGAAATGTTTGAAGTTTTGAGAGCCTCATACCAATTTGTTTTTAATGCATTCACCGTTTACAACTACTCGTAGTGACCTTATAGTCAGTTTTTTTATGGTTCCCGTCCGCTTTCTATTTTGTCGGATTACAATCTACTGACTAGGTACACAACACTAACACCAAAGAATTCCGATAAGATAAAGTATAGTTTACATTCAGTATAGTTTTCAGTTGAGTATACATATAGTTACATATATCGCTTCGACAGTGTTGTATAATTGCTGTTGATATGAAGTTGAAAAAATCAGTATATGTATGTATATATTTAATTTTCTTCGTAAATTATAATACAGTTTACCATTTTTTACTTTAATATTAGAATTTGCATCCGGCTAGCAAATATTTCACATTATTATGCTCTAGGGACGTCATAAATTAATTTCCTTGAAACAAATAAAATATATTGTGGTGTGTATGTAGGTTATTTAATAGTTCAACAGTCCTTTATTAAATTGCAAATATTTTCCCGTTATTTTTCAAGTGAATAATCTTTTTATAAATTAATATGAGTAAGAATATTATTTTCCTGTTAAATATGGCAGCACGTAACTAATTAAATTCATCTTTATGATTACAAATTTATGCACCAAACTCGCGACAACTCATTAGTCTATCGATTGATCCATACTGGTCAATAGAAATAAGTTGGTGTCAATAATAAAACACGACAGTTTGGAAAATCCATAAGCGCACGCCTCTTACCATTCTTTTAACTATTAAGAAGAAAAAAAGTAGCCGTACCATTGACTTATTTTATTAATTAATGTATATTTTTAAGCAAGTATTATTTATAGCTTGCCACAAATACTTCGTAGATAGTTTTACCTAAAGAGTGTCTATCTTGTTGAAGCTCTAACCTCTTTATTATGAAATAACGTTCGACTCGGCTGTATGGTTTCGGTATACGGTCACTAACACTTAGTGAGTTAGGCTATTGATATGAAATAGATTGATGTTATTCGAAAGATAATAAACGAAACCTCGACTTCATACGTCAGATTTTCGGGAGATATCGTGACCGCCTAGTTCAAAAAATCCGTTTAATACTTAATGTTTAGCGTCTCATCTGATCTTAAGTGACGATACGGTCCGAGTTGGTAGACACGTTAAACCTGTGGAGGGATTGGCTCTCAAGTGCAACTACCGGAACACACTTGTTGGTATTTGGCAGCAGATTTTCAACTTGAGGGGGTAGCTAGCCAGGCGGGCATTAGAAAAGCCCTACCATCATGCTATGGTTTGCTCACGATGTTTTCCTTCACCGAAAGCTCAAGCTCATTGTAGGTGGATTCGAACTCACGTCCCGTGACGCGAAGTCGTACGCACTATCACTGAGCCATCATCGCTTCATAGATAAATTATTTGAAGTGTTTTCAAGTGTTTACATTTAGTCATATTATGGTATAAATGGAAATTTTTTTAAAATTGATTTTGACGTGTAGAGAGTAGAGCACTACCTCACCTCACCCGCTTCGTGATATGAGGCCTGCTATAAATGTTTTTATACTTTATAGGGTTAAGACCACAATCTCACCTGATAAGTGATGACATGGTTCAGGTGATGGGCATGCTAAGCTTAGTGACGAGACTGGCTCTCAAGTGCAACTGCCACAGACCCACAAGTATTTGGTGACAGATTTTCAACAAGAGGATGGTAGCTAGCCAGGAGGGCATTAGAAAAGCCGGAAAGCTCAAATTCATTGCAGGAATCGTACTCACCTTAGTTGATGCGGGGTCCGTACACACTACCAACTGAACTACCATCGCTTTGAAATTTATCCCAATGAAAAAAAGTGTATGGAAATAGATTAATGATATTGGAGAAATTCAAGCTTAATAACAATAATAACCTCAGATTCGATAAATGTTTATACGGTTTATGGAATATATATTACAAGCAAGTTAAAGTGTAGCAAATGCCAAAAATATATATATAAAAGACTTGGGTATTTGGAGGCAAAAATCTCTTTGAAGTCAGCGATCTGTAAACAATATTTATTAGAATGTGTATTTTAAACTATTCTGATTAAAAAGTGTTTTTTTTGGGAATGCAATTAACATGTGTAGTTGTCAAGGCGAAATTTTCTCAAAGAAAAAACATACCCACAATGTTAATAAAGTGTTCCATCTTATATGAGTTTCAGCGTTCGCTCTAGCGATTACGCCGTCGCGTCGCCCCGAACAAAAAGACAAATTGCCGCCCCTTAGGAAATATGCAATTCTCATTGATCAGAGAAGTACCATATATCCAAAGCACCGTTCAAATCACTTCAAGCAGTACTCTTTAGAAATTAGAATATAATCTCAATATATATATTACATAAACAATATAATTATTAGCAAACGAAGGGACTGATTCCGAAATTTTGTCTATGTTAGTAAAATTTATCATATCAATTTTTACAACCAAAAGGCCACCCCGGCGTACCCTAATTTTGGTGCCTCGGGCAAATGCCCGACTTGTCCCCCCCCCCTAGAGCGAGCCTTGATCATTTATAAAATGGGTATCAAAAGGAATGTGCTTAAAATGACTCTTCGTCACAGGATATTAGCGCTATCTCTGGCAACACGGGGCTTTGAATATCGCCGTGGGTGTTTTTAGTGCGTAGGTAGTGGTCGCTTGTCACCCGATGAGTCTCTCCACATATTCTTCTCGTCATGACCTGAGTCCGGGTAGTACATTTATCCATTTTGAAACAAAAACTTAAAGTACACACAAACGTAGTCGCAGGCACAGCTAATTATATGATATTTTTCTTCAGTCGATGCATGTTTAAATTACATTTTCAATTAAATCAAGAGGAGATTAATATGGTAGATGGTGCGTTGGTTATATTATATCGTAACCATCACATATATGGCGATAATTATTGTAATTAATTAGTTTTTGTGTGGTGCATCGGAAACGGTATATTCAACTTTCTATAAATTGATGGCATGACATTTTGAGGCTGGAACTATAAAAAAAGATGTACTTTTAAGCTTGTAAATAAGTAGCGAAGCGATGGTCTCAGTTGGTACTGTGTACCGACGTCGCGTCAAGGGACGTGAGTTCAAATCCACCTACAATGAGCTTTAACTTTCGGGCGAAGGAAAAAATTGTGATGTAACAAGAGCATGGTGGTTGGGCTTTTTCTAATACCCGCCTGGTTATCTACCACCTTCAAGTTCAAAATTTACCTGTCTTTATTCTATGCCTATAGGTGTGTTCCGGCAGTTGCACTTGAGAGCTTAGCGTGTGTGGATAGTGGTATCTTGGGTCAAATCGTCACTTAACATCAGGTGAGATTGTAGACATAACGCTAAATCTTAACTATAAAGCAAGAAAATTCATTATTAACCTGTCTACCTTTGTGTAGCATAATTGTGTACATAAATATATTGGAAATTCTGGTAATATGTACTTGTATTTATACATTATGATTTAAATTATTTATTAGTATTACATTACTTTTGTAAGAGAAGAATAAAATTCGGCTATAATTGTAAAGTTTACGAGTTCAAATCATCCTTCCAAAATAACGGGCCATGAATTTTTTAATTGTCTCTTTAACGATAAATTTATTACAGGAACAAATGGGAAGAAATGCTTAAACACGTCCAATTTATTATTAGTTTTTATATTATGAATATAAAATTTTATACGAAGTAATTTATTAGACAAACAATATGGAATTTAATTTACTAAGTAGGTACATACTCGTACTTTCAATTATAGTTTTCCTTTTTTTTTACAGAATATTATGACATTACAGTAGGAAGTGAATAATTTGTTTTTTTTTAGTTTTATATACAATAAGATTATTTCTTTTACTTTTTGAAAGTATGATAGCAGATTATGAATCATTTTATAAATGGGAATAAGAACATTCAGAGACAGAAAATAATATTTAGTTCAATCAACTTCTATAATATAATTTATGTATTATTAATAGTAAGGGTCTAGCGTTATGGCCATAATATCACCTGATCTTAAGTAATTATACGGACCAAGTTGGTAGACACGCTAAGCCTGTGGAGGGACTGGCTCTAAAGTGCAACTGCCGGAACACACCTATAGGTATTTTGTGGCAGATTTTCAACTTAAGGGTGGTGGTTACGTATAAATGAAGATTTTAGGATATGTATTATGTATATAATGAAATAGCTTTGTCCTTCAGTTGAACAATTCAAGAGAATAAGAATATTTTTTATTTACTCAGGAGGTTTGATTAACTTTTATTTATATCACGAGTGTTTGTCAAGATATTGTACATTTGTATCTTATCGGTAAATCATATGCTTCTGTATATCACTTTTTTGTTTTTCGTTGTTTGACATCTTTTAAAGTGATTGCTATTGATTACGAGAATAACCTTATTTGTACGTAAAAAAACTCAAAGCTTGTTGTCAAATAAAAAATTCTAAGTAAATATTCTAAAAATGATATTAACTTATCAATTAATTGAATGAATTATATTTTAACGATAGATCTTGAAATTGATATATGTTCCACTTTCGCAATTATCTTAGTTCTCTGATGTTGCATTGAATAAGGCATACGTAATTTTATTATTACATTTTGGTTATATTCCAACACGATAGTTTACATATATAACTCATTAAGTTTGTTAAGTTTTTGTATAACCTACGTGCGGTAAACGAGCTCACAACATGAAATGAACTGACTCAGTAAAATGAGTTAATAATTAGGTACTTAACAATAGATAACGACAATTTTACTCTTAGTAAAATAAAGGGCAATATAGCAATGTTATATTTATTTTATTTTTTCTTTTACGGAGCAACGATATATTGGATTCTTATACACCGCAAATATTAAATCGTGTCTATGTTATATGGAATTGTCCATTAAGGCATAGATACCAGTAGATCAAGCTAACAGCAACATTTGCAGCTGTTAGTTTTATAGTTCCTAAAGTAACGCTAGAATGCTAGTGTGTAAAATAGTTTACCTAGAGCTTGCAACTATGGGAAAACTAGCGGTTTCGCTCACTCTTGTGGTATTATAATGGTGTTATCTTGTTCCCACGCAGTCGTAGTCGAACGAGTTTGGTTGCGGCTTGACATTCCGTCGGAGTTGTTCGAAGTCAATGACGCGAAACGGATGCGTCACGTCTAAATGTACTCCAATATCGTGTAACGCAGTTATATTACTTTTTAAACTTTCTTTTTGATTAAAAATATTTTAGTATGCTAAACTTATTGAAATGTTATAATATATATATACATATATAATTAAAAGTTGACCAAAATCAAAAGTGAATTGTTTATAGGAGTTACAAATAATGATGTCAGTGTAAAATCCGTACTCTGTTTACAAATTTACAACGCGACTGGTTTGAATCAAAGTGATCGATCTGTTTTACACATTGTGAGAAGTGTATATCAATGATTTGAATAGTGGTCCAGTTTCGTTACATTATTTGTAGAATGTGTGTTATATACCTTTGTAAACTGGAGCTGGAATTTTATAAATAGACATCTCTTGAAATTCCGGTGTTATAGAATAAAAAGTGGCTTTGCTATGCGAGAAACCACTGTTCTCTGCATGATTTAATTAATGCTAAGTAGTCGAGCCAAAATGATGAAAGCGTCAAGTAGTCTTCTGCTACCTGCTATAATCGGATTGCTATTTTCGATTTTGACTGTGAAAACAGCAGATACTGCTAACTGTTCAGGTTTGATAATTTTTATAATTTATTTGGAATGCCAACTGAAACTTCTCTACGTTACATCCGTCTATCAAGAATAACTATCTGCGGTTGATAATTAACTCGGCTAGGTAAATGTTATAAGTAATTTAACAACCAATAAGGGTCCGTAAAGTGCTCCGGGAAAATGCGTCATTAACCGCCGATCGAAGGTTCCTCGTAACACAGTACTTTTGCGTTTGTATAACAACAAGATATTTTGTACACGAAACATATTACAATCCTGCTTTTTACTATAGACCGAGTTATTATCTAGCTACATAACATAATAAAATATATATAACAAAAAAGATATACTACACAAATCGTATCTTCTTTTGCACCTTGTTCTGTATCAGTTTACGCTAGGGTTGCCAAAGCTACAATATAGTACAGTATGTTTTAATATAATATGTTATACTATATTATTTTATTGGTTTCAATAAATGAAAAAATTATATACCATCAATTATAATTAACATTAAATTACTATTACATATAATGAGTGTAGTTTTTTTAAGAATAACGAAATTGGTATTATATTTCACAATATTTTAAAAAGTACTCTTATATATAATGTTTGTAGACAATTTTTGGTAACCCTACTGAATGCCAAAGTCATTTCAATAAAGTTAAATAACATACAAACTCAATTGGAATAGATACACACGACTTCCTTACCATTAATATAATAAACAAAATATGAATGTTTAAAATTCCAAAGTTATTACCAAGCTTATAAGTATGTCTATATAATATATTGTAGAATCAATTGTTGTCTGTATATTACACTATTGTTGCTGAGGATTGTGAATTAAGCATAAAGCCACCATTTAGGTGTGCCACTAATTAATTCAACGAACATACTACATAAGTTGTACATGTAAATAATAAAGTCTTCGCCATATTGACATAGCCATATATCATATTCTGTGTATGTGTGTGTGTAAATTATATACACATGGTTACTTAACTATGCAGATATTTTGTTTTGTAAACTTCGTACGAATAATGGTCATGTTTTTTACGATACTTCGGCACGAAACAAAAGGTAGAGAATTATATGTGATGTAGGTTTGTATTCACGTATCTGCCAATGGAAAGTAACTATTAATATCACACAATTTTTAATATCATAAACTATTCATTCGTAATAATAGATATTGTATTGTGTAAAAGATACTAATATAAAACAACATATGTTAAGTGCAATGATTAGAATTTGAACGTTCTGAATATTCTTGTATTGATCGTTTTATTTCTTATCGCCATCTATGTGGTAGGTATATACAAGTTACATAATGAATATCCTAAGTTCAGCAGTGTTGATTATAGCGTTAATACAAAGGGACACGGAGTTTTTTTTTATATATTTGATATAAATATGTATTATTTAATTTGTTTAATTGACTTTGGCACTGCACTAAACCAATTTCATTCTTAGCGATTTAATTATAATATAGTTAATATATCACCTGTTGACTATATACTTATTGGCATTCTACAGTTAGTGGTCACTAATTTTATACTAAGGCTTGCTATTGACATAATATGGAAAAGAAGGCGCTGTCTGCCTGGGATGTTTGAAAATACGGCTTTGCTAATGGGTTGTGTATAGTGGATGTCGTTAAAATCTTTATATGTAATATTAATAATAATCGTGTTAACAAAGCGCGCATAGTTATTAATCAAATTGTTGTTAAATTGTTGAATATAATGTAATTGAAACCATTCACCTGAAAATGGAACGGCTGCCGAAAGTTAAAGACAACAATAGGAAGTATTGTTCTCTAAGCAACGTTACTTGCGTTTCTTCAATAAAATTATAATTCGCATTAAATTTCAATAAAAGATCACTTAGATATACAATCTTCTGACATTATATTTAGTATCTACTTCGCGTTTTAGTTTAATATATGAATTTTCATAATACTCGTAAAATTTTTGTTTAGACTGCGCATGGTTTGTTTGGCATGGTTGCAAAACACATTATTTAAAATAATAAATTATACTGAGATGTTATAATAATAACCGGTGTGTGCATAGCATTATCACTGCAGAGAGTAAAATTCAAAATAACTTTTATTTGGATGAAGAAAATATTCATATAAAATTGCACGTATGGACGACTTAACTAAACAAAATATTCGTATATATCCTAACATTACACAAAATATTGTGGGTAACTTTTGGTAATATTTAGCATGTTTAGTTTAAGTTTGGTCCGAAGTCTGAATAATTAATACACAATATTTCTCTGGGTTAACATTATCGCTATCTACTGCTAATTATTTGGCTGACGTCATGTCTGTGAACAAAGTAGTCAGTCTGCAATACTATGTTTCGTTATAAGTAATGATTTTAATAATAGCCACACTTTAAACACGTTCGATACTATACAAAAATAGAAAATAAACAAGTATTCTATGTCTGAGATGACAGGAACGGAAAGAAATATTTTTGTTCACGTGAGCAAATCCATTTACGGACGCCGCCCATGCCCCGGATAGTATGAGTGAGCTTGTAAGGATAACCTAGTAAGATAAAAAATTACTCACTGAAACCCCATGCTTTACTACGTGCACCTTATCTACGGAGTAGAAGGAATTGTTTTCGCATTTCTATTCTCTTACTCTTACGCAGATTATATTATTTCTCGCACTTTAAAATGCGATGCTTGTAATAATAAGTAGCTATTACTATGAACAATGGTATTGTTATACAGTTTAAACTATTTATACCTCCTACGCAATGGTCCCAGAATAGAATAGGTAATGGTTTCAAATCTGGGGTACAGAATGCCACGGCACTTTAATTCAAGCCTATTGAAATTAGATGACGCGGCTTAAGACACAGATTATTGAATAAATATTGTTAAATAAGCAACTTATTAATATATTTAATTCGTACAATGAACTCGCACAGCAAAATTTTTCCTACTAATAAACTTACCAAATACAATGAAGTTAAAGATGAAGGGCAAAACTTTTCTGACGTCATTCACGTAATTTCTTTAACATATAAAAATAAATATAATTCAAGTGTATATAGATGTTTTCGTTATGAAGTAATTCAACTCAGAGTTCTAGTTCTCTACCATCAGCGTGAATAATCAGATTATAAATATACAACGTTGCCACGCTGTTAGTAATTGTTATCACATACTTCTAGGTTCATTTGTACCGGAAACTTCTGTCTTTTAGCGCCCGTGCTACATGCAATGTATTCATTTTGTTTGTTTGTGCAATATACGCTGAAGTAGTTCTTCGTATTTTCAACGGAAATATCGATTATCTCGAAAACATTAACCAGAGTGCCTGTCGAAATAATTTAATATACATGTACATGTATATACCACGAAAAAGTATAGAGAAAATTAACCAATAAAACTTACAACTTGAATTATACCTAACAAAACTATTACAAGTTGCACTGTTTAAGATTAAATTTGTTCAGCTTGTGTCTGGGAGAGGCGACAGGACCATTAGCAATAGTGATTCATTTGTGTTGCGGATGAATTCACGATATTTTACGAGAAAACGTGTCGTGATTCATTCATGCTATTGCATCCGCTTGCCGTATGGATATATTTCATTCATGATATTTTAATATTTGCTGTCATAATTGCCAGTACGATCACTTCTTGAAGTTAGTCATAGAAGTACTTAAAATATCCTTACTGATTATGACTATGTATAGTTTTAAGATTAATGTATGGATAAGGCAATATATAATTAAAAAGGAATAAAATTCCAATGAACTTTTTGCTTGGTTAGGTAGTCTAAATTTAGACATACGGAAAACGAAAAATTTAAACAGTTATAATTAGTAAATATTACACAAAAAAATAATATTCAAATTTTACTATATCATACAATATTCATATGCACAGTTCAAACCCGTAAAACTTATAATTTCTTCATAATCATAATCAGTAACGGCATTTTAAATTATCGTTAGGTCGTCTCGCTGTTACAACGGGTTTTCATTTTGCATGCACCGTGTGCGTGATCAACAGAGCAAATATTGGTTTCGAACAAATTATTCAGTATAATGTATATATTACATATATATTTCAAATGATATATTCAAGAGTTTAACAAAATTGTTGGCTTATTATAGGGTTTAAAAAGCATTATTTGTATTATAATGCAGAAATATTTTTTTATTACTTTATTTTGTAGAAGACGGTAAACAAAATGAAAAGAGTCTCTTTAATATGCATTTGATAAGATAACAATGTAATATAAATAGAAGTGATAATTATATGAACAAATTTGAGATTGGGCATGTACACTAATTGCTAAAATTCAAATAAATTAATATATCTGTTATCATATTGATATGATAACAAAACATCTATTTAATGATATTATCAGCGTTTTCAGCGTTAAATTAGAATTATAAATATTGAAAATAGAGTTTTTTATTGGAAATTTCTCCACTTTAAGAATCTTTTTTTGAAATTTCTTAAATATTAACAGTCTATTAAATATTGGCGAAAAACTAAATACCTTTTTATCATTTTTAATTGTTTATAAATTTTGCAATTTTTTTTTGTGTGCTAATAGACGCTTTTGGCACATTTTTATATGCGTCATTCCGGATCCAACGAGGTATCACACATAATTTTAAGAGCAGTATCTCTATTTTAGACCATTTTCAATTTGTCGACTACACTATATCAAACAATTGTAATGAAGGGACGTTGTAAATTTATAGTATTGCATTGATTGTTAAAACGAAGGTTGTAATAACCTTTGTTATGGCAGATTGTTACATTAAAATTAATTATACCTTTAGTAGTTACTACTGACGTCTGCTTAATTTTCTTTTTAATTTTATATACATAACTGGGTATTCTCGTTAGGAGAATATGAAATTACCCTAATAAACTATTGGTTGCAGGAATAGTTAATGATAACTGCTGCCCCTGACTTCGTTTATATGAATTTCTTCAGTATAACTCGGTAAAGTTATACACTGTACCTGATGACAGACATAGTGCAATACAAAAATCAATAGTGCTCACCTGTTGATTTGCAACACATAGCCAATTTAATTTCCGCGGAAACTGTGACTATAATGGAATTAAAATGGGTTATCTCGTCTTATTTATTTCTTTAGGTTGATCATTACTGTTGAGATCCCATAAAAAAGCTTATTGATAGTCTAGACCAGCGATTCTCGAACTTTTTTGGTGACGGAACTCTTTTGAAAAGCGAAATATTTGATGGAGCTCTAAAAAACTTCAAATTTGTTTATGAACATTCTTTATTAATAATTATGTTACAATATAACAGTTAGCTGATATTAGGTTTGGTAGAACAGAATTGAAGTCTCATATAAGGTTATACGGTGTCGCGATCCCGCGCGTTACGTCCGTAGATACGGCAGGAGTATTTTTGATTTTATTCTCATTATCATCAGTATTATAGTGGAACCCCCACAAAGGCTTTGCGGAATTCTAGGCCTCCGTGGAGCACACTTTGAGTATGTCTGGTCTAGACCCTTGCTCAGATTTAATCCTGCAAACCACATTGAAATTGGTTAAGTAGTTTTTAAGTAATTCGCGTTCTAAGTGATAAGAAAAATTTACAAGTCTAAATAAATTAATAGTCTAATAAAAAGTGAAAAAATGTAACGACTTTGTTAAGGTTAAGTAAATTGTAGTTACCTACTCAAAATTATATAATAATGAATTTCTTGTTATCGCTTGACGTATCGTCTAAACCTATAACCTTTATTATATGTAAATTAAAAGGAATTTTACAAGATGTTATATAAACACGACTATGTTTTGTTTTATACTCTTAAAGAATTTCGATAGATATTTACAATTATGGTTGTATTTACATATTTCAGATAGTCAAAACAATCACGATAAAAACATAAATATATGAATCCAAGTGCAATTATGACCTAAAAAAAAATAAACAGCTTAATAGGTGGTAATGAATATACCTAACTTTAAATTTTTATTCAAAATATATAAATTCACATTGGCAATTTTACACTGTTATGTTTTATTTTCATAATTCATTCTAACGTTCGTTTTCGATATTGAGAACCTCATTTATGTATGAGTATAATAAATATACGTAATTCAAATCACGTCAGCCGGCGCTAACATAATTCAAATACCTCGTTACTTATAAACGCACAACCAGATTTAGTATTGGTAATTTGCATTAAAACACGTGATGATTTTTTTAATACATAGAACAAGGAACGTTTTTATATCATCACTGTTAAATTCCATACAGTGTTTTTGCCAAATCGTGGCCTCAAAGCAATGCGGAGCGTTGTCGCTTCAAGGTTAAAGTAACAGATGGGAATTATTACTTATTAATGGTGTAGGTATACGCGAGTAATAATTTTATGTAACTTATTACAAGAGCTGTGTGTTAATATATCCAAATAATTTTGTATGAAATTTATCTTCCCGATGTATCTGTTTAAAGAAAGATGAGAATAGTCACATTCTTATCATATAGTCATTTGTCAATGCCACGTTGTTCAGCGTTTTAATAAAAATAGGCCGTAATAAACAATGGTTTGGTAGTTTTATTATTAGGTATTTAGTAGCAAGTTACATCAAGCTGATGTTAAGTAATCCCCAGCACAGTAATCTCAAAAGAACCATCGTTGTAAGGCTAAATATATATACTTGCTACTCTTGAGCTTTCAGTCGAAACGTATTGTATGAAGTGTGTGTATGGAATGCATGTGTATGAGGTGAAGTATAAGCTTTGAAGCAGTAATAGGTATTGTACTGCTTCGTACCAAGTCGAAACATTTTTTCACGATTATCTTTCACGGCTTTTATCGCTATTGACTAATTGAAAACAAAACAAAAACAGTAAGATTTAATAAAATGAATACATGTGTTCATATAAGTTTTATTTATTGTAAGTGGGAGAAACATATTACAAATAAGGAAACTGTAGCAGAGAAAAGGTTATTTATTTGCTATAATTATAGTCCTGTTTGTTACATAGAAATATCTATGCATATAATAAACTTTACTTTGTTTTGTAGGTATGGTGTTATGAATACAATTTTACCTGATGTTAAGTGACGACGTAGTCTAAAACGGTGAACAAGCTAAAACTGTGGTGGGTTTGGCTCTTCAAAAGCACATCCTTTGGCGCGGCGTCGGTACATGCTACCGCTGAGCTATCATTGCTTTAATTTACACCACAAAATTGTAAATACAGAACTATGGATATTATATGTCTTTTTTCCTAATATCTAAGTTGTAAAGCTTGACATAGGTATTTTCAAAACATTTATGAATATCAGAAATCTCTGCCGCGTAAGTTATAGCTGTACCCGCGACTTCATTCGCGTATTTTTAAAAATTATTTAAGAATTTTTCCCCGCTTTCATAAGCCTTATTTCATAAGTGCGATGTATAATGCATAAATAATGTTTGAAATCCGACTGGTAGTTCTCAAAATTAGCGCGTTGAAACAAACAACTTTTCCGCTTTATAATGTTAATATAGATGGGTAATAATGCAGTCAATGTATCTAGGTACCCTTTTAAATCTGTATAGTAGTTATTTTAAAACTGTAGCTCCTTTTTTTTGAGTACGTTCATAATGTACTTGACTGTACACCACTTGAGTGTTTTTCAATGTAGTTAAAGTAAACTTTAATTGAACATAACATAATATTGTAAAATATAAATAAAAAGTAGAACGTAATTCATATTCAAGATGAAGACTCAATGCGTATTCAAGTTGTGATAACAATTAAATACTTTAATCTAATAAAAATTCAGTTCAAAACTTAGAATTGCAAGATTTTCATTCTGAAAGGAATAACAGTGAATGTCAACCGGGCCGTTTCTTTCGGATATTTTTTTGTCATTTCCGAAGTTTCCAACAATGATTGGTGGTCTTACAGTTCAAGGTTATTTTATACGCAATTAACAAACTAGATTTTATAACAAACTAAGTATTTTGTAACAATGTGCATAAAATTGGATGCAAGCTGAATAAATAATAATCACTTTTACGTTACAATTATTTTCACTCGGTTTTAGCAATCACAGAATATATCAGGGTAATATGAAAACTTTACGACTAATAACATAAAAGAACACTAACATCAATTGCCCGAGCTATTCAACGCGTGGCTGTTGTCATAAATTATCAATTATATTTATGTTTACTTGAAACGTTTCATAGAACAATTTGTGTAGGTACGAAATTACCGATAGAATATGAATATGAGTGAGTCATATAACATCTTATTGACCGATGATTTTTGGAAGTGTGACGTCATACTGATCAAATTAATATATTTCATACTTAAGAGTTAATTAAAGTAGATCGTTCCAGTATACATAATTGCTACCTATTACGCGGAAAGTAGTGATAACATTTCATGTACAGTGGCTATGTAAATGTACTCACATTTAATCATTTTATATTTAGCTGGTATAAAATATGCTGAGAGCATATACTGATAAAGCCGTCACAACGATTCTCTTATGTTTTGTCATGTATCGAGGCTAGTTTCTATATATATAGTAGCCGAGAGTTCTTCACAGCCACAGGACAGCGACCAGCTCCTGATAAAGTGGTAATCTGTTTGGTGGACGCTATTGCTATTGTATCATACTTTACTCACTGTTAGTAACAATGCTGTCACTCTGCCAAGAATTATATTTCTGATCGTTATCCTTACTTTATCTATACTAATATAATAAACCGGAAAGATTTGTATTTTTGTTTATAACGAATAAACTCAAAAACTACTGGACCAATTTTAAAAGTCTTTCACCGTTAGAATGCTATATTATCCCTATCCCTATGTATCCTTATGCTATATATTTGGTATACTATATATTTGCATCCTTATCCTTACTAAGATTATGATAAATGCGAAGGTTATTTGTTTGTTACGCTTTCACACCTAAAACGCTGAATGGATTGTGACGAATTTTGGTATAGAGATAGATAGGGACTTGGAGACGGTGATAGGCTACTTTTTCTCGTTAAAATATTATTAGTAGTGGCATAATGAGAGGAATAAATTTTGTGTTATACTTTTTACTGCATCATCCGATTTGACAAAATCAATATTAATGTCATCGAAGCAGCGAGTAAAAGCTAGTTCTTTATAATTTTAACTTTTGTTCATAATCTTTGTTGTTCTTAGTTAAAGATGGCAGTACTCTGCGTAGCTAAAATAACCGGCACTCAAGTGCAGCTGTCTGAACACACCTACTGTTTTTTAAGAATAGAATGTTTAATTTCAGCGTGGTAACTTCGTAGGCGGGCCTTACAAAATACCTTACCACCACTCTATGGTTTCATTACGATTGTCTTTCACAGAATACGGACGTGGACCGCAGAATAGATGCTAACTCTGAGGCATCATTGCAACATAAAAACTATAGACTTGGGTTTATTATCATCTATTCTGAAATAGAATAAACGCATTAACTCGCCATAACAATCTGTCAATTATTTTACATTCTTGAGTGCGGATTCCTCGATTCCAATCGTTTGCTATTCATTCATTAATGATATCAAAGTAAAATCATACTTATAGGTATATTGCGAACGTTATCAATAATCTTATCCGAACACTGTTTGATTTACGGTGCTATACTCGGGCTGGTAAACGACTCGCGTGACTAGATAGTATCATAAAGACAAACGCTCTAAATAAACAATTTTTTAGGTACTATATAATATTTATAGTAACCAAACATTTATAAGCGTCACGATTGTTGCACGAGATTTTAATTCTAGGTATATTATAAATGTATCATACTTATGTATATGTATATGGATAAAAAAAGTAACTCATTTGGACTATAGCATATTATATCGTCGTAGTGAAACCAATTATGTATTATGTTAAGGTTTTAGCGTTTGGACACAATCTTACCTGATGTTGAGTAACGATGTGGCCGTAGATGGTGGCCACGCTAAGTGCCGGAACACACCTGTAGGTATTTGGCGGCTAGTTTTCAACATGAGGGTGGTAGCTGGCCAGGCAGGCATTAGAAAAAGTATTACCACTCTCCTAAGGTTTCATCCCGATGTTTTCCTTCACGCTCAAGGCTCACGAAAGCTCAACATTATTGTTGGTGGATTCGAACTCACGTCCCTTGACACGCCATTCTTACACACTACCAAATGAGCTATAATCGCTTCGTTTCGAGCTCTTACCTATAGCAGTGTATATTTTAATCTAAATAACTCGAGCCTCAATGTTTTACATTATTTTCTTTTATTAATTTTCCGTTATACTATTGTATTATTGGCCTGCAATATTTGTTACATTGATTCATGCTCATATACTTAAATCTTCGATTACAATTTACATTTTCTTACGTAACCACAATTTGTTTTTAAGGAACATTTACATTGTTTATTAGTTAACAAAACGATTTATTACATCAAGTTGTTCATACATACATCTATGTGAAAGTGAGTTTTTTTGTTTATAAAGCATTCACGCCTATACCACTGCATCGATTATGATAAATTTTGGTGTAGAGATGGATGGCAACCTGGAGACGGTGATAGGCTACTTTTCTTCGCGAAAACCTTATTTGAAGTAGGGTAAAGAGAGGGATAAACTTTGTATGAAACTTTATTGCGTTTGACAAAAACAATTATAGATAATAATGTACTCAAATACTTATACTACACTGTATGCCTTAACCAATCAGACAGACATAATACAATTACTGCCGCTCGAATCCCTTGATCGATAAGCTTGCTGTTAGGATTACTAGAATTTGTATATTGGGACCTATACATAGGTCAGTTAGATTCCCGAATTTCATTCTCGCTTTTCCGGTAGCAGCCCAAGCCGAGGTTCGGCCACTCTGTCACCCTTTCGCTGGCAGCCTCGGGCCTGAATGCCCTCAGTATTCGCCCCAAAAATTCCGGCATAGCGGTCAAAGCCCTTTAGGCAAACAGCATATGTCCTTTAGAAAAAAAACTTTGTACATCTCATAAAACAAAAAGCAAATTATTTTGTATTTGTTTAGGGTTTTATTATTGCTAATAATTCAGTATAGAAAATATAAAAAATAATACCTCGTTACGAAAAAAATATACAAAGTAACGAGAGTAAATAACCCAATGGTAAGCCAGATGCCCAATACGTACCCCTCCATATTTAACGACAGTCTTATATGGTAAATCAAATATATTTAGGTATAAAATTTATTCGAACTTATAATCTCGCATTTGACTCAAGTAATGATAGTTCGATACTAAATATTCTGATAAACTAATACGTTACGTAAACTGGTTGAAAATCTATCGCTGTGATCTATCCGAGTTATTAAAGATTACTCTGCACGAGGTTACACATATGTTTTGTAGTCTGTAATAAATCAAAAGCAGCTGTCCACGAACCAATATATGTGCTTATAACGTATATAAAACTAGTGTACGTTTAAATACGACGTATTTCTTGTTTCATTATTGTGGATGGTAGTGTGTAAGCACTAATGAAACGCAATAAATAAAATTATTCTTAGGAACGCAGTTAATAAACTCTAAATTATTATTTAAGACTCTAAATATTATACGTAGATAAAGTTTCTAGTTGTGTTTTTCGTACTTTATGTATAAACATTAGTTAATAAACTCTAAATTATTATTTAAGACTCTAAATATTATACGTAGATAAAGTTAATAATTGTGTATTTCGTACTTTATGTATAAACATATTATACAAAATATTTGATAGTATTATCTGTTAGGTAAAAAATGTCTAATGATAAATAATTAATACTAGTTTTAGTTTAGTGTGCTAGTTTTTTTAACCTGAAAAGTTGTGTTATCACTTTATAATTAGTCTTCCGTCCATCCATCCATTCAACTGAAAGACATCCACTACTGGACATAGGTCTCCCCCAAAGATCTCCACGACGACCGGTCTTGCGCCACCCGCATCCAGCGAATACTCTCGATCTTCAGCAGGTGGTCTTCGTATTTTTTTATATAAAATAAAAATAGGAGAATAAAGAATATAATATTCAAAATGTAAGAATTTACTTATGTATATAATACAATTATTTTATACCACCTACGATAGTATCCGCAAGAGTACTTAATCATTAAATGACTTGTTGTGTAAATGAAAATTAATTTCTGCAGAAAAATTGAATAGTACCTGTCCCGGTAACTGTAAGCTCAAACTATAAATGTATCAACGTTGCATTACGGTTTTTTTTCGAGGAAAGACACGAGCTTAATCATTTGTTATAGTAGTTATTCACAAATATTCCCATATTTTCAGTAGGTATTTTAAATTATTCAATGTTACTCATATTAAAAATAAACGAAGATCAAAGTTCGTTAGTTTCTAGGCCTAAACGACTTTGAATATATATATCGCCGCTGTTAACTGTTTGACTTCCCATACCTTAGTAACTACTTCATCTTATTATTCATTATTCGTTAATATTTACATCAATTTCAGGATATTCATTATAAATTATAAAGACCAAAATAATACACTCAGTATTCAATCAGTTTTAAATATATATTTATTAAGAGTACCTATATCTGTGATAATTATATTTTAATAACCATAGGTTAGGAATTTATTTAATAAATATAAAGATAATAAATGAAATGAAAAAAAGAACGTATAAAAAGTTATTAAATATGTTTAGGCATACCTATTCACTAGTAAAGAAGTAATGCGGTGGTAACATAAGGTACGGAATGCTGGAAAATATCTTAAAAACAGAACATAATAAACTCGACATATTTTTAACGATTATCCAATTTATATAATTTGTAGGAAACAAAGTAAAAACACTCAGAAAATAGGGTTTTAGGAAATTAGGGATCTTAGGGTCTACGAAAAAGAGTATAATAAAATGTTGCCTATGATATTTCTCGTGTTCAGTCCTATACAAATCTGAAAATTACATTTAAATTGGAACAGTGGTTTCGAGTTATGCGCGATCAAACAATTTTCTATTTTACTAGGTCTTTGTACGAAAACTTATGCAGTGTTACTGTAAAAATATAATTTATTGGTAAAATATAAAAGACGTCACAGCTTGCACTTAACGTGATGAGATGGCTAATAATTTGTTGATAAGTAGAGCTGCGGGGTCCTAATCACTTAATTGGTATCTCTTTCTAGAGTTTCATACAATAAATTGTTATCAGTAAGCGACACGAGTGACGACGCAGTTCATTTCGTCCTGGTTAGATTAATTTTGTGAATGTTGACCGCGCCTCTGTCACGCCCTGTACACGAACTCTGCTAATTAATAGAGTTTTCGATAGACGTTCGAATGAATCGTTGACGCGAACCGCTGTTAGAGCTCACATTACAAGTACCATTAGCATGGATATAAGTCTGTCGGCGAGTAAGAAACTTACCACCCTACTCCCTTCTTAGTGATATATTACTTACTCGATTAGTGCAGTAAAACACTAAACTTACCCTTGTTAAGGTCGACGCTGTTTGTTTTATGTGATGATTAATAATAACATGATCAACCTAATAGGAACATGATGTATTTTCCGCGATCAGAAACTAATGGCCTGTTACTTTAATGCTATTCCAAGAAATTAATAACTCATTATAATTTTTAACGTATAGCCAATACCTTACTTCAATATAGAAGGTTTTAATTTCATTATATAAGAAAACCTTACTTTTAGTGATATTTAAAATAGCTTAGATAGCAAATTATAATTATAATTATGAATAGGTAACGTTAACCATACTTCAGTGAATAAGTAAATGTATGACGTACTCACATTTAGAAGCATATAATTGTGGTTTCCAGATGCGCAACAATCGATTGGCCCGATTATCACACCATGTCAAAGGGAAATCATATTACAAAAGGGACAAAATTATACACTTTCTTGTAAAGGGAAAAGTGAATTGCAGTTAAAACAACAAGATATACCAGAGGAAATTGTCGCTCCCTTTTTTATGGAACAAAGAAACGCCTCATCTGACGATCCCGACTATCCGTTTGAAGCGTTTCTAGATTTATATAACATTGATCAGTTCGCAGTAGGTTTTTATGCATGTTACGACAATACAGTGAATGTTAGCAATATATTAAACAATCTCACCGAAGAACCAAACAATACTCAGCATGTATCATTCATTTACATATACGTTAATGGTGAGAATTTAGAATTCAAATTGATCTTGTAAAATATGTTATAATAGTAAATTCGCTGCATCATTAATAAATTCAATTTTAGGCTCTGATAGCTTGTTTGCACCCATGAGAGAAGTTATAATATCAAGACAAGGTATGGTTTTGATTGAATGTAGACCAACTACACCTGATGTCAAAGTATCACTGCTTTCGGTATGTATGAGTTAATAAAAGCCGAAAGATTAGCATTATGTCTATAAGTGATAAACAATGACGTGATATAATATATTAAATACTGCATTTAGAAAATGTAAAAATATTAAAATATTGATAATGAATATAATGCTCTGTTAAATTTGCTTTGCGCATCCGCATGGTCCTTGATGAAATAACAAAGACATATACATATTATTCAATGGGGCAAAGTTAATAAGCTCTCTACACACAAACATTTTAACATTATCTTCTTTTAAAACATGTCCTTTTCACTTTATGTGGGAAAATCATATACAGTGACATAAAATATAAAAATTATTTTCTGTTAAAATATATGAATAAATTGCGAGAATCAACGTTGTCTCATACACGGCTTGTGAATGACAATAACTAACGCTTATTGCTAAATCAGTTTAGGTGACACTAAAGCATGAAAGTATATAAATAACTATAGTTGATTTCTTATTCACCATTTCTTAACAGAGTTTTTAACATTCAGGATATGGCAGAATTTAAGATAACTAAATATAGTCCTAAAATAGGGTACATTGTCGATGGTGAAGACCTCGTTGATGATTCGTTAACAGTTTTCAATTGTGACTTTGTAACAACAGTGCGAAGGACAAGCAAAGAGATTTACGTGCGAAAACGTAGGTGATTAGAACATGCTGTGTCATATTTATTGCTATTCTATATATCACGTTCACGATAAAAGGAATAAACCTTGATATCTTGTTTTTCAACTCATTTCTTCGTACTTTTTCTGTTTGACACAACTAATTGCTGTCTTTTGTAAAAGTATTTTAGAAATTAAAAAACAATTAATTTTTTTTCGTGAATGTGATTCGTATGTTGTTCAATTTTAATTTTCAAATTTTTTGAACATAACCGAAAGCAAAGCTATTCATTCAATTATTAGACAAACTAACAAAATTAAAATTGAAGAACGTCATTTATAAAATATTAAAATATCCGTACTAACCATTACAATATTTATTTGGAAACAATACATAGCAGAAGAACAAGACAGTAGAATATTTAAAATTCACTCCAAAGATTGGGTATGTTATCGAACGGTGTGGTAGGTCGGCTTACAATTGTGATGGACATCGTGGAAATCGAAAAGAAAGGATAATAATAAGTAGTAAGTAGCGCTACAATCTTGATGTCACTTAACAAGGTAGCGTGGTGTGATGGTTTCATTCACTGGACAAGTTCTTATTTATTACATGTTTTGTGTGACCAGCCTAATGCTTGACGATACCTTTTTAACTTTCTTCTTCTTTGGTGTGTTTCTCTGTATGCATGACATTTTGATGTAAATACTAATAATCTAACTAATACCTTTTAACATTTATAATTTTTTGTATGTGTCATTTGTTTAATTCACTTTTTGTAGGACACGGTTAAGTATGCTATTTCGGAATGTGATATATGCATTTTTGTTTATCGTTCATTTACTACGTAAATAGATAAGACTTTGAAGAATATATTCTTATCTATTGTTTTAATGTAGAAACCACTTTAACGTCCATGTGTAGTAACATTATTATCGATATACATACGTATTATGGTTGTTTAACACTATTGCTTTGAGTATTTTAGTTTCCTTAGCTTTAGTGTTATTTATTTTAGTTTGAACCCATTTTTTTCATGTACTGATTTTTTGTGACCCTATTTGAAAACAATTTGTTAATTGGTTTTTAATTACAGCTGTAACACCGCCACCAAGCCCTTCAGTTTTTGGTGGTTTGAAGTATTTCTTGAAGGGTGAAACGTTCTCACTCAACTGTACTGTTGCGTACCAAAGTGGTTTGGTCGTTAATTTAGATTGGGAGTACCCAAAAAATGATACAAAGGTAATTAATTAATCCAGTGATATATGTATTACGTTTAGGTTTATAAAAATAGAACTTTTCTAAATATCATGTGTGTAATTTTAGGGAAATATAATAATCGATACAAATGCATATGACAAGGTTACCAGCATATTATATTCCAATATAACAATACTGAATGCAACAAGCGAATATCATGGGAATTATACTTGTGTTGCGAGTAATAGCTGCGGTATTAAAACAGCCAGTTTTATGAAAGAATATCGTGGTAAGTTCAATTATGTACATTCAATATTTTTGTAATAATATTATTCTTAGGTCGGATTTTTATACGTGTCTGAATTAATATTAAATAATTGTGTATTTACTAAGTAATATCTACAATAACGCATATGTAATAGTTTAAGATGCAAACTGGCCCCTTCTGACTTTGCTTATTTTAAACGCACGTTTTAAATTAAGGTCAAAAAGGCCTTTTTATGAATTTTATTTAAAACAAGATAGAAACTACAGTCATTATGTTTACCGAAACATTATTAAAAATTAATTTTCATGTCTTTTAGATAAACCATTTATAAATTTACATAGTGATGACAAAGATATAGAAACTTCACAGTCACTGGTAGCTCTCCAATTGGAAGTTGATGCATATCCTCCCGTGGAGGTTACTGTGTAAGTTATTTTGTAATTATTTGTTATAGTTTTATTATATTTTTGTTATTGTATTATTATTCGTTTTAATATTAAGACGGATGTGTTATTATTGAAAATAATTCTTTTTTTTATCGTATGGTAGCGGATTTAATTGGCTAGGTACGTAACGATCCCATATTTAATGTTAAAGTGCAGTCACTTCATGTAGTTATAAGTTAGAATATTTCGTATGAAATTGTGTGCTTTTAAACGTGTGCTTCAAGTGGTAATAACCGAATCTTCTGTGTTGTCATACACATTAACTGCTGCATTACACAAGCAGAAAAATTCTTTTACGGCAAATTTCATTTACATTTTCCACTGAATTTAGAACATTTTTTTGGATTAGTAGGTGTGTTTCATTCGATCAAGTATTTCATATAATCAGTTGATCGAACTTTGTTCCCATTTGATGTTGGAATCTATGAAATAATAATACATTTGCAATGTTCAATCTTTCTGTTCAATTCTGTTAAAATCTCTAAGATATCTTTAATAATATTTCAGCGTTAAAGATGGTAAGATGATCAACATAAAGGAGCCAAAATATATGCTCACCAGAAGACCTGACACCAATGATGCTGTGTTAAAAATCTATAATTCGAACGTATTTGATACAGCAAATTACACATTCATCGCCCGAAATGCATATTTATCTAAAAACTTTACTTTTGATGTTAGAATAGGAGGTAAGTTGCATTCCTTAGGAGCAGTGAATGTTCCAAAATTCGTAACACATTACAAATTATGAAGATCCCAGATCCATAAGAGAACTGTAATTTAATTATTTCATATTTTTTATACTTGCGTAACTAGATCAAAGATTTATTTTAAAAAAATATTTAGGCACTCATTGGCAACAACCTACAGAAGCGAAAACTTAAGAATATGAAATAATAGTGTTTGCCTTTGGATTGGTAATCAGATCAGCAATTATAATTATACGCTTTAAAAAGTGTAATATAAAAAGTATAATATAAGAAGTTTAGTACAATATAACTAATCAATTTTTTTTTTGTTTCTTCGCATCTGTATACAGTTAGTATTACCCGTGCGAAACCGGGGCGGCTTGCTAGTGTTATATAAAATAATTAATTTATTTAGATATATAGCGTCGTAATAACTCGAAACGGAAACTCGAAATCAGTGATGAGTAATTTTATGCTTTGCGTTTTTGACAGGTATAGATAACAAATTTTTGTAATAATCAATACCGATACTTGTCCGCTAGGAAATACTTTCATTGCATGTCCGTGGAATAAAACTATTCTACTTTTTAACCTAAAGTAAATAATAGTCAAATGCTTTGGACTAATAAATACATTATGTTAATTTTCGTTAAATACAAACAAATTAAAAAATAAAAATATATTATAAAAACATTGTATCAGGGCCGTAAGGTAGGTGTCGCCAAAATACTAGATTATGACTTGAATGGCAATGCGATTTGCTAAGAAAAGTAGTAGCTAGCTTTTCGGGTAGTAGCTAGCTTTTCAGTCCTGCGTGATCTCAAATAGACACATTGCGCAATATATTTGTACAAAACGTGTTTTCTCCCGTGTGAACCCGTTAAACGCGAACCCAGTATTTCGACTCCAAATAGCTCAGAAATATACATATTATTAAAATTCTAATATTTGAACCTCTTGGAAACTTTGATGGAAGCTTCGATACTGGCCGTCAGCCTTATAGAATTTATTTTGCAAATTATCCTAATATCCTTGTGGTTCATTAGGAAATCGTGCCCTTTCGAACCTCGACATTTCATTAATTAGTCCTATTACTGAAGTACCTGCAAGATATGAACAGGGCAAACGAATGCCTTTCAATTAACTGCGAGACTGCAAAAGTTGCAAAAGATATTGATGTTAAGTCTAAAAGGAATTGAAGTTGATAGGTTGATTAGGATTAATTATATATATTGATTGCTAATCAAAATTAAAAAAAAAATACAAATCGGACAAGTCGGTTTTGAGTTTTAGCGAGAATAAAGAACATCGATTTTAGGTGATACGTTCATCGGGTCAACTAGTAAGTAATAAATAAATGTTTTAATGCACCGAATAATACAAAATAACTTAAGGTTTCCGTGTATACCTAGTACATATTAGTGTGGTGTTAATAAATGCATTTCTTATTATTACAAGTTAATTTATTTATTACAGTTGAACCAACCATATATTTTGGACCAGATAAAAAATGTCTGGTAAATATAACTTTGAATCTTATGTGTCGGGTAATAGGATATACATTACCTGAGGTGACATGGATTTTTTCAATCGGAGAGGAACTAGAAATGGTATAAACATATATTATGATCATTATCAATATATTTTCTTACATTTTAAACTCATATTCATCTCTTAAATTCTAGAAACCTACGAAAGTCATTTCACGTTCTCTTTATGAAGCTACAGCATATCTGGATATTCCAGTACGTGAATCCGGCAATATAACGTGCAGGGCGAGTAACAGTAAAAAAACCAAGGCAGAAACACGGTCTCTTCTAGTTTACGAGATACTAGGCGGTTTTGGTATTACAGAACCCCACAAAGAATTGTTTTGGCAAAACGAGAATGTAGTACTAAAGTGTATAGCTTCAATACACAATTTTACAAATGTAAATTGGTTGGGAAGTGGTGGTGAAGTATTGAAAAACATGGGTATGTATACACATTTATTGATTTTATAGTGCCAATGAAACTATTACGGGATTACAAAATATCTATTTATCCTTATTATTCCTACTATATACTATTACTATACTACATCATCATACTAATATGAATGCGAAAGTGAGTTTGTTTATTTGTTACGCTTTCACACCTAAACCGCTGAATCGATTGTGATGAATTTTGGTACAGAGATAGATCGGACCCAGGACACAGAGATAGGCTACTTTTTCTATCTATATTGGAAGTGGGGTAAATAGAGGAATAAACTTTGTATTAAACTTTGTTTGGTATAGAGATAGATAGGAACCTGGAGACAGTGATAGGCTACTTTTTCTTTCGAAAAAGTTATTGGTAGTGGAGTAAATAGAGGGATAAACTTTGTATGAAACTTTTTATTGCGTCATCCGACTTGTTTGACAAAATAAATATTAATGCGAAAAAGATGCAGGTAAAAGCTAGTATTAGATAGTTGTGCCCCATAATAGATAAAACGATGTACACACACGAATACCGGAAATTTAGAGAAATAACTTATTACAGAACACGAACATTTTTATTTATATTATTGTTTCTTTTTTATTTCCAGCGGAATATAAGAGGAATAAATATTCCTATGTGGCTGTACTGAAAATAAACCAGATTTCTTTAAATCACGCCGGGAATTATACGTGCTTAGGGACCGCAGTAGATGGCAGAGAACTAAAACAAACAATTCCAATAACAGTTGCAGGTATATTTTTATTTAACTACAAAAAATATTTTCTTCAATTCTTTATATGTTTATACTTTAAATCACAGTCTTACTTGGTGTAGCCAAAGATAGTAGCATGCTAAGTCAATAAGGGAAAGTTCTCAAGTGGACCTATCGGAACACAGTAATAGTCCAGTTTAAGTTACCCTAAAATATTTAATATATAGTGTTCATTTATTAATTTTTAATCGAATGCTTATAATATTTTCATTTTCAAACAACATAACGAAATTCTTATTAATTAGATAAACCATATATCAACAATTAGAGTCTAAATCATGTAGCTGAAATGACCGGCGAGTTCAATGCAGTACGAAGGAATATATATGTTATAATATATACTCTGTATGTACTCGGGAACTCAACATTAAGTTATTTGTTATAAGTTTTAATTAGCTTCATTGTTGTGCAAATCTCGCACTAATTCAACTCAATAAAAGCTAACCGAATAGAGTATACTTTTTATTTAGTAGTATGTCGTAAACACAGATTCCGTTAGGAAAATATATACAGGTTATATACTCATAATTGATTTTTCAAATCACTGATTCAGATCGTCATATTAAATACCTACATATTTATAAGTTTTCTATGAAAGGTTTTATTGTCTTTATATGTACAGATATAAGAAAAATTATAATAGTATTTGTATAATAAACCTTTGGTACGGGGAACTTTAAGGGCAAGCTGCTTTTACGCTATATTTCTGTATATATATATTAGGGTGTGCCAAAAAACAACGAAAATATTTTTTTCTTTGCTCTCACCCCAAAATATCTCAGAAAATGTCTCAACAAAGCTCCTGTTACAAGCGAAGCTTTAAATTCCAATTGGAAAAGGTTCTCCATAGAATTTTAAGTTTTCCCGATTAAATAACATGGAAAACATAGTTTTTAATACTGTTTTGTCCTGCAAACGATGAAAAATAAAATTAAAAAATAAATAAAATAAAGGACCTTTTTTAGTATTCAATATATATAGAAAATATACATTATTTATATTTTTATCAGCTCTACAATCGGCAGAAATAATTTACCCTGCAATAGATAGAAACGAAGAATATTTTGTGGGTGTATACCCACAACTTAACTGTCAGGCTAACGGAGTGCCGCCACCGAAATTAAAATGGTATAAGGTAAAATGTGTTTTCAATTATTGTTTCCTTAGCACAGACAGGGATATATATGTTTGTTTATGGTTAAATAACATTTTATAAAAATCTTATTTATTCTTTACTATGTGTTTTTCATGCTTTTTCACACCCTCCCCCGTCCGTAGTATAGCTAGTCACATTTGTGAGACTACGTCCTCATTAGTGTGTCGTCATATATTTTGCAATTTTACATCAAAAAATATTAATTGTATACAGCAAATTATTAACTCACATTTCGTATTGTTTTGCTTAAATATTTGCATTATACCTATTATTTGTGTTATTTAAAAATTATAGTGTGATTGTGATTTTGAAATGTGGCGACACGAAATTTAGGACCTCTCCTACCCCTTGTCACACAATGTCATACTGCGTGGATCACCTTCACACCCTCTCCCCTCCTATTTTAACGTGTGACGTAATTTATAGATGGGCCCCAAGCCGGAAAAGTGACATACTAATGGCAAGAATAGATAATCCAAAAACCGTGTCAACCACCGAAAAATAAACAATCCATTTTACTACAAAGTGTGAAATCTCTCCCTGGTCTCTGGCAGGATGGGGGACTGCGGGTCACCGTGGTGTTTTTAATGGGTATTTGACGGTGATTCTTACCTAATGAGTTTCCCCACAGTCCTCTCGGGGCTTGCTCGTACGTGAATTACGTAATTGTATTTTGTCATCGCGAAAACAAAAAGAAAATGGCACCCTTGGTGTCATTGCAGACTGCAAGATTCTCGACTTTGTTTTATAGTTTTTAGCAGGGTTCCCAAAATGTGCGCCTTGGCACCCTGATGCGCCGAAGAGAGTGAAGACGTGCGCTGTGAAGCGATTTTCTTTACCATTTTCATATCATTGTACCTATCTAGATTGGTATAGACCCGCTGGATATGTAAGGGCGCCGCGGCAAAATAATAAGATGACCTGATGTTAAGTGATGATGTGACCCAAGATATTGGACACGCTAAGCCTAATAAAGGGACTGGTTCTTATGTTCAACTGCCGGAAAACACCTATAGGTATTTGGCGGCAGATTTTGAACTTGAGGATGGTAGCTAGCCAGGTATTAGAAAAAGCTTTACCACCATGCTATGGTTTCATCACGATGTTTTCCTTTACCGAAAGCTCAAGCTCATTGCAGGGATTCGAACCCACGTCCATTGACGCGGCGTCCAAACCACACTTCCAACGGAGCTATCATTGCATCAAAGTTATTTTTATGTATACAAATGATTATATAATGAATAATTTTTGGGTTTCATTTATTATCATTTATCAGTAGATACACAATACTCATTTGTTATCATCCCGGTATTTCTAGCCTCGGATCATATGAGTAAGATCATAACTGCATTGTTAAAATAGGAATCGAATTTATTTGAATACTTTATTAAATTGTATGATTTTTGTTATTGTTTATCATGTATGTTTAATAATTTTACGTATTATACTTTCACAGGATGGAAAATTATTAGCAAACGAGAGCAATGTTAACATTTATACGACAAATATAAATCAGACGTATATTAATTCAACAGTTATCATTAATGGCTTTGAAAAAGATAACCAGGGAAAATACGAATGTATAGCTGTAACAGACACTGAACAACAGTCGAAATATTATATGCTAACCGCAAAAGGTAAACTTTTTATTGGTTAAGTGTAAACAAAACGAGATAAGCCTGTAAGTTGATACTTTGGTTTTGTATAAAATATTTGAAGTTTATTTAGTGTATTTGGGACATGCTATTTCATAAATAAAGATGAGATCATATCTGTAGACATGTTCGTGTTAAGGGTAATCAACGAGCTCAATATCAAAAAAATCTAGCTTACCGACAGAGCGGTGATTATCAAGGTTGTATTGAAAAAAGTTGTAAAAATGGGCTAAAATTATTAAATAAAATTCTAGTTCCACGCGAAATCCCGGTCATAGCTAGTATATGTATATTCTCTAAAGACTCCAAAACAGCTGGACCGATTTTAATGAATTTCGTAGATAATTTTCAGATTAGCCAAACAAGTGAAGTTTGGTAGCGATCGGCTGTTTATTCACGAATAATAGAAAAAAATAAATTTTATTACCACGGTTGCGGGCGAATATTATTACTTAATAAGTTTATATGATTTTCTTTCTATTTATGTTAAATTTTTTGTCAAAATCTTTTAAAATTATGTTTATTATTTTTAAATTTGAAATCTATACTCTTGGTGAAGTTTAAATGAATCAATGTTGTATCATTGTTATAGAGTATGCAGACAATACGATGTATTTAAGTGCGATTTCGGTGATCATTTTCGCCCTAATAGTACTAGTAGTGTATCTAACCTGGAAGATAAAAAAAGAGAAAAAGTTCCGTAAGGAGTTAGCAGCGGCAGGGCTGTTATACTTCAAGGAAGGTGCCGCCGGTTCCCTTAATCCAGAACGTGGTATTGACGAACAAGCAGAATTGTTACCGTACGACGATAAGTTTGAATTTCCAGCAGAAAAACTAATTCTAGGTAAGAATAGGTAAAAATTTATAATATATATAATTTAGAAATTTTATTTTCTTCAAAACATATATCTTTAGCATATAACTTAAAATGAAATAACTTTACAAATATTAAAATAAAGTTAAGGATATTAGTACATTTGTAACGTTGACATTTATACTAATTGAAAACTGTTTCATAGATGCCAACGCCCTCAGTTTGGATACTTGCTTAGGATATAAAGAATTGTGTGCGTTTGTATGTATATACATACTTTATCAATACATTATTATTATTTTCAAACATGTGTGTACATACAATGTATGCGTCCAGTATATGCAGGGAAGAAAAAATTAAATATGTTTTTAGGAAGCTATTAATGACGATGTCACCATCGTATCTTTTTTATTTTATTTAGGGACGTAAATCCACCAAGGACATGTCAGTACCACCGTATCTGATCTTACAATATTTACAAAAAATACTTAAAACTAATGACAAAATTCTAGAAAATTCTGGCTACGTCACTTGCAGGTGCACTGTGCAGCCAAGATTTTATGGAATATGCTCTGATCCATAATATTTAGTTTTAGGCGGTCTATAGCAGCTCTCTCTTGAGCTTGATTCCGTTCACAATTTGTCAGCAAGTGTTGCAAGTCTCCGACCGATCCACACATTATGCAATTGGGTGATACACTTTTTCTCATAAGAAAACATCGAATTACAAAATATGTTATAATTTTTTTTATAGACTTTAGGCTTATGGTTGTAGCGACAATATCACCTGATGTAAAGTGACGATGTGGCCCAAGATGGTAGACACGCTAAACTTAGTTAAGGGATTAACTTTCAAGTGCAACTGCCGGAACACAACTAGATATATTTGGCGACAAATTTTCAACTTGAAAGTGGTAGCTAGTCAGGAACGCATTAGAAAAGCCCTACCACCATGCATTATGACTCCTATTGGTACCATAAAAGACACTACACTCTCTATGTCAGTAGAGAACTTAAATGAATATTTGCAGAAGATATAAAATTTAATCGTACTATTAACATAAATATTGTACTCATTTATCATTGAGCTGTCTGAGTCACTACAATCATTTCGTTAATGTGTTTGATGAGTCACTAATGTCGATAATCACCTCTGTCCTATATAGAGCTAACAATGTTAAACGTATGCATATTGGATAATTAATTTATCTAAACTGTTGTAGCGGAAAAAACCTAATTTAACTAAAACAACCGCTACTTTACAACACTGTAACTACATTAAGTAGCTGAATATGGACTATTGGACAATCTCGAGACTATTTAATGTTTGTTTATTTTTAAATATTTAATGTTATTTAATATTTAATGTTTATTTTTAAATTCTTTAAACTTCTTATGGGAGAGCTTTGAAATTCTTATCGATAACCTTTTTTTGTGATGCTCGTTGGGATAAAGTCGACAAAGGAAGCAAGATAGATATAGTCATGTTTTACTATTATCATGTGGTTTTAAGCACTGTCTTTTATTTCCTACTAACTGCGATGCATTGCTGATCACTCTACGCCTAAATTACCGTGATAGAATAAATAATTTATATATATAAAAATTAAGCGTCGAAATGTATAACTTCGCATAACTTCCGAACGACTGTACCAAATTTGATAAAAAAAAATTGTGTTTGTTATTGTTTAGACAAGGTTTGTATAAAAAATAAAATAAGCAACGAACAATTTTTTTTAAATTTAAAGTTCATATAATTAGGAGACATATGATTCATTGGAGTTATAAATAAGTTTCATTCAATAACCGAAAGAAATAAAAAAGGGACCGATATTAGATATAACCAGTTCTATTGATATTAACGAATTGAAGTTGGAAAGTTGATTTGGATTGATTATAGATAATTAAAATGTAAAAAAATACAAATTGGTCAAACCGTTTTTGAGTTTTAGCGAGAATAGAAATAGAAATAAAACATTGATTTTAGGTGATACGAAGTTCACCGGGTAACAGATAATTCAAATATTTATTTCTAACTTGCCTACTCTTTATCTACCTATATAAGGAAAATACAGTTCCTTTGATAGCTAATCAGTTCAAAACAACGAAACTGATCGGGATTGTTCTATTATTACTTTTGTATGCCGAGCATAGCAGATATGTTATGCTTAGATTCTAGTATGGTTATTTCTCTGATGTTAAGTGACGATGGGGCTCAAGATGGTGGACTGGCTCTCAGGTGAAACTGCCGAAAGACACATAATAGGTATTTGTCGACAGACTTCTTCCGGGTAGTAGTTAGTCAAGCGGGCATTAGAAAAAGCCCTACCACCATGCTATAGGTTCATCACGATTTTCCTTCAACTAAAGTTCAAGCTCATTGTAGGTGGATTCGAACTCACTATCAACTAAGCTATAATTGCTTCTAAATGGTTGATTGTTTTTACTAAATCTCGTTGCGGACTTGCTGAGAAACATTTAGGCCGGCATGATAGCGATGACCACAAAATAATTCGATTTCTAAATGACCGTTTTATTGTTGGAATGCCCAGAGCCGTCAACTTGCTGTGTTATTTTAAAAAAAAGTGGTCGAGTTTTCTTATAATAAGACGTCGTTCTCTATTAAAGGGAAACAACTAGGGGCAGGTGCTTTCGGTGTGGTGTATAAAGCCGAGGCACGCGGCATAAGTGATGCAGAAGAGACCACTGTTGTAGCTGTGAAGATGGTGAAAAAAACCGCGGACAATATGTATATCAAAGCGTTGGCTTCCGAATTAAAGATAATGGTACACCTTGGCAAACATGTGAACATTGTCAACTTGCTCGGAGCTTGCACTAAGAATGTTGGAAAACGTGAGTTATCGAAAGCACTTTCATTTTTAATATTCTCATCTCGTCGCCTCAGTGCTTATTTGTTCAATCGACCATTCATTGTATTTTAAGGAAAAAAATTTTTTTTCTTAGTTTTGAACAGAAAGGTACTATAAAACTCTTTTATTTATAATATCGCAAGTTACTTGTTTTGACTTTTTGACGTTAAAAAAAAATTCGAAATAAAGATTTATTTTCATGGAATAAAATACTCTCTACTTTAGAATGCAACGAATGGTGAAATGGCGACCATTTATTGTCTCTTATTTTTTGCTTAACACCTATGTCTATACTAATATTTAGCTGATAGTATGTATGTTTGTTACTCAATCTTGCGAAAACAGATTAATTAACCTATTTGGATTTAAAATTAATTACATTTGGATAAAATTTGACACACATAGTATATTTGCTATGACATACGATATGTTTCATTCCAGAAATATTTTTTAATTCTTAATTTAGACCTAATCCTAATGTCAACGGGGACAAAGTAGTGGATATTAATTAGTAATCCAATAAATGTTATGTGATTAATTACAAAAAAACTTTCATAGTGATTCGTTCATACAGATTAAACGAAATTGAATATACGCAGATTTTCATAAATTTGAAAGTAATTCCACTTTTTTAGAGCATTACACTAGTTTATCTTCTCTTTCTTACCGTGCAATGTTAGGATATCACGTTTTCTTATTACATTTTACTTTGCTGGCACTTAATTAGCCAACTTGTCTAGGGATACTGGATATATGTAGGTACGTTGGCATATTGCGGAACGCGACACGTTTAAGCTTACCATTGTAAGGGTTGAAGTTACTACCCGTGTAGAGTGTTTACGATTCAGTCTTACACAATATTATAGTAAAAAAATCTTCTAATATTTTTAAATAATAATTATAGTATTCATTGTCTCTATTTTTTATACTTTAACGAATATTTCTTTTATTCCTTAGTTTTGATATTTTTACAAAACCCTTTGGATGATTTTAGGTGAATTGATTGTCATAGTGGAGTACTGCAAGTTCGGTAATATTCATAATTATATGCAAAAGCACAGAGAGGTATTCATTGACCAGCTTACCGACAATAAAGAGAAAAATGTTGGGAGAGTCAATCGGGGATTCTCAAGCAGCACTGGGAGCACCGGGTAATATATATTTTTTTTCGAACAGACCTACGCTGTTAGCCCAAGGGCTTTGACAGCTCCACCGAACATTTCCGGGTAATATGTTAATTAGAGTTGCTTAACACGATTCTATGATTAATTTTTGAAAACAATACTTTATCATTTATTCTGAAATTTTGCAAAAAACATTGTCATTTGAGGTATTTGTCGTATACAACGTAGTTGAATATTAATATAAAAATGTTGCAAAATTATCAACTAATGTAGTTAGGGTATCAATAAGAGAATTTTTTGGAATGGTTTCGATAGAAATTTCACTCATTTAGTAGTGTATTGTTGATTAGATACGATTCACCGATAAATAAAAATTAAAGAGACGTAGGCTATAGAGATATCTCTTTGAAGATTTATTTCTAATTTAGGTTGTCCACCTTGTAAAATACTCTCTTCCTGCAGAAGATCGCACTTAAATAATAGTTTTGAAGCAATGATGGCCTAGTTGGTAGAGGAACAGCGAATCAATGGGCCTGAGTTCGAATTGCTGCAATAAGCCTAAGCCTTTGATGAAGGAAAACGTAATTAAACTAGTATGGTAGTATGGCTTTCTCTAATGCCCGCCTGACTAGCTACGTTTCACTTGAGAGTCACACCCTCTATTAGGTTAAGCGTGTCTACTATCGTGGTCCACATCCTTTCTTAACATTAGGTGAGGTTGTGGCCAAAACTCTCTCTCTCTCACCCATATGGTGGTGGGGTCAGCATTCCTTTCTTTTCCTCCTCCACTTCGCTCTATCCTCAATATTATCATCAGAAACTTGGCACACCCTCATATCCTTTTGTACCCTTCCACTCCGTTTGAGGTCTTCCTCTGGATCTTTGACCAGTGACGGATATGTAGCTATAACGCCTAGAACTCTTAATTATATTTAAAAAATATCAATTTGAAATTGACCCTACGAATAAAAACTATTATAGCTAAGTTGCTATCGGACGTTAACTTGCTTGTATTTGCCTTAGCGCATTCGTAAAATCTGCAACTGTTCCGTCACGTTTATTAATTTTCTTTTAAATATAAAAGTGTTGTTGAAACTAACTTTGGGTTTAAAAAAATGGTTTTTGTTTCCCAGTAGTTATTTACTTAGTATTATTTAGTAAATATTGACATTACATATTTCACTTCCAGTGTACAATCCGATTATTTCACAAGTGGAAATACCCAGGATACTGACCATACGTTTGTGAACACTGCCAATTCACATAGATCTGTCAGAAAAGGTATGTAATTTTTATTAATACTATTCATGTTAGCGTTTTAACTTCATAGCAAACATCATTTCCATAATGATTTCTTAGGTTTACGCGAATATTATTCATTGAAATAAAACTAATTTAAACGGATTTTATCGCGGTTATTTATTAAATTTTGATCCTGACGTTTCGAAAGCTTTTCAGCCTTGGTGGTCAGTCCGCCCCGTGACCGCCAATAAATAACCGCGATAAAATCCGTTTAAATTAGTTTTATTTCAATCATTTCCATAATAATATAGTTGTCTAAAAAGTCAGGAGTTTGATTTTCTATATACTCTATCTCATACGACGGGGTCCAATTATGTTAAATTTTTCCTTCAGAATATCCGTAACCAAACTATGTCAGAAAATATTACAAGAAATGTTAAAAGTATTTAAATTCTTATTGTTCGTAACAGACAATCCGAACCATGTCGTGGAACCAAAGCAAGGTATATTATACAAAAGCACCGAGATGATGCATTTGTTTTTGTAATAGCATGATTTTATTTCTCTCGTTCGTATTCGTAGTATTTATTTATTTTAGCTTGTTGTTCCATTGCGCATTCCGTATTGAACGATCTTGTTTTCTTGAATATACATTTCATATACAAACAGGTGTTTTGATCGTTTATCGTGTCTTGCTTCTTATGCTCATAATTTACTTATATGACTTTGTAGAAACAATATTTTTAATTAATACGTCGTAGGTACTGTTGTATCCATAAAAGTATTTGATAGTGGAAATTCTTGTTTACAATAATAAATCATGTCTTAAAGGAAAAATGTATATGAAAGTAGAATTAATACACTATATATTACATCTTTCTGTATGGACAAAAGTATAGTTTTATTTTTTGTCGATAGTAAAATAAGTAAAATCAAAGTTTATATAATTTGAAATTTTATTTTTATACTATGTCAAGTATGCATATAACTTGTATTCTAACTTCAATCTAGTTTTCTTGATTTAAATTGAGTATATGTATGTGGTTATGGTTTTTCATATGCAATCAACTAATTGTACGAAGAAAATTCAATGAAGTGCAGTTCTTTGTAATTGCATAATTCATCTTGCTTATTTTGAAATTTACTTTAGACCTCGTTATACAGAATACATTAGACCAAGTAAATATTAATTCGCCATTTAGAAAATTTAAAGTAAAATAAAAAACTATGAGACACGTATCTTATTAATCGTGACGAATATTGTTAATACGCTAGTTAAAATAAAACAACCAAAAGGATATTATATTTTATACCAACTCTGCCATATTTTATTACTATCTTATGGATTGCAGTTCGAGTAATATCTTCATGAAAGACGATTATAATATCAGTATAAATCAACACTCTCCCCAAATTGCAAAAGCTTCTAATTAACAATACTAAATTGCAATCAATTGCAATAACTAACAATAATTCTTATTAATTTGAGTTGAGCGATAAACAATATTAGTCAGTATATTGGTTTTTATATGTATTTGTTTTAATGCCTATATATCCATAAAGCTAAATTGCAGCCAACTGTCTCTCATATTATTTTCCTCTGTAAATATAACAGTGTGTGAAATAATAATAATTAAAACACCTCACGTAAACGCTGGAAGGATTGTTAGGCTTGGCATTAACGCCAATGAGATATATAGCTTTTGCCACCAACATTTTCCTCACGCAGTGAAATAGGCGAGCAGCAATTAGTTTTAACCATAGATTTTTTTTTTTTCACCTCTAAACAACCTGCCAAACAACTCAGATCTAATAAACCACGTCATTATTTGTCTGGTATGGAATTCGAAACCATAACATATAGTTGAAATCGTTTAAATTAAAAATTATAAACCAATTTTAAGTGAAGTTAAGGACACAACACATGTATATACCTTTTTCTACCTACCTTTTTAATATATATTATTATCCGTCTCTTTTGGTATATTTTAATTTTTTATATATTTTTCTTCCTTTAAATATAGGTAAAAATTTAGAGATACTATTTATAACATTTATACTTTGTATGTACGCTATGTTTGGTTCAAGTATATTATTAATAATTAACTTCGGTAAGATATATAAAATTTAATTTCAAGAATACAACTCATTTTCAGTAAATACCACAGAATATAGAACATAGATAGTAGGCAATAAAATAGGAAGTCACATTTTTTTTTATCTAAGAGAATATTAATACTTTAACAAATTTTACTATGCATATAAATGTACTGAAACAATTGTGGGTAATTTGATATTTTTTTTCTTATGTGTAATTATTTAATTCTATTGATTTCTTGACAATAAATAAATATACATTATTTCAGTGTCAGAAGGTTACATACAACCGGAATGGCGATCAAACTATGAAAGCGACTACGTGTACGACAGTAGAAATCCGAGACCGCTCACCTCACGAGATCTTCTTGCATGGGCATTCCAGATCGCAAGAGGCATGGAATATCTTGCAAGTAGAAAGGTTTGTTTGTTTATATCCTTAAATTTTTAACTTCGTTGTTAACTTTTTAGTTATTGGTCACCTTATTTAGACTCATTAAGTTTTTGGAGTGAAAACTTCTATAGGAAAGTTTGGATAGGGAGTAAAAAGTAAGTCGTTATCGATATGGTCACGTGACGTTTTAACGATAACACTATCTGTTCCTATTAGTATAATTTACTGCGTTGTAAACAGTTTTGTTTTATAAGTATTCATTTAAAATCAAACAATTATTTGGATATCCAAAAATAACAACTGTTTGTTTATAGTTTTAAGTTTTCACTTCTGTCGGCAGTCCTCATGACTGCTTTGTTCTTATTTAGGTAATAGTGTTAGGTTTTACAATAAAGTCCCAAAGCACATTACTGAATTGCCGGACAATGAGTTCAAGCATCATGTCGTTAGTTTATCACGCTAAAACATTTTAATGTTCCAGACAATATAGTTAAAACTTGCGACTACTGTTAGATGAGTTTTGGATAATCTGGTCCTTTTTTGTTGTCGCATCATCATTTTAAAACAAACCTTAAAAGAAAATAAAACAATAACACTTTATATCGGGCATCTCGCAAGATCAAATTTTGATCAAGGTTAGGTATGTAAAATCTCGGTAATAATAAATAAAAACATCTATTGACTTGTTTCATCATGTTGGTTACTATTCTACCCTATGTTAAGTGACTAAACAGGTCAAGATGGTAGCATTGTAACTCTGGAAAGACTAGCTTTCAAGTGTCACTGCTGAGAGAGACCTATCATAGATAGGTACTTGACCAAAAAAATTTCAACTTTACAATATGTCCTACCTCCTTTCTCTTGTTTCATGATGATGTTTCCTTCGCCGAAAACTCAGGCTCATTACAGAGATTAGAACTCACAATTATTGAAACGTTGTCGGTACAGCCTACTACAGAGTCATCAATACCTTTTTGATATGGAAAATAATAAATTATCTAGATGGGAATTTCAAACAACTTGTTCATTGACAAGAAGTTACAAGACTATATGATAATCTTGTTTGTTTGCTAATTAATGTTCATATTAGATTGTTTGTTCACAAATAGTTAATGTACTTAATCATAAATTATCTTTGAAATACCAGACAATATAATTAATGTTCCTTTATATATAAAATCTTGTGTACGTATCTTAGTGATCATATAAATTCATCTATACAAATAAATACAATTGAAGTGTGAACAGCTTTTTACTAAATGCTTATGAAAATATATACGGTACATAAAAAAAAAAAAAAAAATTTAATGTTGTCTGTCTGTTCCGGCTAATGTCTGAAACGGCTGGACCAATTTTGACGGGACTATAGCTTTCATATTGTTCATGTTATAAGAAGTAATTTAGGCTACTTTGATATAGAATAAAAATAGGGTTCTGCGTAAAAAAAAATAGTTCCATGCGAACGTGTAGTGTAATATATTTGTTATATCAACTTGATGGGTTCGTAGCCACTCTGTAATATGATAGATGGCTCTGTCGAATTATTGATTGCTGAAAAGGGGCTGCATAAACGTGTATCTATATATAAAGTAACCATTTATATTACAGGTTTTACACGGGGATTTAGCAGCGAGGAATGTATTATTGGCTGAAGACAATGTCGTTAAAATCTGCGATTTTGGTTTAGCCCGGAGTATTTATAAGAATGATGAATACCAGAAAAAAGAAAACGTAAGAATTTCACCATTTGATGTTTCCATGAATATTTATATATCCATAAAATATTCAAGTTAAATTAGGGTGTCCCCAACTGAACATCTTTCTTGAAAACTACACTAATTAATGAAAATTATATTTCACTGAAAACTGACAAATGTGTTTATATGATTAAATATTTTCTTACATTTCTTTCACCGTAACAGTTGTCTTATAATTACAAACATCGGCAAACGTTGAATATGAAGTTATTAATAAAATGTAACGTCAGGAAGTTTATACGATCATTGTTATTTTTGGACGGTAATTTAATTTCGTAAAGTAAATTTCTATATATTTTTAACAAATTTTCATTACATTAAGTTGTATTTATTTTTCTGTCAATATAACGGAATGTTTCGATGAAAGTTTTATTCTAACTATATATTTATAAATAACTACCAATAAACTACTAATAATATTTAATATCAGGCACCCGAGTTCATTTATTTACAAGAAAATATATTATTTTGTTAATATATGTTAATAATTAAATTCATATTTAAACATATAACAAACTAAAATCCTGAAATAATAATGAACTAGTGGACTTTCTGTCGCAATAGAACAACTCTTCATAATTAATGATAATTTCTATTTTTAGTTCGGTTTAATATTAAAACGTGTTTTTTAAACAAAATTTATTTTTATTGTTATATACCCTGGCTATCTGTAACGATTTTCGATGTTTGTAATTTTAGTAGTTATCCAGTGATTTGATCTCCAACAATGTAGGTAAAGGTATTAGTTATTGCACTATCAATTTATAATTTTCAGAGTCCGTTACCAGTTAAGTGGTTGGCAATAGAATGTATGGCAGACCGTATATTCTCAACGCAATCGGATGTCTGGTCTTTCGGGATTGTGCTATGGGAACTATTTTCACTTGCTAAGACTCCGTATCCAAATATAAGTCCACCAAGCTTACTGCAGTGGCTGTCTAAAGGGTGAGTATCTATAGGTGTATTAATTTTTTTACATATTCTAGAATGACTATACTCATAATATTCCTAGACTTTAATTTAATTATGTAGAAAAGAATGAAAAAAGAAAAATGTTGTGATTACCATAAGGCATAGTATCGTTACTTTGCCGCGTTTCAATAACACAAAGAAAATCTATAGTGATGTCAAGTTATGTCAAGGTATACAAATGAGAATTGCTCATTATATAATAAGTACCAGGGTATAATAAGTACCGAGCTTAGCTCTGCTTTTTTCTAGTTTAAATGTATTCATTTCATAAAATATATTTAAATACTAATCACATATTGATTAAACGTCCACATTTTACGATTATTCATACGTTGATTAATAAAAGAAAACAGGAATTTAATTAATAGCGTTTTTACAAATATATACTTGAATTTTTAAAGTAAGGCTCTGTCTAAATTTGAAAATTCACTCAAATCGTTAGAGCCGTTTCCCAGATACGCAAAATTTATATATACCTATGTGTACAAGAATTGTTCACTTGACGGTATCAGATAGTTATAGTGCATAATATTTATTGTATTGAATAGGTTTTAATAGGTTTTTAAAAATAAGAAAAATATGTTTTACAGATATCGATTAGAGAAACCTCCATACGCAGACGATAGACTTTACGAAGTGATGACGAAATGTTGGCAGCAGAAGCCCAACGCTAGGCCATCGTTCTCAGAGCTGCAAGAATTGCTTGGCACTTTCCTCGAGGATAATGTTCGAAATGTTAGTCTCTCTTTGATCGTTTCTCAATAAGAACTTTACTAAGATTTATCAAAAGTTGACACATTGTTTAATATCTTAAGTGATGACGGTCATAGAGCTTTTCGAAATGCAAAATTTTGTAGCGAAAAGGTTACTCTGACGTCAAAGTATATTATGGCGTTACCTTATTAATTATATCAATCGTACGTTTTAATGTATCGTTATGATCCGAGCTGTCTGTTGTGTTATTTGTACTTCAAAGTTAAGTTTCCATTTAGATTTTGACAGAAATATAATTAAATAGTACCTTGTAGTGTAAGTAGTTTATGAATTTAAAAAGAGTTTAAATAAACTATTTCTATATGAATCACCTATTAGCCAAACTGCAGTTATGATCTATTGTAAATGCTGTGAGCTATTATATTATTTTAGCGCCATCTATTACGTACCGTATGTACTACGGGGGGTAGTAGTAGGGGTAAAGTGAAAGGCACTCGGTAGAGCAGCCAAGGCCAATATGGCTGTGCCCATGACTCGCATCAACTTAACGTGTAGCATTATTATTCCAAATTTGCGCGATGCAACGCGATTTTAATACCCTAAATCGAATAATTTTTCTAAAATTGTCACTGAAATGCCTACGATCTGAAAAAAAGTTTCACTTGCACCATGGTCTCCTTCACAATTCAATGTTTTTATTTCATTTGCCTTCAGTTTCATTACAACTGGTATAGATATTTTATATGAACCTTCCTTAACGGCGCACTTCTCTATGAAATAAATACGACAATAGCCATGTACTTCTGTTGTTAAGTGGTCCTTAAAACTTGTGCACACAACTTTAAAACGATTGTAACTACATTCGCACTTAAATCATGTACATGGTCTACCAGCTTTAGATTAAATATATTTTAATGAATATATTTATCTATAGATAATAATGAATACATAAATAAATTTAGTGTTTGGGCCAAAATCTCACCTGATGTTAATTGACGATGTGGCCCAAGATAGTGGACACGATAAGCTCAGTAGAGGAACTGTCAAGTGCAACTGCAGAAACACACCTATAGGTATTTGGAGTGAGATTTTTAAATCAGGTAGGTAGTTAGGTGGGCATTAGATAAAGTCCTACCATCATGCTATGGTGTCATCACGATGTTTTCCTTCACCAAAAGCTCAAGCTCATTGCAAGTGGATTTGTACTCACGCTCCTTGACGCAGCGTCCGTACACACTACCAACTGAGCTATCATCGCTTTATTTATTATAATTATTTATTTACATATTATTTTTTGTATATTTCAGCACTATGTTGATCTTAATTCTATGTACATGGACATTAACAATCAACAACAAGCCACACAAGATTATTTAGATATGGTATGTGCTCCAGACTATAACAACGTGGTAACGCCAAGTCCTCACCATTACATTAATATGAATAAGAGTTTCTTCCCTTCGACTCCTCTGCCTCTTGGTAAGTTTTTAGTATAACAGTTTACTTTGTTTTCTAATTGGACATGACAACTGCCTCATAACTCGATTATTGTCTTTGAATAAATCTTTACCGAAAGAAACAGTTCTGAATGATTAGCAATATTGAAATTTTTGTGTATGTATGAACGACATCATCAGCCTTTTTCATTCTTAATAAATTCGCGAATGTTCTTTTGACACAATAGTAGTGATACGAAAATGTGAATTGTCATGTTGTCCTACAAAAATATCAATTCTGTGATAACATTATCTGGGCCTTATTCAATATTATTATATCAAGACATAGATGGCGTTAATTGAAGATGTTTTTGTAGGAAAACACGTTATTACATAATATGTCTCAATGATGGGCTAGTATTTTTGTGTCTTATAAGTGCGAATGAAATACTCATAAAAAATACATACAGTAGTTTTTTTTTTATAAGTTAGTGGGTTTTTTTTCTTAAATATCGGATCGTATATATAGGACCCAGCATATGAACAGTTTTTCTTTTCAATTGTGAAATTTCTTTTACTAATCAACGGATAACTAAAATATTATAATAATGTAATTTAATTACTTTTAATTTACGCAGCCGAAGTGAAAAAGGGTAAATTTATACTTTTTTCTTTATGCTTTGAAATATAAATATACAAAAGACTTACTACTACCCTAATAATATATCATTGTATATTTTTAAACAATAAATATTTATAGTTAACCTTTATTGGATAAAACTTAATATCTTCTACAAATTATAATTAAAACCTTAGATAAATAGAATACTCATTTACACTTCATATAATTGTTTTAGATTTTTTAATTAAATTTCTTTTGTCAGACGAAACCAATAACACTACGGTGTGATTAGGAGAAAGATGCACGGTAATAAGTACATAAGGGCTGTTATTGGTGTTGTTACTAACAGTAATAAACGGAAACTCTGGTTTTTGTTTGCACTTGATATGCGCTTTACTTACTTTCACCTCACGTTTCATAAGAATGAATAGTCTACTCTGTTCACATAGTTAATTTTCCAAAGTAATGTCTTAGTAATACCTTCTTTTGCCCAATTTTGCTGTAATAAATTCTTAATAAAAATATATGACCTGTATTTCATAATTATTGATTGATTAAGGTCACGTGTTTATACTCGCTTACGGTATATTATATTATATTTATTGTATATTAAACGTGTTTACATAACTTTCAGATGAAGATGGTTACCTACAGGTAAGTCCGGCGGGTAACCAAGCGATATTCAGTCCGCGGCCACAAAACGCGACTTTCGACTTTGATGCAAGAAAATTCAACACAAGAGCTTCCGAAGCGAGCAACGGCGGTTCAGAATTAACACCAATGTTAACTTTAAACAATTTACCCGCTAGATCTGGTTCCGAATCTGATCACGAGGGCACTACGTTCCCGTATTCGAACGTAGTATGCCCGAGGATAGACGAGGAAACCGACGAAGTGTTCGAAACGAAACAGAACAACGCGAAAAACGTAGAAAACAATATCGCTATATCGAATCCCACGTACTCGTTCGATGTTGCGATCGAGAAAAAACCAAAAGATATTATCAGCAATTACGTTAATATGAACATACCCAATGGTCTAGTCAAGTAGATGAATCCTTCTATCAGTAAAAAGTGTATGGTTTTAAATATTTCTTGGATGTTAGTTATATGTCATTTATGCAATTTCGATCTCTTCCGTATATATCTTTATGAACGTGTAAGTATAAAATGTATGTTCAGTTGTTCATATACATATATAGATTTATTAATAGCCTTTACTCTCATTTATAATGAGCTATTGTATGTGAGATGATTATTACTGGTGTTATATTATATTATATGTAAATTATACTCCTATACGAATATAACAATTTAGGTTAGAAGGTGTAAGGCCTGGATATTGATGAATTATGATTTTAATACCTGTGTTAAAGTCAGGGTCGCTATGAGATGGAGCGCGTGTTAATCAGGGTTATTTAACTGAAAATGTTTGAAGGGTTAAGTAATAGTACATATTCAAGTATGGTCAGATATTGAATTTATTTTATAGGTACTTTCAGTATGTAATGAATCGTTAAAAACACTTTCATGACTTACAATGTCATTCAAATTATTATTATTTTAACTTTCGAGCTGTTGAGAAGCTTATAGGTGATAGAGAGACCGTCGATGGATATCTGATGTCTCGGTGGTCGCTGATGTTTTTAAATGATATTTTGCTTACCATTGGGTATTGTATTCTAAATTGGAGGTGCATATATAACATTTTTTTTATTAGTTATGCGATGTTTCTTTCAACTTTTAACGTTTGTTCGTAGTCAACCCTGATTATATCACACGTTGAGCGATGTGATATTTTGTTAAATTGTCTTTGATGTATAACAAAAAAAAAAGGAAGCGAATAATATAGTAGTAAGTAATATAGCAACCCCACCATTTTAGTGAATATTATATTTTATATTTTAAATTGTTTATTCTCTTAATCATTCCCAATGTGTATGTTTACTTAACATACATAGATGTTTAACCCGTCTTAATCGATAAACAATTTCAATACATGTTTAAGTCATATTGAAACGAAATATGACAATAATATTTCTACACTCCTATTGTTATTTAAACGATTTTCAGCCTTTGTATCGGTAAATAATTGTGTGTATATGTATACTCAACTAACGTGAAATGACATACTTGATGCCAAATGACGATATAATAAAAAAAATGTAACTGCATATTGGACCAGTTATGTTAGTCAGATCCCGGAATATCGAAACTAAATCAAATCAAATCAGAAATTTTTATTCAACTTAGGGCCTAAGACGCCGCTTATGAATTTCAAAATTACCATCGGTTCGGAAAGTAAAACAGTCATAGAGAAGAACCGACAAGAAACTCAATCTGCATGTTTATATCTTTTTTGGTTCTTTTTTTACTATTAGAGAGGTGTGTTAATTCCAGACATCACGATTGGTCACATATTGATCCACTCTATAATAAACTTTCGTCATGAAAACCTGTTTGACATGGTTCTTGAACTCACTCTCCGGTAATTTGTAAATATGCTTTGGGACTTTATTGTAAAACATAACACTATTACCTAAAAAACTGTTACTGGTCATACTGAGTGTATAATAAGGGGTAACCAGTTTGTCACGATGTCAAGTATTTAAATCAAGGCGGCCTTTCACGAAATCTAGCTTTACCAAGTTTTTGCGGACATATATTAAATTATCAAGAGTGCATTGGGAAGACAGAGTTAAGATAGCATATTCCGAAAACTTATTCTTTAATGATTCGCGAGGTCACATATTAAGGCTTTCAACAAATCTTTCCCATGACAACGGTAACGCTTGCATTTTTTTTGTGTTCCTCCAAACTTTTTCCTTTATTTCACTGCCTGCAAATCTTGGCAACACTTCTAGAAATAATAGATATGAGTGGCCATTCGCTCATCGTTCTACCTTGCTTCTATGTTTTACGTGATGCTCGTTCGGTCAACATCTTGTCAGTCATATGAATTGACTTCTAATCTAAACCTAGTCAGTGCTGGGAGTCCTTTAAATATCTACGTAGATGATAGCTTAAGCTCGATAGCTTGATCGATATTACGTTTATGAATGATTACAATATAGACCTGCTTAGTTTTGGTATCTAAAAGTTAGTATATAATGGTACGTAACTAAAACAATGTTAATTAATATAATTGACTAGAATTGTTACGTTTGGTTTTTAAAACTGCTGATATTAATATCACACGCAACTTTTTTTTTACAGTGGATAAAGAAATCACAAATGTATTTTTATTATTTATAAGTTACATTTTCCCAGTATAATTAAGACTGATTACTAAACGTTTCTCCACTGTTCTGTGCTGAGCCCAAAAAATATTTATATTAATGCAAAGTAAATCAAATCCCATTTTTGCTAATTCCAAATATTTACATTAAATGTAACTTATCTATGTACCTATATATTTAATAATGTAATATTTTTTTTTAATTAGTATAGAAATTATGTTTTAAGTTTATGCCATATTAATAACGATAAATGCAATAACATGTTAGTTACAACAATTTTTTGTGTTAGTAATATATACATGATTACTTATAGTTGTCAAAGTTTTGTTATTAAAAATTGTTTATTGTAACTCGTGAGGTAAAAGGTGACCTCATTGAAATGGAATGTTGTTAATTTCTAATAGGTATGATTAAGACTAAAATGTTCTGTTTAATTCGATCAAATTAAGTATGTATCTATAGTTTCTGTCAGTTGAGTTAAACAATGTAAAGATGTTAAATAAATTTATGTGATGAAAGTTTGTAATAATCATTTTTTGTCTCTCTCTAAGTCGATCGAGGTTTTCTTTTCGAGGCACGATGGACAACCACAACCCTAATAGACTTGTGACGTCACACTTTCATGGTTAGTGTTTGTCCCACCGCTTGACCCACGCCTATATATTTAAGAAACATTTCCTTTGTAGGAAGTAAAGTCCTGCCAAGTATAAAGTCCTGCCAAGCTGTAAAAGCTCCTCCGGCTAACAGCGCATTTCCTGTCGAAAAAAAAAAAAAAAACTTTGTAGGAAGAGTTCGGTTCGATCCGCCTTAGCAAACGGACGTGTCTGGCTATTGTTGCTAGTTCGCGATACAGTGTCTGTGTATTTCTAACCATATTGTTTGGTTATCGTGGTGATTTAGATTGAGAGATTTCTCTCAGTGTTTTTTGCTCCGTGATTTCCAAATATTGCATTCGTTATTGTGAATAAGTGCAGTGAATTAAGTGTCACCGCTTATAAGTACGCCGGTTACCGGCTTCCAGACAAGGTAACATTTATTTAAACCTTTTTACAGGCCAAGTCCCAGTCTTTTGAGTAATTGTTTCTCTCTTGCTTTGTTGTTTTCGTTTTGTTTTTTGAATATTTTAAAGTAAAACTCGTGTAATAATACCAAATTCAAGATAGTAGTTGACTTTCTGTTAGCCGCGCCCCCCCTGCCCTTCAGGCAGGGAGGTTTTCTAACTTAAAACCATATTCTTTCCTTATATTTTTATTTTTTAAGATAATCCATCTCCTCAAGATGGATAATCTTTTAAAATACCTAGAAAAAGAATGCCCAGTGATATTAAAGGGGGATCCCGCGACCCAGTCTGCGCCCACGCAGCGGGTCCGCGCCCCACCCACCGGAGCGAACGCACCGCCGCGCCGCCCGCCTTCCCCACCCGCTTCCACCTCCCTACCAGTCCGTACCCTCGCCACCGAGGCGACCGCCCCGGCGTGTCGTCCGGCGTCGCCCCCACTACCGCCGCGTCGCCCGACTTCCCCACCGCTACCGCCGCGATCGCGCTCTCGCTCCCGCTCGCCGGACATCCGGCACGCGGTAGCGCCTGCTTCCCGCGCCACTACCTCGTCGCGGACGCCGTCGCCCTCTGCGACCACCGCCACAACAGCTAAGCCTCGTCCGTTCGAGGAAAAAACCTCATACGCACCTAGACCAATACCCACGGCGAACTCATTTTCGCCATTATCGTCTGACCCGACTCCAGATCTCGACAACGAGACTAACCTCGATACAGAGGAAACTAATCCTGAAACGGGCTTTATCACCGTGAACCAAACCAAAGAACAAACGGGTGCTATCGCCCGAAGCCTCACCCCCAGCCGCCGCAAAAACCAGGCGTGCGAACAACAACCGTTTCCCGTCGACATGCGCGACCAATACTGCAAAAGCAGCAGCCCCCACCGAAAGGGCGGTGCGCCCACCGCCCCCAGTCACAATAGCAGACAAGTCAGCGTGGCTTAATATTTCCACGCAACTCAATTCTTTAAAAATAAATTACTCGCACGCCCGGAGCACTCCCTCCGGTATACAAATAAAAGTCCCCACAATCGCGGACTATAAAAATCTGACCTCTTACCTCCGTGAAGCTAAATACCAATTCTTCACATACACACCCGAAGAAGAGCGCCTTCTGCGCGTAGTAATCAGGCGCGTACCGAAAGAACTTCCAACTGAAAACATCTTAGCCTCCCTCAAGGAGCAAAATCTACCTGTCCACGAGGTACACCGCATGTACCACGCAATCACCAAGGACATATACGATCTCGTCCTTGTCACCTTGGACCGCTCCAAGGAAGGCAAGGAGATTTTTAACATTCAATCAGTTTGCGGGCTCTCTGGCATATCTGTAGAGATACCCCACAAAAAGTATGCCCCTACGCAGTGCCATAACTGCCAATCGTACGGACACTCGCCCAGGAACTGCTACATGAAGCCGAGATGCGTCAAGTGCCTGGGAGATCACTCCACTAAGGAGTGTCTTCGCATGCCTGAATCCGTAGAACCACCCAGCTGCGTCCTGTGCGGTAAGGCCTCTCTCTGCAGACGCTCGAGCCTAGGTCCGATCCTCCGGAAAGGAGCCCTCGAGCGACTCTGCTCGCGCGATACAGTGACACTCTACAACACTGAGAGTACAACATCACACTGCATACCACTCGTGCTCACCCACACGCTAAGTACACGGTTCTGTAAGGGACCAAAAACCTGTGGCCCTGACAGTTGTTTGCCTTTTTAACACTAATTCTTTTTGATTACAGTTCAGATTTATACAGTTCATGGTCGTTTTGATGCGAAGACAACGTCCTTCCAACTCCGACAATAAAAAAACTCGAACAGTACAGTACAATCCCCTCCACCGACTTCCTTGCCTCTCTTAACAAGCAGTATTCTTAAATAAAGGCCTACTCCAGTAGGCCAGCCCTTACTATTTTATATAATATTTTCTCTTCCGGCAGCAGTCCAGGCCAAGGGCCAGCCACAACGGCAACCTTGTGCTCGCTGCCTCGGGGCTGAGTGCCCTCAGCATTCGCCCCAAAAAGTCCTGCCAAACAAAAAAAACTTTGTAGGAATTCACTATAACGATCACGAGATAGACCATACGTCTTTTTTGAGAACAGGGTCCGCGCCTGCTAATTTGTTAGCGAACATTTCTGTTTAGATGCTGGATCTGAGATTACACCCTTTATACTTTCGTGCGTTTTAACTATGCAGAAAATTCTAATCTACGCCAAGAACGTGAATTGGTCTCTGACAATCTGAGCTAGGTCTGAATTAGGAGTAAATACGACCTTGTATATCCGTCTTTCACATAAGATGTATCTATAATATTAAATTTAATAGATTGCAAATTATATACACAGGTGTTTCTCATAGTATGACGTTAAACTATTGTAAATAATAAAAAGTACATTTAACAAATAAACATAGAACAAAACAAGTAGCTAATGTTAGGTACGCTTATTTAAATTAATTAAATGTAATTATGTAAGATGTCACAGTATTGTATATTGTTGGTTTTATTATTACTCTACAAGCCTGTTATCCCTGTATTATAATTATTGAAGAATAATTAGGTAGGTACTGGAAACATAGTGGCGTGGGGTGGAATTTTATCTATCAAAAAGGTAATTAGTTAAATAAAATTCTGATATAAAATAATCCTCACACTGAATATCACAGCACAATGCCACAGATATGAACAAATTATAAAGAAGAAAGTTGTTAAATAAAATCCACTGTATCTATTGGAAATGGTATTAGTTTGTTTAAATTCTAGAAGATTATGTTACAATAAAAATAAAATAAATTTACCATCGTGTACATCTCAGACTGATAATAAACCGGCGCAAATTTAATCGTTTTCAAGTAAATACTTGAATAAATTATTATTAACTAAAGAAAATATTTAAATTCACATGTATTACTAATTTAAGTAACTAAGCGTAGAAATCTACATAAGGCGTAATATGAATAACAAAATATATGATAATAAGTAAACCTTACAGTCAAAAGTCTGAATAATGAATTGCATCACAACGACCTATTTCCTACCTATTACCTAACGACTAATTTTTCATATGGTTTCGTAATTTCTTTACAGTCAAATTATGGAAATCTTAGTATTTTTAACCTTCTTATACATTCATCTCATTAACTATTAGGGATGTGTTGGCGATAGAATATAGTTTTTTGTACAATTGGTAAACTAGAGACTGTGAGTTCTCAGTTCGTATCTTGTTTGTATTCTTTTACCAAATACGTCACGCTGAATTTTGATATGTGTACTGAGAACCAGACATTAAACACATGACCATTTTTTCACATTTCATATGTAGGCAATAATTATGTAGATATTACATGAGATACAAATTCAGGTGGTATGTTCACTGGGCATACTTTTATCTAGGTTTAATTAGGTGTTATCTCTAGCCATTTTCAATGAAGTCAAGTTACTTTATTTTGTTTTGGTTTTGAGAAGGCCAGTATGAAAGTTAAAACATTACTACCACGGAATTGGAAACACTCCATGCCTTATTTATCATTATACGAACTTATAAGTAAATACAAACCTACAGAAGAAAAATAAGTAGTAGAAGATATACCAAACGTAAAATTTGTGAGTTTATATGTGGGATTTAATTTAATTTCTACCGATAGGAATATTATGCCTGGCCGGTTGAGGTTGCCCATAATAATTTGAGTATGACTTCCGAATGTAAGATATTCTCTTAGCTCTCTACTAAAGAAAAACGCCCTGAAACTATTAGCAATATTTATTCAATTAAATGTACATAATTGTTAATCCTAAATTATTTTATTAACCATTAATCGAGAATTTTCCGAAGATATTATCTATAGTTTCAGCTTTCTGAAAAAAATATACACATTAAATTAAAAGGAATATAAAACTATGTCAAAATTAATTTTAAGCAGTAGTTTCCTAACGTCTACGTAACTGTCGTAATTGCCATTTCAGAAACTGAGGTTAATCTTCTGCTAATCATATATTGTCTGTCCATAAATATAGTTGCAACTTTATAAATTTTTTGTGTTTAGTATTTCACTTTTGTGTGGAATTGGATGTAAAAATCAACAGAATGGACAGTGAATGCCTTGTACAAATTGGATATATAGCTGACAGTTATTTTCAAGACATGGGCATGCACCGCGGTTGATATTACAAAGTTGAAATTAACCAAGCGAGCAATACATTGCCTTGCATTAACCGAGCGATTTAAACATCTACTATTTACCCAAACATCTACCGAGAGCGCGGTCACATTATATTGTAGTGCGATAAGATAGCATAATACAAATAATGACGAGAGTCTAAAGAAACAGCAATAAGCGAGTCAACTCCTGCGCACTTCGAAAATCGCCCTTGTGCGTGCTGCAAAAGATCTATTAGATACATAAGAGCACGCAAAAGGGCAATTTTACATACATTTATATTTGATATTGCTTTCAGTCAATGTTTCGGGACAAGGATGATGTTAAAGATTGATAGGTACTTTGCGACAATATGATATCATATGGAATTTACAATCAGTGTAATGTTTAGCACATGTTTACACTTCATCAATGCAGCATGTTCGTACATCGTACTATCGACAGATGTATCAACACTTTGTCGACAATTATAAAAGATGGTAGTCGCTGTGTACTACTAGAACTACAAAGGTCAAAACTCCATAAGAAATCAAAAAAATATCGCAAAAAATAAAGATTACTTTTAGGCCTATTTAGTGTATCATCAAAAAGACAAGGATCAGTGCTTGTTGTTGATGCCCTAAATAAATATTTACAGTTAAAGAGTGTGGTTCGACCAACAGCTGGTGAGTTGTTCCAATAACCAAGTTAAAAACCCAAAAATAACCTTTTTAGTGACGAATAAAATTTTCTATTGAAAAGCATTACTATTCGAAAAATTACCATAATATTCATAGTTATAAAAAAGCTTTGCAAGTTCTCGGAAAGGCGCAACGCGTTCATCAGCCTGTGTCTATATTTATTTAGGAACTATAAGATTTAGTTAACTGTGAATGAATTTACACATGAATAATTAAAGTTTATAATTATTTATATTATTTAGTATAACTAATTTTTCTAACCTAAAAACTAAATATAATAGCGCCCAACGATCATTTGACTGAGGTGTTATCCTACTGGTCGTCCTATAATAAATTATTTATCTTTAAATTACATACGTCGTTTAAAAAAAAGGATAGTTACACTGTAAATTTATATATATAATTTATACATTTCTCGTATACGACAAAATAATGAAAAGTACGTTTTCTGTAGTTTCGGTGTTCTTAAACAATGACGTTAATTGCAGTACTTAGGAGTATTGGGACAACGAATCAAAGTGATGTGCAATCGGCTATGGCAGAATAACGAGAATGCCTTTATAGCTTCGAAACTCAGCAATTTTTTTATACAAATTATTTTTTGAAAAACATTACCTAATATGTAAAAAACATTAATATACACAAACTTACTTTTCTATACATTGACGCAAAGGCTGTAGGTACGGCCGAAAATATTGACAGGAATGAATTTATAATCTGTAAACAAAGAGTAGTACAACCATGACATAAATTATACAAAGTTACAAGTATTAGTTCTAGTTATTAAAAATCTTTGTAGATTCAATGAAATATTGTAGAATATAAAGATAATTAGTAAATTGTAGAGTAAGTTAAAAGTTAATAGCAGCCGACATGAAAGAATTACTCTGTACAGGATGTAGTGTTATCATCCTAAAACTAGGTGTCGGTTTCGAAGGGCAATGCTTTCCAGGGGAGTCCTATATATATATATTCCATCGATCCATTCAGCTAAACGACTTCCACTGCTCAAGTCCACACTGTGTCTTTTAGTACGTCCTCGTTATTAGAGCTCCATCGGCCATCCACTCAACGAGTCCTTCAGAAGTGCATAAGTCTAGCAATTCTTACAGTAATGTCGATAATCCTAATTCTTCTGCAAATCTGCTCGATCAGAGATTGATCGAAACTACGAGCATATACCATCCAACTGTTCTTTGAATAAGCTTAAGCTTACTTATGAAGTCTGCTGTTTGTGGCCAAGTCTAAGTACCAACATCAGCAATGGTAATACATAATGTTCAAGGACTTTCGCCTGGAGACACTGCTGTATCTTATAAGAGATAATGTTCATTGTAATATTTTATTCTCACATATTTTATTATACTTTGAATGGATTCAATTAATTACATATAATGCTCCTAAGTATTACAGGTTATGGTTCTTTAATAAGTAAATACTAAACTTACTCCATTATTAGCCGTACTAGCCGGTCTAGTAGTTGTAGTCGATTCTGTCGTCGTATCATTATCAGCCCCCAAAACAAGCCTCAGCATAGTTAGATATGTTATAAAAACTCTTAAGTATGCAGTAGCCATTGTGATAATGCAATGAATGAAGGTTCTATTTTCCAAAGCGTTCTTATATATGCGCACAATATTGACAAGCGAAACCGACAGCTTTGTTCAAGCGAGTCACATGAATAACATAAATACAATAACATTTAAATGAAACGTAAAAGTTATTATTCTTTTAGAAGTATTTGTGTAAGTTTTGTTTTGAGAAAATTTGTAGCAAAGATAGCTCAATTGGTAGTGTGTGCGGATACCGCGTCAAATGACGTGAGTTTAAATCCACCTACCAACCAGCTTGAGCTTTCGGTGAAGGAAAACATCGTGATGACAGCATAGCATAGTGTAAGGGCTTTTTCTAATGCCCGCCTGGCTAGCTACCACCCTCAAATTGAAAATCTACCGCCAAATACCTATAGGTGTGGTCCGGCAGTTGCACTTGAGAGCTAGTCCCTTCACAAGGCTTAGCGTGTCTTCCATCTTGGGTCACATAGTCACTTAACTGGTGAGATTGCGCTAAAACCTCTTAAGTATAAAAAAAATTGTTTTGAAGCGCACGTTATTTTATCGTACAAGCATCACGTTATAATGGCTGTTTTGACGTTTGACTCTTCATATCAATTTTGTTTATTTTCAACTGTGCTGTGCAGTTATAAAATTGATCGAAAATTTAATTTAGGACACCGTTAACGAAGATTATGAAGACCGTTGGATTTCGATGCAAAAAATATAACAAATGCAAAATACCGATGGAAAGATTCGATACGCAGTGGCATGGTATATTAATTACGGCAAGTGAAATAATTGAAAATTAACTAAATGTGTTTTTGGATGAAACGTCGCTTAATAGTTAATCATACTGTAAACCGTTCTGGGACTGATGATACTGCAACATACAACATCTATGTTCTAAGTTCCCGTTGGAAAAGTATCGCGGTTTATATTTTGTCACGCCGGAACCATCGTGGTTTTGTCGGTGGTTTCTTCATGGCTTTTGCGTTAAAAACCACTGGAAACTACTATAAAGAAATGAATAATTATGTAAACTCCCTGAATCATTCAATACAATTATGGACAACAATCATAACATTTCACCCCGATTGATATCCCCCTGTTCAATTTCAAAAGAAAGCAACCCTTGTCACATGGCTTTAAATATGTTAAAAGCGGAATTAGTACGTCTTTTACAAGAGAAAATACGAATCAAGATCTGGTAAGCATTGACTAAATAGCTTTAGAAGATGGGTACAGAGTTATACTGTTACCAATTTACCATTGTGAATACAATGCAGTTGACTTTGTATTGGATTAAATCAAGGGATATGCTGTAAGACGCAATACAGAACCCCATTTACCAAATCAAAAGTGCTAAAAATATTAAGAGAAGCTTGTGAATATGTGACTAAAGGAGACTAGGAAAAGGTTGTAAATAGAACTGTTAAAATAATTTGGGAATGTTATGAAAGATATGTGAAAATAGATAATATTTTAGAAAATAATGTAGGTCATGACAGCAGTGATGACAGTGAAAATAACAATATGGGCGAATCTGATTAAATATGAAATTTTGTAGCACCTTTTTGTATCTCTTTTTGTACGTATTTGTTTCATAAATATAAGTATATATATATATCTCTTTTCATTTTCATTACAATATTAGGTTCACTCAAATATATTAATCAAACATCTGTATTATCGTTTTATTAAAACTTTTTAATCAGCTACAACTAGTTATAAATCCAAAAGCTTATGGATACGACTCCCAATAGATGAGCTACAGTTTTGTGTAAAATAAATCGACATTTTACGACACTACCGTAATATGTCAGAACGGTCATCAGAGTGCCTCATGAATAATTACAATATAGTTGATCTTGTGTAATTTATATACAGAATAAGTATTTATAGTTTTTGTTACTTAAGTTGTAAAACCTAAAATGTAAATTTATGTAATAAGAAAACGATTTACCACACCCTGACGTATTCATCACGAAATCTTCAAAATAATACGCCCGATATATTTGAAATGTGGTAAGGATATTCCTTTCACAATGTAGACACCCGCTAAGAAGGAATTTTGCGATCAAGCACGATTGACGAGGAAAACACGAATGAAGTCGGGCATGAAATAAATTTACACCAGTTGAGTATCTGGTTTCCTATCTGCATATTTCACATCAAACAAAAGATTCCTCCGTTCTAGTGGTTGGTAATTTTAATATACGTCATAGTAGTGATATTTACGATGTAGGTAGTTATAAGTTGTTGTTTCAAAACAGAATAAACTAGCTTACGAAACGATAGTTATTTGCTTTGATTATCCTTGAATACATTAGTATCACTAGGAGTTAGCGTAAAATATGTAAATAGGTAATTTCTCAAGCGGCCACGGTCTTTGCACCGTATTTTGTACGGTATTTTCTGAAAAATACTTCCCACAATCTAATCGATACATTGGACGATGTGCTCGACCCTCCTTTGAAGCTATTCACTATAAAGATACTATTACCCTATAATATTAGATGTACCTACTCAAAAGTGTCTCACTTTAGTTATGACTCCTTAAAGTCATACAAGATTTACAATTGCAATCATTGTTTTGTAGGTCTCCAACTGTAATAACCTTTTTGACTCTACTGCTTGTACTGTCAAAGCAGTTTACTATGTAAAGGTATTTAAAATGCAAGCCTTCCTGGCTTCGCTTAGATAGTGACAATCAAGCAATTATCACTTTATGTGAATATTTAAGTGGATATTACATTTCACTATTTTTGTAGTACTAAAATCACAAGAGAGCATATTTGCAGGTAAGAGGGTCCGTTCTTAGGGCGTGATAGTGCGCGTAAAGTGTTCCGCGTTAAGCTCCTGCAACGAGTTTAGAGGTATCTATGTTATCGTAAGACGACGCAAATAATGTTTTTAGTATTATTATTTTCCAAAAATTTGTATTGAAGTTAAAGCCTCCTCTACAACATGTATTTTATAGTTATGAGAACCCTCTGTGGATTACTATTACCAAAGTTTCTGCGCCATCTGTACCATGAAGAGTGAAACCTGTAATCTACTCTATAGAAAATGTTAAAGCAGATGAAGCTAGTTCTCTAAAATGTTTACTAGATGTCGCATCGTTCTTACAATATTTTTATAGCACGGAAAATTAACTGGGTAGCCACTGGAAGTAAAGTACCTAATTTAAAATTTAATACAAATTAAGTTCGTTCCATAAAAAAATAAATATCGTGAAAATAAAATTATTGAATATAAACTATACACACACTAAACTTGATTGAACAAATTGAGTCCTCATCTGAAAATTAAAATACAATATTATATAAATGAGATGTTAAAATAAATTATACTATTAAAGTAATTGGTTACCCTTTATTTCACACATTCAGATAAATTTTAGTCGAAGCATTAACAAATGTTTATAAAAATATATTAAAATTTAAAATATTGCTGATTTTTAACAAAATGCTACTGACTCAAAAGATGCGACGACTACATATTTTTTATATTTACTTAATCTCACATTGTCATTACTAGTTCAATGTTCGTGTAAGTAAAAATGGTGTGTGTACGTGTTTATAGTACTTGCATTTCCCCATGATAGTGACCAAAATAAAATACAAAGCACATTCAACAGAAATGTTTTCTTTTATTTAGATACTACTGACATATGCAATTCATTACTTACTAAGCGCACACATTAGTTGAAATAATTTATATTACATACATTTATTTATGCACAACAAACAAATAAATATGTGACGGTATTTTATCCAACATTATTCGAATGTTAATTGCAAACACAGGCGTGCATTATTCGAATGAAATGGTGCATGCATGCATACAAATTTCAGGTAGCCTCGACACAAAAGAACATTGTGTATCGCACTTCGTCGTTAGAGGAATTTTGTGTGCTCGGAGAAAAACCGGTAGACGTCAACTACTGTATCCGTGAGGTAAACATTTTTCAAAGCATCCGTGCCGGGGATAAAATAATATAACAAAAGACCAAGCGGAAAATGTATTTAAGTTTGAAACAATACATTTTAATTGATTCGCGACTTAGTGTTTGTAATGTTACGGCTGTATTTTGTGTTAAAACCGTTTTTTCACAGTTATTTATTTTATTATCAGTTGGTAATGTGGATGGAATTTGCGTCAATGGACGTTAGTTTGGTCCTTACAAAGAGCTTTCCGTGAAGGGAACATCGTGATGAAACCATAGTATTGTGGTAAGGCTTTTTGTGATGCCCATCTGGCCAACTACCATCAAGTTGAAAATCTGCCACCAAATATCTATACGTATGTTCTCGCAGTTGCACTTGAGAGCCAGTCTCTCCAATAGGCATAGCGAGTATACCATCTTGGGGCACATCATGACTTAATATCGGCTGAGATTGTGTCCATAAAGCTAAATCTAAAAAATAGTTATGGCATTGTACCTAATGGTATACATTATACAATCCTACATAGTAGTTAACAATTCATCAGTCGTCGTCGCTGTCTTGTAGAGCTGTAAATCAAAGACATGTGAAAGCTGTCGCTGATCTCGGGCAATACAGGGGCTTGAGTATCGTCGTGGTGTTGTTTTAGCAGGTATTTGACGGTGCTTGTCACCCAAAGAGTTGCCACACGTCCCTCTCGTCTTAGCTTGAACCCGGGTATTGTCTTTAGGAAGCCCGTATTTTTTTTAATACGTTCGTTAATAGCCTGAAAACCACTAAGCAGTTTAATTCCCATTGTCTGATACGAAAACGTGACATATCAAAATAGAATCACTGTGACGAGTCGTGACTTTGTTAGGTACAAATTTCTACAACTCAGCTTCCTTGAGTGCCGCATATAACCTGGTTTATCCGTAATGCGAGAAATCTACGCTTACACTTCGGCGGATGTTACGTCTAATGTACATTGATCGCGGTTTAGTCGAACATAATTGTCATATCCTACAACACTTCCATTGACCTTCACCATAAATAAGTTTTTTTACTTTTATAGGTTTAGCGATATGGCCAAAATCTCACCTGATATTAGTTGACAATGTGGTCCAAGATGGTCGACACACTAAGCTTAGTGGTAAGCCTAAATCGTTCTATACCAGTTTATGTCATTCATTTATCATTTTAATATTCAACATTATTCATATTCCTAATTAAAAAAAGGAGCCTCTTAACTCCTAATAAAAGTTGAACTCCATTATTCATATCCGAGATACTATTAAAAACCTCGTAATACTAATCTTCTTTGTACTATTGTGAATTTAAACAATAGAACCTGCGATAATGTAAGACTTTCTTTCTATTTTACCGATATTAAAACGATACATTTTTAAAGATATTGTGTAAAATTTTAGTCGATAAGTTAAAAGGTTGGCTTCCGCTGAAATAAGGACATGAGTGCCTATTGACCTTTAACTCGAAATTTTACTGCTTTTGGTACTCTTTATTGAGGCTTAATTCAAACTAGGCACAATTTATTTTACTATATGTACTACGCAATTAATTTATTTTTGTAATTGAAATGTTATTAACAATTAACTGCTATTAATTAACTAATTAACCACATGAAACACTATTTTAAAACAAATATGTAATTAGATTTCCCTAAGCATTACTACTAGACCCTCACAATTTTATAGGGTTATTTATAACGACTTTTTACACTCAAGTTTTATTGTGAAATAGGGCGTTTTTTTTGTGTAGAGACACGTTCTTTCATCCTTTCGAATATTTTGCCAACTCTCTTTACAGAAATAAGTATATAAGTGTAATATACATGCCTTTGTAAAATACGGTAATTATTTCTCATTGAGATATTTGTACAACTTTTTATCTATACTTTAGCAAGAAAAATCTTTACTACTAAAATAAGAATAGTATAATAAATAATATTACGTCAAAAATAAAAACAAAATATAATATTACTATATACCAATGTTTATTCGAAATTTTGTAATATATTAATTAAGCAAATTACATAGAATATGAAATAAAGAAACAAGTATATTGTACAGGAATATTCTGTTCTATGTTTATATATTTGTTATAGGGAAGCAGAGGGAATGGCGTTCACTTAAAGAAAACACGCTGTATTTTCTAAAATATTGGTTTTATATCAGAATTCATAAAATTAAAAGTAAGAGTAATTATTCAGTTATCATCATTTTAACATTAAATGTATACAATATACATACATCTTTGGCTTATTACTGGTAGGAGAACTTTATAAAAAAATAATTTTGAACGTCATTATCCATAATTTTGGGTAATACCGCTCAGGTTAACGGGGGGTTTATAAATAGCAGAACCAGGAATTATCAAATCCGATTTGGAGCATTGATTCTTATTCGATGGATCTGCCAACGAAGAAGTAGAAACGTCTTAAACTCACAGTTATACCACAACAATGCGTATCTCCAAGATAACGGACATTTTGGGCTCTGAATGAAATTTTATATTATTTCGCAGCATGTCTTTTAGACATCTCTTTTTCAATCACAGGTTTAGTAGTTTGAAGGTCTATTTCGCTCCAAGACGATTTAGCGGTTATTCTTTGGTGATTTCTTAACATATCTATAATAAAAAGACACAAAGGGGTTATGACGTTCAGGCGAGCGGTATAACCCCATAGAGCGGTTTTTAATTTAAGTTGAAATTTTATAATATTCAACATAATTGTTAAAAATTGCTTACTTTAAAAAAAAATATATACTACTAAATAAACATTAAAATCTGGATCATCGACGAAAACACTCAGTCGAGAATTAGATCAGTGTAGTCGCATAAAAAGAATTTCACGTCATGGTCACCACCCACATTTAAGTTGACGTTATATGTTGCTATGTAAAGGGTTATAGAGGAGAGCGGCATTACCCGATAAGCGCTATTACCCCTGCTTCCCCTACTTATACGTATAATATGTCAAATTATATCGCGCTATTAACTCTTAAATCGGGGAAACCATTAAATTAATCAAATTCAGACTAATTATTTTGTTTGTATTTCAGGAAGTAACGTTTTCTTTAATTATTCGGATATTATTAATACTATATATTGTAGTATTTAGAAGCATATGTCGTGGCTAAGGTTGTGAATTAATAAATACCATATAATTCTCTAAAATAAAATAGATAAATACTTTAAATACATATGTTTAAACATAAATGACAGGCGGTCGACTATTTGCTTACGCAGCATTAAACGTATATTTGTTCATTTTGAATACCGTTTGTCGTTTTTTTTCGTTTCAAATAATCTTAACAAAAATGCGCAAATCTATCTGGAGTACAATCCATTTTTCTTCCTTATTGTTGCCAGCTCATTTATTAATTCTCTGCAATGGCTATAACTAAATTTAATATTATACGATAATGATACACTTTGCATTTATTGTGAAGTACTTAATATGTGCATCTTTAAAAAAACAACAATTTTTAAAATTAATTTCGTAAAAACATTTGTAATGATTTTATATTGATTGGGCATTTACATTTATTAGGTATCTATCTATTAATATCTAGTATTGTGCGTCTAACGTAATATTCATGTACATTTCTGTGTTATGGCATTTAAACGAATCTTTGCAGCATGTTATGTATTAATTATGTATGTTATGTATTAATATAAATAAATGTAATAAGTAACAGTAACATTAATACCTATTAATAAAAATCATCAATCGTCTATGTTACGGCTTTTAAAATGTTTACGATAAAAACGAACGTTGCATGATTGGACTTTACAGGACTTTCGGATATTGGCAAAATAGAATTATCAGATGTTTGGAGCAAAACTACTATGGAGTGGCTTTCAATGTTTTTTTAAGCTAACTGTGAGGTGAAAGGTGAAGCTACTATATTTAACTGTATTACATTTTTCAGTAGTTTTGCAATATCACTCGATTATTCTGATTTTACGAATTCCTAATAAATAGTTTGTATAGTACAAAAAATATGTCTAAACATTTCAACAATATAAATTATTACGCATTTATGCTCCATTGTTGTTCAAAAACTATATAATAAACTAATTGTTGTCTGATATACCGTTAGTTATTCATAGAAAAAAATGCACTTGTGACGAGTTAAAAGATAATTGAAAAATATTCGTACCAGTTAAGTAAGCAATTCTTTCGCACCTAACCCCTACATAATGTATATGACCTGAAAACAATTTAAAATGGTATTTTAAATGACAAGTGTTATCTTGTTGATTATTTTATTCAATTTACATAGAGTACTACATTTAATATTTAAAATCCGTAAACACAAACTTACCACCTATTGTGGACACAACGTTACAATTACTAATAATTGAAAGAAGTCAAGAGTGTTAAAATTATATTACAATGATTATTATTATTATTCTTAGGAGGAGCTATGCAGGCTTTCCAGACCTGTATCACTGCGACCATAAATGATCTATTGTGATCGCCCCACGCTACTAAATCTCACTACCTAGTCCTATAGCATGAATGTAATGTACGACTTTTTTGGCGGGGAGAAGTTGAACCTCTTCAGGGCGCAGTACATGCTTTCCTAGAATCCGGTTACGCTTGTGTTGTAGTGGCTCACATTCACATAAGAGGTGTTTGGGCGTTTCATCCACACTGTTGCAAAATCTGCAATCACTTATGCTCTGGACACCAATGTTAAACATATGTTTGTTCAAACAGCAGTGTCCAGTCAGTGTTCTCACCATGAGACGCAGTTGATTCCTACTGAACCTCATAGCCTCTCCAGCTCGGCGCTGGTTAAAGGGCACGATAAGGTCTTTGGAATGATTTTGTCCCGGCAAATTATGCCAGAATTCTTTCGCTTCTTGGTTGAAATGGTTCCTTAGGGTCAATCGAACTGTGCTTTTCGGTATACCACAGAATGGTTCGGGTTAAATCTGTGTTATTAAAGCACCTGTTCTGGCAAGTTCATCGGCAATCTCATTGCCTGGAATCCCCGTGTGCCCTGGGACCCATCGCAATATTAGTCTGTTATTCTTCCCCAGACTGTTCAACACTTCCACACAATTGGCCACAAGTTTAGATCCAATTGTATTTGAAGCCAGTGCCAGAAGAGCAGCCTGACTATCCGATTGGATATATATCGTATGATTTACATAGGCCTTTTGCAGATTTATATCGGCACACTCTTATATACCGTATATCTCTGCCTGGAAAATGGAAGCGAAACGTCCAAGATTAATATGCTTCTTAAAGTTGGGTCGCTCTCCATATATTCCACAGCCTACGTTTTGTCCACTTTTAGATCCATCTGTATACCTTAGTAGACTGCCTTTTTTCCACGTTATCTTATTGCTGGTCCAGCAGTCCTGTGGAGGAATCTCTACAGTATATATTTTTTAAAGTTTGTTTCAGGAGTCAGAGTGTCTGTTATCATTCCTAAAACAGGTGTTTCTATCATTGAGTCTATAGGGATCTCATGGACGAGGATAGCCATTTCAGCCTTCCCTGTACATACATTCTGTGCATAGTTAACATCGCCATCTTTCCTACGTGTAAATGAAGGGGTGTAAGATTTAACAAAGCATCCAGAGCTGCACCAGGTGAAGTCGACATGGCTCCTGTCGCTAGGATAGACGCCGTTCTCTGTACTGTAGCTAAATGGGTTTTAACGATTGACTGGTTTGCTTTCCTACACCAGAGCACACAGGCGTATGTTGTTACTGGTCTAACCACAGCAGTGTAGAGCCATATGGTAAGCTTAGAATTTAAACCCCAGCGCTTACCTGCCAGTCGTCCGCAAATTCCCATTGCTATTTTTACTTTTTGTATTGCAGTATTAATTTGTTTATTCCAAGTCAATTTTTCCAATCCAATTTGATTAGGCTTATCCTTAGCTAGCAATCTGTGAATTCTTGCTCCCTGAGGCATTTCGCTGATTTCCTCACAGAACTTTCTCCATGATGCACGCTTGGGTTTCCTAATCTCTTTATTGTAGTTTGTTAAGGCTGTTTGATAAGCTTCCCATTCCTTGGTTCTTTTAGACTTATTAAAAAGTCGCCTGGTTTTTTCTCTAAGCTTCCCAAGCCTAGAGTTCCACCAAGGGACTTTTCTTGTTGATGTCTTTTGTCTTACGGGGCAGCTATGCTCAAAGGCGTCTATGGTCGCTATCGTAAGAGCATTTGTGGCCCACTCCTGACACTCTATTGTCTTAATATTTTTAGGGATTACTTCCAGGTTGGACCTTAAGTTATTCCTATAAGTATCCCATGAGGTATTCCTGGGATCCCTAAACATAATATTCTCACTCTGTGTTGATAATAAGAGTTCGAATTTAATATGTCTATGATCAGACATAGAGTTTTCGTCACTTACACACCAGTTAGTTATATTCCTAGCTATATTGTTAGTGGCAAATGAAATGTCTAAAACTTCTTACCTAGCGCGTGTAATAAAGGTTGGTTTATACATCCTTTGTTTAAAATTACTAGGCTAAAGGTAGTGATAAAGTCATTAAGTAACTCACCCCTTTCGTTGATATTGCTGCTGCCCCAGGCGGTGTGATGAGCCTTTGCATCGCATCCCACCAGTAGCTCGGCGTTGTGTTTCGTAGCATATTCAACGACTCGCACAAGTTCTTCTGTTGGGTTGTTTCTCTCGCCTGAAAGGTAGGCGAGCACACGAGTAGCTTCGAGCCCTGCCAGCCGTCAAGATTTACATACGCTGCAACCAGATCATGAGAACAGAGTTCTGGAACAGGTAGAAATTTAATTTTTTTGTTGAAAATTATACTTACTTTGGACCTAGTCTCGCAGTTGTGTACAAGGAGGCTCCCTGCAGTATTTAGTTCCATAACTTTGTTGTCGCGTAACCACGGTTCTTGTATAAGAGCGAGGTCCACAATACCGTCCGAGAAGCATTTTTCCAGTACCGCCGTTGCTGCTACCGCATGATGGAGGTTGACCTGGAGGAACCTCGCTCGACCCGCAGTTCGCGCTATCGTTTTATTGGTTCAGGCCGTTCCCTAATTTAGGTATACTGCTGACCATTGCCCAGGATGCACCACGTGGAGGTGGGACCATATTCGCACCCCTTATTACAATGATACAATCATAATTAATAAAAATATAAAGAATCATAATATAACAAGTACCTATTAAATTAATTAAATTTCATTGATTCAATTCATTCATTGTCAAAAAATGAGAAATAGTTTCATAAAATCAATCGAATAGATTTAAGTGAAGCGCAGTGTGAACTATAAAAAAATATTTACATTCAAATCCCCCTAATCTGTATCATATAAATCTAAATATATTTTAGAAGAATGTAATGTTTTTGTACTGTCACAGTATTTCGAAAAGTTTAATACACACAAAATTTCGCACATTACTCCCTTTATACCATAAATTTGAGTTAGTATTGCCGAACCCGGTAGATAGATATAAATATATACATACGTTACTCACAAAAAAAAACTTACTGGGAGGCTGAAAATTAAGAGTTATTTGTTTTTTGTATAGTTCATGTATAGGATTTTAGTGTTATGGTCACAATCCCATCTAACGTTAAGAACGATATGGAACAAAATGGTGGACACGCCAAACTTAATGATGGGACTGGCTTTCAAGTGCAACTGTTGGAACACACCTATAGGAATGAGGCAGCAGTATATGTTGAGAAAATCCAAAATACGTATTTTAAAAATAACTGGATGTTAACAATAGCGCCGCTTACTGGGTTCAACTATATCTCAAAATCATCCAGATATCTCCATAACTAAAACTTATCTTCAAAGTCAGTCGAACTGTTTTAAAGGATAATAATAACGAACACGCACTCTATAATTTTAGAGTAAATATAATTATAACAAATGTTATATAATCTCAGATGATGGACACGTTTAGGTAAATATTATTCAAAATTTAAATTTCTAATATTACCTACTTCACATTACGAACTTCAATTACAAATAATTTAGGAGAAATACTAAATTATTAATTATTAATCGCATTCTTACAAACTACATTGAGTACCTAACCTATATATTTAACCGTTGGTAATAGAGAGTCTACGGAAAAATCACTTCCACCCGAAAATCGGCCAAGTGCGAAGTGGCGTATGAACTTGCTCATGATCGATGTAGTGCATTCTTGCAAAGAAGATGTTTATAGATATAAGCAAAACTGTGGGGCAAACACTAACTTGGAAAGTGTGACGACACAAATCTATTAGGGTTGTAAACATGCCTATCGTACCCATAACGATGAATCAGCGCTTGGTAAGCACCAACTGATATGCAGTATGAGATTCAGCAAGTCAGTACATTATAGAAACAGTTAATTTCATAAGTAACTATTAGTGTCCGCGACTTCGTTCGCGTGGAACTCAAATTTTATTTAATCATATTCGTACTCAGGGCTAATGTAGCATTCTAATAGTGAAATAATTTTGGAAATCGGTCCAGTAGTTCTTGAGTTTATTCGTTACAAACAAAAATACAAATCTTTCCTCTTTATAATATTAATATAGATATATACATATAACATATAAATTCGTAATAAAAATCTGCCCCCAAATACCTATAGGTGTGTTTCGGCAGTTGCACTTGAGAGTCAGTCACTCCACCGGTGTTAGCGTGTCCCCGATCTTGCGCTACATCGACATATAACATCTGGTGTGCTATAACACATATAAATATATTTTTGTTTTCGAAACGTTTTATCATACGGCTTCATTATCACCTAGTTGAGTTTAACGTTCGACTCAAGTAATGTAGACCTCAATGTTGCCTTTCTTTTATTATATAAGTGTTCCTATTGGAAAAGTTATATTATTGACTTACATTGTTTTGACTTAAGAGGACTACTTACAAAAACATATTCTATGGCAGAAAAATCCTGTGAAATAATTTTAAATTTCCAAAAGATTGCTTCACAAATTACTGTTCATCACAATTACTGTCTCTTTATAAGCAAAGCGTCGTAGAAATGACTAAGCGCTAACGGAGCTCATTTAATTGGGAATTAACGGAAACTTACGCAATTTTAATAGGGAAACGCGGTGAGTATATTCCTGCAAAGCAGAATGTTTTTTCCGGATTCCAAGTGGTGGCTCGCTCAATACGAATGAAACTTCCTTAAGTTTACTATATTATAACTCCGAAGTGGACCCTAGCGATAAGATATAATTTAAAACATAAATTACGAATTTTGAGATTACCAAATTGTTGTAGGCGGATACGGTTTTTATTAAATATAATTATTTTGAACGTCTTATAAAATCCATGTTTTCATTTCAATCTTAGAGCCGTTATATTAATTAAACAGAAGCTCTTTATTAGATTATTCTCATTTTTGTTGAAATATCTTCTTGATCTGGCTTTGTATTTCATTTTAAAAAGCCTGTTATTAATTCCAACAGTTAAAATTTCTAGGTAGAAAACTATTTATGTAAAGTGTCAGTAAAGCAGATTATATTCATATTATATTCGTGGCTATATATAATCGTTTTTTTTTTTTGAGTTGAATATGATATCAAAGATGTGATATAACAGGGTCACTTACACTACTATTACGAGTACTATTAGACAGACATATGAATGTTGAGTCGTTTAAAGATATCTATCTGCAAGTACGATTAGTTCATATTGTGTGAGGCTCTGTTACAGCAGACGTTCTTTTCAATAGAATAAAAACCTTTTAGGTTATGAATTTATTGAATACAAATTTAGAATAGGCATCCGGAATGATATTTATATTTATATAAATGTATAACTAATCTCTTATTCTAATATTACAAAACTATTAGCTGAAATGTTTTCAGATTTAGTTAAACGTAATATTTATTCAAAGAAATTAACATTTTTAGGACACAATTTAATATTTCAGTGCACGGTAGTACCCACAGGTTAATGATACTGCGGATTTAAATGGTTCATTCCGTAACGAGCACGGATGCATACAATAAAGCTTGTGTTTATATAGTCCTAATATAATTTGAGCACTTTCTGGGTGTTCTGGGAAATTTTGCCCGCCTTATCCTTTCACGTAGAAAATTAAATGTCTCACGGTAATATCCGAAAGCCCGACTCTTGTTTTGGCAGTTGATTTTCTGCTGTTTTATCTGTCCTTCGCGGTTGTCAGTCAAGCATTAGATGTTGCTTTAAGTGATTTATATTTTGTACTTAAAACCAAAGAATTACATGGTTTATTAGATAAATAAATCTATATTAAATAAAAATAAGACTACAGAATATGCTTATTCTGTATACTACTTTCATATATCTAGGTAATTGACATATTTATTATAACTAATTGAAAAGGCAACGTGATAGAAAACAATGATTGTGTCCGACGAGATTGTGACTACCATACATCTATTAGTATATACATAAAAAAAGTGGTGTACCAAGGATGTGTACCTTGAGTAGAAGAAGTGTTTAAGCTGGCCCTGGTCTCTGGCATATTAACTTCGGTATATCATAACTCTCCAATACAGCCTGTACAAACCCAAGAGATTATAACGTGCAGCTGCAATTTATTAATTTGTTTTACTGGAGATAAAAAAGGGGTTCAATATATTTTTACTTCCAACAATTGCTTTCAACTTACTTTTAAAACAGAATGATAGAGTTATGAATAAATAAAAAAGTATAACAAACATATTAAATGGTAGATAAAAAACGGGGAAAAATTGCTTTGATTTTTTTTTTAATAAAGCTTGTTATTCTAAACTATGAGAGAAGACTTTATTTGTTACAGCTCAGACGTTCATCTCATAGGTTCCATTTAAAATGTATCTCATGCCGTTTTATAGCTCGAATTTGTCAACTCGACATTTGTAAAATGTCTACAATACTTATAATTTAAACATGGCAACCGCATACGGGAAAATAAGTGTGTTCTTACAGTTTGTCCCTTTTAACAATCTTATTCAAAATCAAATTTAATCTGAAAGCAGACTAAATATATTTGAATACATACATATCATAAACATGGTTTACAAATTTTTGACAGAATTTTGATCTGTCATATATTGATTTTCATTTGATTTCATAAACCTATGTCATAAGTCATTTATGTGACATAGTTTAGTTATTGAGCACAAGTAAAGGGAATATTAAATAATTAATTAAACGTGCAATTTAAATTGTCAAAATTTTTCTTGAACGGTTTCATCAAGGAAATTAACTATCGTGTTAGATGTGGGTTTGTTTATTACATTTGACTCTTGGCATTGGAAAATTGCGTACGGAGGTAGAAACTATGATAAACACATGCCATTATGTGTGCGTTAGTATAATCTGCATTAGTATAACATTGAAAAAGATTTTATTCCTTTTCAATTCCTTATTCATCTCGTCGTCGGGTGATGCATTGCGGATGCTGCATTTGCATAAAAGCAGCTATTATCCACTGCTCTAAGCAAATACAAAATCAATAGCTCTTGGCACATATGGATGTGTGTACAAATAACACATAAAACTTACAGCTTTAATCACCTTGCTTAAGAAAATAGATAAATTAATAAATGTATGGTTATACTTTTGTGAATTTTTTGTAGATATTTTACATAGTTTTCATACTAACGACATGTACATTTTCAATTACTCTTTTATTTTTAAATATTATATGGTGAAGGTTTTTATCGTAATATGTAATTGTCATCCACTTCGAAAATCTACATACAAATAGGTAAAGAGAAGTTACCTTGTCTCCTGTGTTTATCAACTTATTTTCTTTGTTTTTTCTAGTAACTATTGACGATTTTTGGTTATAACATTAAAATATTGTTGAAAGTAGGTAGATACTTTTTCTTACCAATAACGATTTTTCAATAACGATTGGTCTAATTTCGATTACTTTGCGAACATTAGTTTGTTTAATAATACTGTGCAATGATGGTTCAACGGTTGCGTGTACGAATACCACGTCCATGGACGTGAATTCGAATGACTGTTATGACCCTGAGCTTTCGGTGAAGAAAAACACCGCAGTGAATTCCCAGTATGGTGATAGGATATTTTCTATTGCCCACATGTACTTAAGTTAAAATCTGTCCACCTGAACTACTATTATACATATATATATATATATATTTTTTCATACAATTCACTTTTATCCTTTTCTATCCTTTCGTATTATTTTTAAAGTGTTTTTTTGCTGCTGTCTCAATTTTTTTTGTCCATCTCTCGCACGTCGAATTACAGACGGCTACGGAGTAGCGAAAAGCGAAACGCGCTCGACAGACCAGCCAAGGCCAATATTGCGGCGCCGATGACTCGCATAGCTGACCGTGTAGTGAATATCTATCTTGTCTACTGTTGATAAAAAGGTTTCACGTACATCGTGGTTTCATAAAATCACGCAATGATTTTATTTATATCTTAACCTTAATTCTTCTATTATAACCATAAATTATTTAATAAATTACCCAATATGAAAATGATTCAAGAAAGCAAACATGAAGATCGGTTTAGTGGTTTTTTGACTAATAATAACTTTAGCGAAAAGACAGACGTTGCCTTATGTTATAATTTCTAGGCGCTCCCCTTATTATGTAAGATAGTATTTTACCTATCATATAATCGTGAAACACCAGTGAAACCAAGGCACGCATTAAATGCGTTTCAGAAGCGAGGGGCATCTCATTGTTACCGGAGAAGTTGAGAGAAGTACAAATTAACGTCTTCACAAAACGCAATTGTATCAGAAAGCGATGCTCCTCAAGTGTAACTCGATTGGTCTACGATTCAGTTCAGCATTGCAAGCCAAACTATAAGCCTACTCAACACAAGGCTACAGTGAAGTAGGAAGAATGTCAAAGATCAACAGTTTTAACATCAATTAGAGCGGCTCTCTGATTTTTGTCCCAGTAGGTATGTACGTCTGTGTTAAATATGAGTATATTTTTGACTGGAAGCAATGTAAAAGGGGTGCCCAGTTTCAGGCAAGTAAGGGCAGATTTTATGACCATCGTAGCGCTTTTTGTTAAGTACTAGTACGCACTAGTCAAGTTTGACATACCTGTTCTGCTCAAGTAAACGCAAAAGAGAAATCCGTAAATGGATCGAATGGAATAGATTTAATTCACGTTAAAAATGAGAGATATTTGTGTTGGCTGCAAAAATAATGATATAATTCAGAGTATTGTCATTCATTTCAGAGTCATACGTTATATTTAGTTTATAATGAAAAACATACCTTCATCAAGATTACGTAGAAAACCATTAATAACCTACAAATTTAAAAAGATAACATATATAAAAATCATACACGCGGGTAAACTTGAAATATAAAGTTGATATACAATGAACTGTGGTACCAGCATTTATATATAAAATTAATCAGTTATAAGGTCAAGCTGGGTAGCACCTGTTTCCGGCTGCGGACGGGGCACTAACTCAGCGATCCCGACCTGACAGACGCGATGCTACATTTAATTCTTTATGTGCGGGCCACGAAGTTAAAAATTAAAGAGAAAATTTAAAATTACATACATTAGAACTATCATCACAACATTCTATTGGTATCTGCATTTTGAGATTAAAGCGATGATGGCTCAGTAGGTAGAGTACGAACGGTGCATCAATGGACGTGAGCTCGAATTCACCTGTAATGAGCCTGAGCTTTAGGTGAAGGCAGATACGAGCTTTTTCTAATACTACCCTCGAGTTAAAATTCTGAAGCGAAATACCTGTAGGTGTGTTCCCGCAGTTACACTAGAGAGCCAGTCCTTCCACTCGCCTTAGCGTGTCCACCATCTTCGTCGTCACTTAACACCAGGTGAGATTGTGGCCATAAGGCTAAGTCTAAAATCTATAAAAAAAATCATACAATGATTTTCTCATTTTCAAACAACGAATTTCTACATTCTATCATATAAATATAATATATAAATATATATTGGCTATCCGAAGTAATAACACTTTTGTCTTATATTGGTCTTACGGCAACAAATTTTAAACTCAAATATTGATTCGGTCAAACTAAGTATAACTTTAAACTTGAATAATAATACAATTAGTTAGATCATATGAAATAATTTACTTACACACAATGTAGACAAGCCTACGGTTCTTTTGCGTTTTTAAATTTAATTTGAAATCTCACAGTTATTTTGCGGCTCAGAATCTTAGATATTGATTTTATTGAGTTGAATTGCAGTGCTTGTAATTATTCGATACAAACAAATTAGTTATATTTATAAGTAGCTGTTTTCTGAAGTTAATTTCTTAGTAAGGTTTATTTGAATCGCGAGTTTTGTAGCCTGATAGAATACGCTGCTGCGGTTTCCAACCGTTGCCACCGACTATTAACTTAATTCCAATTTCATTTTTTTCTTCACTTAACGCTTACATTGTTTGAGTGAATCGCTCCACAATTTATTTTACCCGAAATTGAAAATTGTTATTCGAACAAAAAAACAAACTCTACCTTTTTAATGAAATTCAACATTTCATAATGACTTTCAAGGTATTTGTGCATATTTAAACAGCTATTTTTTTATTGAATAAGTTGTCGAATTGTGATATATATAAATAAGTTACGTTATTACATACATTAAGATAATTTTATAAAATTTAATATGCAAATCACTTGCACTTAAATAAATAATATATGATGATATGATGAAAGTTAATCATACTAGGGTGTAAGAACTATTGAATACCATCTGAGCTACCCACGCCAACCTCACCTACCCGTGGTGCACTCTGCCGAGTAACCGACGAGCCTCTGGCAATAGTTTCTCCCACATTTTTATGCCGGTTAACCATATAATTCTTGATCCGTCACAGTTTGATGGTAGGGATATTGCCCGACTGGATAGCGCCTACCCTCAGGTTTAGACTGCCGCAAAATAAAGGTTCAGTACAGTGTTGCCGCTGCCAACATTTGGGGTTACCGTACACACGTGCCAAAATTACCGTATTTGACAAAAAATTACCGTACTCTATATACAAAAATATTTATTTGAAACAAAAACATCACTTCTATCTTCTCGTCCCAATAAATCTACGATGTTTCTAACAACATCTTTTGGTTCATACGGCTTATAATATGAAGACGGGTTTTTTTTTGCCAAATTAATAAACAATGGTTCTGGATAATGTAGTACTTGGTTCCAAAATTTATCTGGTGCCATTGATTCAGGATTGCAATATGCATCTTCAGGAAAATTTATATTTGGGATCGATAGCCTGTTTTACTGAATAACTACGAAGTAATTCTTTTCATTATAAGTGGTGCGAGTAGCACTATAGCGTGATATTTCTTCTGTTTTATTCTTGACAACTCAGTCCTCTTTAGAGACTACTACTGCCATATTTAAGTGATAAGATGTGGGCATTTTAGGCAGATGACTCTTGTTGAAGCTCTCTTGGTAGTTTTTGAGGCAACTAATATATCATGTTCTGAATGATTATTCATAATTCACTTTACTTATGCTACTTATGATACTCACCTATATTACATAATGCAGGGCTAAATAACTAATTATATGTTTTAAAATAAAAATCACAATATGATAGATCAAGATCCCGCTAAAAACTCCCAGCGTGAAATTTCATAGGTATTTTCATGTGTTACATGAATCGAGGGTTTTCCCTGATGTTTGTAGCAACATATCTATGGTGGCCACATACGGTATAATGCTGCAAACGCACGCATAATACTGCAAACACACGCACTAGACGATAATATAGGCAATTAGGTCACTGACATTTCTACACGGTTGACAGCTAACACTTAGCAACAATCTCAATATTCTAGTTGTGATATATTTTTCAGTAAGACCTGTGAAAGATGGTCTTTTATTCGATGTGATTAAATTACCGTATTTTAGCGTACGGTAGTAACTACTCGGCCGTGTGCCTTACATTGTACAATTTGAAGCCGTATTACCGTACTTTTGGCAACTCTGATTCAGTATGAGCTTTTGTGTTCGGACATAGAGAACGAGAACCAGCCATTTCCGCCAAGGTCAGCCAAATGGCTGTAATACTCCTGGTGTTACGACTGTCTATATGATAACTGCTGTGTCTGTTGGCTGTAAAATACAATAAAAAAGTGTGTAACTTTTAATCCAATTACGTTGACACGGGCGATTGTTGGATGACTTATAAAAATTAACCCACAAATGCATTACACAGAATTATTTTGTGTATAGTGTTTATTCTGTTTTATATATATATATAGATTGTTTGTATTGTATATAGTCACTCGAGGGCTCCTTTCCGGAGGATCGAACCTAGGCTCAAGCGCCTGTGGAGGGAGGCCACGGCGGATGTGCGGGAGCGAAACTAACCACTCGGCCTCGACAGCAATGGGGGAGGTTACGCGGGCGTGTGCGCAGACTCGTGCAATTGGTGGAGATGGCAGGGAGGAGCGCGTTCAATCTTGTTATTTTATCGACAGTGTCGGTAAAGCAATTACGTGGCCGGCACGCAAAACCTTTAGCGTGCTGATTGGAAGTGTAACTAACTGCGTTTACTGTTTTGGGATTGGGATGAACTTCGGTCTTTTCAAAGAATTTCTTTGTAAGTTCTTTAATAAATGCATATATAGATGAAGGTCCATATCTTTGTGGAGATCTACATTACGGACATAGGGCGGGGCTTTGATAGTTATGCGCATGAATCTATCTTGCAACACTTGTACTTTGCGAAAGATGATGCGCGAAGCTTGAGCGAATACGGGGCAGCTATAAGTAAGTATGGGACGGATGCATACTTTGTATATTGTGAGCTTATGTCTGAGTGACATTTTGCTTTTAGAAGAGGTAAGATTGCGTAGCAGAACCATAGCCGTGGAGGCTTTTTTCTGTACGTAATCTATATGTTTGTTGAAGGTTAGGCGCCTGTCTAAAACTACACCAAGATATTTAGTATGATTAGCCCAGGGGATATTGACACCGAAAAGGTGTAATGTTTTTCTTATATTCCTCCTCGCGTGAGGATCGAACATGATAGCCGCACTTTTGTCTGGGTTTATTCCTATGCGCCATTTGAGGCACCAGGACCCAAACGTAGAGACGGCTCTTTGGACGCGGTAATATAAAGGAATCCTATTCCTGCCCAAGCTGAAGATGACCGTGTCTTTTGCATAAGAGCCTACTGCGACGTCTTGGAATTCGGGGTTGTCATTAATGAACAGGTTGAACAGGCAAGGCGCTAGGATAGAAACTTGCGGGACCCCTGAGCGTATTGAGTGTGGCGAGGATAGAGCTCCGTCCGCTTTATAGCCAAAGGATCGGTCCAATAGAGAATGTAGCAAATATAATATAGCAAATATGTAGCAATATATTACTTCGGTAATCAAGGTATCATAAAGCTAAACAACTTTTTTTTTTCAAACATCCATCGGTATATTTTAGCCACAACGCTGGTAGGTAAGTACCATTTCTAAATTAGTATTTTATCGTTTTCGCTCTCTACTCACTAAGTGAAGCCGTATAATGATTTCGTACTTCTATTTGATATTTTACTTCGAAATCCTCGAAGAAAAACTAAATTGCGTAGTAATAAGTTAATAGGGCTTAGAAAAATCTCAATTTTACTCAAGCAGCTTACTCTCAAAATTGTTATTATAAAGTAATTGATCGAAGGGTTTCCTTTTATAATAAGTTAAAATTTAATATTGAGGATATTGGCTTATTTGAAGATACTTTATTTGTAATAGTAGGTATCTTTTTGTCTATGAATTAATCAGAATCTAGTTTTGAAGTTTTACCCTCAGTAATTTTCGATTTTGTCGGTGTTTATCAATTACTTTTTAATATATACACAATTCTTTACTTAAATTTAAATAAACAGTAAAAAGTTTTTATTATAGAAATATTAAGAATTAATTTACGTCTTTATAAACTTAATAGCTATCATTTGAATTAATTAAGATTTAGTGCAAAAACTGTTGTAATGTCATTGTACGAATATCTACGTATGCGTAACGTAAGGTTACATTAATGGAATGAAATACCTGCAGATAAACTAAAACAGAGCCAGAATTACCTAAAGCAAGCTTTTCAGATATTGTTCTGTAGAAATCGCCAAACAACGATAACACGACAACCAACTTTACACGACATGGAGAGTGTTTTTAGCTAACTAGGACTTCATCATTACGCGTATCAAACTGCGAGGCACGAGATGACTGTACTTTGAGTTTATGCTTTTTAATATATATTCACTTATAAGCAACATTATAGATCGGCATAATTATAAGAACCGACAATGAATACATTGGAGCGATGATAGCTCAGTGGTAGCGTTTACGGACTCTGCGTTATGGGATGTCAGTCCCATCCACGTCCATGTCTATTCCACATCCAGAATCGAATCCACCTACAAATGAGCTTGAGCTTTCGGTGAAGGAAATCGTGATGAAACTATAGTATGGTGGTAGCGTTATTTCTAAGGCCCGCCTGGCTAGCTACCACCCTCAAGTATCACCCTCAAGTGACGCCAAATACTTGTAGGTGTGTTCTGGTAGTGGACCCAATCCCTACACTAGGCTTAGCCCACCACCTTGGGTCATATCGTCGCTTAAGATCAGGTGAGATTATAGCCATAATAAACCTTAACTAAAAAAATATAATAATTAAATTAAAAATATTTTTTACTTAGTATTGTACTGACTATCACGTTCAGTACATTTGCGTTGCTATTATAAAAGAAAGAAGTGAATATTTGTAACTTTGCTTATCCTAATACACTACGCAGTAACAATAAATTATATATTTTTTATTTAATCGTAATATAATATCATTTTTGTGTTATAGCCATGCCTAAAAGCGGTCGAGCAACACTAAGTGCGAGCTTACACAGCTCGGTGGTGACACCGCGCGACACGGAACATGTTTGTGGTTGGTCAACGACCGCAAGCGCTCTGCACACTCCTATTCTATGCACGGCTTATTGTGGCAACTACCACCATCGCATTGCTAATACAGTATTATTAAATTTATAATAATCGAAACCAACTAATTTTACGTTTACTTTACAATTTTATTATTGGTGCGTAATACACCAAAGTTTTTGTAGAAATGCATAATGAAAGAGAGATGACAACTACCTTGCGATGTGCTGATCGTTACAGATTGATCTTTAAACTGAATTATTTGTCTTCGTACACTTTACTCCGTATTTCTATACACTGTCCCCCTCTAACATTGAGGTGGCGCCGGTTCATTATATTTATTGTTTATTTTCACGACGATCGTGATAGCGTTGAACTTGCAGTCATTCTGTCATAGTTTATGTGTCAGATTATGACATCTGACAATGACAGATTATGTGTCAACTGCGCGGGTGTGTTCAGTCTCGTGCAAGCGCACTCACATCTCGACATCTGGCGTAATCAATTAGAAATAAATAATAATTCGTTTAATACAGTCAAACCTGGATAAGTGAGAGTTCAAGGGAGCACAATCTCATTCTCGCTTATAGAGGTCTCTCACTAACCCGAGTTTCTCGCTAATGAAGGTACATGGGTAGCGTTTCTCTCTTAAAGAGGTACGCAGCAATAATAAGTCACAGCAAGTACGAATGTGTTATGTACATATATATTTTTAATAGTGTGTATATGTTACGTTCATTAGATTTCGACATATAAGTACTTCATAAGGGTAGGTATCAAGATGCTTACGAAAACAAAACAAAAATATGAGCACTATGTTTTATTTTATTTAGAACTTATTTACACTTATAAAATCCGTCAATTTCGTTTGAGTTTCTGTTTTTGTATTTTGAATGTTTTTCTCTAACTCATAGATTTTGTCGAATATTGCTTGATCGACAACCGCCGCAAATTCAAAGTACTGATGGACCGTCTAAAAACGCATTTAAAGCTAGCTTCATTTGAATTCATTGGAATGATCTTTATTTCTGTTTCCGGAATCTGTTCCTCGTCGTCACTGTCATTTCCAGCAATACAGGTGTTCACACAATTCTTAACGATATCGTCGTCGGTTTGTTCTCCAGCGGTAGTCACGTCGTCGTCAATTTGAACGAAATCTTCGAAGCTCGGCATTAACATATTGGATTTGTGTGACACAAGCTTAGTCCATTCCTCGTTGCTAGGTCCAACTTCAACATCATTTTCCTCTGACAGGTCTTGCTCATCTGTACTTTTCCAAAATCCAGCTTTCTTGAAGCAGTTTTTGTCAGTAACGTCACTGACTAAGTACCATGCTTTTCTAGCAAATTTCATAGCTAGAAGTACGTTAATGTCAGGGCTATTGTTTTCTTCCAGACTCGTAAGAATATGTTTAATGACTTCTCTGCGATAAAAGCATTTAAAAGTGTGAATGATGCCTTGATTTAATGGTAGAAATTTACTAGTGGTGTTAGCAGATAAAAACATTACTTTTACGTTTGCAAGTGTTGGTAAGTCTGTATGGGCATCACAGTTGTCAATGAATAGCAGATTTTTTTTTGGTTTATCTTCATTTGTTTGTCATCTTTTTTCAACCAATCTTTAAATAATATCTTGGTTATCCAAGCCTTTGTATTATTGGCATAATCAACGGGTAGAGTCTTGACACCTTTAAAACATTTAAATCGCTTTGATTTCCCGATGATGAGAAGTCGGAGTTTGTCCGTACCACTCATGTTTACACACTGGAAAAGTGTAAGGCGTTCCTTGCTTTGTTTTCCTCCATGGCATTTTTTGCCTTTAAACGTAAATGTATTATCCGGAAGGCACTTGAAAAACATAGCAGTTTCATCCGCGTTGTAAATATCGTCTGGTTCATACCCTTATAAAAGATTTAGCAGATCTTCAGTCCAGTGGTTGCACACACCTTGGTCCACAGATTTACTTTCCCCAGCTCCTTTTTTGAAAGCTATATCATAACGCCTTTAAAATCCCTCTAACCAGCCGTTGCTAGCAGAAAAGTTCTGGATTCCTAGTTTTGTAGCAAACTCTTTTGATTTTTCTTTCAACAAAGGTCCATTTATGGGAATGTTCTTATCGAGAGTTTGTTTTATCCATTCCAAAAGGCGCTTTATAGAGTCTTTTGATTTTATAATTTTATAATATGTGGATTCTGGCTAATTAAACTCTCTATGAATTTCATTTGCGATTTTCCGGATTCAAACGCATTCACTATTTGAAATTTAATATTTAAACTTAACTTAACTTAACTTTTAAGTTACTTTAATTTTCCGTTTTGACATGATACAATACAGAACTTTCCTTCGCAATTGATTAACTATAAACTGAGTAAGTCCGACAAACAGGACGGTACACAGGCACACGTGTCCATTCGAAAAGAATGCGATAAAATAACAATGTTATTTAGTTCCACGAAATAGAATAGGTACAATATTGACGAGAAAACAATACAAAAACAATGGTAGGAAACCACGAAAGTTACGAATCAGTCATAAAATAGCAGATGTTAAATTTGTAATTTGTTTTGTCATTTGTTCCTCCTAAATAATATAAATAAATAAAGCTCGGCTGTCGCTTATAGAGGTATAGATAAGTAGCAGTCTCACTTAAGAAGGTCCATGAGGGAAAAACGACTCTCTTACAGAGGTTTCTGTTTCTCGCTAATAGAGGTTTTGGGAGTTTATAAAGACGGGTCCTGGCTATTACTCTCACTTGTAGAGTTTTCTCACTTATCCAGGTTTGACTGTATATCGTGATGATACTACAGCATGAACATAAGAGCTTTTTCTAATATTCACCTGGTGAGGTATCACCTTCGAGTTTAAGCCTTTGAAATACTTAATAATCAAAAAGGTAAATAGGTTTTGATCTTTGTTCGCATTGTTACTTCATATCACGGACTTTTTTTCCTAACAGAAAAAAATATATTACAGAGGTAAATATATATAAACGAATAAGACGAGTTAAACAAGAAATACTTATCTTTTTTTTAATGTAAAACTGTTTATGAATGTAGATGCTAATCTTGAGCGTTGGTCACAGTCAACCGAGGCTTGAGGGTTATGCAGACTACTATGGACAGGTGCGACGCGGTGTGACGACTCACTCCATTAGCTACACACACATATTGCTATTTATATGAAAACCTCGTTATCGCGTCCGATGCGCCACTCACTCCTTTCACTATACGAGAGGAAAACTATTAATATTATTTCTCACCGACACATTTCAGAACGGTAATGTATTTTAGTTTTGCAAGTCCAGTATAAGTTTCCGTATAATCAATTGTTCAGGAGAAAATTATTTTTTGCGTTGAATTTCAATATACTACTATAGCTCATAAAGAATTTTCTAATAAAATATTTTTCTGTCAGATTTGGTTCAAGATATCAAAATTATACATAATAATAGACTTTTATAGCTGTGACTGCAACTTCGTTCGCGTAAATCCAAAATTTTAATTGATAATTTTTGCCCGATCCATAACTTTTTTCAATACAACTTTACTACTATTGTTAGTCATGTGGTGTTAATTAGCTTAAAGCCTTCCTCAATGATTGCTCTATCAAATCCAAAAATAATTTTCGAAATCCAACTATTCTTATTATTAGCGCGTTCAAATAAACAAACTTTACCGCTATATAATATTAATATAGATTTGATTTTTCTGTGCCATCCATAATCGTTTCTACAACACAATTATTCTTAGAATTACAGGATTATTAATTAAATAAATGTTTAAGTATTACATAGAGATTCTTCACTGCAGATTGAAAACTTGTGAGAAACTTAGAGCTAAGAACGTGAGGAAATACAGCAGTTTACATAGCGAAGCGCATCGGGTTCTCTACTTGTAATAAGCAGTCAACTCAACAAAGTCGCATATGAGAGCAGTTTCACTTCATTAAACACTTACTCCTATGCATTAAACAAGCTTGAAACCGGTGTAGTTGATTTTAAATGAAATATCACGATAAAATTATATTTTCTTGCATTTTTATAATGTCCGAACGTTAAAGCATCCTAAAAAAGTGTACATGCCCGAATGATTGACACCATTTTTAGATCTTTTTTTTAATAGCTATGCTCGCAACTTCGTTCGCTTTAACACTGATTTTGTCAAGCCAATCGGATGACGCAATAAAAGTTTCATACAAAGTTTATACCTCTCTTTATCCCACTTTCAATCAGTTTCTCGCGAGAAAATGGAGCCTATCACCGTCTCCAAGGACCCATCTATTTCTAGTCATCAAATAATTAAAATTCATCAAAATCAATTTAGCGGTTTAGGCGTAAAAGCATAACAAACAAAAAAACTCATTTTCGCATTTATAATGTTAGTAAGTATAGCACGACAAAATTACCGCCAACGTTCACTGAGACATTTGAATGAAGAAAGAAAGAAGAAGAAATGAAGAAATTTGAATAAATAATCAATATGAATAAATCTCAGGATATTGTCTCAAATAAAACTTTCATAGTTAACTGTGAACTGAAAGCATGTCTTTAAAACACTTTCCTACAAAATACGCAGTAGCCACCAATCGCTAGATAAACATGTTTAAACGACACTCTATCGATGTCTTCCAAATCCTAAATTTTATTGAAAATTAGTAAGCGTACACGTGTTATAATAAATATACAAATTAGTCAATGCCACTAGTCTACTACTGATTTTTGTGGGAGCGGTACATCACTCATTTGACATTTACACTACTTTGTTGACGCACAACGTGGAAATAACAGTTTGTATTTGTTTTATCAAACTTCTAAATTTACTATGTAAATATATGATCTCGTGACCGGAAAAAAAGTTTCAGGTGTTGTTTGCCGTCTATTTGCGCTCTGTGAATTATGAGAATGGATCGTGGTTCGATTTTAGTTTAATATTATTCGTCTCTTCTTGAGTAGTAATCAATAGCCATCGTGAATTATTTTTTTGTATCCTCGGCTTCCATTCAATTGCAGATAAGGTTTTTATAATTAAGTTAAAACATTTTGTTTTTTTAGATTTGTGTGTAAAATACAAAAAAATACATATATTATAGTATAATAATTTGTTATATTTACGCCATAACCTCTAACTTTGCCGCTCATTTAATAACTATGACCAAAAAGCTTTAAAACTTTTACATTATTATAGTACTAAGCTACTCTTTTTTATACAACTAATGTGGTAAACAAGCATACCACGCGCCTTATAGTAAGTCGTATTTGTAATGGATGCTTGTATAATCAAAGCTATCACTAGTACTCTATCCTCCTTGATCCGCCCTTCCTCAAGGGATTCTGGAAAGCATATTCTGTACTGGAATATAAGGTTAATTAGCTGCAATTTTTGGTAGCGTTGGTAGGTTGGACCAAGTAGAAAAATACTCGAAAGGCATTTGTATGCACTATACTAGCAATTTATTTGGATTTATCTACTACAATTTATAGTTAATAAAGTATTTAATGATGTATATTTTCTTCAAAACTCTTATATAAAAATAAACAAAAATAAAAGAAACACAAATAAATTAAAGAAAATAAAAGTACAAGAACAATCATTACTTATTTATTACCTAATACATATTACATATATTCTTTCATAAAGCGTTTTTAATTATCAATAAATTTGAATTGAAACCTACAACGGATGCATGACTTCGTGATGAAATGCGTTTTCATTTTACCTTATTTATTATGAACGGTTTATACAGATGACTTCATTAGTCCTAATACATTAATATATAATTTGAAGAATTGTTACGAAATAAAAGTTTGCAATTTTGCCGTTTAATGTAACATCGTGGTCCGTAAATCCAAAGCAGCTAGTAAAGAAAATGATTATAATATTTTGCGTAAATACAGTTTTTATGTTATATTTATTGATAAATAACAGATAAAGCTGTAATTTTACACATAAAAAATTTCCTATTAAATATTTACTTAGAATTATAATTATAATTGACGAAAGAAACATTATTTATTTCCTTTTTTTTCATTGCAGCTTAAATATTTCATATTATTCATCATTTTCTTTACGCGCATTAACTATAAAAAAACTGTAATGAAGAAAAGAAAGATTCTTATTTTTTATTTGAATCAACAATCCATTTAAATGTCATGCTACAAAAATGTAAAAGCTCAATATCTCCATAAATATCGACCTGAGAGATTTGATTTAAAGGATTTTCTTTTTTATAAATAATAATTCCTACAATTGTCTTGTAGGAATAGGTCCTTGTTGTATTGTAGAGCGCTAAATCCTAAGTAATTCCTGAGTTCAAACCAATATGATAGCACAAAGTGCCGCCAAGTTATAAAAATGAAAAATAAAGTTCACGTGTATTTTAAATAGGCCATCTTCTCAGAGTCGGGGAGTGTAATTAGAGTTAATATTACGGCTCAAATTTTCAGCGATTTTTGTTACACACTTCTAACAAAATTTTGCGTCGGCAAAATGAAAAAGGCATCCTAATATACACAAATTAATATATGTTCAATGCAATATATTATTTTTCCAAAAGTATATACAATATTTGCGATAGTCTAATACAATTATCGAAAACACTTATAGGCTTGTATGATAATTCCTTTATGAAACATTGGCTATCGGTGGTAATATAATAATTTTGTGTTATTTTATTGTTGTATCAGCCTCTATTATTGTAACTGTACTATATTTTATTATTATATTATGTTCTATTTTACTTTGTACTGTTTTTAATTTATCAATTTAATTACTTTGTTTATTTATGTAATGGATCCTAGTTATCTGATTAATAAATTAATAACAATATTATATATAGAAATATATGTGTAAAACTGTTAAAACCTAAGAATTTTATGGACACTTGAAAAACGTTACTCATTAGGAAATGTTTAGAGAAGTTAATTTAACTAGAAGCCTTAGGTATCTCTCGGGAAATTAACGGTATTGTGCGTATGTAAGGACTTCAGAAAACTTTGAATGTAGCTTGAACTCTCTCATTCTGATGTATGAACTCCTTAAAAATATTAACTGATTTATATTTATTTCTTTTGTAATTATTGCATACTTGCTCGTATTTTTTATTTATTGACATTACTTTTATAAGACATTTAAAATATGAAAATTATTATTTTAGTGTAATATGATTACACTTTTTTTATAGCTTTGAGCGTTATGGCCACAATCTCATGTGATATTAAGTTACTATGTGTTACAAGATGGTAGACATGCTGAGCCTAGTGGAGGGACAGGTACTCAAGTGCAACTGCCGGAACACACCTATATGTATTTGGCTTCAGATTTTCAACTTGTGGGTTGTAACTAGCTAGGTGAACATTAGAAAAAGCCCTACCATCATGACATAGTTTCATCATGATGTTTTTCTTCACGTAAAGCTCAAACTCATTGCAGGTGGATTCGAACTTGCGTCAATTGACGCGGCATCCTTACACACTACTAACTGAGCTATCACCGCTTCATAAGATGTTTTACCCAGGGCAGGGCCTAGGGTCTAACCGGTCCTACGTCTGATAGAGAACTCTTTTCTTAGGGTATGCAAACTGAAGGTTCAAAGGAATTCTTTTATCACTGCGCAATCTAACCGAATCTTTTTGCTAACTTCTTTGCCAAGTTTTGACTACCAAATTTTACCCACCAAGATGACATTAGAAACTATTAAGGGTCACCACATTAAATGGGAATTTGGTATAGACACAGGACATATTGTTATGCCCATAAACTATTTATTCAATGTCACTGACAATCTATTTGCCTCTTTTGTAAAAAAAAAAACAGGTAACCAAATCTAAGCTTAGCCTTAATACCTATCTTCATGCTTTAACTAAAAGGTTATGTATATATATTATGCCTCGTAAACACGTCGAAAATGTTTGAATCCCTTTGAAACATAAAGCCATCCTAAGCTATAATAAAGTTTTAAAGAAATTGTTATATTCTACTTGTATGCTGCTTGCGCTGAAAATAGAAAACTCAACTTGCAAATGTGAAAACTTTTAAATATGTCTCCTTGAATATACGTAGAAATGTACATGAATTACTGGTTTTTATTATACTTTCTAACAAAATATTAGATGTTCGAAATGTTAGATTTATTTTTTTATAATATTGCTTTATGTTGAAGGTAAATACATGATTTAAATACGGCTGTGTCTTAATTCTATATGTATTTCATTATATGTGTTATGTTGGTGTATAATATAATAAATAGTTTTAGTTAAATTCGTTACCAACGATAAACAGCTGTATTTTAATTAAATATATTATTATAATCGTGTATCTATAATATAAATTTAAAAATGATACCGCATAATATTTTTTTTAACCTTAAAGGAGGCTGTTACCTTAGCATTAGCTAAAATTTCATGAGATTTTTGTTACATTTTGACGAATTATTATTATCTTAATGCAAATCTACGTATTTGGATTTTTTTACATAAATAACAATTTCATTGAGATATTTTGATATTATCAAATAAATAACTTTGAAGCACTACCCATAAGTACATATATGTAATACACGAAGTTCGGTTGACATACAACTGAGGTCATAACCGAGATGATCTGTCCATATTTCATCGACCATTTAGCCATGATTCAATGCGTAGTCGATAAGGAATTCCGTCGCCATTATTACGATGACTCCTATTGAAATATGATACCTATCTATACACTTTATAAATCTATGTAACTGTGCAGTATATTATATTCAATGAATATATCACTATAAGACTTTTAAGACACTATAAAAATGTTCCATTTTAGTGTAGTTCATTTCAAACTACACTTGACCCTACTAAGAGTAAGGGAGAATACAGAAATAATACACTTCGATAACACTATCCACATTTTTTATGGAGTCTTTTTTGTCCAGGTTAGTGAAAGTTATTTGCTTGTTTTTAATACCGTACATATATTTTAACTAGTTTCACGCATATGAAATTAAATTGCAAAATTCCTTAGCGGTTTGTATGGAATAGAAACGATTTTATAAAAGGATATTTTAACTTTATATTGCAACTTTTGTTTAAACGAACTATGTGCGTGTAATTATTTTAAAAATACAAAAACTACCATTTGAGCTAGTTTTTAGTAGATAATCTGTTCATATAAACGAGATACTCGTTGTTAGGAAAGTTAAAATCTAAGTGAGGTATAATTGTACTGAACATTCCAGTTATACATTTCACTTGGTGGTTTTTTATTATTTTATATATTAAATTATCTGGAGTGGCAAGGTGATTAGTATAGTAAAACATTAAATCTAGTGGTCGATATTCAAGTGCAAGTTGCCAGAACATACCTACAGATCATTGGCAACAATTATCAACTTGATTTTGATAGCTATCCTCGCGGGAATATCAAAATTTCCTAATTACAATAAGGCAATTGTCTCATATAATTTTTATAGGCTTATTGCAGAATGCGAAACTACATCTTTCGGTGCAGTGTCTATCTATTAGCACTGAACTATCAATACTTTAAAATCGCAGTTTCCTAATCTGGGCTGTTTTCATGCATATTGATATAGAAATATGATTAAAGTTAGAAAAAAGAAAAATAAATTATATTTTTGCAAAAATTATGAACATAACAATTGTTACAATTTGTTAATTGAATTAATTTTATAATATTTGAAATACATCAAATGTTATACTAAAATTGTCAGAAATGAATTAACTTAATGACTGTTGTAGGTATGTTGATTACCTACTATCGTGCTGATAAGTTTAAAGGCCCAAGCGATCACTGTTAGTCAGACAGATTATATCAGAGAGGTGTAGAAGCCGGAGGGGTCGCGTCTCCCACAAGAGACACTTCCCGCCACATCAGTTTCATTTCATTGCACACAGTGCGCCCATTATTCATGAACCCCTGGAATATCTATTGTGTATCTATACATCGTTAATAGATAGATTGTTAGTAATAAGTTGAAATATACATATAAGTAAAGTGAATTATAATATAACAGTTGAACGATACAATTACAAAATAAAAACAATTCACAGACTTATGGAGACTAGGTTCAGAAACACATGTGCCCCTTTTACTTGTATTATATAATTGATAGTTTAATATAATATTTAAAAAACAGATTGGCTTAGAATAGTAGTCAACCTGTGATATCGTCTAAACATTATTTAATAGAACTCCTGTTTATGTGTCTCCCTTATGTATATTCAACGATTTTTGTATCTTAAATTGAAAAGGAAATAACTGTGAAATTGATTTTCATTGAATGTCTTTTAACGTTATTATAAATTAGAACCAATATATTGATAATTATAGTGTAATAATACTTATGCGATAAATAAAACCCGTACTGTATTCAATATATGAAATATGTTAACTGTTCGTTAACAATTAAAAATATGTTTTAATTAGTTATTGTAACAAATAAATAGATAAAATGCTCTAATAACCTTGTTATTTAACATTGAGGTATTGTGGCTCAAATGATAAATGTACTTACAATAATGTGTAAAATTTTATCTTACTAGGTCAAAGGGATGGTCAAAGGGATGGAGGGCTATGTGTGTAGGAGCGCACATCTCTAGAAGAATTCGTAAATATTTTAACAGTAACAGTAACTTACCTTTATGTAGAGATTAGGATTTTTGTACAATTCTTACTCTCTAGTTCTTTTATATTTATTATATCTGACCGAATTTTTGTGGGAAAAATACTACACACGTAATTAGAAACTTTTGCGTAAATAAAGAAGTATATAATATTTGTTGGCCCGGTCGATAATAATAATGTCTTCTAAATTCATCGTACTATGAACTCGTTTCATTCGTTTCATTACTGGCTTAAATAAAAGTAATAATTGGACACAAAAAGAAATGATATATTCGGCTTTTTAATTAAATTTAATAATAAATCATAACGAAATCTTACAATCCAAGTAACAGAGTAATGAATATTATAGGGAGTAGATAGCTCTGTAGTTGCGAAAACTCACACAATAGATCATATCATTTACAGTGCATTCAAATCATGAGTAAAAATAAACATAAAAAACATCTGCTATATCTATCTGTTATATCTGTGCTATTAAATCTGTAATTTTAGTATATGTGCTGCCGAAGCATGTATAGTCACTGAACTTTAAAATTAGTATATATGCTAACAGCTGTTAAAATACCTACAGCGTGATGTAGGCTATTACGTCAATACTTATTATTATATATATATATATTATGCAATATTATTAATTTGTATCAATTAAAAATGCTTTATTTATTTATATTTTTATTTATTTCTTTTTATTATCAGATAAAGAAACGAAAATTAACTAAAAAGAAAAATAAATATCGCAGTTGCACTGGCAGCGCCATCTTATAACAGCAAAACAATGAACTGTTAAGTTCATTATCTCTTCCCTTTTTTTTGGTTGAACAAGAATAACTCTGAAACTACTAGACAGATACCAATGAAATTTGACAGGGTAGTAGTTAACATTACGGATGAACATTTAAGATGCTTTTTATTCCATAATGCGATAGCGTTCATGCGGATAAGAGATGAAAGTTAAAAATTGTACTAAATGAACCTCTGCACGCATTTTGATGCAAGTTTTTTTGTTCACTATCTAAAAATATAAGCTATTTTTAAACTTTATTCTGAAAATATACAACTGTATATTTATACATTTTTTACTATCAAATATTTGTACTTTTCTACCAATATGGTATTATTTTTTGTACAGGTAAGTGTAATTAGTAAACTCCAAAATGTGTCTATAGATGCCACGCATTAAATGCTGAAAAAAGGGACATCTGCCGAATCTTTAACTATAAATATTTATAGAAATAGATATGATATCAAAAAACTCCGTAATTAGCCGATAGATAGCAATGTAGACGAATTATTAATTGCTAAAATATACGGAATGTCTGCCGGATCTTTAAATATTAAAAAAAAACATACCAGCCTCATGTAATATAAGGATAAACAATTACTCTATTAAATGTGATGTTCGTGTTAGCTGATTCGCAATCTTAGGCTGTATGAAACAGTTGCATAAGCATAAATTTTTAGATATCCATAATATACATATATTAGACTTATCGATATTTAATACTATTAAGTGAGCAATTATTGTACCTAAATTTTGCGTGTCTCGGAAATGGCTTTAACGATTTGGATGAAATTTTGTATTTTGTTTTTGCTTTATGATTTCTTAAAAAATGTAATTGTCTATTTTAAAAAAATGTTTTGTTAAACAGTTTTTAGAACATCATGTCCGTTCTAATACTAAAATATGTTGTAAGCTATATTAAGCTAAGGTCCTATATTGAATTTATGTTTAGTTATTATTTTGCGATTCATTTATTAAATATAGCTAATGTGAATAGCAGAAAGCCTAGAAATCATTTGGAAGATACATTTTACATTAATTAACGCAGTTAAAGCTCAGTGCAAGAAAATAACCAATCATGCTTCTGAAAATTTACCGAATCAAAAAATGTTGTATTTAATTCGGCCTAAACGTGCTTCAATTTGTTTGTACAATTCAAGTGAAAAAAATCCAGTAATTTAAGTGAACAACAAAACCGTTTTAAGTATCGTGCGTCATAACGTGCAGCGAATGACAGTGTTGAACAACGTTTAGAAGATCAACAAGGGTGTTCTTCCTAAAGTATGGCTGCTGAAAGTAATGAACAACGAAAAAACTGATTAGAAGAACAAAGACGTCGAGATGCAAGACGTCGTGCAGTTTTACAAACAAATTATTTACCAATATATAAAAGTATATAAATGGAGTTCTTTGGATTTTTCTGAAGAACATGTTTTAAATGGAATCAATAGAAATTCTATTGGTGGCAGCTGTTAGTATGGGCGTTCACTTCACTTCCCAAATAAATTTATTAAATAATTATTAACTATTCTATTAATCATCATTAAATTTTGCATACACATTTCATGCCAGTGGTGCACTGGTGGTTCACTCTTTATTAAAAAAGGAGTACTTAGAGAATTTTCAGTACCACGGAAACAAAGTCGCGAGAACGGCTAGTTTCTTATATTTTTAGTTCATTTAAAAATTAGGCATATACAAAAAAGTTGTATGACTTTTTACAGTGATCATTTGTAACCAATTAAAAAAGATAATTACCTTTCAAATTACTCTCTCCTTTATCAGCGATAGTAACTGTGCATGCAAATTTTCTTATAGATGTATGCCACATATTTACATTTGTAAAAGATATCATCTCGGGAGAATGTGACAATATTTTAATACCATATGCAAGTTTAAAAAAATAACTTTCATTATATTATTTTTTAATATTATGATCTAGTAAACAACCCCGCGTTCCATCTGTTTATAATTTATTGATACCCGTATCATAAAAATCGCTATCGTAAATTATGTCCGTCAAACTAACAAGTTGCAACTCCTGATAAATGAAACCTATTGTATGACAACGTTTTATCAATACCATTAAATGTTTCTACTAAATTTCGTGCCAAAATGGAAATAAATGTATGGTTCTGTTTAAAAAGAATATTTATTACGAAATATTTACGGAGGACAGATGTTTACAAGCAATAAAATCGGGTGGATGGTTATTGAGTAACAAATAATAATAGAATCTGAAGCTTCGGCGCAAACGCTAGCGACTTTACTCGTTATGTCCTGTAGGGATGTTTTGAGATTTGCACGAGCTGTGCAGTGCATCGGGTACGATGGTCCCTCATTTTATCCTCTTTGCGTGAACACATCCATTCGTAGTTTTTGTTGGCGTTCAGAACTGTTGGTCGCGTGGCACGTACGTTCGTTCGACGTGTACGCGCTTTGAATTCAATATCATTATTTCACGTTGTCTTCGCTTTTCCAACATAAAATAACAAACAACAGAATGTTAGTTACCTAGATAAGTATATCGAAGTTAATACTATTCACATAAGACTACGATTATAGTTTTATCCACATTATAAACTCTTAAATTTGCGTTGTAATCTATGTATGTACATGAATGAAAGTCGGTTTATTTACACCATATATAAATTAAGAACGGTTGAACCGATATTAATGATCTCTGATTAATTGGATTCGTCTCTGCCTAGAATAGCAGAATAACTATATAATAAAAATAATGAAGAAAATTAATATCTATCTATATAAAGGGTGTCCAGTGGCAGATTTCAATATTTTGAAAATTGTAAAAAAAAAACTACAGCTCTAATACAAAGTAGGTTTATTTTAATTTAATAACAATTAACGCGGATTTCATTTTTTAAAAACCACGTTCTTCAAATGGCGGCCCTCAAGTCTGACACACTCTTCGAGTCTAGCACGCATGTTTTCGAAAACGCGTTTACAGAGCGACTGGGGAATTCTGCTGACTTCGGCTCGAATATTTTCTTTAAGTTGTGCCACAGTGCTCGGATTTGTCTTGTAAACCATGGATTTTAAGTATCCCCATAAAAAAAAATCACATGGGCTTAAATCGGGTGACCTAGGTGGCCACGGTATGGTACCGTTTCGGGATATGTTTTTTTCAGGGAATAACTGCTGCACTGCATTCATGGACACATTAGCAGTATGAGCTGTGGCCCCGTCCTGCTGGAACCATGTGTTTCGGTTGAAGGATGGACTATTCTGAAGTTCTAGTCTGAAAAAGTCATTTAACATCTGGGCATATCTCTCCGAATTAACAGTTACAGTTTGGCCACGTCCATTTTCAAAGAAATAAGGCCCTATGATTGCAGATGCAGATATGGCACACCAAACTGTTACTTTAGGCTTATGTAAAGGCTCTTGATGCATTTGTCTTGGGTTGCGGACATCCCAGTAACGGAAATTCTGCTTATTTACATACCCTCCGATATGAAAGTGGGCTTCGTCACTGAAGAATATGTTGCCCATCCGAGTAGCAGTAGGAAATCTCAACAACATTACCTCGGCGTAAGTTTTTCTTAATTCAAAGTCGGAATCGTGTAAATCTTGCACTATTTGAATTTTATATGGATGAAACTTGAGTTTTTTTCGCATTATAACCTGCAAAGTTGATTTCGGAATTTCCAATATCGATGAACGTGCACGCAGTGATAATCGGGGATTTTCAACGACAGAAACCATAACACGCTCGCAATTTTCATCCGTGGCTACCGATGGCGTAGGTCCTGGCCTGGGTCTATTTAACGTTGATCCTGTAGATCTGAACCTTGCTACCCATGACTGAATGAGGTTGATCGATGGTCCATCACTTAATCGACGAATACCGTAACGATTATTAAATCGACGGCGTGCTTCAGTCAGCGAAAATCCACTCGAAATGTACGCCTCGACGGCAAAAGCGCGATGCCCTCCACTCCACTGTTCCATGGCTACTAAAAAATCCGCAGCGTTTGCGCTTCTAAAGACGTCCCCCGTGCCCCTCTAGCGTGTTGCGTTCAAAAACTATGTTTGTTCAAAGTTTGAAATCTGCCACTGGACACCCTGTACATTCAACGAAGTCGGGTTAATTACATTAGTTAACTTAAAATTAGTTAATTAGTGAAACGATTTCAATGATCTCAGGTGTGTTGGTTTCGTTTCTACCTAGAAAAGAAGAATAAATTTTTGGTTTTCAATTCATGACTTAAATAAAATCCTAAATTGAGTTCATCTAAAAATTAACACTACATTCATTGACTGTTAGGTGGTACAACGTTCGTCGGGTCAGCTAGCATATTTATAAAAACTGCTAACTAATAAGGGAATAGGACCACAAATGGTGCATAATACACTAAGAATTTGTATTAAGATATATAGGTAATAAAACAGGACTTCCTACTTGCAATGGGTTGATCGGCATCGATTGATCTTGTGCTGGATTGTGATGTCTCGTCCTTTGAGCTGGAATTTTTGTTTCTGGTACTTTAATATCTTTTATACTTTACTTTGTACTACTTTACTTTCGCTATACTGTCCCCACAATCACCGAGCCGGCACCGATTTATTATACTTATTGTTTTTTATTTATTTTATTAAATTGCTCCTCTGGTCTTGACCTCAATTCAGCCAATGTTGTTTATTGTATTTTTACATCGACCGTGTCATCTTGAACTTTCAAAGTCTGCTTCTTCTTCTTTTTTCTTGAGACGATAGTTCAAAACTATTCCATGGTATGATAAATGGTGTTATCGCCGAGTTATTAACTAGCAAAGGGGGCAGAACAATGTTTGTCGGGCCAGTATTTTTACTATAAATTTGTAAATACTTTTATATAAATATGTGTATTATTATTACATATGAGAATCCCACACCTACGAGTATAGTAATACCTATTTATAATACTTACCACAAATATTAATAAAAAGGCACAGTTCATTAGAACGAATTTCGTTCTAACGGTAGACTACCTGTACACGTAATCACCTTAAATATAAAACAAAGAACAATGTAACAGGGGAATTGTAGATTGTCTATTGGAATTGAAATGAAATTTAAACAGTTTACGTTTAGTGCGCCTCGTAAAAACGTTTATACGCTTACATAAAACTGGAGTTAATAAAATTAAACATGGTTTAATGCTTCATTCCGTACGTGCATATCGAGATCAAACTAATCATCTCGTTTGAAAAGATAATTTATTTTACAAATACAATCATTATTCGTCCATGTACTGTTTGAATTATTATTTGCCAATACGGCTGGGTTACATTGTAAGTAAGCGAAATATGTTTTTCGATTTCCTTATCTTGTTGATATTATTGTCTCAACTTAGTGGATTTCATACGCCGGACGTACAAGAATAGCGTCATTAAGGAAAATTGTACGAACAAAAAAAAAAGGATATGTTTAAATCATTTTCTCTCTGGCATCATTTTCTCATGTATTTTATTATTGGGGTTATTGCTTTGTCTGATAACCGTTTTGTTTTCATTTCTAATTGAAGTTTTTGCTCTCACTCGTACTGTAGTTGGATCTTAGGCATTTTTTCTTACAATCTTTTTTAATAGTTAAGGCTTAGCGTTATGGCCATAATCTCACCTGATCTTAAGTGACGATACGGGCCAAGTTGGTAGACCCGCTAAACCTGTGGAGGAACTGGCTCTCTAGTGCAACTGCCGGAACACACCTATTGGTATTTAGTGGCAGATTTTCAACTTGAGGATGGTATCTAGCCAGATGGGCATCAGAAAAATCCCTACCACCATGCTATGGTTTCCTCACGATGTTTTCCTTCACCAAAAGCTTAAGCGCATTGTAGGTGGTTGTATTTGAACTCAAGTCCCTTGACGCAAATTCTTACACACTACTTCCACTGAGCTATCATCGCTTCATACTTGATTTAACTTTGCGATTACACAATATTATTATTTTTATATAAAACTACATACTTTTAAAAAGCGATTTTTAGGTCGGACGTGAAGATTAGTACTTCATTTCAGATGTAATAATGTACGTGTCGAGCATAACAATGACTGGTAGGCGGACTTCATCGTAACTTGCCACAATGCGACTTTCCAAACCTTTCTCATTTTGTTTTTGTTTTGCTCCATGTCGTCGTCGCGAAGCCGCAGATGCTCCCGCGAAAGCCACGGCTCATCTGTAGATTAGTACCCGTTAGGTTTTCCCTCTGTATGCCCCACATTATAAAAAGAAACTTCAGCTGCGTAATATCTGACAGCGACGATTTAAAGCTTATTTCGGTCAGATTGCTTTCGTAGAACGAATTTAATATGAGAAGTAAGTATACATAAATATATTGCGGACAGCAGGCATGGCTATAATTCTAACCGACACTCGAAACGTTATAGTGTTTTATCGGTTGTTACCATTTTTGGTCAGTGCTTTCTGCACTCACTACATGGCCAAACATAGCTTTATATGTAATTTACAATAGTACTACAGTCTGAAATAACACAAGTGTTAACCAAGAAGTGTAAGTGATTTAACATTTTAGTAAATTTTATTTAAAAAGACTTAAAAACATTGCGCACTACCAAGTGTCCTTCATAAATTTAACATCACAGGTGAGTGTTAATAAGAGGTCGCTCTCATTAGAAAGTCCAACCGAGAACGCCATGTCACGTGTCGTATTTTTACTAAGAAAATTATACCAACATTTACGTACTACGGAATCCGTGGAAACCCTAATTTTGTAAGCCAGAACTATGTACCAGAGACAAGTGACACTGTCGCACATTAAATTTTCTACTTTACTTTATTACTTTGTTGGTAGAGGGTTTCTTTGACATAACCTAATTATGATAAATAAAAAGAACCTAACATAAACAATGTGGTGTTTATTATGTTACTGCTGTAGATGAATACGTATCGAAGAAGATGTGTATTATTTTTTATAGTCTAAAACTTGAAGATAAGGAAAATTAAAGTTTAATTAAAAAGTAAAAATTAATTTTTGCTATTAAAATATTTCTATTGATTGTTTGTATGGAGATTATTATATGTAAGAGAACTTTGTGTTCATTGAATTATTAAAGAATTTGTCCAAATCGATAGAATTAAAAAAATACCGCTTCTACTGAATGCATATATAGGTAAGTATCTGGCACCACTGCGGTGTTAGGGGTATTTTTATGCCCACTTGATTAGCTACCATACTTAAGTTGAAAATCTGTCACCAAGAACCTATCCTTGTATTCTGACAACCCAGTATACGAGTCAGACCCCTCTCAGGCTTAATGTGCTTAATGTTTGTAGATAGTTATGAATAACTGGACTCCTGTTCTAATTAAATTCTATCTTAACGCCTTCCAACTGACCCTCCCAAATCAAAGCAATCTAGTAATATGGCGGAAAGCTTCCGAAAAATCTAGCTATACTTACGGTGAGGCAATAGGTACAGCAAGGCACCTATTAGTAAAATGCAAGGTGCTCCTTGACAAGGGGGATTACTCACGCCGCCACGATAGAGTACTTTAATTCTTACGTTAAGCTGTAGTAAGCCTTTCTGTAGCCCAAAATGGATTGACAATTAACAAGAGTCAAGTCAACTTTGTAAAAGAAGACTCAATTTAAAGATCTTAAAATAGTCCCTTCTTAATGCTTAGTACTGCACCTGACTGGACTATTTTAATGGACAAATATGAGCAACTATAAAATCCCATATAACTATAAAATCCCAGAAGATGTTAGGGCTTCGACTTCCAGACCGGACTTATTTATTTTCTCTAGAACATCTAAAGACATAGTACTAATTGAGCTCATTGTACTGTGGGAAACAAATATACCAAAAGACCACGCTATAAAAACAAATAAATACTACGAGTTACTAAATAAACTGATAAGGACCATTTCGCATTCAGCCATCTACGTAGTCGATTTATACGCAGTCAAAGTGGGAGCGAACGTTATACCAGCAAAAACTTCCTATAAACTACTAAAAGATTTTGGTCTGTCTAGCAGTGCTAGGTTCTGAATTAGAACATGTTTCTAAATCTGCGCTAGCATGTTCTTACCAAATTTGGCTGAGCAGGGAGAGAAAGACGAGTAGTGAAAGTTGACGCGCGTCGGAAAGGATAATCCGTGTCATAAGCCTCAGGAACTGCTCGGAGTTTCCCACTCTGCCACATTATGATCCGGAACCCGCACGATGAATCCATGGATACCTAAGAAGTTCGTCTCTCTCTCTATGGAGTTGCTTACTTTACATGCATGCTTAATTTGTTTTTTAAACGATCGTTTCGAGATGTTTCTAAGAAGTAATGTTTTAAACACTAAGGTAGTTTCTGTGTATTCTTTTAAGACGATTAGCTGTCGTATGTTGCATAATAGACAACACATACAGATACAATTTCATACACTGGCTATAAAAAAGTTTCGGTGTTTTACTGAAAAAAAAATAGTATATATGTATGGAAGAGGAAATCTGCTTCCATGCGAACTCGCTACGTGCCTTACAAAAAAAACGTTTAAGTACTTGCGTAAATAAAACATCTTAATACACAATGTAATAACTACTAAACTCGTTGAAATAAATGTATAATTAATTTTTTTTTGTTAGGAAACTCCGAGGAAAACCTAGTCGTCTAGATTTATATAGTATTAGGTATTACATAAATTTCAAAACGATCTAATAAGTTAATAACCTGTCTCAAACAGTACAGATTTCCGAACTTTTTAGGTATAATAATTACTATCGTTTATTACTGTTCTTCAAAGGCATGTAGGTATGTTAAGACAATCTTTATCAATTTGTCATTATTAACTTTAGATCATCAACTAATATGAAATAATTGTATTATTACTGGCCTCAGAGGCGGCTTCAACTGTTGAAGTTTCTATAACGTAGCATTAAGTTTGCTATCGAGTTAGTTTCCAGTTTCCTTCACTGAGTTACCATTGAGTCATGTTATTAGATATGCATTAGTTTGTAAAATAAATAGTAGTTTTTAGGAACAGGAGATGATTAGAAGTCTTTCTAAGTATCTTATTATGATTTCTTGAATTATCTATATTAATATTATAAAACAGAAAAGTTTGTCTGCATTAATCTTAGGAACTACGAGTCGGATTTCAAAAATTTTTTTTGTATTTAATAAAGCGATTATTGAGAAAGTCTTAAGGCTATTTAACAATTAATTACCATCAATAGGAGCAAAGCAGTATTGAAAAAAGTTATAAAAACCGGAAGAAATTATTAAATAGTTAGCTGACCTGGTAGATCTTGTTCTGCCTTTTCGAGTAGTCTATCACTTCGACTACAGCGTCATCTATAGCGTTATGAACACTTATCGAGATAAAAAGTATACTATCTCTCAAGTTGGATCAAACTGCACACCGTGTGCAATATTTGACTAGAATCGGTTCAGTCGTTTAGGAGTTCATCGCGGACAAATAACGTGACACGAAATTTTTATATATAAAGAATATCAGTTCCACGCGAACGAAGTATCAGGAGCAGCTAGTTTATTTATATATACCTATGTACATTGTTTATCATTTCTTTATTCATTTTATCTCATATATAATTTAAATTACTATCTACGCGCATTTTATGTACTATTTAGTTAAGATTTTTTTGCAAACGTTAAAAAAAGATATGTTTTTTCTGTGAAGTAATGTGATGTAGGTACATAAATATCGTAATATAAAAATTCTTTACTACCGGTCATCTTTTGCAGGTATGCACTAACTGCTACATACTCCTTTACTGAGTTAACTTTGAAATCAATTCGGTTCGAATTACCTTGTTCAGTTTGATGTTTCGTGTACTAAATTTCGTAAGTAATTCCTTATGCTATGATATCTTCGACTCATCTAGGAAAATAGCTAGAATAAGTTGTTCCGCAACGAAAATATGATGATATAATCAACGCATAATTATGGTAATGTCTAGTAATTCGTTAAAATGTAACATTTTATATAGGGACTGCGTAAGTTCTCATACTAATAGAAATGTTCTAAATCATACTAAAAATTACAGGAGCGTTGATTTCTGTTAGAATATAGAGGATGATGACTTTCAAATGAAGTTTTTATCATGTGGTGTTTGATGCTTTAAGCCAGTAGAATATTATTAATCTAAAATCTTAGTACTTCACTCCGCATCTCACAATTACTTAATTTAAAGTCACGTATATTTAATAACTCCAGCTTAATTGGTAACGCTACATACGTACATCAAAGGAAGATTTGGTAATGAAATGTGGACGCTTGTGAAATTATTTTGTGGTATATGTACTATAAGGTGGGTCCGCGACTCCGTTCGCGTGGAACTGCAATTTTATTTAATCATTTTCCTAAAATAAAAAAATTATATAGCCTATGTTACTTAGGGCTAATGTAGCATTAAAATGGTGATAGATTTATTGAAATGGATCCGGTAGTTCTTGCGTTTATTCGTTACAAACAAAAATACATATATTTCCTTTTTATAATATTAGCATAGATAAGCGAAATATTAGCTATAATAAAGCTAAATTTAATACCTCGATGATAGAAATTGCAAATACGTCAATTGACTTAGCGATTAAACCCGCTGCTTCCTTTAACGATGCCTTTGACCGGTAAAGAGATATTATAGGTATTAAGTTAGTACCATTATTATTATTAATGTATTCATATTAATTATTAATGTTTTTCAATGTAATTATACGTTGTATTAAGTATAATATTGTAATTATATCAAAATGATATAATTTCTACTTAATCTTATCCAAATATATAATCAAGATGTAACTATGAATAATCTATAGGCACATTAAACATTTTCTTAATTCACATTTTTATATACATTTCAACTATTATTGAGGATAAATATATATAATAGTTTTTATCTCATAAAACGAAAATGTTTCTGTGGAATAAGAGATACAAAATAAAAATATGGTAAATAAAATACTTGACGGATTAGTTACAATTTACTGAATTTACCTTACCTAACAATTAGTTATATTGATTTCTCTAATAAACTAAAAATAGGGTTTCATAAACAAATTTTTTTAAGAAGCGTTTGGAATTCTGCAGTAGTACATGCTAAGGAAGGTTGAAATGATACTCCAGTGTTCGTAATTATTAGTCTAAAATGTTAGTTTATTTTCGTATTTTCGATACCTATAGTGTGGTAAATTTATACTAATATTATAAAGAGGAAAGATTTGTATTTTTGTTTGTCTATAGTATAATATTATAAAGAGGGAGAATTTGATTGTTTGTTTGTTTGCGTTGAATAGGCTCAGATATGACTGAACCGATTTGAAAAATTATTTCACTTTTGGGAAGATACACTATCACCGGATGACATAGACTATATTATATATTTTTTTAATTAGGGATCCTTACTGAAACTCTGATAATGTATCCCAAGGTATAAAAAAAATACCTAAAATATTCCTTACATCGCATGCGCTGCGAAAACTATTGATGATAGAGCAAAAATGTTAAAGGACATATCAATATCTATAAAAACTTCACGATGCCATACGTCCAACTGTTATGTTATTTCAACTCTAGTTATGTCACTATAATTATATATTTACATTTTAAAAGTTGATATAAATGTTGACCAAAATCAGACCAAGTTATCTATACTTTTGTATTAATTCTTATGCAAATAAATCATTTTGTTTTGAAGACTGTTTCTACGCCCATAGATTACTTTTTGAATCATACAAATCAGACATTCCATTCAAAAGACATTACAAATTTAAAAATGTCAACCCAAACAAAATACTAATAGAAAACTAAACGTCGCCGCTCCGTGCTGTGACCAATGTGGCTCCATGCAGGCAACGGGCAACGCGACGAGTAAGGAGGCGCTAAATAGATAAAATGTATAAATAATACAAAATAACCTTTGAGAATATTAGTTATATTAGGTTTATGGATAAAAATATTACACTACTGGACCGATTTCAAAAATTCATTCACCATTAGAACGCTACATTAGCCCTGAATAATATAGGCTATACGCAATATAATTTTTTTTTTTATGAAAATAATTAAATAAAATTTTAGTTCCACGAGAACTGAGTCACGGATACAGCTAGTAAACTATAATAGTTGAACGAAGTACCGGTACAACTAGTTCTATCTAAAGTTGGAGTCAGTATCTTACTTATATTTTGTGTTATTAATTTAAGGGCATATTATAATAGTATATAACTTTAAAAGTAAATAATTATGAATTTCAAAGTAAACAACTTGACCATTGCAAGCCTCACATACACGTGATTAATTCCGCTTTGAAATTTAAAAAATATTTAAAAAGTTCACAGTCCGTACAAAATCGACTGACTACTGAGATTCCTACTACCATTCTCCTGATAACGTATCTGATAATTCTCCTGATAACTGATAGAGTTATCGTAGTACTAAGTACTGTACTAGATTTTCTACCAACTTTATAGATCTTCTGTTACTGTATTAATATAATGCATAAGTCATTTACCTCAATATGTATAGAAAAGCCTAAAAAATACATAATTTACTTACTAAAGTATTGAATTTCAATAAACTCATTTACCCATTGTGTTTTTTAAAATATTTCTATTATCGTAAAACATGCAAGCAATTAAGGAGTAGCAAATCATCGGGGGAAATGTAGCCCTTTATTGAGAGAGTTTCAGCCCCGCAAACGAAGCGTAGGATGACCGTTAAGTAAGGTCGATGGCATCGATACAAATTCAGGACATTTACAAATACAATTGGCGCGTGATCGAGGATTGTGACACGAGACGATCTACTCGAATTTGGGCATGGGAAGATGGAACTATTGTGATTACTTTACAATACAATTAGCTTTACCTGTGGCTCCACTCGCAAAACTCATATGTTAAAAACCCTTTTGAACAGCACATGATTTATTTCACACCCAGAACTTGATGGTGAAACGTAATATTATTATTTTTGGCATAGTTTACTATCATCATAATAGCCTATTCTATTTACTGGTAGTCTATAGTAAAATACATAGACCAAAACGAATTCAATAATTATTTAAAGAATGAGTTATGTAAATCAGTTCATTGGTTTTCGAGTTACATGCACGGTAACGCACATTTTTTTAAGGTTTAGCGTTATGGCCATAGTCTCCCCTGATCTTAAGTGATGATACGGCCCAAGTTGGTAGACACGCTAAACCTGTGGAGGAACTGGCTCTCAAGTACAGCTGCCGGAACATACCTATTGATATTTTGCGGCAGGTTTTTAACTTGAGGGTGATTGTTAGCCAGGCGGGCATTAGAAAAAGCCCTACCACCATGCAACATTCAGGTAGAGAGATGTTGCCTTTCATAATGTGTAAGCATTCCTTGTATTTTAACGCGGGGTAATGCCTTTACGCATCTCTTCCTAGCCCGGGGGGACTCAGAGGGTCTGTGGGACTCACCCGACGCTAACCGCTATACCTACTAAAACCCCACAGCCGCCTGTCGCCTTTTTGGGGCGACGCGGGTTCGTGCATGGAATCACCGCGTCACCCCAGCGACCAGCCCGGACTGATGGTGAGCCGGGCCCCAGCCGGGCAGCCTGCAAATTGTTTTTTCCATTTTGAGATTTGTACAACAAGTATTATATTAGAAAATATGTAGAACAGAGTCTATGAGTCTAGAATGATTGAAAATTCAATAGAATTTTTTCACTATTTTTTCTCGAATCATACTAGATCGAGAAAAGTACTTAGAGTCAGTAGACTTATATTAATTAACAAATGGTAAACTTCTATTAAACATCAAATTGACCAATTCCACTAGGTTAAACCAAATTAAGCTAAGTACTAATTTAATCATCCCTATCCGAAATCCACTCGCATTTTTGTACGTAGTTTCTAGTCAAATTATTTAATAAGACCATCTAGTATTACACACATTATACCTATAGTATCTATAAAACTAGAATAAATTTTGCTATTACGTGCGGCATTACGTAGAATACTAATGAAATTCAAATTTTTAAATGTTTATACAGTCCACCTTTACTTACATGAATATCGAGTCAAACGGCGACGGTTCATGAAATATCCTGTGTAGAATTAGGTTACATTTTTAAATCATGGAATGAAAGTATATATTTCGAATACATTTATTACTGAAATACAACATATAAAAATTCGTGTTTGTAAAATTTTAATATTTGGTATCAGAATAATCGTATAAAATAAAACGTAAACAATATTGATCGAAGCCGTATTTACTTAACTTCTTGCAAATATCAAGACTAATTAGTAAGATAATATTTATAGACAAACAATTCTTTTAAGTAATGTATTAACTTGTAAACAATACGATATAAGATTAATACATCTAAAACATAGGTGCCATTTATTATTTGATGAAAGATTCGTATATTGAGTCAAGTAGACCATTTTTGTCTATGCAATATTATTATCGCCTATTTATAAAAAATATTGGAGTAGAGAAAATTTAAATGCGTCCTCGGCATTGAATTGAAATAATCTGATATTTAATAATATTGAACCTACATTATTCACTATTTATCATAAGAGCATTAAAAGCAGATTGTAATAATTTACAATTATCGACAACTTGGCTGCGGTTTTTGTAAATATTTTTAGTGACATTTGTTAATAATTTCACTCGGCAGAATTTAGTTAAATTGTTAATACTATAATTGAAATTCGTCTAAAATAAATATTTAAACTTAAAAAGTCTTTGGATTTTCTAAATTACACAATATTAAAATCATACGGCGGGAAGGGATACTTTTGAAATTTAGTTAATTTTTAAAAGTATAATATTTTGATAAGATATCCAAAATCAAAGCCCTTGTTTAGTCGACATATTTCTGCAAATCTTTACTACCCGATATGAAAATTATGAAATCAGAAATAACAGCTCAATTGCATGATAATAATTATGACTACTTGTAATTCGAATTATATTCCTAATTGTAAAAAAATTGTCAAAGAAATGATTTGTCAAAAATCGTAACAATTAATCTGTTACAATAAATATATGATATTATATTAGAATAATAGCTGTACAAGCGACTTCGTTTGCGTAGAACTAAAAAATATCTATTTTTTTTGCATTTTTTGTAAGTTTTTTCAATACAGCTTTGCTCCTATTCGTGGTAAGATGATATTAGATATCCTAAAGCCTTTCGTAATGATTGCTCTAACAAATCCAAAAAGAATTTTTGTAATCCGAATGGTAGTTCCTAACATTTGTGCGTTCAAATAAACAAATAATTTTTTCACTTTATAATATTATAATATAGATTGTATTTTCGTAATTTTTCTCGTGCTAAACTGCTTGGCTAACTTTGATAACATTATGTGTACTAAAAGGGTCATCTGGATGGTTTTAATATATATATATATATATATTTTTTTTTTTTTTGAACCCAATAGTTGGCGCTCTTGTGGATATCCATATTTATTCAACTTTCGCACCAATTATTTTATTACCTATATTTTTTATTAAAGAGGTTAGTGGCGGAAAACGATTACCTACCAGGTCCGTAAGTATACAATAATGGCTAATAAAGATAAATAATTTCAGTGAGAACATGAAAAGGTAAATTGAATTATCTGGAATCAACACAACAGCTTTATATTATTGTCCTCTTTACAAACCTGTACTTTTGAGAGTCGCGGATGGCGCTTTACGAGTCAACAACACGCGGACTCTGGCACAGTAAAATATATACGATAATTCTATCGTATAATTTATAGCCACGTTTTATGAAGTGTTTTGTTACCTAGGCTCTCCCAATAAAACTGGGTGATTATTTCCAACCCCTAAAATTGATTTCAATCAATACATATTATCTACAGATGGCGTTGGGGACATAAATTGTGTTTTTGTTTTATGTTTTCCAATTATCGATAGCGGACCCTTCTTGTTGAATGTCGTGTGTTTAACCTTAAATCTAAATAATATAGAACAGTATAGAATGTCAAACATATTAAATGAATAATATAGACTGTGATTGCCTAGAGCAGTATATATACATAAATGGAATATAAACTTGATCTCACATCTGATTTCTTAATATTTTCTATGCTCTAATTGATGCCAAAGACCAAAAATAAACATATATGACAAAACATTAAAATACACAGGACAAACAAATTAATAGGTAAAGCGATGTTTGCATGTAAATTGATATTGCTAAATGCACTTGGAAATTTACACTCGTCTTTATGGATACACTTAAGTATATTATTAGACTTGAGTATATTTTCTCCGGCCCACATTTATAAACAATAAGAGTTATAAAAGACTAGCTGTGCCCGCGACTTCGTTCGCTTAGTATAAAACATACTTTGTTATACTTCGAAAATAATACTTATTTTCTAGATGTCTGGTGCAGTACGTTCTTTTCTGTACTACTAACAACGTGTATGGAAAACTTCATGTAGCGGATGAGAAGTAAAAAAAAAATAACATCGCACTCCACAGATCACATTGCTGACAAATATAACACAAAAACAAATCTATTCATGTACTGTCGGGAGCTGAAGGAGTATATAAAATTATGTGTTATTTCAATTTAAACCGTAAAATCTATTCATATTATTTTTCTATATATAAATATAAAAAGTGTCTATAAAATACCGGATGTAGCCTTGGTTAAGCGTTCTTTATTAATACACATCTTCTACAAAAAACTAATGTTTACTCGGTGATCGAAATTCGAACATGTAAATTATTATTGGAGATTGGAGGAATTTCTTGACAAGTTGGGAAAATAATGTTACCAGAATGTGTTTATTGATAACATTAAAGTTCCTCAATAATTACTAAACAAAAAAAGAAAGTCGCTTGACAAACAGAGGCGGCAAAAATCTACTGATCTGTTCTGTTTTTGGCTATTTATACTTAGATTATAAAGAACAAAGGAAAATTTTATATCGGTTTATATGTAAATTTACTTTTACAAGAATATAGATAGTTTCAACATTTACTACATTTAATTCTTATGGTACACTAGCGGCAGTGTGGTAATTTATTTATTTTTGTTGGATTTTTTTTAAATTAAAAACTCAAATGCAATACCTTATCCTTATTTCCATATTTCTGAATACGTACAACAATTACTTTCAACAATAACTTTCAGTATAGGTTGCAGTATGTAGATATCGCCAAGACGTTATGGGGGTTAATAACGGAAGTAGAGGGATGCACGCCACCTGTTGATCTACAAGTGTATATAAATCATTGGCGTTCAGTCATAAGTTTACGATGTAAAAAACATGCATCCGCCCCATACTCACTTACAGCTGGACCTGGACTGAAACTACAAGTTTTCCAGAACAAATTCATACGCTCAATGGTCCAAGTCCCGCCTTACGCTCGTAACATAGACCTTCATAAGGACATGAACCTCCCGTTCATATACGCCTACACACGCGAACTCACAAAATACTTTTTCGAAAAATCCGAAACACATTTAAATCCCCAAATCGTAGAAGCAGTTAACTACATTGCAAACCCTCAAGCCGTTTGGTTCGCGCGCCGGCCGCGTAACTGTTTCACCGATCCCATAGACTAAATTACTAGGGGCAAACGCGCTCCTCCCTGCCGTCTCTTCAAACCGTTCGTGTCCGCGTATACGCCCGCGTAATCGTAGGTCTCACCGGCGATGCCTAACGGTTAGTTTCACTCCCGCACACCCTCCCCAGACGCTCGAGCGTAGGTTCGATCCTCCGGTAAGGACCCCGCGAGCGACTCAGCTCGCGCGATACAATGACACTATACAACACTAAGAGTACACCATCACACTGCATACCACCCGTGCACACCCACACGTTAAGTACACGGTCCTGTAACGGACCAACCTGCGGCCCTGCCAATTGTTTTAGGCTTTTTTTTTTTTTTTTTTTATAGCTAGCGTCATGTATCATTTCATTTTATTTCTTAACAGCCTACTAGTTCAACGGTCGTTAACAATGCGTTGACGACGTCCTTCATTATAACAAATTAGATAGTTTTAAGCTTTGAACAGTACAGTACAATCCACTCCACCGATTTCCTTGCCTCCTCAAATAATTAGTATTTTAACCAAAGGCCTACTCCAGTAGGCCAGTCCTTACCATTTCTTATTTACATTTTGCTTCCGGCAGCAGTCTATGCCAATTCGCCCCAAAAAGTCCTGCCAAGCTGTGAAAGCCCCTTCGGCTAACAGAGTATATCAATTAGAAAAAAAAAGTATGAAAGACAGAATGTGTTCAAGTGTCATTGTGCGAGGATCAGTTATTTTTTCGGTCGGCTTGTCTGTTCTGTTCTGTGCTGTGCAGAATTGTTAGGTGGGTCGGTTCTATTCATTTCGCTGCTTGACAGTTGAACACAATTTCTTATATATCCTTGTTGTATATTAGTATTTTAAGTGCGGATACTGTAAATTATTTATAATTGTATTGTGTAAGTTACTTATAAGAACGATAAGAATAGAAATAAGTAGGGTTAGATATTAATAATATTTTATTAAGATTTATGTATTAAGTGTGCTGTGCATGTTATACATGGTTGTGTATGTTTTGTGTGATGCATGTTATACGTAGTTGCGTTGTTTGTATTTGTTTGTCGCGTATTATGTATATATTAGTACATGCAGGGATGTCTTGTTTTATCAATTATTTTTAATTGCTATTCTTAGTTCACAGGTTAGCGATAAGGCGGACAGTGCCTTCACCATCATCCACGGAGTGCACTGCGGAGGGTAAATATTCTTATCGTTACCATATATAGCTTCGTAAGACTACCCTATACAACTCACGGCACATCATGTGTGATATGCGGGGGTATACGTGCAGTGTATTAATTTGCGAATATACTACATAGTGCAATCCGCACCTTTGCTTTCTGTTACAAATATCTGATCTGTGAGGCAGGTTATCTATTCTACCGGCAACGCTTTGAGTGCTTGACAACCTCGTACATCGCGATTAATTCATACTCTTAGATTTTTGTACATACCCTTTCTATGTATTTCAAAACAGCAGTCTCGCCCTGCGCCGAGGGTGTCTCATTGCATCTGGTAATCTTTGTACAAACCTTAGACGACTCGCGGCACGTCATACGTGTTGTATGGGTACGTGCAGTGTATCAATGTCCGAATGTATTACTTATCTTTGGTTTTTTTTACAGCTCTCGCGTCGGGTAGTCATTGCAAGCACCGAGGACATCTACTCATACTGGCGCTTTTGCACATGCTTTGCATAATTACCTCGTACAGCTGGCGGCATTTCGTACCAACAAGGCCGTATGGTGCATGGGTGAGTGCGATGTTATTATTCGTTTTTTTTTTGTGGTGGGTTGTCCCCTTTATAATTTTTTAGTGCATGCGGGGATGTTTTTAAATGTTTTTTTTTAGTTTAATGTGTTTAGTAGTATCTTTTACAAAATGTTTCATTGCCGTGTCCGCCAAGTAGTCATTGAAGTTAAACGTATCTCTGGAGTTATAGTGCGTTATATGTGTATTCGTTTTTGTACATAATGATGTGTCCTAAGATGGTGGACACGCTAAGCCTAGTGAGGGACTGGCTCTCAAGTGCAACTGCCGATTCGCATATTTTGATTTCTATACAGCTCTGGGGTCGGGGAGCTATTACAACTGCTGAGGGCATCTGCTCATATAGGCGATTTTTTGCACGACTACCTTATACAGCTGGCGGCACTTTACCAGGTACATGAGCATGCGTAAGTGAGATGTATTATTTTTTAGTAGGATAGGCGGTAAACCTCTGGTTTAAGATGCGATGATACGTTAGATTTAAGATGCGTAGATACGTAAGATTAAAGATGCGGTCATACGTTAGATTTAAGATGCGGTCATATGTCAGATTTAAGATGCGGTCATACGTTAAATTTAAGATGCGGAGATAGGTTAGATTTAAGATGCGATGATACGTTAGATTTAAGATGCGATGAAACGTGAGATATAAGATGCGGATTAAAATATTGTTAATATTTTTAAGTTTGAACCATTTGTATTCACATGATAAAATAAGCGATAGCTGGATAGTTTCTTTCGCCGTTTCTTCTCCTTTAGAACGCCGTGCTGTTTCCAAAACGGTAGTAGTGTTTTTTCTTCAAAAAGTGATATTAAAAAGTGATATAATGATCAAATTTTAGAGAAATAAAAGAATTGAAGTCATTGTTTACTTAGTTACATGTATATTTTATTAACTAGACGACGTTAAAGTATTCCACATTGATCTGACCCTCGTAAGCCTTGAAATATTGTGGAGAGTATGACATAATCCAATTACTGCGTACATGAACATCTTGTCTTTAAACTTCACCTTCACTACTTGTGTTCTTCTCCCTGCTCAGTCAAATTTGCTAAGAGCCTGCTAGCGCAGCTTTAGAGAGACACTCTAACATTATAGAAGTTACTGCTGTTCTTAACTAGCCATGATCATGAAGTAGATTATATAGATTATGGAGGTACACCCCTCGCTCCTTTTTCGACCGCGTATAACCGCGTCCTTTTTCGTAGCCATTCCTGATCAGGTTATTTAGTAAATAGCTCAGTGGTAATGTGTACGACTTAGCGTCAAGGGACGTGAGTTCCAATCGAACCACCTACAATGAGCTTGAGCTTTCGGTGAAGGAAAACATCGTGAGGAAACCATAACATGGTGGCAGGGCTTTTTCTGATACCCATCTGGCTAGCTACCACCCTCAAGTTGAAAATCTGCCGCCAAATACCAATAGATGTGTTGCGACAGTTCCACTTGAGAGCCAGTTCCTCCAAAGGTTTAGCGTGTCTACCAACTTGGGCCATATCGTCACTTAAGATCAGGTGAGATTATGGCCATAACGCTAAGCCTTAACTATAAAAAAAAAACAACTTTATATTTATTTTATAATGTAGTCTTTTGGTATATTTGTGTGCCACGGTACAGTGAGATCAATCAATAGAATCAGTTTTATCTGGCCGTATTTTATCTGGCCGTATTTTATCTGGCCGTATTTTATCAAATAACCACAATAAAATGTGCACATGTTGAAGACTACGTTTTTATCAGTCAACAAAGTATATCCAGCAAATTCTACTTGTATTAGAAAACTGTTATATGGTAGTCCAGGCAATTCCAGTTAATTTCAAAATTCTGTGGAATAGTTTACTACGTCATTCTGGTGGATAACTGCGTCGACTGATTTAAAGAATAGTAACTGACTTCGAAGAAAATTCTGAATAGTCGCATTGATTTTGACAATTATATTTTCTGAATTGTAGCGATTATTTACTTCGTCATGAAATTGTCCTTTACAATATGAGTTACGACAAATTACGTCTTTTGGATACAATTATTGTATTTATTAATGTTGGTCAAGAAATTGTTAGAATTACATCCCATCTCATAATCTAATAAGCATAATAGATCTGGTAGTGGGACCAATTGTGGTAATTTTACTTTTCAACCTATACAACACAATTGTTCGGATTGTGTTGTATAGTCATTTTATTATAACTCTCGAACCAATACGACTATTCTCAATATCTGTCGAACGCTGATCATCAGCTCGGTTAACACGTAAAGTGGCTCGTCGCACATTTGAAATAATAAAAGTAATTCTTTTACTCGCTATTACATAGAATGAAAATAAAACTAATGTATCACTCCGTGCCAATGGCGAAATATAACGCCATTTTCAAAAATGTACAAAGATATAATTATCGATTCTTTAGAACTAATTAGTTTGTATTCGTTTTGGTTTTTAATATTTTATAGGTTTTTCTCCAATTACATATTTTTTAAATATTTATTTCCTTACAAACCTAGAAAGTATTACAACACTTTAAAAACATATATGAATGAAATCGGTTTAGTCGATTGTGAGTTTTAGCAAGACTAACTAACAGCTATTCATTTTTATATATACATAGATTCCACACAGTCTTCTGTCTCATTAATTCACTCACTTTCGTATTATTACATTTGAAAAAATATTTGCAAAGCAGTCATGAGGACTGCCGTCAGAAGTAAAAACATAAAACTATAAACAAACAGTTGTTATTATTGGATATCTAAATTAATTGTTTGATGTTAAATTAAAACTTGTAAATTAAAACTGTTTACAGCGCAACAAGTTATACTAATAGGAACAGATATAGTGTTATCGTTGACCTCACGTGACCATGTCGATGACCATTTACATTAATTTACTCCCTATCTAACCCTTCTTATAGAAGTTTTCACTTCAAAAACGTTTTCTAAAAATGACATTTTTGTAATCGTGATCGAGTTTTATTTCTGTCCCATCGTCAAAGGTATCATTAATACTATCACCTATCGTCGTTTTCGGGAGCGGTTGCCTAGCTGTATTTAAATTACATGAGGCTCGTGTGTATTTTTCAAATATTTAAAAATTCGGTAGGCGTCTCATATTTTTCAGCATTTAATAATTCATTGCCGTCTACCGGCTAACTTCGGTGTTTGTTTATATCATATCTATTTATAAATATATTTAGTTAAAGATCCATCATATGTCCCTTTTTTCAGCATTTATAATGTGTGTGTCATCTATCGACTAATTATGAAGTTTGTTAATGACACTTGCCTGTAGAAAAAGTAAAACTGTATTGGTAGAAAAATGCAAATATACAATAGAAGCAAAAAAAAGAAATAAACAAATATACACTTGTATATATTTAGTTCAATGTTCAAAAATAGCTTATGTTTTAGGTATAAAACAAAAAATGTTTAATCAAAATTCCTGCAGCTGTTCGTTTAGTACAAATATTTAACTTTTATCTCCTATCCCGCAGGAACCCTATCATTTTATGAAATACAAAGTATTCTAAATGTCGATCCATAAAATTATCTACCACCCTGGTAAATTTTATTGAAATCTATTCAATACTTTCTGAGTCGTGCGCGTTCAACGTGACAGAAAGACACATAATTTCTAAAAAATATATTTTTGTCCTCTGTATCGATAATAACAAGGTAGACTCCAATTCAAAATATTGAACAGATTTTCTACTATTACAGTTTTATTATATATTAATAATAATATTAATATTAAAGTTAAAATAATATCGAATTAAATTTTACATTGTCTTATAGTCGAATAGTCGCATTGATTTTGACAATTATATTTTCTGAATTGTAGCGATTATTTACTTCGTCATGAAATTGTCCTTTACAATATGAGTTACGACAAATTACGTCTTTTGGATACAATTATTGTATTTATTAATGTTGGTCAAGAAATTGTTAGAATTACATCCCATCTCATAATCTAATAAGCATAATAGATCTGGTAGTGGGACCAATTGTGGTAATTTTACTTTTCAACCTATACAACACAATTGTTCGGATTGTGTTGTATAGTCATTTTATTATAACTCTCGAACCAATACGACTATTCTCAATATCTGTCGAACGCTGATCATCAGCTCGGTTAACACGTAAAGTGGCTCGTCGCACATTTGAAATAATAAAAGTAATTCTTTTACTCGCTATTACATAGAATGAAAATAAAACTAATGTATCACTCCGTGCCAATGGCGAAATATAACGCCATTTTCAAAAATGTACAAAGATATAATTATCGATTCTTTAGAACTAATTAGTTTGTATTCGTTTTGGTTTTTAATATTTTATAGGTTTTTCTCCAATTACATATTTTTTAAATATTTATTTCCTTACAAACCTAGAAAGTATTACAACACTTTAAAAACATATATGAATGAAATCGGTTTAGTCGATTGTGAGTTTTAGCAAGACTAACTAACAGCTATTCATTTTTATATATACATAGATTCCACACAGTCTTCTGTCTCATTAATTCACTCACTTTCGTATTATTACATTTGAAAAAATATTTGCAAAGCAGTCATGAGGACTGCCGTCAGAAGTAAAAACATAAAACTATAAACAAACAGTTGTTATTATTGGATATCTAAATTAATTGTTTGATGTTAAATTAAAACTTGTAAATTAAAACTGTTTACAGCGCAACAAGTTATACTAATAGGAACAGATATAGTGTTATCGTTGACCTCACGTGACCATGTCGATGACCATTTACATTAATTTACTCCCTATCTAACCCTTCTTATAGAAGTTTTCACTTCAAAAACGTTTTCTAAAAATGACATTTTTGTAATCGTGATCGAGTTTTATTTCTGTCCCATCGTCAAAGGTATCATTAATACTATCACCTATCGTCGTTTTCGGGAGCGGTTGCCTAGCTGTATTTAAATTACATGAGGCTCGTGTGTATTTTTCAAATATTTAAAAATTCGGTAGGCGTCTCATATTTTTCAGCATTTAATAATTCATTGCCGTCTACCGGCTAACTTCGGTGTTTGTTTATATCATATCTATTTATAAATATATTTAGTTAAAGATCCATCATATGTCCCTTTTTTCAGCATTTATAATGTGTGTGTCATCTATCGACTAATTATGAAGTTTGTTAATGACACTTGCCTGTAGAAAAAGTAAAACTGTATTGGTAGAAAAATGCAAATATACAATAGAAGCAAAAAAAAGAAATAAACAAATATACACTTGTATATATTTAGTTCAATGTTCAAAAATAGCTTATGTTTTAGGTATAAAACAAAAAATGTTTAATCAAAATTCCTGCAGCTGTTCGTTTAGTACAAATATTTAACTTTTATCTCCTATCCCGCAGGAACCCTATCATTTTATGAAATACAAAGTATTCTAAATGTCGATCCATAAAATTATCTACCACCCTGGTAAATTTTATTGAAATCTATTCAATACTTTCTGAGTCGTGCGCGTTCAACGTGACAGAAAGACACATAATTTCTAAAAAATATATTTTTGTCCTCTGTATCGATAATAACAAGGTAGACTCCAATTCAAAATATTGAACAGATTTTCTACTATTACAGTTTTATTATATATTAATAATAATATTAATATTAAAGTTAAAATAATATCGAATTAAATTTTACATTGTCAAACAATATTTTATATAAAATATAATACAGTAATTTGTGCATTCGCTTTGTATTTATAAGTAAAATATAAATTGGTTGCGTCTATATAAAAAATATAATCATATGAAAACTCCCAAGTATAAGCACTTCTTACAGTACTTGCTTTGGAGCAAAATATGTGACTGTAGCCGTCTCCATATGCGCCCTGGAAAGACTGTAACCCTGTGTATGTACGTTATTAATCATAATAATAGAACGTACTTCTCAGAGGGAGGCTTAACTTAATTAATTAAGCAGTACTAAATAATATAGAGCTAACCGACGACGATGAAATGTTAACAATGTTATTGTTCTAGTGGATTAAATCCAACAGCGGATGGCTCTAATATTAATTTGAATGTTTGGCTGAAATCTTCAGACGAGGTCGAACCCGTTACATTATGTTCATTTAACTGGGCTCGTCATATATGAAGAATGAAAAGTATTTAATTCTAGTTATAGTACACTTCTTTTATTATTTATAACTTATTGTATTTTTTTTATATTACTTACATTTTTATGCCGTCTACAAATACAATATCTATCTGTCGAAGCACCTGATTTGCTGGACTTTAAAGTCAGTCATGTTCATAGATTTTAGTCTATTACCTACTATCCTTAGCCAGATTATATAAGATTATACAAAAAGTTATATTGTAGAAAATTAGGTTCTAGATAGCCCTACTAGTTGTTTAAAAGATAATCGAATCAGGTAATAATATTCGATTCGATCAAAAGTGACTTTTTTTAAAGAGAACTATCACAAATACCTATCCGAAAAGACTAAGACTAAGAGAAAAAGACTAACAAACTAAGACAAATAGACCAAATCAACAATTTTAATTTTGACGGTAAAACCGTTACAAATAAACTGAACACCAAATGACTATTCTTATAGTTACAAGAAACTTTATGAAAATAATGACGTCAGAACCAAATCACTATGCGAACGGACAGAGCAACAGTCTACAATGTTAACAACTCGAAAGCTAGCGCGCGAATTAATGCTGTTTTTTTTTTCGACAGGACATACGCTGTTAGCCGGAGGGGCTTTTACAGCTTGGCAGGACTTTTTTGGGACGAAGGCAGCGGGCAGAAGGGTGCCGTAGTGGCTGGCCCTTGGCTTGGACGCCTGCCGGAAGAGGAAAAATTATATAAAATAGTAAGGACTTTAGATAAAATACTGATTGTATAGAGAGGCAAGGAAATCGGTGGAGTGGATTGTACTGTACTGTTCAAGCCTATAATATCTGAGTTTGGATTTTGTTGGTATGAAGGACGCATCAAAACGACCGTGAACTAACTAGTAGATTGATACTGAGTTTGAACTGAAATTAAAAAATATATATAAAAAGGCCAAAACAACTGGCAGGGCCGCAGGTTTTTTTTGTCCCTTAGAGGACCGTGTACTTAGCGTGTGGCTGAGTACGGGTGGTGTGCAGTGTGATGTTGTACTCTCAGTGTTGTAGAGTGTCACTGTATCGCGCGAGCACAGTCGCTCGAGGGCTCCTTTCCGGAGGATCGGACCTACGCTAGAGCGTCTGCAGACGGAGGCCGCGGCGGGTGTGCGGGAGTGAAATTAACCGTTAGGCCTCGACGGCGAGACCTACGGTTACGCGGGCGTGTACGCGGACACGAACGGTTTGAAGAGACGGCAGGGAGGAGCGCGTTTTCCCTAGTGATATCATCTACGGGATCAGTGAAGCAGTTTCGTGGCCGGCGTGTGAACCAAACGACTTGAGGGTTTGCAGTGTAGTTAACTGCTTCTACTATTTCGGGATTTGAGTGAGCTTCGGCTTTTTCAAAGAATTTTTTGGTGAGTTCGCGTATGTTTGCGTATATGGACGGAGAATTCATGTCCTTGTGGAAGTCTATGTTACGGGCGTAAGGCGGGGCTTGGACCATTGTGCGTATGAATTTATTCTGGAAAACTTGTAGTTTTTCCAGGTTTATTATTGCTGCATGGGCAAAGACTGGGCAGCTGTATTTTAGGATGGGGCGGATGCATGTCTTGTATGTCGTAAGCTTATGTCTGAGTGACAATTTGCTTCTGAGGAAGTGAGATTAAGTAGCAGGGCCGAGGCTGTGTTGGCCATTTTCATTACGTAATCAATATGGTGGGTGAAGGTGAGGTGTTTATCGAGTACTACACTTAGGTGTTTGGTTTGATTTACCCAGACGATATCGACACCGAAGAAGTGTAAGGAGCCTTCGAGTGGCTTGAAGTTATGGGGATCGAACATGATAGCCGAGCTTTTGTCTGTATTTAATCCTATGCGCCATTTCAGACACCAGAGTCCGAAAACGAAGATGGCTTTTTGAACTCGTTTTGTAAAGATGACTCTGTTCCTACCTGAGCTATATATGACAGTATCATCGGCATAGAGGCCTACTTGGACGTCAACGAGGATTGGGATGTCGCTGACATATAGGTTGAGTAGACAGGGCGCTAGTATGGAGCCTTGGGGGACTCCAGAGCGAAAAGAGTGGGGTGAGGAGAGAGCTCCGTCTACTTTGTAGCAGAAAGAGCGATTTGATAAATATTGAGTAATTAAGTGGACAAGTCTGTCCGGAACTTGGAATTGGTGGACTTTATATATGATTTCTTCGTGCCAGACCCTGTCGAAAGCTTTGGCAACGTCGAAGAAGACTACGAGAGTGCAACTGGGAAGGCGTAGCTCCGTAAAGATGGAGGCTACATGTTTCGTGAGGCGGAGAACTTGGTGTGTACATGAGTGTTTCGGCCGGAAGCCGAATTGTTGATCCGGAAAATGACACGAATGAATGAATATGAATGAATGAATGAAATGTTGTCGGATATGACGGTTTGGAGGCGGCTTAGAATAATCCGCTCGTATATTTTGCCTATGATGTTAAGTAGGCTGGTTGGACGGTAACTTTCTGGGTTGGAGGCTTTTTTGCCTGGTTTCCGTATTCCTATAACGGTGGCCCTTTACCAGACGGCTGGAAAGTGGCAATGAGATATGGCCGCATTGAAGATGCAGACCAGAAGCGCTATGAGTTTGTCAGGAAGAATCTTTAGGACTTCATTCCTGATACCATCAAGGGCCGGGAGATTTCCTAGGTTTGAGTCCTTTTATTATCGAGCGGACTTCGTCGGTGGTGACCGGGTCTGGGAGTTCTGATGGGGGGGTCTGCCTTATTGAGTGTATTGTTCGGTAGACCCTTTCCCAGTGTTCGGGCTCTCTGTCCTAATATTTATATGGGTTGGGGGAGCATTGTTTCTCTAGGGTGTTAGCGAGGAGCTCCGCTTTGTCTTTGCTCTCGAAAGCAGGGGGGAGAGTAGGGCCTCTGTCCAGTGGGGGTGTGGCTGAAGAGTAACTGCTCTTTTGTTTGCGGACAAGCTCTCAGAAGGCCAGATGCGATGACTTGAGGTCCTCTAGGAGGCTGTCCCATCTTTGAGAGTGAATGCTAATGTCAATGAGCTATCGCTTTTATACATTCCTATCCCCCCTTCTCACTTCATCTTCTACAATATATTATAAAGTATTATAGTAACATAACATAAAGAGAAATAAGAAAATTTATATTTTTTATAAAAATAACTAACAAATTATATTTACTTATTTATAAATGATTACCTATAATGTACTACCCTATAAAACTAAATTGAATTAAACTAATAATCTCTAGTTTTCGAAGGCCTACTCTAGAGTACTAATATATTATATAATGAGAGCTTTATTTGTAAATAAATAAAAAACCTTACGATATTATTAACTTCATTATTATTTATTGAAACAAAATGGTAAACACACATTCTCTGTATTTGCCTCAGTTGAAATTAACCGTACTGAGCAATCAAAGCGATTGAATCATTTTGATGCTGACTAAATCAACTAGTAAGTTGTATAAAATATGATCACAATATTGATAAAAGTTTTTTTGTTTGAAGTAATAAAGTTAAATAAGAGTTTTACTTAGAACTGCATTTTTTCAGAAGTCGCTATATTACGATTACGTCTTTTATTTCTTTCAATTTTTGTATCTAAATCAAAACTAAATATACTTTATTCAATTTAGGCACTAAAAGTGAAAACAAAATTAGCAGTTTGAACAATATTCCAAACAAGGAAGGAGAAGAATACGAAAACAACTTCATTGAGTTTATCTTTTTTCCATTTGTGTTGTAATGATATCAGTATTATGATGATCCTCTCTATTATAAAACTTGCATTATATTGTCTACGGACGCCGCGTTAAGGGACGTGAGTACGAATCCACCTACAATGAGTCCGGCAAATCAGTAATTAACTATTTTAGTCTCAACAAGTCTGATTCCAACATTAAAAAAATGTATACAGTAAACACAGTAGTCTGTAAAATTAAGTTGTTATTTAAAACATTATGCTTTTTTTTATGGAATAGGGGGCAAACGGGCAGGAGGCTCACCTGATGGAAAGTGATCACCGCCGCCCATGGACACCTGCAACACTGGAGGGCTTGCAAGTGCGTTACCGGCCTTTAAGGAAGGAATATGCTTTCTTCTTGAAGGCTCCCAAGTCGTAATAGTTCGGAAAGACCGCAGGCGACAGCTGGTTCCACAGAGTGGCTGTGCGAGGTAGGAAGTACCTTACAAATCGCACTGTTGTGGAACGCTGGACATCGAGGTGGTGTGGGTGAAATTTTTTGTTTTGGCGCGATGTCCGATAGTGAAATTCAGCGGCCGGGATCAATCCAAACAATTTCTCAGAACACTTCCCGTGGTAAATGCGGTAGAAGATGCAGAGTGACCCAACATCTCTACGCAGAGCCAAGGGATCAAGCCGATCGGAAAGAGCTTGATCGTCGATAATCCGAGCCGCCCTACGTTCAATGCGGTCAAATGGAAGTAGCTGGTACTGGGGGCTCCCGCCCAGAGATGAGAACAGTACTCCACGTGGGGCCGAATTTGTGCCTTATACAGGTTCACGCATTGAGCCGACGTGAAGTACCGTCTTGCCTTACTGAGCACACCTAGATTCTGTGAGGCCAATTTGGCCTTACCTTCCAATTGACCGCGAAACTGGACCATGCTCGAAATATCGACGACAAGTATTCCGATACTGGCTTTGGCAGAAAGGGGGGTATTCTCAAAATGAGGAGTTACGAGAAATGGTGACTTTTTAGCGGTTAACGCGCAAACTTGTGTCTTTTTGGGGTTGAATTGGACTAAGTTAAGTCGACCCCAGTCGGATACTTTGGTTAACAAAGACTCGACTTCCGATACAAGTTTTTTCCGGCTCTCGTCAACCTGTTCCCGAGAAATATTAGCACGGCCAGTGTACAGTACATCCACAGTGCTATCGTCTGCATAGCAAGAATGTTGCTAATTTGCAGCATGTCATTGATATGCAGAAGGAACAGAGATGGAGAGTGTACGCAGCCTTGTGGAACACCAGCATTGACAAATTTAGGATCAGAGCATGCACCGTCGACGACGACCTTGATGCTCCGATCTGCCAGTAAGCTGGTAATCCAGTTGCATAATTTCTCGGGAAGCCCATAGGAAGGTAACTTCGAAAGAAGCGCTTTGTGCCATACTCGATCAAAGGCCTTCGCTATGTCCAAACTGACTGCAAGCGCCTCCCCCTTGGTCTCAACTGCTTCTGCCCATCTATGAGTTAGATAAACTAGAAGGTCTCCGGCTGAGCGACCCCGACGGAAGCCGTACTGGCGGTCGCTAATCAGCCGGTGGTCCTCTAGGTACCGCAGGAGCTGGCAGTTGATAACGGTCTCCATTATCTTGGAGAACAAGGAGGTGATGGCGATAGGCCTGTAATTGGACGGATCCGAGCGGTTGCCTTTTTTAGGGATCGGGTGCACTAAAGCGGCCTTTCAGGATTTTGGGACTACGCCTAAAGCATAGGAGTGCCAGAAAAGACGCGTTAAAACTGGTGCCAACTCCGGAGCACATGTCTGCAACACGATCGGAGGGATGCCATCGGGCCCACTCGACTTATGAATGTCCAAAGAAAGAAGTGCTTTGCGAACTGCACTTTGCCGAAACATAACCTCCGGCATCATAGTATCGCACCGCGGTATTGTCGGTGGTGAATTTCCTTGGTCATCCAGAGTCGAGTTGGACGCGAAGAGAGAGCCCAGAAGATCGGCTTTCGCCTCCGCGGCACGGGCCAGCGAGTCATCCTCCGTGTGCAGTGGAAAAGAAGGCTGACAGAAATTCCCTAAGACAGCCTTGGCGAGAGACAAAAACGCACGTGTTCCCGACGGGAGACGCGCCAGTCTCTCGCCAATTCTGCCGATGTGCTCCGACTTCGCCTTGGCAATAACACTTTTGAAGGACCTGCAGGCAGAATTATACTCCTTTTTAAATGCACTGGTATTTACATCACTAGACGCCGAAGCGTCAGCCCAGGCCTGGTAACATTCCCGCTTTCGGCGTGATGCCGTCTTGCAGGTGCAACCAAACCAAGGCTGGGATTTGCCTCCGATGGGCACTGCAGAGCACGGAATAAAAAGTTCCATACCATGAAGCACTACATCGGCGACAGAGTCAGCAACGACATCTGGATCATCCAGTGAGAAGCAAATCTGCCCCCATGGGTAGGACGCAAAGAACGATCGCATCCCGTCCCAATCCGCTGACCTATAATGCCATACGCGGCGGCGGCCCGCAAAGCGAGGTCGTATTGTGCGCGTAACCGGCACTGTACTCCGGACAAGACAGTGGTCCGACGAACCAAGAGGGGGATCGACGGAAACCAGGTAGCCGTCTGGATGAGAGGTCAACAGAAGGTCCAACAGGGAAGGTATATGATCATCCACATCTGGGATTCGCGTAGGCGAGGTGACCAGTTGTGGCAAATTATATACCAAGGCGAAATCGTGAATAGATCTATCCGCATGATCGGTGTGCGTGATCTAAGCCAGTCGGCGTGGTGGGCGTTAAAGTCGCCGAGAATCACGATCTCTGCGGATGGGATCTGCTGCAGCACGGAATCTGTAGCCATTTGTAAGTGCTCAACGAGTCGGTCAGTTTCGGAATTACCGCTATGAGACCTATACAGGCACGCATAGGTTCGCGGATGGTCATCGCAGTCTACACGTAGCCAGAGGATGGATAGGTCCCGCCCTTCAAGGCTGCCGAGGCGACGAGAGCAGATATCCTCTCTGACGTACACGCACACCCCAGCCTGCGGCACAAAGGAATGTTTCAGTTTGTACCCCGGGTAGGAGAGGAAAGAGGTGTCCGCCGGAGAAGATATCTGAGTCTCGGTAAGGAAGAGCAAGGCCGGCTTCGCTGTCTCAAGATGGAAGTGGACAGCGTTCAAGTTGGAATTTAGCCCCCTTATGTTGCAAAAGTCCACAGTAAGCGTGGTAGGGGTAGCCTTATGATGCCTGCTCCGTTTGCGTCGAACACAGAGCGCAAAATTACCCCCCCCCCCCCAGAATACGAAGGGCAGCCTGAACATCCACGCTTAGGTAGTGTGCGATCTGAGCGTGGACGTCCAGGGAGGGATTCTCCACCGCGATTTACGCTGGTGGTACCCTCCTGGGGTAGATCAACCAAATTTTGCACTTTCATAATTTGGAGGACGGATGGGGAGTGGGCTTCCGGGACTCTCACAGGCTGAACGAAACGCGACAGCAATGTTGCCACTTGACGTCAGTTTTCCGTGAGAGAGCGGTTTTTACCCAGGCGTGCCAGCCCATTCGGCTGCTACCCGAAGGTGCGCAGCATGGCACTACCACTACGTGCTCTTTATAATTTAATTTTTAAGTTTAAATATAATTAAATATGGATAATTTCTATAAATAAAGACTTTTTCGAATAATTTGTAAGCTTTTTATTAAAAATTCTGTCTAATCGGATATTTATGTAATTTAATTTTTAAGTTTAAATATAATTAAATATGGATAATTTCTATAAATAAAGACTTTTTCGAATAATTTGTAAGCTTTTTATTAAAAATTCTGTCTAATCGGATATTTATGTCTACATCCTGTTAAGATCGGTATTTGCAAAATTCAAAAAGACGTACTAGAACATAACTATTTTTCATAAAAAATGTATTAATTCATAAATGTTTATTCAGATTTTAATGAATTGGTAATTAATGATTTATTTTAATAACTACTTACCGGCTTTCTATTTTCTTTTACCTATAACGTGTATAATATAAGAAAAAAATTTAACGTGTGAGTGTGCATAGATGGTATGCGGTGTGATGATGTACTTTCAGTGATGTAGAGTGTCACTGTATGGCGAGAGCAGAGTCACTTGAGGGCTCCTATCCGGAGGATCGAACCCAGGCTCAAGCATTTGTGGAAGCAGGCTGCGGCGAGTGTGCAGAAGCGAAATTAACCGCTCAGCCTCGGCGGCGAGGGCGGCGGTTACGCGGACACGTACGATTGGCGGTCACGGTAGGGAGAAGCGTGTTCAATCTCGTTATTTTATCGATGGGATCGTTGAAACAATTACGTGGCTGGCGCGCAAAGCTGTTGGCGTGCGGATTGGCAGTGTAGTTAGCTGCGTGTACTATTTCGGGATTGGGTTGAACTTCGGCCTTTTCAAAGAATTTCCTTGTAAGGTCTTTAATATATATATGGACGGAAGGTCCATATCTTTGTGGAGATTAGAAAAAATACTCAATAATAGCGAATTATTAGAAACGATACTCATAATAGTGTTAGCATACATAGCTGCGAAATAATATTATGATCTGTTATATACCTACTTGGAACGGTATGTTTTTATTTCTTTAATAAAATACGAATCATATAGTCCTGAATAACTGGAGCTATTATTAAGTGAGTAATATTCAATTGCTGGAAACTACACTTCCACTCCCACAATACTGTATCGCGTATCGCACGCATATTAGTCGCAATTCAGTCGGATATATAATTCTACCATCGCATTTGATTGATAAATCTCTATATATATATTTTTATCAATCAGAAGCAGAAATTCTTAATAAAAAGAAACCACTTTTCTACGGCCTAATGCTAACGCAACACAACTGATGTGCACGCGACGAACGCTCGGAACTAAGTGAATGCATCGGTTTTTTTTTTTTTTTTTTTTTTTTTTCGACTGGACATACGCTGTTAGCCGGAGGGGCTTTTACAGCTTGGCAGGACTTTTTGGGGCGAATGCTGAGGGCACTCAGCCCCGAGGCAGCGGGCACAAGGGTGCCGTTGTGGCTGGCCCTTGGCATGGACTGCTGCCGGAAGAGAAAATTTATTATAAAATAATAAGAGCTGGCCTACTGGAGTAGACCTTTAGATAAATTACTAATTTGTGAAATGTTAAATATACTAATTGTTAAGAGAGGCAAGGAAGTCGGTGGAGTGGATTGTACTGTACTGTTTTAAGATTGAGTTATCGGTGTTGGATGGACGTAGTCTTCGCATTAAAACGCCCATGAACTGTGTGAAACTGACTGTGAACAGAGGAACCATTATTAAAAATTACAAAGGCAAACAACTGGCAGGGCCACAGGTTTTTGGTCCCTTACAGAACCGTGTACTTAGCGTGTGGGTGTGCACGGATGGTATGCAGTGTGATGTTGTATTCTCAGTGTTGTAGAGTGTCACTGTATCGCGCGAGCAGAGTCGCTCGAGGGCTCCTTTCCGGAGGATCGGACCTAGGCTCGAGCGTCTGCAGAGGGAGGCCGCGGCGGGTGTGCGGGAGTGAAATTAACCGTAAGGCCTCGGCGGCGAGACCTGCGGTTACGCGGGCGTGTGCGCGGACACGAACGGTTTGAAGAGACGGCAGGAAGGAGCGCGTTTTCCCTAGTGATGTCGTCTACGGGATCGGTGAAGCAGTTTCGTGGCCGGCGTGCGAACCAAACGGCTTGAGGATTTGCAGTATAGTTGACTGCTTCTACTATTTCGGGATTCGAATGAGCTTCGGCTTTATCAAAGAATTTCTTGGTGAGTTCGCGTATGTAAGCGTATATGGAAGGGAGATTCATATCTTTGTGGAGATCTATGTTGCGGGCGTAAGGCGGGGCTTGGACCATTGTGCGAATGAATTTATTCTGGAAGACTTGAAGTTTTTCCAGGTTTGTTATTGCTGCATGGGCAAAGACTGGGCAGCTGTAAGTCAATATTGGGCGTATGCAGGTCTTATATATTGTAAGCTTATGTCTGAGTGACATTTTGCTTTTTGAAGAAGTGAGATTACGTAGCAGGGCCGAGGCGGTGTTGGCTTTTTTGATTACGTAATCGATATGGTGGGTGAAGGTGAGGTGTTTGTCGAGTACTACGCCTAGGTATTTGGTTTTATTTACCCAGGCGATATCGACACCGAATAAGTGTAATGAGCCTTCGAGTGGCTTGAAGTTGTGGGGATCGAACATGATAGCCGAGCTCTTATCTGGATTTAATCCTATGCGCCATTTGAGACACCAGGATCCGAAGGCGAAGATGGCTTGTTGGACTCGATTTTTGAGATTGGCTCTTTGCCTTCCCGAGCTATATATGATTGTGTCGTCGGCGTAGAGGCCTACTTGGACATCATCGAAGATTGGGATGTCGCTGACATATAGATTAAATAGACAGGGCGCTAGAATGGAGCCTTGGGGGACTCCAGAGCGAATAGGATGGGGTGAGGAGAGAGCTCCGTCTACTTTGTAGCAGAAGGAGCGGTTAGATAGATATTGTATGACTAATTGGACAAGTCTGTCCGGAACTTGGAACTGGTGGAGCTTATATATGAGTCCTTCGTGCCAGACCCTGTCGAAGGCTTTGGCGACATCGAAGAAGACAGCGAGAGTGCGTCTAGGAAGGCGTAGCTCCGTAAAGTTGGAGACTACGTGTTCCGTGAGGCGGAGAACTTGGTGGGTGCATGAATGTTTCGGCCGGAAGCCGAATTGCTGGTCCGGAAACAGATATTTGTCGGCTACGACGACTTGGAGGCGGTTTAAAATAATCCGCTCGTATATTTTGCCTAAGGTGTTTAGTAGGCTGATCGGACGGTAGCTCTCTGGGGAGCAGGCTTTTTTGCCTGGTTTCCGGATACCTATGACGGTGGCCCTTTTCCAGACGGCTGGAAAGTGGCAATGAGATATGGCCGCATTGAGGATGCAGACCAGAAGCGCTATGAGTTTGTCAGGAAGAAGCTTTAGGACTTCATTCCTGATACCATCAGGACCGGGAGATTTCCTAGGTTTGAGTCCTTTAATTATTGAGAGGACTTCGTCGGTGGTGACCGGGTCTAGGATTTCTGCTGGGCGGGTCTCCCTTATTGTGTGTATTGTTCGGGTGACCCTTTCCCAGTGTTCGGGATCTATGTCCTGATATTCGTAAGGGTTGGGGGAGCATTGTTCCTCTAGGGTGTTAGCGAGGAGCTCCGCTTTGTCTCTGCTCTCGAAAGCAGGGGGAAGAGTGGGGCCTCTGTCTAGTGGAGGTGTGGCTGAGGAGTAACTGCTCTTTTGTTTGCGGACGAGCTCCCAGAAGGCCAGGTGCGATGGCTTGAGGTCCTCCAGGAGGCTGTCCCATCTTTGAGAGCGAAATTCAGAGATGTGAGATCTGACCTGTCTTTGTAGGGCGCGTAGCCGGACGCGGTTCTCTACTGTCGGATAGGCGTCGTGGGCGCGAGTCGCGGCGTTCTTCTCAGTGATCAGCCTCCGAATGTCGTCGGGGAGTATAAAGCGGCGATCGTTCGCCACTTTTACCTCTTTCGAGGTTTCCTCGACGGCATTCTGGAGGTGACTGACCAGGGAGTCGACCGCCAGATCGGCGTCGGCCGGCGAGTCTATCACGTCTGGAATCCTGTCAAGCTCGGGAGAGGAGATGTTAGTAGCCAAGTATTGCCTAAGTCTGGGATAATCGGCAACTTTAATGGGAGGCAGGTTATGCTCGTCGGGCTGACCGAGGAGTAGAATTACTGGGCGATGGTCTGAATCGAGTTCGTGAGCGACTTCGATGTGTCGCACCTGAAGGGCGACCCCTTTTAGGATAGCTATATCTAAAACTGAGGGTCGACAGTTGGTCTGAAAGTGTGTTGGCTCTGGAGGAGCTATCACATCGAAAGTTAGCTCGTGTTCCAAGCGGAGAAGTATTCTACCGTTGACAGTGGTACGCGGGTTATTATAATAAATGTGCCCGGAGTTAAGATCGCCGGCCACGATTACCGATTCACCGAGCGCGAAGAGCGCTTCTAGATCTGATTTGATAAGTGTTTTCTTTGGCGAGAGGTATGCTGAAACGATGTGGATCGTGGGATGGTCGGTCATGCCCACTCTGCATATAGATACCTCTAGGTTAGTAAGTTTAGGAGGTTCTATTCGCGTGCAATATAAAGATTTTTTGAAATATATGAGTGTACCTCCGCCTCTTGCGCCGGTGCGATCGTCTCTTATTATTTTGTAGTTTGCGATCGCAGGGGCGCGGAACTTCGGTTTAAGTAGTGTTTCCTGTACGAGGAACACGTCGATTTGCCGCTCCTTAAGGAAGCAGGCTACTAAGTCGCGTTGGGAAGTTAAGCTACTCGCGTTAAAAAAGGATAAAGAGAGGCCCCGGGGTCTAATTTTATCCTGCATCGCGAAAACTATTTATGGGGAAGCGCGGGCAAGGTCTTGCACAGCACGTGCGAGGGCAGGGTAGGCGGCTACGGCCTTAAGTCGGTCTATTCCGACGGGAGAGCTGGCCATTTTGTCGAAGGCGATGATGTCTTCGACGTCAAAATCTTTAAGAATACCTGCGATCCAGGTTAGGCCTAGGAAGTCGAAGGACGGAGCTTCCGAGCTCGAAGGTACAACTCTAGGCGGTTGTACTTTAGCGGCCCACGCGGAAGGCGGGGCTTGTGATGGTGTGTGCGCGGTAGTGACTCGCGCTGGACTTGGCAGGCTCGGGAAGGCCTGGGTTGAGATGAGCGGTGGCGGGGCAGGGCGCGTTGACGCGGCGTGCGCTGGAGGAGCGCGCTGTGGGACGCGCGTGCGAGTGCGCCTAGTGCGTGGGGCGCGTTCACACCCGCGATAGTTCGCGGGGTGACCGGCCTTGCCGCATAAGACGCAGCTAGGTGGCTCTACCGTTTCCGGCATGCGGGGGCACTCCTTTGTGGAGTGATCTCCTAGACATTTGACACATCTCGGCTTGATGTGACAGTTTCTCGCCGAGTGTCCGTAAGATTGGCAGTTGTGACACTGCGTAGGGGCATGCTTTTTATGCGGGATCTCTACGGATATTCCGGAGAGGCCGCAGACCGATTGGAGGTTGAAAACCTCCTTGCCTTCATTGGAGCGGTCCAAGGTGACTAGGACGAGGTCGTAAACCTCCTTTGTGAAGGAGTGGTACATTCGGTGTACCTCGTGCGCGGGTAAGTTTTGCTCCTTAAGGGAGGCAAGAATGACTTCCGTGGGAAGTTCTTTAGGGACGCGCCTGATTACTACGCGCAGAAGGCGCTCTTCTTCGGGCGTGTAAGTAAAAAATTGGAATTTTCCTTCGCGGAGGAATGTTGTTAGGTTTTTGTAGTCCGCGATTGTGGGGACTTTGATTTGTATACCGGATGGGGTGCTCCGGGCGTGAGTATATCTAATTTTGGCGGCATTCAGCCGCGTGGAAATATTTAGCCACGCTGCTTTGTCAGTTATTGTGACTGGGGGCGGTGGCCGCACCGCCCTTTCGGTGGGAGCTGCTGTTTGTGCAGCGTGAGTGTCGCGCGATGTGGGGACGCGGTTGTTGCCGGCACGCATGGTTTTTGCGGCAGCTGGGGGTGTGGTTTCGGGTGATAACACCCGTTTATGTTTGGGCTTCGCCCTTGAGATTGTAATGAAATCCGTTTCGGGATTAGTTACCTCCATGTTGATTTCCGGAGTCGGATCCGGTGAGAGTGGCGAAAATGAGTTCGCCGTGGGTATCGGTCGGGGCGCGTAAGAAATTTTTTCCTCGAACGGACGAGGCGTGGGTACGGCGGCGGGGGTCGCTGAGGGCGACGGGGTCCGCGATGAGGTAGTAGCGGGTGACGCGGGGGGTGCTACCGCATGCCGGATGACCGGCGAGCGGGAGCGAGAGCGTGAACGCGGCGGTAGAGGCGGCGACGCCGGACGACGCGCCGGGGCGGTTGCCTTGGTGGCGGGGGCCCGGACGGGTAGGGAGGTGGTAGTGGGCGGGGTCGGCGGACGGCGCGCTGGCGCGTTTGCGCCGGTGGGTGGGGCGCGGACGCGCTGCGTGGGCGCAGACTCGGTCGCGAGGTACTTTTTTAAAAGTTCCGGACTCTCTCTTTCTAGAAATTTTAGAACCTTCTCCATCTTGAGGAGATGGATAAGTCCAGATAAAAATAAAAGAGTAAGGTAATAGTTTGACTTACGTCAGAAAAAACCTCCCTGCCTGAAGGGCAGGGGGGCGCGGCTAAAAGGAAATAAAGAAACTATCCTGCGTTAGGCAATCTAACTTGTATGTACACGAAGGAATAGCGTGTAAAATCGAAAATAACAGTAAAGGAAAGAACAATATTCCAAAAAGTACTGGGCCTTGGCCCGTAAAAAGGATTAATTAAGTTTTACCTTATCTGGAAGCCGGTGACCGGCGTACTTACAGGCGGTGACACTAATTTCACTGCACTTATTCACGATAACAAAGCAATATTTGGAATCACGGCACAAAAACACTGAGAGATATCTCTCAATTTAAATACCACGATAACCAAACAATACGGTTTAGAGAACAAAGACACTGTATCGCGAACAAGCAACAATAGCCGGTTTGTTGCAGGTGCGTCGTCGCAGGTGCGAGAACAAAAGAAACCGAGAACAATAGCGGCGCGGTAAGGCGCAGCGGTCGAATAGTTTAGAACAATCGGCAGAGCTCACGGACACGTCCGTTCGCTGTGGCTGATCGAACCGAACTCGTGAATGCATCGGCGGTCTAGCTGCCCTTTTATAGGCAGTGACTATAAGCAGTGATGAGGGTAGTTGTGTCGTCGTGGAGGACAATTGCTAACACGGCCTCTCCTGACCAAGTGTCGCCCTCGACACAAGCTCCGTGGCTGAAGCCTGGTCTGGTACCGTTTTCATTGACTGACCAAGTCTCTGCCTCCAGTGACAGTGGACAGTGAATCACTAACAGTGATTCCTGAGCCTGGAATCAAACTGCTTGGACCGACAACAACGGCAGCTCCAAGATCTTGGTCTACATTTAGGGAAGGCACAGAGTAACCGGCCCCAAAGCGTGATGCGCTATTCTGTGGCTCGTGTGCAACCGTATTTTCATCAAGCCCAGGCATTTTCCTTCGTAGATTCAGAGCTTTTATTCCAGCTAAGCTTCCAGTCGTTGCCACCGTCCAGGCTGTGTATGAAAGTAAAACGCCAAGGCAGATATGCCTGAAGTCTAATGAACGCCAAGACCATGTTAGGTCTGTAGTTCATCGAACGCCAGGGCAATATGCCCGAATTCGGATAATTGAACGCCAAGGCCTTACGCCTGTAGTTCAGATAATGAACGCCAATTTGTCTATGGAGAGCATTACTGGCGTATTTTAGTCTCGATCTTCATTGGGTGTTATACTAGTCGTTTACACGAACTAAATGGAATTTACCCCTAAACATCTAGTTATTTTGTTACGGTAGATAAACAAGCTGGAAATGTGTGAGTGACACAGACGTTGTATTTGTAATTTTGTATGCGAGGTACAAGACCCATTACGGTGACATGAGCCCGCGGGGCATTGCTATGTCTCAATTAAGTTGAACTTTGTCGCTCAGTATCCCGTCATATAGTCGTACAGTGAGCTGCAAGTTATGACAAGACAATCACCGCAGTATGTTTCCTACGACGCTGTTTGAGTAATTAATTTGATAACGTATACTAATTAAATTGTTACCCTTGATACTATATAACAATTTATGACAATATTCATAATTATTTCATACTAGCTGTGCCTGCGACTTCGTTCACGTGGAACTTAATATTATTTAGTATTTTATGACCGTTTTTGTAAGTTTTTTCAATACAACTTTGTTTTTGTTGGTGGTAGCGTGTAAATAGTCTAAAGCTATCGTCAATGACAACGCGTCGTCAAATCATTGCGTTCAAACAAACAAACAAATATTTCCGTATTATAATATTAATATTGATTATATTAATATATCATTCGATTTATCTAAATTTAATATCTGTTACAAAAGATAAATGATGTCAATAAATGAAATGCTTCATTGAAGTGAAAACTTATTTAAGAGCGCACTTTATTTTGTGGGTATTGAATAAGACTGTGCCGTCACACTCGGGTATGTGACACTCGTTCGGATAAAGTCAACTAAGAAAATGAGATAGATATAGTCATCGCGTTTCTGCTATACTCCCTCGGAGATGTTATAATTTATGAATATACTAGAAAAAATACTTGTATCACGTATTATAACCTCGCGTTGATGGAGTTTTCAGTACTGTCGTGTGGCCTTAAGTACACGGCGTTTCTTATTATCATAGTACCAGACGCATGTACATTTTGTACTTATTTATCTGTCCTATTACTTTCTAGCTTTTGAAATAGTTATGTATAAATTTTACAATAATACTAAACGAATATTATTTTATGTTCATATCTGTACATATGTTTTTACTGTAATCGAACCAAACACCTGTGTTAAATATTTTTGGATGTTTAAATCCGGGTTTACTTTGATATATACATAGAGACTATATTTTGAATTTTTGTATGCATTTTTATGCATTACTCTGCAACGACTTAACCAAATGAATGAAATCTAGCCCTGTGAAAATTAATGTCCTGAATAACATAGAGGACCGTTTTTATTCCATAAAAGAAAGGGTTCCTATATGATAGGAAAATATATTAAATTTAGGAATTAAATTAACTTATTGACTTGATGCATATTTGAAATTTCATAAGTGAACTGACAACTTATTGGAAGATTCAATCTATTTGTCCCCTCTATACTATATTTAGAGTATTAGAGTAAAAAAACTAGCGTCTTCTAGCCGAGATTCATAGAGAAGTGTAGGGAATTTTGTATACAGTAATGATGGTGTTAACATCTTGACAGTTGTTACTACTTTCATACATTTTTTTTTCGAACTGCCATACGCTGTTAGCCCCAAGGGCTTTGACAGCTTCAACGAATTTTTTGGGGCGAGTGCTGAGGGCACTTAGCCCTGAGGCAGCTGGCAGAAGGGTGCTAGAACGGCCGAACCTCGGCTTGGGCTGCTGCCGGTAAATGAAAAAAGATTCACGATCCTGACTAACCAACAGGTCCTATCTTACAAATTTAGTGGTCCTAACAACGACTTTATCAGGTAAGCAGCTCAAGGGCCGCGAGGGTAGTCCCTTACAGAACCGCGTACTTAACGTGTTAGGGGGCACGAAGAGTTTGCGGTGTGATGGTGTACTCCCAGTGATGTAGAGTGTCACTGTATCGCGCGAGCAGAGTCACTCGAGTGCTCCTATCTGGAGAATCGAACCTAGGCTCAGGCGTCTGCGGAGGAAGGGCGCAGCGGGTGTGCGGGAGCGAAATTATCCGCTCGGCCTCGGCGGCGAGGACGGCTGTTACGCGGGCGTGTGCGCGGACACATACAATTTTTTATATTTACTACTATTATAGGACCACCTTGTTCTTTGCTTATTCGTGAGTAATCGGGCATCTATTAGGCGACAGTTTGGGTGCGCATATTGTAAGCCCTTGGTCTTAAGAATATTAGCACGTACATAAAGTTGAAAATAGGTCTTAAATTTATATTAAGGATAACTCAAAAACAACGCGAATGAAGTCACATACATAGCTAGTTTCTAATAAATAATTGCATTTTTTTTTCTTAAAGTGATCATAAGATGCTCAATCACATTTATTATATTGACCGTAAAAAAGTGCTCTATAGAATTTAAGTGTCAAAGTATTACTAAGTACAACTTAGGTTTAGTTACAACCGTTTCGATTTTTTTTTTGCAATATTCTGTTTGATATCATTGTTTATATATTTCTTTTCATTCCTACCATTTTATTCCTTCTATATACATACATGCAAACAATTGTAGTGACATTAAAGAAAGGAATTTGTGATGCAAAGTAAAAGTCGCAAAGTCTTGACGACTTGATGTATATAATTATATAGATATATATTATTTTTTATTACGTATTACTGGTATTTTTATTACTCGAGAGTTTATACTGTTTGTACATTTGAACTTGTTTAAGCTCGACTATACGAAAATTTATCGACCAATCAACTCTTATGTTTATCTATAACATGTTTAAGTAACAAACTAATACTGAGTAATCGGAAAAGCGTTAACGAGTGTTCCTAACCCGTATCCGCACCACGTTCCGCACAGGAATTAACAAAAGTACGTTGTTAAATAATTGTTGGTGCGATAGAGCTAAGGATATTGTCGGCCGAGTTCATGTCTTCAAAGAAATAACTCAATGATAGTAACAAGATACGTGCTTCTGTTTGACCTGTTTCAACGTTAGCCGGAACAAAGTGCCTGCAAGTGCTCAACTATAACCTTCAAAGCAATAAATTATTGAACGTTATTTATAATTTATACTATATCATAAAAATAGTTGGTAGTTTGTACGGATGTGTCGATGGAAGTGAGCCATAATCCACCTGCAATGAGCCTGAGTTTTCGATGAAGGAAAACATCGTGAGGAAACTATAGCATGGTGGTAGGGCTTACTCTAATGCCCAACTGGCTAGTTACAACCCTCAAGTTGAAAATCTGCCGACAAATACATATAGCTGTGTTCCAGAAGTTACACTTGAGGGTCGGTCCCTTCACTGGGCTGTCCAGCATCTGAGGCCACTTCTTCACTTAACATATGTATGTAAAAAAGTAACTTAAAGCATGTTATCGAAGTGGTATTAATAACCTATTCAATATATTTCGGCTATTATACAACATTTTTTAGCATAATCGTAAATACCCATACTCGAAGTTAGTGACGCTTAATACACATTATAAAACATGACAAGAAAAGATTGTATTCAATATAAAAGTAGTGAAGTAATAATGTAATAACATACAACTAACATTATCATCAGTTCTTATTCAAGCCGCTCCCTTGGATTATAACGCGATTAAGTACCTAATACAGATGCGAGGGAGCGCCGCGCTGCACTGCGCCGTCCCAATGCAAGTCCATTAAGGCTACGGGTAAAATGTTTTCATAGGTTAATAATGTATTTTATAAATAAAAGTACATACACAACTGAACTAGTAAACATGCATAAGGCGCTACAGAACACAGGTTTATTATGCTGCGATTTCGTATAGGCTGTAAGTAATTAATTCTGCAGTCGTGTTGCTCGAAATATAGGGAAATCCACAAAGAAATATAACAAGCATATCTAGTATTTGACTATTAAAATAATTTTATTATTAGGCATACATGAATGTTGCATGGCGGTAAGGTATTTATTAATGCCTGTCTGGCTATTAACCCACTTAAAGTAGAAAATCTAGGTTTGTTTCGACAAGAATTCTACAGATGTAGATGTATAGAATAGATATTTCGTATATCATGTTTAGAGAACAATTATCTAAATTATATATAATAATAATATAAAAAGTTAGAATCTTGTAAAAGATCAGAAAAAAGATGAATTCGAAAAATATATTGTATAATAATATTTAGTGTATTCTTAAATTGGGAATGATTTATTAGGTATTATAAATAAAAGCGTAATTGCGTTTCTCTGTAATACAAAAGAAACAACATTTAAAGCTTTTACTTCGGGTATCTTTGCATTTTATGAAATGTTTGTTATACATAATCAATATATATCTTTTCTCAATTTATAATTCTGTTTAATATCAGCTGTGACATTTTATGCTTTTTCTACAGAAAAAATGAAGTTATGAAAAGCGATCGTAGCGTACCTACAGGTAAAGTGATTTGTACATTTCCAAGTAAATTATTTATAATACATTTAATTTAATTACCCGTTGGATTTTCAAGTTATAGCTTGAAGATATACTTCCATAGTTTTTTGTTTAGATAACTCAACTATTAAAACCTTTAAAACTTCAACTACTGCCACACGGATTTCGTGATAAGAAGCTTGAAGTTAAACGTGAGATACGAAATCCCTCCAGTGCATGGCTGTAAAGCTTTCCAAATTTTCATTAGTAATGCTAATAGGATATTTTTATTCAACGCAATATACAATTGTTTTATGGTTCGTTAATCTCCTTTTTGATCGCAACTTTTAAAATGTGCCGTAAAACAGGTATTATCGGAGGCCCATACTAAGTTGGTACTGATATTTTTTTTATAGTTTAGGATTACTATTATTATCACAGATTGTGGGTGAGGTCTAATCTGAAGTGACGATGTGGCCCAAGATGGAGAACATGCTAAGCCTAGTGGAAGGACTGGCGCTCAAGTGGAAGTCAAGTGCAACTACCGGAACACAGCTATAGGTATTTAGGGCCAGATTTTTAACTTAAAGGTATAAGCCAAACGGGCACAAGAAAAAACCCTACCACCATGCTATGGTTTCATAACAATGTTTTCCTCCACCGAAACCTCAAGCTCATTATAGGTGGATTCGAACTCACGCCCCTTGATGCGATGCCCGTAAACACTACCGACAGAGCTATCATCGCTACAGCTGCGAGCATATTAAAATGGTGTCTTTATCAGCTGTGAAATAAATATCTATGTTTGTTTCAAATGAATGTGAAGCTTAAAGCATTGAACACACCGTGGTCACGGGATTTTGTTTGGAGATGTGTCATCGACTTAGTATGTAGGATATCATCCCAAACATTTATTTAATTATGCTTTACGAAAGCGAATTTAGAAAAAGATAGCATATTTATGCATTGCTTAAAGTCACAAATTACCCTATTATAAGTGTTACTCGAATTTCTATTCAATTAAACTTGTAGAATAGTTTTAAATCAATGCATTTTTTTGTTTATGACGTATAAATAACGTTTATAAATAGAAAATAGAAATAGAATCAATTTAAATCTTCCTGTATGAGTATATGTTTTATTTCAAAACTTGCCTCTAGCTATGTACAAAACGAAATATATAAGTAAGCACACACGAATGCTATCAAAATTTCACAATCTAAAAGCAAAACTTATTGTTAAAACTGCATACGCATATTTCAAACAAACTGCAAGCAAGATCTCTTGTGTATATCATAAATTAATTAACAGGAGCGTAGTGTAAATGCTGCGTTTGAACTAAAACTTAATTCATAATATTATATTTCTTTTGATCCATTACTTGGTTTTATTTCATTTATATTTTTCACTTTTCATCTTTTTAAGTACCAATTAAGGCTCACAGGGTAAGTAGCTGAAAAATATTTAGATTATGATATTAATGAACACTGCAATATACTATAATGTACTGAGATTCCAAAGCAACGCCTACAGGAACTAACTTTAAGGGGAACTATTATATTATATAATCTAAGTGTATGTCTATCATGAATTATACTTTTAAGAAATCTAGAACAGATTTAGAAAAATATTCAAGGTAAACCTGCACTATCCATTATTGGTATGATGGTATAATTGTATCCGACTGGACATCGACTGTCATACATGTATAATTTTGGGTAGTTCTATCGTACCAGTTGTTGTAATGGTTGTGGTCTTAGAGAGGGAGGAGTCTTCCCATCTAGTTGATCAGCATAGCTCCCTCGTTCAATTTACTGGTTAATCAACCTAGCTCAGTTTTTATAGCGACACAAACCTATCGAAACTGCGCCTGCCTACATTCTTTTTACTAACCACCTACATGTTATCACAAAGAACGATCGCAGGCACAACAGCTATTGTACAATAGTATTCTTTACAGGTATATTACCTTCTTTAGTGTATTTTTATTCCGATTTTTTTTTATCTTTTATGTGGTACTGTATATCATAACACCTACTCATTTAAAGCCGGGATTTATTAATCAGTAAAGAAATGTAATCCTATGCGGAACGTTGACCACACTAAGAAAATAAATAATTAAATTAAAAACGTCCCAAGTAAACACAAATATTCACAACAGATATATTTCTTTAAATAGTAAAGTTAGTTTGTTAAGGCCACGTAACTTTGTATATATTTGTATATGTATCTGGTGTATATTTGTGTCTATATTACATTGTAAAATTACGTAGAAAATTTATATTGACTGCTAATAGAAATGTAAGTGTATAAAATCGTAGTAACACCAATAACCACCAACTATATCAGCATACTACGCAACATACCACGTACTATGTACTAGATTGGACAATCGAAATAACCATTCTGTTTCATTGGACCGACGAGGTTCCAAAACCTTGTATTTAATTTGTACTGAAATTGTATAATAAAACGGGAAATTACACATATTTCGTAGTAATTTATTTCTGAAGATTCAAATAGTAATGCTATCCACATCGACTTGTTATTGCATTCAGTGACACTCTCTCATTTTATTTTAATTGGCTTAGCATTTGGCAATAATCTCACCTGATGCTTAGAGGTGATTTAACACTAGATGGCAGATCTAGAGGGGAAACTTGTTTTCAAATGTAAATGCCGGAATATACCTACTGGGGCTTGACGATAGATATAAAACTGGAGAATCTGTAAGAAAGCTTGAGGAAGAATAGTCAAACGAGCACATGTAAACACCCTACCCTATAAATGCTATGGTTCATCACGCAGGCTTACACTCAAAGTAGCTATTCAAATACACACCATTCGACGAGGTCATCACATATGGTACTACTAAGCCAATATTGTTTCAAATGAAGCTCATTACTTCTTATAAAAATTTTGTTCACTACTTAGATGATATTAACTTACTCAAACTGGATTAAAGCCTAGAGAACCATCATTGCATATAAAATAGAGAGTAAGGCATAATATAAATAAATGTGTACTATTAAAGAGAGTTAATATAAGAAGATTTCTTCATTGAAGTTTTCATATATTGCTAATTCTAAAGTTTTCTTCATTTTAAGTAATTGCTGTCCTCGGAGTATTCAAAACTGCACGTGACATTTTAAATGGAAGTTGCTAAAACAATGTGCAATAAGCGGTTGCCGCGTTGTATTGGGTGCGCAAAATAAGCTTTATTCTATCGTGACCTGCCGCGGTTCACCACTTGATGCGTTTCCGACAAAATGCCTTTTAGAGCAAAATTATTTTTGATAGTAATAAATTTAATTTAATTTAAATGAAAAATAGTCAACACATTCGATATAATACATAATATCACCCATAAGAGTAAATAATTTTTAGAAGTTAACGAAGAAATTGTGGGGCTATGATATATTTTCGTTGGTATTGGTTGGTTGCTTAAAAATTTAGAATTCCATTGAATTGTAAAGTTGAATTGAAATACCCTAATTGCTTAACATTTGCTTTGAAATGGCAAATTTGTGTGACGTGTCCGTTTTAATGTACCAAAAATACTTTAATTTTTTAATTTACAGCTAATTCTCTGGCTAGTTGTTGTACTATGCTTTCCGTCACATAGGTTCTCATCACTTTGTCATAGTTCTTTTAAGATTTAGCGTTACCTATAGCTACAATCTCACATGGTGTTACGTGACGATATGGTGCAAGATGGTATACACACTAATCTGAAGAGGGGCTGGCTCTTGAGTGCAACTGCCGGAATGCACTTATAGGTTTTTAGCGACCGATTTTCAACTTGACGTTAGTAGCTAGCTTGGCGCCCAGAACAGTCCTGCCACCGTGCTATGGTTTCCTCGTGATGTTTTCCGTCACCGAAAGCTCAGGCTCATTGTAGGTGCATTCGAACCCATGTCCATTGACGCGGCGTCAGTACACACTACTAACTGAGCCATGATAAAAAAAACTGCTCTACTGTATTGGTACTATAAAAAATTCATTTAGCATATGTAATCAGGAGAAATTACATTAGTACCCAGAACAATTTACCGTTACGGTTAATTACTCAAAGGTAAGTATGACTATAATGACTTAATTAAAAAATGATTTGGTAGCAGTTGCTTCGCAAAAAATTAATTGTGTAATATCTATCATGAAACTAAACATTATTATGTACACATTATTTATTACAATTTGGTTAATAGTTTCAACGATAAGGTCTTTTTATTTCTTACCAAAAGCGTAAATATAAATTTTCATATTCCTGATCGGAGGAATGATGGATTCTCCATACATACTTTCATAGCATATTTCACCTCTTCAAGTTTTATTTACACGACAATTGTTAGTCTCTGTTATTTTCTGAATTCCAATCTATTTCTTTGTTACAGGTCATGGAAATGGGTTCAAAGTCTTAGTTGTTAAAATGTAACAAATATTCACAATAAATTATAGACAACTTACAATATTAGTTTAGATTGTTCAAGACTTTGTCAAAGTTTCGTTCAATACCTGTACCCTAAAATACATAAAACAATCTAAATTAGTTATATGTTTCCAACTAAAAATCAAATTTGATCAAAAGTTTTTTAATTCCAGAGAAAACATTAAACCTTTAAAGTTGTTTGTGGAGTCTGGAAATCCTGCAACGGTCCGTTCTCCTTACATTTCTTACAAAAAACGAATGCAATATTTTTTCAGTAAAACTTCTTGCTTTTAAGTATTTTTAAGTAATTACTTGATACAAAGAAGCGTGAAAATTGTTTTGGTAATTTTTTTATTACATTCATTACTATAGAAAAATGATTAGTATAACAGGAAATTACGAGAATTACCTTTACGTTATCCTACAATACTATAAATCCAATCAATCAATTAAATCAAATCAATACCATCTTGGTTTATATTATTTGTATGTAATTCGATTAGGCAGATCTACGTTAAAGCTAGTTTATAATGAATTAACTGAAAGTAATAAGAACAAAAAGACTATTTAGATTTACCATTTAACTTCGTCGATTATTAAAGCTACCGTTCCAAGTTTTATATTTTATGCGATTCATTGGAAACGATAGTTACAGGAATAATCTATACTAATATTATGTGAGTTGGTTTGTTTGTTACGCTTTCACACGTAAATCACTGAATCGATATAAGAAGGGGGGTAAAGTGAAGGAAAAACTTGGTATAAAACTTTTTGTTGTGTCGTCCAGTTTATTTAACATAATCAATATTAATGCGTGCGAAGCACGTAAAATCTGGTAGTATTATAATTAAAAATGAAAGTTTCTTTAATATACCATTATATTATATGTAATTTAAAGTATACAATATATATAGTGATTGTACTATAATATATTATATTCGTGCATTGGGAAGCCAGTATATGCGTATATTTGTATCGTATTTAAGGTAAGCTGAACTAATTTCATAGTGCTGACCGAGTTTGCTTGCAAACATCGTTATCCAAGCAAACTTTAGCTATCGAGATCTTCTATTATAAAACTTTTACATAACTAGGTCATATGAGACTAGATTTGTGAACAAAATTAGAAGAGGCATTTCAAATGCATTCAAAATTATTATCATAAATTTCACAATTATAAACTTTTTCTAAAATATCACACAACATTAAAATATGAAAGTAAGATAAGTAGATGAATATTTATTTAGTAGTAACAATATCTGTTAACTGACAAATCTTACGCACTGCTTTTTTTCAATTAAACATATGCTGTTAGCCATAAGGGCTTTCACAGCCTCACCGAGATTTTGCGGAAACCTTACGCACTACGAATGCAGCAGAATTTAATATCCCGCCACTGATTAAATGTATGGTACTCATTTTAACATTGCAACAAGTATTATGGTACCTAAGACTATACAGTAGTATAAACTATATAGTAAACTAAAGCTACACAATTCTTCCGAATCTTGTTATAACTAACAAACTCGTTAGAGCACTGGAAAAAAATATTCTGATTTTGTTTTGTTTGAATTTAACAATAAATTATTACGCTTTAGTCTAGTCGATAAGTTGAAAATGGTCTAAAATAGAGATACTGCTCTTAAAATTATGTGTTATAGCTCATTGGATTCGGAATGAAGCCTAGAAACTTGTGTAAAAACGTGTATTAATTAGCACTTAAAAAATTGCAAAAGCTATAAGCAATAAAAGATGAGAAAAAGGCATTACGTTTTTCGCCAATATTTCATAGAGTATTAATATGTAAGAAATTTTAAAAAAAGAATCTGAAAGAGGAGTAAATGTCCAATAAAAACCTCCTGACTCCATGAAATCTTTCTTCATTATTTATAATTATAATTTTTGGTACATTTTTCTCATTCCACATCCAATGAGCATAACACATAATTATAAGAGCAGTATACTTTTACTCGATCATTTTTGTTTAAGACATTTATACAGATGAAAATCAATTTCTAATCCGATATCATAAAATAAACAATAGTCAATTAATTAATCTGACAATCGCACCAAGTAGCTCAACCGTAATTTCATGCTCGATGTTTATAACCAATTATTATAAACTATAATTCTATTTTGGCTATAATTTGTTTATGGCGTATTTTGTTTTATTTGATCTTTTTAAATACCTTTTCCCCTTAAATTTAATTGATTACAATAATTATTGCATATTTAATTTATTTTTTGCTAGACGTCTGATGGAAATGGAAAACGTAAAATGGACTTCAGTCCGATAAGTTCAAAAATTTAACATTTTCCAGCCAGGTTCAAATTGAACATTGTTTTGCAAAAAAAAAACTTTTAATATTCTTCATCATCGTAGCTGTAATAGCTACTTTTATTTTATACCTCTACATGTTTGAACTGTGATAAATATATTATAATATAAGAAGGATTTTAAAATGTCTATTGTGTGAAATCTATCAATCACTTTTCTTTGTAGAATATTATTGTCTGGTTTCCGAAATTCTAACTACACGATTACATTCAGGCTCCGTACAAACTATTAAGTTCGCCATATCGTGAAAATTAGGAATCAACTATCGACCAACATATGCCTTCTTTTCTATAACACAGGTAGGTACCTCAAACGAGGCGTGAAGAAACATTTTAGGAAGGGTGTATGTATTACAGTGTCGATTATCAGTGGAATATGTCCCTTAAAAGTCGCTGAACTTTCTTTAATGATTTTACCACCAAGTGCTGTCTTATTGCTTGCTGGCTACCAATCTATTTTATCAGATAGTTAGGACAAAAGATCATTATACTGGAACATTAGCTTAGGACGTATCCTACCCATTCTGCAAAAACCAATTAGCACTTAATCAACATTGAATTAATATATAAATTAAGTGAAGAATAACTTACACAATGAATAAATTAATCCGAAAACAATTTATATAATCAATACAAACAACGATAATTAATGCTGCACTTAAACGTAGATTTAAAAATTTACCATGTATTTGTAGTTTTATTTATCAGGTCGGAAAATGCCATACAAATATTTGTTTACCTTAAAATTAAATACTTTTTTATAATCATAAAGTAAATGTACATACTACAATTGAATTCATTCAACATTCTCCAAATGATGTTTTCGCATTATAATTATTGAAAGTACTTATCTACCGTGTTACTTATAAAACGTTCACAATTTAATTATAAGAATGGTCTACAGGGAGCAGCTCTCTACACTACATTTCAGGAGCTGCACTTGAACGTGTCGTTATTCAATAAAGTAGTAAGTAAAATATAAAGCAATAAGTATATTAGTATATATAACAATGTAACTTCAAGTAATAAGTATATAATAGATTTACGATACTAGACTATTTACCATCCTCTTAAAAAAGTTTTTAATATTTCATTTCAAAAATATACTAAAAGAAATGTTAATGTAATATAGTTTCAAAATGATTTAAAAGACACAACATATTTTTTCTGTTTACAGTTTATAGCCTTATGGCTACAATCTCACCTGGTGACTGATTGTGTGGCCCAAGATTGTGGACACGCTAAGCCTAATGAAATCCAAAGAATCAGGGACCCGCGTAAAAGTACATATAGCTGACGTTAAACACCGATACTCTACGAAGTCTGCAGTAGCTGAACATTCAGAAGAAGGCTCCAAACATTATCTTAGATTCGACAAACCATAAATCCTTTCCAAAGAACACCGATTCCTACCTAAGGTGATTCGCGAACCTATTGAAATTAAAAAAAAAAACATCCAAATTTCAATACAGAAGATAGTTGGAAGCTAGCACAAGTCTGAGAACCGGTTATACATTTAATTAAATCGGAACCCAAAAGACCAATTGCCAGACCTCAATACACTATGAGCTCTTTCTGAGTAGATCGGACTACTAATAAAATTAAAAATAATATTATATCAATAATTGTAAAATGAAGGTAGACACTGTAACATTAACTTTTCTGGACAACCTACACCTCAGTCGTCCCCGTAAAGGCTGAAAAGTTTTCGAAACGTCGGGATCAACATTAATAAAACCCGCAAAAAAAACGTTTAAATATAAATAAATAAAGTTTAATATTCGCGTAAACATAAGAAATCATTATGGAGGGACTGGCTTTTAAGTACAACTGTACCTATGGTTTCATCACAAATATTTTTCATTTTCTGGAAGCTAAGATTCATTGTAGAGATTTAAACTCATACCCGTACACATTACTAACTAAGCCACCATCGCTTGAAATAGTAAAAAATCCTCAATATTTTACAAAAAATGCATCATTAGTTATTTTAAGTAGCCTATCTTTTGCATTATGAACCTGATTAATAATAATTAATTTTCCATAAAAACTTGTAAAGACTTCAAAATACTTTGACGTTGCTTTCTTGTAACAAAGTTTGTTTCTACATCGTACACTAGTCTGATTAATAATGTATAATAAAGAATCAAGTCTAGAAATTTATTAGCGCATAATAGTATAATAAAGTCTGATATAACTATTATGACAGTTTTCAAAGAGATATCAGAACTGAACTTCTAAACATACCTGGGTTGTATTATCTCCATATTTAAATCAGAATATCTTATAGTAATTATGTTGAGAGTTTTTGTTTTTAGGTAAAAAATTTTTTTTATTAGATATAAGAATATCACACATAACATTGTTAAAAATATTGTGATAAAATTATGTCCTCTATAATAATATTTTTACGATGAATGGTTTCGTCAAAAGCTGAATTCATCCACATCCATCGTCCATCCACAGTATGTTTATATTTCCTACTTAGCTTCCAAACTGATCTCTTAAGTTTTGAATGTCTATGAGCTGTGGTGTTGTAGAAATAACTTGAAATTTTTCAAATAACTTAAAATATGAGTTAACATGGGCAGTATTCCGAGGAGTTGCACGCATTAATACCCGCTGCTGGATTTCACCACCGTACAACGCGTCATACACCTAAATTCTATCCTTACCATTTGCATCAATGACTAGCCACGACGCGGTGCGTTTCGTGCGAAATTTCTTTCCTCGCACGAGTACCTTGTGGAAGCAACTTGCGTCGTCAGTGTTTCCGGACCGATACGACATGGGAATCTTCAAGAAGAGAGTTTACTCTTACTTTAAAGGCCGGCAATGCACCTACAACCCTTAGTGTTGTGAGTGTCCATGAGCGGCGGTGATCACATACCAGCAGATGACAAGCATGCTCGTTTGCCCGCTATTTCTTAAAAAAAATTTTAGGACAGTACACTCGTTTTCTTTACAACGTAAATATTATAACTCATATCAACACGAACGGACTGTCTATAACGTTTATAAAATCATCGAAATTAAAGTTTCATGCATAATTCATAAGCCCAAATGTTAATATTTGTTATAATGGCAAAATTATTCCTTGTTTTGAATTATTTAAATCATTCGGAACAGAGAATCGGGGTCGACTGCAATTAGCAAGAAATTTCTATAAGCTCTCGTAGCAAGTTTGTTCCGGCTCGCGTCCAAACTGATCAAGTCTACGGCGGCACGTTGCGAGTTCCTAACATTCATTAATTTCTTTGAAGTCTCAACTCCGACCGTCAATTTTCTTCACTATTTCCTTCTCTCTGACTTCATCAATTAATAAGAAATTGCCCTTGATTCACTGCTGATAGGAAAAACACAAATATTAAATTAAAGTTTTTATACGGAAGGGTACTTTGGTAGGACTCTGTAATCGACTAGGTCAAGAGGTAAACTCATCACAGTGATTATCTTTTATTTTCTTGTTTCGGCATAAGCTAGGGTATATTCCGCTCTTGTGAGGCGAAAAAATCGATATGACATCAATTACTGTCAATGGATCGCTGATCTCTCGTTAGTTGTCATTGTTTTTTTAATTATACTAAGTCTACCATAATGTTTTTTGATAATTCATAGGTGTAGTAGCGTTATGGTCACAATCTCACTAGTCCCAGGGAGGGACTCTTAAAGGCAACTGCCGGAACATACCTATAGTTATTTGGTGGCTGTTTGTCAACTTGAGGGTGGTAGCTAGTCAGGTGGGCACTACAAATAGCCCTACCACCATTCAATGGTTTCATCACGATGTTATCTTTCACTGAAAGCTAAGCCTCACTGCAGGAATTCGAACTCACGTCATACACATACACACTATCAACTGAGCTATCATCGCTTAAAAATGCACTAAAAAAACTGGGTTTTCATGTAAGAAAATACTTTTAAGTAGAAAACTAGGAATCAGAAAGTTCTCGCTACCAGTGAATGTCGTTATTCGCAATATTAAGCAAAAAAACTTTTAATCACCTATACTTGACATTTCGAACATGCAAACATAAATCTTGTTCAAAATTGCAAAACTTATAATGACGATTCCCACTTTAATAAATTAGTATTGATTTATTTAGTTTCATATATTAGTAATATTTAACATGAACTTTTAGATAATTACAGTTGGATTTATAACATGGCACTTACTTTTAAAAAACTTTTACTTTTATTTTTTTACGAACTATTTCATACTTTACATTATTTACTACATATAATTAAAAAATGAGTTTATTTTTTTAAATGCCTAAACAAATGCATGAAACCCAGAACAAAAGTTCACATTTCTATTTGCTGATAGATCGATACAGACCTATATGATAACAGGGAAATTGAGAGATTTTACTTCTGAAAATAGACGACGTTTAAAGCTGAGAAGCTTATAGAATTAGAACATCATATTCAAAAACCAATAATATAGGAAAAACGTAGTTAATATATATTGATATTAATTTTAAAAAAATATCAATATTAATACAGTAAATTAAAATAATCTATAATACACAGCTGTGCTGAAGTAATTGTTTTTTTTAAATAAGTATTTATATTATAAATAAACATGATAAAATATATTTTTTTATATTAGGGCACTTTACTATGCTTAGTGATCCTGTTTTTTTTTTTTAATTAAATTAATATTGTAACAAAAACGTTTGCTATGGTTTTTTGTATGAGGAATCTTATTATTGTGCTTTTCAACAAACAAGTACTATTAGTATTTTTTAAGTTTAGGCACATTAGAGAAACTGGTATATACCATTATTTGTTACAATGAGTATAATAAATAACTCCCCCGACCCGATTCCCGAAAACGAGGCTGAAATGAGGAACCTCGATTTGGATGCTCAAAGCAATCCTGAAGCCGACTTTATAATAGTCACCAAGGCCAAGAACAAGAGGGTGCTATCACCCTCAACAGTTGAAACTGCTGTCATAAAAACAAGGCGCGTCCCTACTGCATCCGAGAACGCTAATACCCCGATGACACAACCTCCCACATCCGCTAGCTCGACTGAGAAAGCGGTACGACCACCGGCACCCGTTACGATCTGCGATAAGGCTTCCTGGGTAAGCATCTCGGCCCAGCTCAACTCAAGGAAAATTGCATACACTAGGGCCACCAGCACCCCTTCAGGAATACAGGTTAAAGTCCCGTCTATTACAGATTATAATAATTTAACGTCCTTTCTCCGGGAACGAAAACACCAGTTCTATACCTACACAACTGAAGAAGAGCGCCTTCTGCGCGTCGTTCTTAGGCGCGTTCCTAAAGAGCTCTCCGAGGAGCTAATCCTAGCCTCCCTTAAGGAGCAAAACTTACCGGTCCACGAGGTACATCGAATGTACCATAATATAACAAAAAAAATTTACGACCTAGTTCTAGTCACCTTGGACCGATCTAAGGAAGGGAAAGAAATTTTCTCCCTCCAATCCGTCTGCGGCCTCTCCGGCATAGTTATAGAGATCCCCCATAAGAGGCATACCCCCACTCAATGCCATAACTGTCAAGCATACGGCCACTCCGCTCGCAACTGCTTCATCAACCCGCGTTGCGTCAAATGTTTAGAAAACCACTCCACTAAGGAGTGCTCTCGCACCCGTGACTCTCCAACTCCACCGAGCTGCGTCTTATGCGGTAAAGCCGGGCACCCCGCGAACTATCGCGGGTGTGAACGCGCTCCACGCACAAGACACACGCGTTTCTTTAATCAGGCGCCCTCAGCGCAAACAACGGCTGCACGTACCGCACCGCCGCCACTCATGTCTAATCAGGATTTCCCGAGCCTGAGTAAGCCAGCGCGGGTCACTTCTGCGAACCCATCTCCTCCCCAAAGACCCACACTAGCTCCGACCAACGCGTGGACCACCACTCAGCAGCTTCCGAAGGCTAAACCCGCGAAACTCACCGCGGCCGGCCCTTCTACTGGTTTCAAAGGCATCGACTGGCTCGCCGAACTACTAGAAGAACACTCCGTAGATGATATCATTGCGTTCGACGACATGATTAGCGCTAGTCAGGATTTTGGCTATCTAAAAGCCATTAAGTGCTTCCCAGGCATTGCAAGGACCATGCAACGCCTTATCCGCGCTTCTCCTAAATAAACTCGCAATAGAGGATAAGATTAGACCCCCGAGGCCTATCTTTGTCCTTTTTTAACGCGCGCAACCTGAAACCCCAACGCGACTTGGTAGCTAGCTTCCTTAAGGAGCGACAGATAGACGTGTTTCTTGTACAAGAAACACTACTAAAACCGAGCGTTCGTAATCCTGCTATTGCGAACTACAAGATAGTAAGAAATGATCGTACCGGTATAAGAGGCGGCGGCACGCTCATATACTACAGAAAGTCACTATATTGCATTCCAATAGATCCTCCCGAACTTACAAATTTAGAAGTTTCGGTATGTAGAGTGGGTATGACCGGTCATCCCACTATCTGTATCGTTTCCGCGTACCTTTCGCCTAATAAAACTCTCCTCCAGTCGGATCTGGAGACGCTTTTCGCGCTCGGTGACTCTGTTATAGTGGCTGGCGATCTAAACAGCGGGCACATTCAATACAACAACCCGCGTAGTACCACTAATGGTAGGACTCTATACTGGCTAGAAAATACGCTTACGTTCGACGTAATAGCTCCTTCTGAACCAACTCATTATCAAGCTAACTGCCGCCCTTCAGTTTTAGACATAGCTATTTTAAAAGGGATCGCGCTTCAGGTACGACAAATCGATGTCGTACATGAACTAGATTCCGATCACCGCCCAGTAGTTTTGCAACTAGGTCACCCGGGTGACCACACACCGACTTCAGTCAAAGTGGCTGACTATCCAAAGCTCAAACACTATCTTTCAAATAATCTCTCCTCCCCTTTCTTAGATAGGATCCCCGACGAGATAAAGTCTGTGACCGATGCCGATGTGGCAATTGACTCCCTGGTCGGTCACCTCCAGTATGCCATCAGCGAAACCTCGAAAGAGGTTAAGGCGGCAAACGATCGCCACTTCATACTCCCTGATGACATTCGAAGACTGATCACGGAAAAAAACGCCACGACTCGCGCCCATGATTCTTATCCGACGGAGGAACATCGCGTACGGCTACGTAACTTACAACGATTAGTTAAAACTCGTATCTCCGAACTCCGCGGTCAAAGATGGGACAGTCTTTTAGAGGAAATCAAACCATCTCATCTTGCCTTCTGGGATCTTGTCCGTAAACAAAAGAGCAGCTACTCGTCCTCAATGCCACCGCTGGATAGAGGCCCCGGCAATCTGCCCGCCTTCGAAAGTATAGACAAGGCAGAGTATCTCGCTACCACTCTCGAACAACAGTGTTCTCCCAATTCCTATGAATATCATACCATAGATCCCGGACACATCGGGAGGGTCAATCGAACAATTCAATCAATAAGAGAGACCCCACCAGTTGAAAATTTAGACCCGGTCACAAATGACGAAGTTGTCGCGATCATAAAACGCCTTAAGCCACGGAAAGCCCCTGGTCCCGATGGAATCAGGAACGAAGCCCTAAAACTTCTCCCTGATAAACTTATAGCTCTTCTGGTCTGTATCTTCAATGCGGCCATAATTCACTGCCATTTTCCTGCCGCTTGGAAAAAGGCAACGGTAATAGGTATCCGCAAATCCGGGAAAAAGGCATCTCTCCCAGAAAGCTACCGCCCAATTAGCCTCCTCAATACGTTAGGTAAAATATACGAGCGGCTCCTTCTGAACCGACTTCAATCCATTGTCTCAGAGAAATGTCTCTTACCACACAAGCAATTCGGCTTTCGACCGAAGCACTCGTGTACCCACCAAGTGCTCCGCCTCACGGAGCATATTCTCTCCAATTTCACGGAGCCACGCCGTCCTAGGCGCACGCTTGCCGTATATTTCGACATAGCCAAAGCTTTCGATAAGGTCTGGCACGAAGGCCTCATATTTAAACTCAATCTCTTTCAAGTCCCGGACAGACTAGTCCGCATAATCCTCGCTTACCTATCAGACCGTACCTTCTGCTATGAAGCGGACGGAACTCTATCCTCACCACATTCAATAAGATCAGGAGTCCCGCAAGGTTCTATCCTAGCCCCTTGCCTCTTCAACCTGTTTGTTAGTGACATCCCCGAATTTCCCGACATCGCAGTAGGCTCTTACGCAGACGACACTGTCATCTTCAGCTCAGGCAGAAATAGGATTCACTTATAGTACCGCGTCCAAAGGGCTGTGTCTACGTTCGGGTCCTGGTGCCTCAAATGGCGCATAGGAATAAACCCAGACAAAAGCGCGGCTATTATGTTCGATCCTCACGCGAGGAAGAATATAAAAAGAACATTACACCTTTTTGGTGTCAATATCCCTTGGGCTAACCAAACTAAATACCTTGGTGTAGTTTTAGATAAACATCTCACCTTTAACAAACATATAGATTATGTACAGAAAAAAGCCACCACAGCTATGGCACTACTACGTAATCTAACCTCCTCTAAGAGCAAAATGTCACTCAGACATAAGCTCACAATATACAAAGTATGCATCCGTCCCATACTTACCTACAGTTGCCCCGTATTCGCTCACGCTTCGCATACCAACCTTCGCAAACTACAAGTTCTGCAAAATAAATTCATGCGTATAGCCGTCCAAGCCCCTCCGTACGTCCGTAATGTAGATCTCCATAAAGATATGGATATTCCGTCCATATATGCATATATCAAAGACCTTACAAAGCAATTCTTCGAAAAAGCCGAAGTTCATCCCAACCCCAAAATAGTACACGCAGTTAGCTACAATGCTAATCCGCACGCCAAAGGTTTCGCGCGCCGGCCACGTAATTGTTTCACTGATCCCGTCGATAAAATAACAAGATTGAACGCACTTCTTCCTACCGTCTCCACCAATCGTACGTGTCCGCGAACACGCCCGCGTAACCGCCGCCCTCGCCGCCGAGGCCGAGCGGTTAATTTCGCTCCCGCACACCCGCCGCGGCCTCCCTCTGCAGACGCTTGAGCCTAGGATCGATCCTCCGGATAGGAGCCCTCAAGTGACTCTGCTCGCGCGATACAGTGACACTCTACATCACTGAAAGTACATCATCACACCGCATACTATCCATGCACACCTACACGTTAAGTACACGGTTCTGTAAGGGACTACCCCCACGATCCTTGTTTGTTTTCCGCAGCATCCCAAGCCGAGGTTCGGCCATTCTGGCACCCTTGCGCTCGCTGCCTCGGAGCTGAGTGCCCTTAGCACTCGCCCCAAAAAGTTCGGTGAAGCTGTCAAAGCCCTTACGGCTAACAGCGTACGTCAATTAAAAAAAAATATATAATAAATAACAATGATTTGTGGGAATAGGTAACAGTTATAGTTAGTATTAATAAATATATTTTTTCCTCTTTAAAAAATATTTCATATTGTAAATAAAAAATCTAAGAATGTTTTTTTAATCTACTTTCTACTTCTACGTTCATTTTTGTGATACATCTTTGGCTACTGAGGCGGTCAATATATTTCAGTAGATTAATTAATTAAACTAAACCACCCGGTGGGAGTACGTGCCATTATTATGATGAATATTGTACAAACATAAGGGTGTACAACATTACATTGGTACGTGATGCTTCAGGTCGTACTGGTGTTTCTACTACAACAAAATTGAAATGTTTATGTCCTACATTGTGCTAATTTCTTGTAATATTTTTCAATTATGTTATGTTCTAAAAATATAGTTCGGTTTTTAGATGTACTTTTACTACTAAATGTATTGTTAATTTTTAATTTAGCCTAGTGGTAATATCTTTACTGGTTTAAGGTAAAAGGCATTACTGTGGCATATTCAAACCTCATCTATATATCTCAAATGTGAGAATATTTTAAAAAATCGTTTACCTATATGTATTAATGAATAAAGATAAATATAAACTAATAGTAAACAGAAAGATTTCTAATAAGAATAAAATAAGGTCTGTTTAAAACAATCATTTAATCTATATCAAACTTTTAATGCAATTTGTTTCAGTACTTTTCATTACACACAAATTGTTCGAAAGTTTTTAGTAAACTAAATGTGATAATAGGCACCCTGCCTTGATAAACTATTAAGCTATAATATACGTCATAGAAATTTCATTTAAATACCTGTGTTAAACTCACGATATTATAGCATAAGTAAGTCATGAAAGTATGTACGTAAGGATTAGTTCAGTCCACCGGCGATTGTGGCGAGGGGGTACAGATGGAGGGCAAACATGGGCTTAACTGCACTAGACGAGTAGATTCCCTTTTAATTAAACGCGTTCTAGACGCCGCAACTGAGGGTATGTAGTGAACTCATGGTAGAATTCAAGTAAACCTCTTCCGAATGTGTTTTGATGACAAGCGTCTAGTGCTAAATATATTTTTATAATCCGCTGAATTAATTATTTACGTCGGTGAAGTGGTTTCGGGTTATATATTCCATATATATATATAGTTCCTCAATAATTTAAAGGGTACCTTTTTCGGTACACACTATTTTAAAATGTGTAGACGTTGTCTATATTTTTGCAATAATCAGGTTAGAGTAAATCTTGTTTATACCAAAGCTTTAGAATTCTGCCTATCATCTATCGTTCTTGTCTATATTCTACCTTAATACTGTCTATGCTTAAAATGGTGAAACTGTCTTTTATAGTAGTGAATAGTTTATATTATGGCAGCTGTTTAGCGCCATTATCAAATGTGATAAAAAATTTGGCCTTCAATTATTAAAATAATTAAATATATAATACTAAATTAAGCCATGCATATATTTTATATCGTACTGTACATGTAAAACAAAAATTAAATCCACTTAGCATAACATGTTTTAAAATTAATCTTGGCACTAAAATATATAAAATTAAAAATTAAATTCACTATCAAAAAACGAACTTTAAAGGAAAAACAAGTTGTATTAGTTAATCTATACACATATACAAAGAAAGATATGTCCTTTTCATCTGCTAAATAAATTTATCACTGCGGTTAGGGGTCTGTTTTATGGAACACTTTAATCTAAAAGCTCCTTAGACTGCAATGACAATTTTATTTATCTGTAAAATCTGTAAGTCTATAAATGAGTGACAGTTCGTTTTGTGTTCACAGATTAATTAACATAACTACTCTTTTAGTGCATTGTTGGTACGGTCATCGTACTTTTTATGTATTCTTAGTAAAATCAATTTAATACATACTACCTGTACTATAAAACTGAAATACTCTCATGATAAGTCCGCTTTTATTTCTAAAATAATTACAATTGTGTAATGAAGTATGTGGGTATGTGAAATAATGAACACATTTGTCAAATATGCAAATTGAAATGCACAAAACAACATCGTAAGCTGTAAGTATACCTTTAGGTTTTCTTCCCAAAGTATTTTCATCGGGTAGTTCTTTGACATTAGGTTAGAATTTTTTCTTTGTAGAAAATATCAAAAAGCCCTAAGTGACGGTTTCACAATTACGTTTATGTGATATATTGTATTAATGTACTTCACTTTATTTAATTGTTATCATTATGTAGTCCATATTATTTCTATTTTATTTTATATTTTATATTATTATAGTGCATATGTATGTTATAGTTTTCATGTATCGTAAATCATATCGTATTCATTAATATTCATTTATTTATACCCCAAAATACCTGGGATTATTCTCTAGGAACATATCCATTTAAAGGTTGCCTGAAAAAGATTATTATTAGCAATAAGATCGCCCTTTGTACTAGTCATATAAATAGAAATGTATCATCCTTACTAATATTATAAACGTAAAAGCTTGTGACTATGGATGTATAGATGTATGGATCTTTGTTATTCTTTTACGCAAAAACTACGATATGGAAATAATTACTTCTATATAATCCTTGAATATCGTCGAAAGTAATATTGTAAAAGTCGAATTTACTTTTTACTATTGTGTTTTATTGAAGTATTGTTTGTCAAAATGAGATTTTAGTGTGGCTAGGACATATAGTAACCTGTGGAAACAAGCGAACGGGCCTCAGCTGCAATTACGTAATGATGCGCGACCGTTATCCAATTACGGCGATTGCTGCATTTACGTTTTTAGTTCCGCTGGTTCGAACGGATTACTCGATAATTCAGTGTGCGCAGTTGTTGAAACCCTCCAATCTACGGATAAATAGGAAAATAAAAGAGAAAATGTTTTTGTGGTTTAAAATACAAATGTTTAAAGTTTTACAATTTCTTGTAGAGTAATAGGTAAGTACCTATAAGACTGAATTTCATTACTAAGTATGGGCACAGACCGAATAATGTGTTAAAGGAACTGAAATTAGGTTCAGACCGTGTAGACCCCACAAACAACGTGAGTGAGATGTTAATTTAATGTACTTGTGACGGTGTCACCTGAAGCGGGTTCGCAATTCTGACTTTCAAAGGACCGGGGCGGCCACGGATTCTCTATTATGTAAATTTCCGCGTAATTTTCTCGGTGCGAGCGTACCTACCGGACTTTGTAACAGGAACGGCCTCTCATTAATACATACCTGAGGAGTGAGGTGTTCAATTTTGGAAAGACAAGGGGTAGATTTTGGTGTATTTATAATTATTTAAGTTTATGCAAATTTCTTAATTATATTTTTTTTTTCAAATAGTTAAAATGACATAGTTAAAGAATACTTTACTGACAGCTTTAAAGATATATCAAGAGTGGGAGGATTATTAAAGCATAAATTTCCACCGTAAAGCTAATAAAAATAAAGTACCCGTAGAATTATACCTTCCAAACTGTACTCAGAAATAAGTTTTTGTTTTCTTTGAGGATAATATTTTAAAGCTATTTTGTTCTAAAGTCGTTCTTATTATGAGTGGGTAAACGTCCATCCTCATTACCAACATAACCTACATTATTATAAATCTAATTTAATTAGGTTCCACCTTTTACAAAGGTACACTGATAACCACGCATACTTTATTTTAAATAAACATTAGTTTCTAATCAAACACTTTTTCTACACTAATATTATAAAAAGGAAAGATATGTATTTTCTTTTTGTACGAATATACTCAAAAACTACAGGACCGATTTCAAAAATTCTTTCACCATTAGAATGCTATATTATCTCTTAATAACATAAGCTATAAATTAGTTAAATAATTTTCAGTTCCATGCGCACGAAGTTGCAGGCACAGATAGTATACAATATATTGTACGAATTTCCTTAGAAACTTGTATGATCATATGATAAATAACAGACAAACAGGATGATAAAGAACAATAACAGAAAGAAGCATAAAAGTTTTTTGTGATGTTGGATAATCGGACCTTTAATTTCGTGCAGCCCAGAGACTTGTATGTTGTTTATAGATGCCTATTTTTCGTATTCTTTATGGGATTAGCTCTTGGCCACATTCTCACCTAAAGTTAAATGATAATATCGCTCAAGATGATAATAACACGCTAAATCTAAACTCTAAATCTAATAAAATAAAACGCAAATTCAAATAAATAAAAAATACCACATTGACCCTCAATTTCCCATATTGACAGATACCAAGCTAAGCGCACACTTCTTATAACTGTCAGAGTACCCTACCCTATCTGTACAATAACTAATTTCTGCACTTTAGCAGTAACATGATTTGCTTATAAAAAGGAAAGTCAAATAGTCACCCGTGCCAAAGCCTAAAAGGTTACCACACATTCTACTCGATACATGTATATGTAAATTATTTAATGACCATTTATATTGAAATATAATTATATTAATATTATGAAGCGGAAAGTTTGTGCGTTTGAACGCGTTAATCTTAGGAACTAACTAAAACATCAAAAGATCTTTTTATTTGGTAGAGCAATCAATGAAGAAGGCTTTAGGCTATTTATCATCACGCTACCAACAATAGGAGCAAAACTGTAATAAAGAAAAAAGTTACAAAACAAATAAAAATGACTAAATAATATTTAATTCCCCGCGAACGAAGTCGCAGGCATAACTAGTTTTACTACCTTATTTATACACGTTTTATCCAATAGAGACCTTTTGCTAATAATAATTTCAATTTTTTTATAATTTATATAATAAGCTTTCAAATTTCTGTACAATTATAATAGACGTAAGCAAGTAACCATCAATTTCACTTATCTATACAATTATTCAACTACCATCATAATGTGGGTTTTCCCGACGAACCTTTGTAATCGAAACACTAAGCCGAAGTGATTTAAGATTATGGTGTGGGATAATGGCCTTCATTTTCGTTTCTACGTGGCACAGGTGCGATAGACAATTTTTCTTAAAATCGCGTAATTTATGTTCATCGTAATTTTACACTTAAACCGAATTACTCTTTATAACTACCTGGAAACGTTAATACATAACCAACTTCTAAGATGATTTTGTTTGTTGTATACAGTTACTTTTATTTAGAAATATAATTAACCCCAATATTATTATTGATCCCCGTCAATTGTATTGATGCCATAGTACTTAGAAATTATGAATTTCGTATATTAGACACCATTAAGATAGAATGTATAGTATTACTAAGTAATAAAATACCTTTACATACATATATGATATTAATGTGATGAATTCATTTTCCGAATCATTGTGGACCCATAATCTCTTTTTTATCAATGATATCAACCACTATTAGCTCTTTAAATATTATTATTATTTATTATTACTAATTAGAAGTTGCATAATAATATTGTTTGATTTCAGGTTTTTAAAAATTAAAAGGCAGATAAAAAATATATGCTGGTAGTTGTAAAATCACAAGTAGAATTGTTGTATCTACTATTATTCTTATCACTTAACATATAACATAACTAATGTAACAAAACATATATTAATACTTGATCTAAGTATGCACCGATGATTTAAAACAGACATAAGTATATATATTTATATACTTTACACTTATAATCGTCATACTATCGACAGATAGACGAAGAGACGATGCCTTATGTAAGGAATCTGAAACTTTCATTAGTTAGGTATACTGATTTAATTATCCTTTGTGCTAAGTTTGGTGGATCGAACTAGTGCAGATTGATTTAAAGAAGAAATACCTGTCAAGAAGTCTTTGGTCTCGGTTTTACTCCAGCCTAATTAATAGTCTAAGTTTTTTTTTATATTATATTATATAGCAGCGGTTCAATACAATATTATACTCTAAATTATAACCGAAATACGATATTTTCTCTCTAAATTGATATTATAAAGCGGATATGTTTGTTTGTTTGAACGTGCTATTCTTAGAATCTATCAGTCGGATTTCAAAAATTCTTGTTATATTTCATAGAGCTATCATTGAAGAAAGGTTTTAACATTACACTACCACCAATAGTAGAAATTCTGTAGAGTAAATAGTTACAAGAATGGGCAAAAATTATAAAACAATATTTAGTTCAAGTCACGAACACGGTATATTTATATTTTTACAACTATAACTCTACATTTTCAAGTATATTCGAAGTAATTTTATAATTTTCTTAAGTAAGCTCTGTGCAAACTGGAGTTTCCGAATTTAGATGATCAGGAATAAGATGGCGTAATACATAGAAATGTCATAATATGAAGAATTTCATACGACACCATCATTGAAACAGTACAAAGAACCTTATTTTCAACTATAATTCTGATTTAGCATAAAATATGCTATCGTGCCATGAGTACTTACTAAGTTAAGATTCCTTACAAATTAAATTAAATTTGAAACTGGTATTTGGATTATTATCTGATACGCAATATATGAATGACGAGACTATATTCGAGTGCACATATGTGTACGTTATTAATATTATGTGGTTATACCGTTGAATCTTACTTGTGAGGTAGGTAATTAACGAGGGAATTTTTGGTTGGGAACCCAGTGTTATTAGAAGAAATAAATTGTATACAAGATTATATTCAAGAGTTCAGCTTCTTTTTTAATTATGAGTGATAATGTACTTTCGTGTGTTTGAAACTGAGCAGCAACATCTTTCCTTTTTAATCCACTTTTCACTGCTTCTATCTCTTTGAATTTATCACCGTATGTTAATGTTGTAAATTTTTGTTTTGAATTCATCGTAGTTAGGTAATTTTTATCAGAAGGCATAGCTTCCTGGATAGTGATCTATGATCACTAATGATTCAAGTAAGCCGCTGTCCTAACCACCGTAAATACAGCTCTTAGAATTTCAAAGAAACAATAGATGATTGTATACTTATTGTTTGTTCTAACTTGTTAACACGTGCAAGCAATAAATTTCGAGAAAGTTTTTGTTTTGTACATTCAATCAAAATGACTCATTGGCAGACAGTTTATGTTATAGAGGTCGTTGAAACATTTCTTTAAGTAACTGAGGGCTAATTTTGAAATTATTAGTTTAAGTTATAGAGGTACGTATTTTAAGCTATTGAGGTTTTAGGCTCTGCGCGGAAGGCAGCAGATTATTTTTAGTTAGAATGGTTTTTACTTTATTAACGTTTGTGGTATCGATGTTCTACTGTATCTATTATAATCTAGTAACAAATATTGCTAAAGAATGTTTGATTTTCTTTCCAATAAAATAAGCATATATTGTGAGCACTAAATCTACTGCTTAAAGATATATGATTATCTCTTTGCTTATACCCTGATACTTAATACAACTGTTAAGCCGGTCATATACTATATTATAAATATATTTTTAATGCGAACAGAATAACGTTTACGTGCTGACAAGTCCTTGACGTATTTTATTGTATTATATTTTGACAAAGAGAAATAAAACGTTTTTACGTTAATAAATTGAGTAACTCGCCAGTTATTTGAGATTATCAGTGCGGCTAATGGCGGCAGTTAGAATGACTATCTGGCACTCGACGGGCAGCGCATTTGTCCGGATGACGGCTACACTTACTGGGAAATACCGGCCTCATTCGTTGAAATACCTAAGTTATTTACTTTTGTTTGCGACTGTATATCAGCTATCGGTTAGAGACATTATGATATTCTAATCGTCTGTGTAATGAATATTGTACTGTGATTGACGGAAAAAGCTTGAACGAAGTCGAAGGCATAACATAGCATGATATAAATCCGCAAGAATGTAATTATTAAATAGTTAGCTTATTACTCTACATCTTTAAATACAGACTAGATGAGCACACGACTGACTACCTTTGCGTAGATGTGAAGTATGATTTATATTAAGTCCGATTTTTCAACTTTGTAGACATAGTATTGCTAAGTAAAACTTCATCACAAATTTTGTATATCCCGATTGAAAATCAATCACTAACAGTATGTAAAGTGCACGTATAGGCTACCTCTTAATAGATGAAAGATTTTTTATTAATATTATAGTGCAGTTTATTGATTTTAAATTATTAGTAATTATAAAGTAAAAATGATTTAAATGAGCAAAAATTAATATGAGTTTATAAATTTAGTTATCCTCTAAAACAATTATCGTCTTTAAGCTCTTATTTAATAAAAGGTAAAATTAAAAAAAGAAACACAAAGTAATGTACATACCATACTATAACAAGTAAACTAAATGATACAAAAAATTGATTTCTTAGATAGAATTCTACCTAATTAAGGAAAATTATAATGTCTTTGTAGATCACGACAGTTCTACACCGAGCTCTAAAATTTCTTAAAGAGCCTATAACGCACAGTGCCTCTAATTTCCCCAGAGCTAACTAAGGCATCCAGTTAAATTAACTTGCCTAAACATTTGTTAATGAACAATATTTTTCAACTGTTGAAGCTTCCTGGATGTTTCCAGCTCGATATTTTTTCATTTCACAAAATAAATTATCTAGAGGAGAGACTATTTATACTGAATATTAAAGCTTAAATAAGAAAGAATATTTGTGTCAGTCTTTATCTAAGTAAACTTAGGATATATTTTTATATATAGTATATGTTTACTTTATAGCTATTGTATTTCTTCTTGTGAAGAGTTTAAATTTGGAGTTCATATAATAATAATTTTTAACAAATTATATATAAAACGTTTAAGGTATCCATAACTTCAATACCATGTATTGAAACAAATTAGTTCTGAAGTCTGAACTGATGACAAAACATTTTCCCGGACGGCAGAACAGCGGTTGCAATCAATGTATTGTCGATCTATTTATAGTTGCTGTTACTTTTTGATTTCAATGTCCTCAATATCAATTATAGTACCGTGACTTTATTGTGCAACTGTAAAAAATGTATATAACGTGTTTCATCCGTATTATATGAATAAAGGAACGATATCAATTTTGTTTTAGGAGGAATTTTCATTGTATATCATTGAGCAACGTCTTTCTATGAAACACAGAACAAAAGCCTGTGCAATCTAAATAAAGAAAATCAATGAGTTCATTTATATCTAATAGAAACTGGATTATATTATAGTTATTTATATTTATTTTATTTATCTATACTGGTTGAAAAGATAAGAAAATAATATACTCATACTTTGATAAGTAATTTAAACTCCGTTTATAAACACAGTAGGTATACGATGACAGTACACAATATTTTTAATTTATTGAAGTCACTTGTATCCCTTTATATTACTACAATACCTATTATCCCACAAATCAGTATTGGTCCTTTAAAGCAGGAAAAATTCTATTTTTTATGCTGCTCAACAGTATGTCGAAATAACGACAAAGCATTTTTCTGCAATTACTATCCGACGTAAACTTCCGTTGTTGTAAATATTTATTTTACTCGTTCATAACAATATATTATATTAATAATATTACTTGTCATGAAATTCATTACACCATATTCTAAGGAAACAATATTTATCTTTTCGAATGGATTTGCCATTATGGTATACATGATAAAGCACGATTTGATATGGGTTCATTGGGAACATAGAGGGCGTGTCACTGGTTGGCAGCGACATGGATGCAGGAAGTAATTTCTCTAGAGATGAGGGTCACGATAACAAGAAACCTGACAGATGTCCGATGTTGCTTCGACGTCGCTTGATTGACATCTATCGTGGACAAACATACACTGTCCCTCAAACTGATAAAAATATACATTTAATTCACCAAATTTTATGAAAACCAATAACTACTAATCATTATTAATGTGTATACTACTGAAAGAGCCCTAACTAATTTATAAAAGCATTGTTTATAGTTTATAGGTTTAGTGTAATGGCCACAATCTCACCTAATGTTAAGTGAAGTTGTAACCCTAGATGGTGGGCACGCTAAGCCTAGTGGAGGGACTGGCTCTCAAGTGCAACTGATGGATCACACCTATAGGTATTTTCCACAAGAGAGTGGTAACTAGCCAGGCGATCATTAGAAATAACCCTACCACCATGCATTAATAACAAAAATTAGTTTTTACACTTAGGTTTTTTGACATTTTTTGCAATTAAGTATTCGGTACTACTATGTATGTACATACTCACGAGTTATCTCCCGTATTGATGGTTAATAATAGGTGTTCATCTTAACTTGCAGCTAAAATATTTAGACAAGTATCTTTATGGGCTTATTTGATAAATACGTAAACAGTAAAATCATATTTAAATATCGGTTTCGATTTCAAATATTTGTCATGAGCTAAACCACTTTGACTGTATATAACAATTATGTATACATACCTACATATATATCTTTAATAACCCACAAACTAAAATTACTGCCTTAGCTAAGAACCACATAAATATATTAATACATGTAGAACAGACAATAATTTAGGGTAACTCCAATTATTTATTGAAGTCGGTATGCCCAAATAACTAATATATTGTTACAGTATCCTTATTTCAAAAGCAAGTTTCACACTGTATCAGACTATATTACCAATACGGGAGATTCACACAAGTAGCTATAAAATAAGATATAAGATCTAATAAAATTACAAAGAGTGTTACATAATATTGCACTATTTCTTATTTTATAAATGAAAAAGTTTTTCTTATAAATTTATCATACAAATGTGTCAGAGCATCACGAGAAAAGTGGAAATATTCCAAATAATAACAAAGACGCAACATTCTAAGAGGTGAATCACGTCTGCATAATATCATATTATGGTGAAATAAGACGTTTTCAAGAATGCCTTTGTTGCGAATTTATAGCACATTTGGCCCCAAATTTTTCGCTATACAAACTTTTTTACTACGCCTATTTTCAAAATATCTATCTTCAAGACGTAGACTGTTTTGCCTTACAATGAGGTTATTCCCGAAGAGGGACTCGCACTCTTACAATTTAGTTAAGAACTTAAAGTATGTTAACTTGTAAGATATTCCTCCGAGGTACGTTATACAAATGAACTAAAAATAAAGTGCCTATTGGCTTGATCGAATTATTTGCGTCGTCGTTCAAGGAATTTTGAAATTACATATTTAAAAAGATGAGAGTAACAATATGTAATAAGTAAAATAGTAATACATATTGTAAAAACTCTTATATCTTAATCGTCTTGTTTAATATTCTGCTCGTACTATTTGGTTCTTCATATCACTAATACTACCTCAGTATTATAAGACGTATTTATATTGCCACAACTGGAAACTTAAAGCGCTAAAAGCGAAGTACTTGAAATAGACTATTAAAACAAGTTTTATAAAATCTTGTTATTACAATTTGAATTTATAAAGTTATTTCTAATCAAACGTGTAAATATTGAAACCCCTGTATTTTATATTTATTATAAAGAGACGCTCAACGATAAAGCTAACATTATAAAGTGACGATCAACGACCAAGCTAACAATATATTGTTTTATTAAAAATGTATTCCGTACTACTATATTCAGTGTTCATTGTTCGTTTTCATTTATGAAATTTAATTAACAGTTTCACATAAAACACAAAACTAATTAAGGTAATAAATACAAAAATAATTAATTTATTTTCAGATTGATACACTCATGAATATTAAAATAATGTTCTGAAACTAACCCAGGATTGTAGCTATTGATTATTTATGTAGTTTATGTCAACTGCGTCCATATGATATCTTCTCTCTTTGTCTGAAACCTTTGTACGCCTTACAAACAACTTTAATCTTTAATCATGTCTTTTTTATAATAAAGGATTAGCGTTATGATCATAATCTCACCTGTTCTTAAGTGACGATGTGGATACGCTAAACCTAGTTAGTGGAGGACCTGGCTCTCCAGTGCAACTGCCGGAACGCACTTATAGGTATTTGGCAGCAGATTCTCAACTTTAGGATGGTAGCTAGTCAGGCGGGCATTATAAAAAGTTCTGACACCATGCTATGACTTCATGACGATATTTTCCTTCATCGAAAACTGAAACTCGTTGTAGGCGGATTCGAACTCACCTCCTTTGACGCGGCGTCTGTACATGCTACTACTGAGCTATCATCTCTTCAAAATGACTACCGACAAATGTCTGTTAATAATTTCATAATTATAAAATAATGTGCAAACGTTCAAAGCTGGTAGACAACTCATCTGCAATTCACCGGTAGACGGTCGCACGATAAATGAATTGGGAATAGCTGTTTGATTACTACTCATAAAGAACCGAGCTGTACGTACCTAAAATCGTTTGGTTATCTAACACTATCGCAGCTCAATTCCTGACTTCACGGAACCCGAATGTTGCTGTGGAGTAAGGGGGTGTAATGTGAAACTTATTTTCCGCTTCCACGATTTCATATTATTTACATAACAATATCAAAGTTCGCTGAACATAAAATGTGTTTTATTACAAATATTTAAAATCTTCACCTAAATAAACAAAATGCGCAGGGATCATTTTGCGCAGTCAATTTATTAAATACACTTTATTATTTAAAATATTATGTTAGGTTAGGTGGTAAAACATTCTATTCACTTTATATTATTTTCAATTTCTCTATCAATTTCCTTAGTACTCAAATTTTAAATGAGGTTATGTTTACTGTGAAGGTAAACATCGTGATTAACCATAGCATGGTGGTAGGGTTTCTTAATACCCACCTGGCTAGCTACAATCATCAAGTTGAAAATCTGCTGCCAAATACTTATAGGTGTGTTCCGGCAGTTGCAGTTGAAAGCCAGTCCTTCCACTAAGCTTAGCATTTCCACAATCTTGGGCCATATCGTCACTTAATATCAGGTGAGATTGTGGTCATCACGCTAAACCTTTACTAGACGTGATTAAAGATTATAGTTATTTGTAAGATGGACGAAGGTTTCAGAAGAAAAGCGGAGATACAATATGGATGCAGTTGTCATAAACTACATAAATAATCAGTAGGTACAAACTTGGGTTAGTCCAAGAACAATTTTAATATTTATCAGTATATCAATTTAAAACTAATTTACTTATTTCTTTAATTATTTTTCTTCGTAAGTTTTTTGTTTTGAGTAAAACAGTTAATTAATTTTCATTAATTTAAAAGAACAAAGAAAATAATATAATAGCACTGAATACATTTTTAATAAAATTTATACATAATACTATTTTATTTATTAAGTATTGTTACTCTTCCTTAGGTTCTTTTATTTTTATTGTTTCTATTTAGGTATTATTTTATTGTTACTTAATATCCGGTGGTATTGTGATCATAATACTAAATGTATAAACTACATAAAAAACTCTGAAATATATTATGGTATAATAAATAATCGTGTACTGAAGTAATATCATTCTCTAATTATCATATGCCGGAAAAGTTAAGGTAAACTAACAATTAAGAATGTCTTAATAATTTGTTTTAAACGTCATCGAGTATTATTTGGATTGTATTACATACAGGTGCTAATTACATAGTTCACATTAATTACTGTTACAACAATTAACGAACAGAAATTACACTAATAGGTTAATTCAGCGGGTGCTTAATCTTAGATAACCGCAGTTCGATACTGGTTAACGTCTGCTGCATATTGTCACTGTGGCACAAACCTGGCCTTTGATTAACGCGTCCATTCGACACCACACCACACACAATAAACATTAGTATAACGGTTTATTTCGGCAGTTTCGGCACAGTTTGGCCTTACCGGACCGAATCGCAGTAGAGGTGAGCTTTGTTAATACTCTAGAAATGTTGGTAGGTAAGAGCTCATTGCTAATTTATATCGGTATCGATATATGTCTCAGTAAGTTAACTCTATAGGTCTTAATGAGTGCTAACAGATTTTTTTTCTCATAAAACTGTACATATGGCTCATTTTTATTCTAAATCTTATCTTGAATGCTCTCAGAATTTAATCAATTATTTGAATATACGATGGTATAATGATGAATTTTGACACAATGTATATTATAATATTTTGTATAGTTATTTACACTGATTATTCTCTATTCAAGACGCTCAAAGATTAAAAATACGAAAATGCGAGTATTAAAACACAAACATAACAACATAAATATTATATACGTGACAACACAAAAAAAAACATAACTTTCGACAATTTATAGTTTCGATCCACCTACTTTGATGTATTATTGCTTATTACAACTTATATAAGCTAAGGAAGTTTTTAATAGCAAGTCTTGTAAATCGTTGATTTTTTAAATACTTGAGCATTTGTATTTTTAATGCCAAGAAGAGATTAGTCAAATAACCATTGGTCAGTCTGTTGAATTCGCTTAAATGTATGCTATATTTTTATTTAGTTCGAGTGCTCGGGTAATTGAGTGAAAATGACACCATTGTAATATTATAGTTACTGACAAAGAAATATTATTATTCAAAGTAGTTTATTAATAGACACACTCTATACAACATCGGCCAAATGAAAGTCGAAGTCGCTCAACGAAAAATTGTAATTTATTCATTGATTCCAGATTCACTTAAGGTTAATTAGTTATTATTATTTGTTGTTTTATTTGAAAGTTTGCACTCTAGTTACGCCATACCCCAAAAGTTATAATAAAAGACATTGAAAAATCGCGTCTTGTGTTATTAGGAACCCATTTTATAGTAATCGAATATACTTTTTTTTTATTATTAATATATGCGATCTTATGACACATTTAAGGAAAATTTCTACAGATTTGTCTATAACAGAAATAAAAATTCACCCCTTTAAGATAGGTCTTTGGAGCGGCGCGGCGTAGGCTTGTCAATAGGATGCGTTTTCTAGTACCAGAGTCGTAATAAATTTAATTTAATAAAATCATATAATTAGTTACTTGATATAGGAATCACAGTAAAATTTGGAACTTAATTGTAACTATTAATCCAATAAATGTAAGACAAATTAAACAGTGATCACATTTAAAGTTTCGTTAGTTCAACTTGTCCAGTAACTATGGAGAGCTAATTAAATTGTCGGTTAGTTCTCAAACAAAGTGACTCGTTAATGTGATAGTGTCGTTATTGTTCGTACCTGACCCAAAACTTTCTTTTTCAACTCAAAGGAAGTTGAAAACCACCTACAACGTAATCAGTTCCAGAACTTTTTTACATTTACCAAATTGCTTTCCTAAGCTGTAATGTAATTTAACCATTTCTTCAAACAAAGAAATTGCTATAACTTTGTTTTAAGTTTGTCTTTATATAGTGCGTATACACATTTTTTTCGTTAAGGTAAATAATTATATGAATATGGTGTTTAAACAACGCTAATCCCTCTTTTCCTTTTATTAACAGAATCACAATTGTCGGGTTTTTCGGAGTCACAGGTTTATTATAATTTCAACAACAGCTCGAAGAGTTAAGAATGTCACACTTGTAATGAAGTGGGACTCTAAGCAACACACGCCTGCGCATTGCACTGTATCTTTCCTATGACATCGGGTTTTTTAAATATAAAGTGGCATTTACGACAAAACGACGCTGGTTAGTAATCAATTGACAGTCTCTTCATAGTCATCACTGCTTTTTAATCGTACTTTATCCAACATCGAACAAAGAATCGTATTTTACCTTGGTAGCTAAAAAATAAAACTATTTTATAAATTCGTCAATCTACTGGAATTATTGTTACCTTCCATTGCGAAAGTACCGGTAAAAGTGTGTTGTTGACAAGATAGGCACTTACAGGATTTGTGTACGTTGGAGGACAACAATACTTTTTCAAGTAAACAATTAATGTCTGTAATGGCTTCTGGGATTATGTACCAATGGCTTATAAATTTTTTATTATTTGAAAATAACTGTGTAGTATACTGTAATAAAAAGTATGAAAATAGATGCTGCAACCACTGGTGACGAATTTCATCCATACCCATCGCCGTCCTGTAGGCCTACAAAACACTTCCTGACGATTCATTTATGAATCCATAAATAGTACGTTTGAACCACTAAATGAGAATTCATTTATATTTGCTAAAACTTATAATAAAGACTAGCTGTGCCTGCGACTTCATTCGCTTTGTAGTAAAGAGTAGTTAAAACAAAAAACATCTCAACACACCACAGATGACATTGTTGAAAAATATAATATAAAAATAAATGTATTTATGGACTATCGAGAGCTAACGTAGTACGCAAAGTTTATTGTAGACTTTTTCTATTAATAAATACGTACGAAATTTCTGTAGTCATTAATCAGATTGTTTTTAATCTGAAACTACAAAAGAAATTTGAAAATTCAGAACTTTACATCTATTATTTACTGGTAGCAAGAAAACAGTTAAAAAATTGTTTCATATATGTACTTATTGAAGAAATGATGGCTCAATAGTAGCTTGTACAGACACCGAATCAATGGGTTTGAGTTCGAATCTCTGTGATCAGCCTCGGCTTGAAGACAGACATTGCTACCACCATCAAGTTGAAACTCTACTGCTACGTACGAATATATGAGTTCTGGCAATTGCACTTGAAAGCCAGTTTGTCCACTAGGATTAATGTCTCCATCAACTTGAGCCATATCGACACGAAAGTATTAAAAAACCGCATGTCATTTAATATCGAAAGCGACAACGTAACTGCAGTATGTAAGCTGTGTATCACTATATATAATTCACTTTAACTTTCGGAGTAATCCATTTAAACTGTCAGATTAGAGTAAGCGGGGAATTTACTTAGGGAAGTTCGGTCAGCAATTTATGTACGCACAGATGTGGTCACCGGCCCAGCATCGGCTTGTGGCACTGTTTATAACAACAAAGGAGGGTAATTAAGCAATCAGACATGAGAACCGAGATCCGCTTATAATAGCTATACAAATATAAATATAAGCTAACCGGTACTTTAATATATATATATTTTATATAATAATATATTTTATTCACCAGCCATCACACAATCAAACAAATAATCTAGGAAATATCTACATCTAGGTTGACAATTGTTAACACACTGATTATGAACGCTGCCACTTGAGTAGGTGATCCTGAGTCTCAGATGGGGCAGCACAGATAATGTACCAATTAACTAAAACAATATACAACCACAGTGGATATGTTAAGTATGAAGTATACAGCCATAAAAATGTTAACAGAAATGTAGATGTTCAAAAATTGAGGATGTAGCAAAAATATTTGATAACTAAATATAGGTAAGAAATATCTCTCTCTATAAAACGATTCATTAACACTTTGATGATTCAATGAACAATGAAATAGTGAACCAGTGAACCAGTGAACTACAATAAACTATGAAGGTTAAGTATTGACATCTAGTCCTCTCTAAATCTCAGCCAGTAATAGTTTCTCAATTTGTTCATAATTAAGGTTAAGCAGCCAAGACTTAACCTTTATTTTATATCTATGCTTGTTTAAGTATCTAATTTCTAACACGTTTTCAAACTTGTTTAACAATCTAGCACTAAGGATATATATAGGAGGACTATAAAGAGCTGTCTAACCGTTAGTACTTGACATTCTGAGTATAGTTTTATAGTGGGATAGCGCCTCGGTTTACAAGGCATAACCTTTAGAACAGCTTTTTGGACTCTTTCTAGGGAAATAAATATTGATTTCGAAGAACCGCCCCACACAGGTATGCAGTATGTCAGCAGAGACTCAAATAGCGAAGAGTAAACAATCTTGAGAGTTTGGTAATCAGCAGAGTCTCTCCATTTTTAAAATATATATGTATATAGGACGCGGAAATTAATATATATATATATATATATATATATATATATATATTTCCGCGTCCTTTTGACTTATGCAACAATTTGAGAATCCTATCTTAAACATTCATCGACATGAAGACCTAAATATTTTATTATATTTGGTGTTTCCTAAGATGGGCAGTTGCATGTAGATTGTGACGAACATGTACGACTTTTCATACATAACTAATGATCAGAGGGACGGGTTGAGGAACTAAAATTGAATGCTATATTTTTGGTCTTACTAACATTTAGTGTGAGTTTTCCGACAACCACTCCATTACAAGTCTAACTCCGCACGTAATGAAACTTCGGTTCAAGAGGTTCCATAGACTAACAGGACAGTATTGTTTGAATATGTAAATATCTGTGAATCGTGAGTGTTTATCTGGTAGAGATCATTAATATGGATCAGAAACAGTATAGAACCAAGGAAGCCTACCCCGAGGAACTCCAAACGAGCTGTACTCTTCAGAGCTTTTATATTTAGCAATAATAACTCTTTGAGTACGGTCTGTAATATAGTCCCTGAAAATACTGAGGGAATTTTCATGCACACCTATCTTTTCCATTTTACATAACAATGTTGGGATATGGACAGAATCGAAATCCTTTGAAATATTCAAAAATATACCTAGGCATTTATATTTTTCACCAAGTTTTTAGCGACCACATCAACATACAAACATAACAAAATAATACACACCAAGTGTATGCGTTTAAGTAACTTAACGGCGGTTACTTAGCTGTTAAATTCTAATTTATTTTAAATTATGCTTTGAAACTAACGCTTTTCATATATTCCTGTTGATTAGTGTGGAGGTATTTATTTGCCAAAAGAAATTTGCTTCACATTCGTAAGTTTTTTAGTAGTTATCTAATTTGCTCAACTCATAACCTTCCTACCAGTCCAAAGATATTTGGAGTCAGCGCAATACGGTTGCTGCTTTCATAATGTCCATCAGCCGTCATCTCTTCAAAGAAAGAAATAAAGTTTTATTTATCTACCACACGGTAAATGATAATTAAAATAATAAAAAAACAGACATTAAAAACAATAATAAAAAAATCAGAACATGACATCATGATCACACACAACGTAATGTGTGGATAAATTAGTCCGTCTTAGCATAACAGCTATACTGTAGTAGATAGTGCAGCGCTGGTATTTTGACTGGACCCTGTGAAGGCGACGTCACGATCATCAGTAGAAATTCTTAAATATATATAATAGGGACAGCTTGTAGTACATACCGGTATTAGTGATACATGGAAATGATGCAGTAATAGTGCAATAAAAAATACAAAAACTATTTGAAGGATAAAAATATAAATAATAAGGTCTAGGAGACTATTTGTATACCTAAGAGGTTCATTTGAAGTTACCAATCTGCTCTTGTAGTAAAGGCCTTTTAAAATTTATTTTAAACGCTTGAAACTTTATTCTGTATATGAAATAGCGGGGGTGAATTGTTCCAGCATTGTGCGGCTGCAAATTTAACGAACCTCTGAATGCCATTGATCGGTGGCCTGGCGTGAGAAGCACATAACTAGTAGTTTGTCTTTTGTCTCTCGATTGCGCTTCTGTCCAGTCTAACTTCGTATACATATAGTCAGGTCTTTGGTTATTTATAACTCCAAACAAAAGTACCCCGAGACGGAATCTCCTTCGAGCCGTCATTTTAAAAAAGGTGTTGTTGAGTTTAAATATGGCGTAACATGTGTATGTGAAGGAATATTAAAACAAAAGCGTGCACAAGTATTTTGGACACGACGGATAAGTTTCTCCGTTCTCTTAAGCAAACAGGGTCCATATATCAAATCACAGTAGTTAAATCTACTCAATATTATAATCTCACAAAGTTGAATCCTAACTTCCTTGTCTAGGAAACGTCGTATTTTATATAGTAATAATAACATGATGGTAAGGCTTTTTCTAATGCCCGCCTGGCTAGCTACCACCCTAAAGTTGAAAATCTGTCGACAAATACCAATAGATGTGTTCCAGCAGTGACACTCGAGAGCCAGTCCCCCCTATTAAGACCGGCAATGCACCCGCGTTTCCCTTAGTGTTGGGGGTGTCCATGGGCGGTGGTTATCACTTACCATTAGATGACATGCTTGCTCGTTTGCCCCCTATTCCATAATAAAAATCCACTACGTTTTCTTTCATCTCATTCCGCACACACTCTATCCATATTTTCGTTTTTCTCTTCCTTTCCATGCTTAAACATTAATATCCATTACTTTTCTCACCACATGCGTTTCCTCTCTTCTCATGACATGCCCAACCAAAGCAAGCGATTCCCTTTCAACTTCTCTACCACTGATACTACTTTTAAAAACTTCCTCTGACATACTCATCTGTAACTTTGTGCATTCTTGTAACACCACTGATCCATCTAAGCATTCGCATTTTTGCCGCATGCAATCGACACTCATCTGTCTTCATACTAGCCCAATACAGCTAATTTGCTCAACTATTTTTTTATTTTAATCTTTCTATACACTGGAACCAAACTAAGTAATGTACAAGCGAAATAGGGTTTCTATAGTTATTGGTTTAGCGATATAGCTAAAATTTCACCTGAAGATTAGTGACGATATAGCTCAAGATGGTGGACACGTTAACCTTAGCGGAGAGACTAGCTCTCAACTACAACTACCGGAGCACACCTATAGATATTTGACAGTGACGATATAGCTCTAGATGGTGAACACGCTAACCCTAGCAGAGAGACTGACTCTTAAGTACAACTGCCGGAGCACACCTATAGATATTTGGCAGGAGATCTTCAACTTGAAAGTGTGTATTAGAAAAAACCCTACCAACTTGGAAAGGCGTACTAGTAGCTCCTCTATAGTCGATACTTACACAGAGACATAATTTCTGTGTATTTAATAAGTATATAATGTTTTATTTAATAAATAGTTTATATTTGAAGCTTGTTACATTTTATACGTCATAATTTTAACATAAATTTGTATGCTTACATCACGTATAGTGAATAGTAAGTTTTGATTTTAAAACAAAAAAAAATATGTGCATTACCTTTAAATGACTCTATAAAAAATCATAGCTATCTTAACCTATCATTCATAAATAAATTCATAAGCCGAAATTCAACTCCGAACAATGGGCGCGTATTAGCATACAAAAAGTTTCACATATTTTACGGAAATCTGTTACATTTTGAGTTATCGTTTCAGAAAAGAGCAATGTTTTTCCTTTGACCTGAGAATACCTTTCTTCAAGAGATATATATTCATGTTATAGTCTTGCCTATAAATTATACCGGCACATATTTTTCGTAATACACTGATTAATCTAAGGTTAGATATAAGGGTCGTTTAATAAAAAGCGACGTTAGTTTATTAGATATTGTTGTATACCTGTTACTTAGTTTTCCGAAATAATTACTTTTCTTATCTATTTATTCTGGGGTAAAATTTTCATTTCTGAATATATCTAAATTTATCCTTCCTACTTAGAATTTCCAGTACTTTAGCGACTACTGCTTTATCGTCTTTAATACGTTGTCGTCCCGAAAAAGTGATAGTAAAATAACTGATGAATATGTGGGATAGTCAAATATTTCAAAGCTCTCGTATTGCAGTCATCAGAACGGTGCGAGACTTGTGAAAAATATTTTAATGAAATTAGACTTACTTGGTGATCTACTTCTTGATTTTCTCAGATTTATTTGCTAAATTTTTTAACGTATTGTATACGTAGGTTGTGTTAGCTTGGTCGTTGATCGTCCCTTTATTATTAAATATAATATAAAAGGGTTTAAATATTTACACGTTTGATTAAAAATAACTTCATGGTTTGAAATTGATATTTACATGTTTGGTTAAAATTAACTTTATAAATTCAAATTGTAATGACCAGATTTTATCAAACTTATTTTATTAATCTATTTCAAGTAGTTTGCTTTCCAGTTGTGGTAATAGAAATATGTGTGTCTTACAATACTAAGGCAGTAATAGTGGAGCTCCAGAACGAATTAGTGGACTAAAATATTAGTGATATGAAGAACCAAATAGTACGTGCAAACTATTAAGCAAGATGGTTAAGATATAAGGATTTTACAGTTGTAATGATAATTAAACAGCCAGGTACAGATTACACTTCTTGAATATACTGGCAGTACATTTAGTTTACCTGCGAAAAAACTTACCGTGATTATTCGATAGCCGTAAGTAGGTATACGAATGTATGATCCACAATTTTTTATGTAAAATGTTATACATACTACCTATTTGATTTTTATCAGTATCTAATAAACGAAACAGTGGTACAACTATATGCTATGATAACTATTACATTACTTTTAATTATCTCTAAGCTAAGTATTGCATAAGGCGTCTCAAGCGAGAGTATCTTTGGTGAATGTTATTTGAAGATTAAAATTTGGGTATATATATTTCTCAGCCACTGTGTAGTTTAATTTTTGCACTACGCCACAATAAACATAATTAAAAAACCTATTTATAAAAGGAGAACTAAAAGTTTTTTTTTTATTATTTCAAAGATAGTCTACCTTTGTTACCTAGCATTTACATTCTTTATGAGTTCGATTTCAACCGCGGTCGTGAACGGACGTGTCCGTGAGCTCTTGTTGATTGTTCTCGAAACCGATCGCGCTGCGTCTTACCGCGCCGCCTATTGTTTCTTTGTGCTGTTCTTACGTCTTATCGGCAATAATCCGTCTATTGTTGCCGACATTCCAGTTCGTGTTACAGATAATTAGTCCTTTGTTAATCTCAACCTATTGTTTGGTTATCGTGTCAAGTTTATATTGTGAGAGATATCTTACTTTATTATTGCGAATTCCAAGTATTGCTTTTCGTCATTGTGAATTTAGTGCAGTGATTAAAGTGCCAACACTGTAAGTACGCCGGTCACCGGCTACCAACAAAGGTAAAACTTACTTTCCCTTAAGCCTTTTATTACAGGCCAGGCCATAGATATTATTATTGTTTTTTTTTTCTTTTTTCTTTCTCTTTCTGATTTTGCACGTGCAGTACATTGTATTTAAATGTTATTTCTCCGAACTTGGGATAGTTCGTTAGTTTTTTGCTAACCGCGCCCCCCTGCCCTTCCGGCAGGGAGGTTTCACCCAGGCTTACGAGCAGATTTTCTCGCCCCAAGCCTTACATCCAGACCATGGCTAATCGTCCGGAAGATTTATATTTAAGGCTACGTGCCTTCATAGGTAGAGAGCAACCAGACTTGCTCAAGGCGTTCCTCGCCTCCCAACCGGTCCAACGCGTTCGCACCCCACCGACCGCGGCGAATGCACCAACTCGTGCTTGACCGGCGTCCCCCCCATCCACATTAATACCCCTCCGCACCCAATCTACCGCAGCGACAGCACCGGTGCATCGCCCAGCATCTCCACACTCGCGCTCCCGGTCCCGCTCGCCTGTGATAATTCACTCGCAGGCACCTACTGTGAACATAACACGTACACAGTCGCCTTCAGCGACCCCCACCCCCACGGTTGTGCCTCGTCCTTTCGAGGAGCAAATATCGTACGCACCATGGCCAATACCTACGGCGAACTCTTTCTCTCTATTATCCCCCGACCCGATTCCCGAATACGAGGCTGAAATGAGGAACCTCGATTTGGATGCTCAAAGCAATCCTGAAGCCGACTTTATAATAGTCACCAAGGCCAAGAACAAGAGGGTGCTATCACCCTCAACAGTTGAAACTGCTGTCATAAAAACAAGGCGCGTCCCTACTGCATCCGAGAACGCTAATACCCCAATGACACAACCTCCCACATCCGCTAGCTCGACTGAGAAAGCGGTACGACCACCGCAACCCGTTACGATCTGCGATAAGGCTTCCTGGGTAAGCATCTCGGCCCAGCTCAACTCAAGGAAAATTGCATACACTAGGGCCACCAGCACCCCTTCAGGGATACAGGTTAAAGTCCCGTCTATTACAGATTATAATAATTTAACGTCCTTTCTCCGGGAAGGAAAACACCAGTTCTATACCTACACAAATGAAGAAGAGCGCCTTCTGCGCGTCGTTCTTAGGCGCTTTCCTAAAGAGCTCTCCGAGGAGCTAATCCTAGCCTCCCTTAAGGAGCAAAACTTACCGGTCCACGAGGTACATCGAATGTACCATAATATAACAAAAAAAATTTACGACCTAGTTCTAGTCACCTTGGACCGATCTAAGGAAGGGAAAGAAATTTTCTCCCTCCAATCTGTCTGCGGCCTCTCCGGCATAGTTATAGAGATCCCCCATAAGAGGCATACCCCCACTCAATGCCATAACTGTCAAGCATACGGCCACTCCGCTCGCAACTGCTTCATCAACCCGCGTTGCGTCAAATGTTTAGAAAACCACTCCACTAAGGAGTGCTCTCGCACCCGGGACTCTCCAACTCCACCGAGCTGCGTCTTATGCGGTAAAGCCGGGCACCCCGCGAACTATCGCGGGTGTGAACGCGCTCCACGCACAAGACACACGCGTTTCTTTAATCAGGCGCCCTCAGCGCAAGCAACGGCTGCACGTACCGCACCGCCGCCACTTATGTCTAATCAGGATTTCCCGAGCCTGGGTAAGCCAGCGCGGGTCACTTCTGCGAACCCATCTCCTCCCCAAAGACCCACTCTAGCTCCGACCAACGTGTGGACCACCAATCAGCAGGCTCCGAAGGCTAAACCCGCGAAAGTCACCGCGGCCGGCCCTTCTACTGGTTTCAAAGGCATCGACTGGCTCGCCGAACTACTAGAAGAACACTCCGTAGATGATATCATTGCGTTCGACGACATGATTAGCGCTAGTCAGGATTTTGGCCGTCTAAAAGCCATTAAGTGCTTCCCAGGCATTGCAAGGACCATGCAACGCCTTATCCGCGCTTCTCCTAAATAAACTCGCAATGGAGGATAAGATTAGACCCCGAAGCCTATCTTTGTCCTTTTTTAACGCGCGCAACCTGAAACCCCAACGTGACTTGGTAGCTAGCTTCCTTAAGGAGCGACAGATAGACGTGTTTCTTGTACAAGAAACACTACTAAAACCGAGCGTTCGTAATCCCGCGATTGCGAACTACAAGATAGTAAGAAATGATCGTACCGGTGTAAGAGGCGGCGGCACGCTCATATACTACAGAAAGTCACTATATTGCATGCCAATAGATCCTCCCGAACTTACAAATTTAGAAGTCTCGGTATGTAGAGTGGGTATGACCGGTCATCCCACTATTTTTATCGTTTTCGCGTACCTTTCGCCTAACAAAACTCTCCTCCAGTCGGATCTGGAGACGCTTTTCGCACTCGGTGACTCTGTTATAGTGGCTGGCGATCTAAACAGCGGGCGCATTCAATACAACAACCCGCGTAGTACCACTAATGGTAGGACTCTATACTGGCTAGAAAATACGCTTACGTTCGACGTAATAGCTCCTTCTGAGCCAACTCATTATCAAGCTAACTGCCGCCCTTCAGTTTTAGACATAGCTATTTTAAAAGGGATCGCGCTTCAGGTACGACAAATCGATGTCGTACATGAACTAGATTCCGATCACCGCCCAGTAGTTTTGCAACTAGGTCATCCGGGTGACCAAACACCGGCTTCAGTCAAAGTGGCTGACTATCCAAAGCTTAAACACTATCTTTCAAATAATCTCTCCACCCCTTTCTTAGATAGGATCCCCGACGAGATAAAGTCTGTGACCGATGCCGATGTGGCAATTGACTCCCTGGTCGGTCACCTCCAGAATGCTATCAGCGAAACCTCGAAAGAGATAAAGGCGGCAAACGATCGCCGCTTCATACTCCCTAATGACATTCGAAGACTGATCACGGAAAAAAACGCCGCGACTCGCGCCCATGATTCTTATCCGACGGAGGAAAATCGCGTACGGCTACGTAACTTACAACGATTAGTTAAAACTCGTATCTCCGAACTCCGCGGTCAAAGATGGGACAGTCTTTTAGAGGAAATCAAACCATCTCATCTTGCTTTCTGGGATCTTGTCCGTAAACAAAAGAGCAGCTACTCGTCCTCAATGCCACCGCTGGATAGAGGCCCCGGCAATCTGCCCGCCTTCGAAAGTATAGACAAGGCAGAGTATCTCGCTACCACTCTCGAACAACAGTGTTCTCCCAATTCCTATGAATATCATACCATAGATCCCGGACACATCGAGAGGGTCAATCGAACAATTCAATCAATAAGAGAGACCCCACCAGTTGAAAACTTAGACCCGGTCACAAATGACGAAGTTGTCGCGATCATAAAACGCCTTAAGCCAAGGAAAGCCCCTGGTCCCGATGGAATCAGGAACGAAGCCCTAAAACTTCTCCCTGATAAACTTATAGCTCTTCTGGTATGTATCTTCAATGCGGCCATAATTCACTGCCATTTTCCAGCCGCTTGGAAAAAGGCAACGGTAATAGGTATCCGCAAATCCGGGAAAAAGGCATCTCTCCCAGAAAGCTACCGCCCAATTAGCCTCCTCAATACGTTAGGTAAAATTTACGAGCGGCTCCTTCTGAACCGACTTCAACCGAGCAATTCGGCTTTCGACCGAAGCACTCGTGTACCCACCAAGTGCTCCGCCTCACGGAGCATATTCTCTCCAATTTCACGGAGCCACGCCGACCTAGGCGCACGCTTGCCGTATTTTTCGATATAGCCAAAGCTTTCGATAAGGTCTGGCACGAAGGCCTCATATTTAAACTCAATCTCTTTCAAGTCCCGGACAGACTAGTCCGCATAATCTTCGCTTACCTATCAGACCGTACCTTCTGCTATAAAGCGGACGGAACTCTATCCTCACCACATTCAATAAGATCAGGAGTGCCGCAAGGTTCTATCCTAGCCCCTTGCCTCTTCAACCTGTTTGTTAGTGACATCCCCGAATTTCCCGACATCGCAGTAGGCTCTTACGCAGACGACACAGTCATCTTCAGCTCAGGCAGAAATAGGATTCACTTATACTACCGCGTCCAAAGGGCTGTGTCTACGTTCGGGTCCTGGTGCCTCAAATGGCGCATAGGAATAAACCCAGACAAAAGCGCGGCTATTATGTTCGATCCTCACGCGAGGAAGAATATAAAAAGAATATTACACCTTTTTGGTGTCAATATCCCTTGGGCTAACCAAACCAAATACCTTGGTGTAGTTTTAGATAAACATCTCACCTTTAACAAACATATAGATTATGTACAGAAAAAAGCCACCACAGCTATGGCACTACTACACAATCTAACCTCCTCTAAGAGCAAAATGTCACTCAGACATAGTTCACAATATATAAAGTATGCATCCGTCCCATACTTACCTACAGTTGCCCCGTATTCGCTCACGCTTTGCATACCACCCTTCGCAAACTACAAGTTCTGCAAAATAAATTCATGCGTATAGCCGTCTAAGCTCCTCCGTACGTCCGTAATGTAGATCTCCATAAAGATATGGATATTCCGTCTATATATGCATATATCAAAGACCTTACAAAGCAATTCTTCGAAAAAGCCGAAGTTCATCCCAACCCCAAAATAGTACACGCAGTTAGCTACAATGCTAATCCGCACGCCAAAGGTTTCGCGCGCCGGCCACGTAATTGTTTCACTGATCCCGTCGATAAAATAACAAGATTGAACGCACTTCTTCCTACCGTCTCCACCAATCGTACGTGTCCGCGTACACGCCCGCGTACACGCCCGCGTACACGCCCGCGTACACGCCCGCGTAAACGCCGCCCTCGCCGCCGAGGCCGAGCGGTTAATTTCGCTCCCGCACACCCGCCGCGTCCTCCCTCTGCAGACGCTTGAGCCTAGGATCGATTCTCCGGATAGGAGCCCTCAAGTGACTCTGCTCGCGCGATACAGTGACACTCTACATCACTGAAAGTACATCATCACACCGCATACTATCCATGCACACCTACACGTTAAGTACACGGTTCTGTAAGGGACTACCCCGACGATCCTTGTTTGTTTCCGCAGCATCCCAAGCCGAGGTTCGGCCATTCTGGCACCCTTGCGCTTGCTGCCTCGGAGCTGAGTGCCCTCAGCACTCGCCCCAAAAAGTTCGGTGAAGCTGTCAAAGCCCTTACGGCTAACAGCGTATGTCAATTCAAAAAAAAAAAAAAAAACATTCTTTATACATATTTACGCTACTGCAAAATAGGGCTATACGATATTTTACTGGTACAATTATTGTTATTTATAACTACACCACTCTTCCGATATTTAATTGTCAAATAGTCTGTATTTTACGGAATATTTTATTCATTGTTTACGCAAAACAACTGGCAACATTATTTAGAAGTGCGTTCCTAAACGTACGTACGTCCTAAAATTCAAATTCACTATTGCTCTTGCTTTGTAACAGTTCACTATTATACTCATACGCATGAAATTTACTAATAATTTAGACTTCTACACCTCTAAGGCTATCCACAGACGCTTTCGACCTCAACAATCATAAATGTGCGAACAATTAAAAAAAAATTAAATACTTGTGCCAAAATAGATGGCTATAAGGAAATTAAAAATCGCCTGCAAATGGACGTTCCTACTTTGACCTGTTAAAAAGTATTTAGTATGTATGTTATATTAAGGAGTATTGTTCTGTAATAACGTAATTAAAAAATATATATTAAAATGCTATTTAACAATTATAAAATATCACACACAGGAAATTGTGTAAAAGTTGAAAATTACGGAAGCACTCACGGCAAACGTTTTCATCGGTTATTTAATTTCACAATCAACAGAATCTCAATCTGCATCGTATTCGAAACAATCATTCAATTAAAATGGCCATCGATAATTGTTTCTCCCTTATACTTCTCGTTAACAACCGATTTTTTTTGTAACCATTTTCATGTGAAGTTATGTATTAAAAATTATGTTTTAATTGAAATAATATACATCATAAACTATAAATTTATTATCTATAATGATCATATTCTTTCCATATTTATATTTAAAAAACCTTTAATGGCAGTACTCTTAATATGATATTGTATATAGTCGCCACCAGATGTATGTTATATAAAAAGTTACAAATATATAATCCACTATACTCTTGGTTTAAAACTATAGAATAATGGTCATAAAGTAACTAAGGATGCCATATCATTAACAAGAATATTGATATTGTCTAAATGCCGAATATCCATGTAGAAAACAATGACCAATTAGATCAACACATCGGTGATTTTGGATTTGATGATTTAAATGTGTCTATTTTTTTTTCAAATAATTTAGAGTCATGAATATCAATAATTTGGTTTCAAGGCAGAGATTACTCGTAATCCAGCTACGATTGACATAGATCTTACTGCGATTTAACAAACATAGAAAGAAAGTTCCAATATCTTTTCCAATTTATATTCAATCTATCTTGATAAGGAGGATCTGTACGGAATAATGACTACAAACCTATGAAACACTTTACTTCACTACACTACTTTAGTATATTGTATTAGCAAAAATATGGATATATTTAAAACACTAAAGGTAGAATCAGAGTTCAGTTTATTCTCATTTAACAGTAGCAACAGAGACATTATTATTAAAATATCAATCAGAATCATGTGAACATGTAAATAAGTTGCGTGATACTGATACGTGAAGATTGTTTTGAAATTGCCATTCGCAACTAGTATCATATGGCGTTTTTCTAAGCATAAAACATCGTTATTAAGATATCTTTAACACTAATCAATGAATCGATATTTTAAATACTTTAACACCTATGATAAAACGTATCTTTTTAACGATAGACCATTGTATATATGAACCACTATAAGTAAAAGAGAATAAGAAAACAGTACCAGAAGGACCGATCTTAGCTTGGTACTTTTTTTTAAATTACGTTTAGTTGAAAATAATAATTTAAATACGAATCACATTCTGATTAAACATCCACATTTTACGATGGAACTCGTTATCTAAATAAAATGATCACGAGTATAATAAATTATTTCATTTGAAATAATAGAAAATGCGTTTTTACGATAAATACAACTATGTAGGTGTATTCAGCAAACCAAAATCTCTCTAAATACAAAATTTCATCCAGTCGTTCAGAGATACGTGAAATGTATATACATACATATATACAAAAATTGCTCCCTTAATAGTATTACATTCACTCACACGAAGAAAATATTATACATATGCCATGTATACAATATATTATAGTTATCTAATAGTACCAATGTTTACATATCGGATCTCAAAAATCGATATGAATGAGATTTTATATTTAGATTATACTCTACTTTCCAAACATATTCACTCGGTTTTTTGTATGACACCGAGCGTATTCATTTTCTTAGACTTGTAAGCCGTAAATAAAACAATGCATGTATTACAGGTAATATCCGTACATATAAACAACGGCCCGGGTGTTCGAATTTGAGACAACCTTTGTTTCAAATTACTATTCTGCCAGAAAAGATAACTTCACTGTGTTAAGCTTCAGAATATAGGTAGTTTATTGAGCCCAGGATATTTTTAAAATAATATAATATGTTTTCAAGAAGGCTTTATCACCAAACATATGAGAATGAACTGTGAAATTGAGTAAAATCAATTAACTATCCTTAGGTAAAAATCAATTTATCCCTTTTTATATTTCTTTACACTTTATAACCGCTCATATTCAATTTAAGACACTTAAAGGTGTTTTGCAATACAATTGAATTAAATTTTATTCACTTCGACGTAAATATGATATTGAAGGTTTCATCGTTAAGACAGAATCGATAACTCGTTGCATTATACCATACTGTGTTTACTTACCACATACTAGAGAATTCGTATTATTTTATGACGAAATACCTTAAAGAGTTGACATTGTTGAAATCACTTTATATAACTGGAAAGCAATAAATTGTGTCGAAGGTATTTTATTAGATTTAGAATTAGATTTTTAAATACCTATTTTTTATTATTTGTAAATCGGCCAACGACTGTCAAAAATCAAACTAAATGACTAATAATACAGACTATTCAAATCACAAACTTTATTGATAAAAGAGTTTTTGATCACCCATTTTGCCTAGCCACAAAAACGTAATCTCGTTTTAAACATTACAAGTAAATAATATTCAAGAAGTGTTATTATCTAATTATAAAGGTTAGTGGGTTTATTTACAAAGGAATTTCAGTAAAGTGAACAAATCCGCTGTGACGGATATTTTGTGGTCGCAAACGTTACAAACTTTTAAACTTAATTTTAAACTTTAATTAACTTCATCTTTAAAGAAACTGTCACGTTGCGAATACCTACACAGTTATTAGAAATAAACAGATTTAATTATATCTTGTATGTAATTAACAAATACCTGTAGCTATAAATAAGGAAAAGCAAATATTTTTTTATGTTACTAATGGTAAGTACCTACAGGGTGTAACAGATCCATATCTAGTACCTACGTATATTTAGAATAAATTTATAAGAAAGCCAAAAGAACTCCAGCTAGTTTAATATTATAAAAACTTTTTTGGCAATTTATGAATGAAGGTTTTATAGGTTACGCCAGATTTGAAAATTCTTGGGAAAAACATTAAAATTTCATTAATATTGTTAATAATTGTAGAATATATAATAAAGATAGAAAGTTATATTTAGATTTGACAATTCTTACAATCATAGTGAAAAGATGAATTTCGTTGTCTATGTTTAGAGATTTTGAAGGGACGAATGAGAGATGATGACACAAAGCGGAGTTTGAAAACGGAGATTCTGAAGATTTCTAGAACATTTTGAGAAGAATGACGTGGGGCGGGGGGGGGGGGGGCTATTTAGATAGAATGCGAATTTATAGGAATATAGACTGGGAAAGCTCAGAGTATATATCTTGATCGTAAATTGTACAAGTGGCAAACTATCCATTAAAAGTTTCGTGTTTTTAAAAATGTCAGAAAGATTCCAAAGAACGTACGAAAATTGTCAACGTTAAGGAAACGAGGCTAAATTTTTTAAACAATATTCGTAGAAAGTTGGAGAACGTACAAAGGATATATTTAGATTTCCCAGGCGAAATGTAATAGGACTATGTAGTGCTGATTTGTAAGTATAATGATAATGTGCGGTAGCAAACTATAAGACTAAGTATATTATGATAAATTTACGATCTATATATTATTGTAGAATTCCAACCAGGGTTCCTATGAATATTCTACTTATCCACTATACATGATCTACTGCACAAATTATGTAGTTTTGTTTCAAATAGATAGATTCAAGATTCAAGATAGAGTACAAAATGAGGTATGTGGCATGTATTATTCCTTCAATATCGTATTTTGCTGTATAGTGATGTTAGTTCTCATTATCTGGGGATTCGCAGGGTAATTATTTAGTAATTATGTTGCCTTCATTTGGTGTTCGGTTTAGTATGAAGGGAGACTACCTTCTGCTAAAGTGACTGAATAGTAGTAAGTACCAAATATTGTTATCCTGTCAGATCTTCTGCCTGGTGGTCTTCGGACATTGCTCTATATTAGGTATCCTCTTGTTTTCATAATACCAAAAGAGTATGTTCTGGAGTACCCTGGAAGTTTTATAAATTGTTGTGGTAAGCCATAAAAACTACACTTTTCCCTACTGGCTTACCTTATTACTTAGAATTTTATTTTTTATATATTTTGTAAAAAACCAATTAAATATATCTTTATTTTAAATAATTATATAGAAAATACATTGAGTTTGAGTTCTATAAACTAAATGTAAGTACATGCCTCGGTAAATATTTGCAATAAATTAAATTGGTGATATGATTATAAAATATATATAAATTATAAAACAAAGTAAATAAATTCAAAAATAATAGTAAGTCATGCAGTAAATGTAATATGAAACATAACTAATTAATAGTTTAGAAACTCTTCAGGTTTCGTATATTATGTAAAATATATTGTGAATTATTTCTTGAAGATATATATGTAGGTACCACTTTATATTTATTATAATTATATAGGTACAAATATAAATAATGATACATTTTAATCTTGATTTTAGTGATAAGGCTTAATATTCTCATGAGAATATAAAACATAATAATGCGTCACTTATACATTGGTATGGTCCATGATTGATCCTACCATAATACATAACATTTCACATACAACACCATTCTGCATTGGTATGGTACATTGTTGTTCAAAGATAAATTAGGGTAAAATAATTTGCTTTACAAAAAAGGACCAATGAATCCTTATTATATCTAAACAATCAGCTTCCAACTCCATTGTTTATATGTGTGTTGAATGGCGTCAATGCTAAACTGGTTAAACTGTTAAACTGGTTGTCTAAATTTATTAAAATACTATTTCAAAGTATAACAAATTAGTGTTGGTTTTGTTCAACACATTCTTTCCGAATACTTATCCACTTTCCTTCTGGAGCCAGTAGGAGATAGTATTCAATAAAAAAATGTTATGTAATTGCAGGCAAACTAGCAAACGTGTCACCTGATGTTAAATGATCACCACCACCCATCGACACGTACAACACAAGGGGAATGGCAGGTGCGTTACTGGCCTTTATTTTGGAGGGATTGGCTCTCAAGTGCAACTGCCGGAACACACCAATTTGGCGGCGGATTTTCAATTTAAGGGTGGTAGCTAGCCAGGCGGGCATCAGAAAAACCACTACCACTATGCAATTCTGTCTACCATTTAAAAGACAATAATGTATAATCTGATGAGTATATTAGTTTTACTATGTATAAACAGTTGTACACTTCTAACCAAAATACTTGTAAGGGCCTAGCTTATCTTCTATATATCCATGTCTGTTGATCCATGCAGTGTTAGGAACAATGACCAAGTATTCGGAAATGACTTTGTGTCTTCTACACCTATATCCCACGGCATGTAGCTCCCTTATCTTACCGTGCGGGGAGGTCTGGATTGAAGTGAATTGCATATTTTCTCCCTGGTCGACTTTCTCACCTTGGAACTTTCTTATCACTGAGAGTCTATAGCTGACCCTATTACGGTATTTGCTAATTACTACCCGTTAGATTTATTTTGTTCAAGGCTATAGTCAACCATTGTGTCTTTTAATGCCATTCGAGTTAATATTGTTAAGGAACTGATTCCAGAACTCCTTATATTCTGCCTTCTACCCTTATCCTAATCCAGCATGTAGGTCGTTGGTGGAAAGGAAGGATGAGTCATCTTAGCACAAATAAAAAACCCTCTTTGAACAACTTTCATGTACAACTAGCTATACTTCCTCTAGATATCATCGCAATTTATTTATATTTATACCATGATATTAGATGGATTTGATTTTCTTATAATTGATATGATTTTTCTTATAACTAATTTTAATGTTATTGTCATGTGTTCAATTAATTTTTTAATTTTTTAATTGTTAATGTTTTCGACTTTGGTTGTGTTATGTTTTCTGAGTACCAGATTAAAAGAACTTGTTTACTAAAGCTGTATTTAATTGACAACGTAGATCCTAATTACTGGATGATCGTTGCCATAGATTTATGGTAACAAGCAGACACTCTCTTATTATTATTCATTCTATCATTAGTAGATAACTAATAGTAGATAAATAGTAATACATATGACGGGAGGGATAGTTACAAGTGCAATTAAAATAAACAGCAAAAAGCGAGGCATGTACAATTCGTCATCAGTAATCGTTGTCAAGCCATCTTGAAAATCAAAACAAAGTAACTAATATATGAGCCCCTGGCTAAGTTGTCTTTTAACAATTGTTAAAGTAAAGAGAGACCCTTTGACGGGATCTTGGTCTGTCAACTTATAGATTTTATTTTTATTGTAGATTATTGGTGGCATTATACGTGATATGGTTTAGCCAATGCATATAAGTGAACTGACTAATGTTATGGAATTTATTATTTGCCACAAAAACACCCTGATCAGGTTTATTAAGATAGTCATCGTCATGTTGAAACGTTAACACATTAATTATTAAATGGCAACTCAGTTTTCTACGTAATATTGGCATAATTGTATATAAACGAGTTCCCACTAAATAAGAAGAGAGTTTATACATAAAGTGTTAATAAACTTCTATTAAAAATACAATGATACAGGCAAATGTATCTGCTGTGTCAAACTAAATGAAAAAAAAAACCTTTGAAGAAAACAAAAAGAAGTATGAGATGATACACATGACAAATTCACTTTAACATTCTATTTTATTCTAACATTGTCGCATTATAGCCGAACGCCGGGTAGGGGTAAACTGAAAGGCGCTTGACAGAGCAGCCAAGACCAATATGGAAACGCCCATGGCTCGTATCAGTTGACCGTGTTATGTATATCTTGTCTGTTATTGATAACAAAAGTTTCACTTGTATCGTGGTTTCATGAAATAAAGTGTTGGCTGTGGTCACATGGATTTATAATAAACAGCGATTGTCACCTAGCCGTGTACATATTACCATTTGTTTACGCGGATCTCCTGATAGTAAACCGAAGTGGTCTGGTACAACACCAATCCAGACGTTTGTATAAACCTATATGAGGCAGACCACTTACCTTGGTCGCTGGGTCTTCGTGCGTTGCTCTGCCCGTCCATCACATATACTAACACACTCGTAACAATGAAAATGTCAATTAAGATACAATAATCCAGGTATTCGCCATAGAATGTAAAACCACTTGCGCTCTGTTCGTTATTAGCAACTGATTCGTGACGGGCGCGAGCATACCTCCTAACCCGACTGCGAATCCCGGCATCGCGATTTACCCACATATATGAATATAAAAACGCCTGGACACCATTACACTATTTTATGTTATTTTATATAGTAATACATGTTTGCTAAATATTGTACACACTAAAACAAGTAATTTATTTCATAATTAGACTTTAATTTTGCTTTGTTTGTATTTTTTGTGATTTAAATAAGATAATTCAAAATATACTCGAAATCTTGGAATAAATGTGTAAGCTCTAGGGAAATTACAACCGAAACCTTACCGTCTACCTGCCTATATTTAGGCAGTTTGCTCGGTTCCTTTGTGCTTTGAATCAATTCCCGTAACTTATCTGCATATTTTATAATACGAGAGGTGACTAACGGTGCAGCTTTCCTGTAGTTGAGATTTCTGTAGGTTTTGAAATGTATGTATAAAGTGATAGGAATTATTGATAATACCAATAATTATAAAACGATAGGGTGCATCTTACTGAATCGGTAATTGCCAGACCTATTTAGAAAACTGGTATATATAATTTTTTTTAATTTGTACTATTAATAGTAATAATATTAGTATATTAGTAATAAAAACTTCTCAGGTGTTCAGGAACTCAATTGCAATATTTTGTCGATAAATAAAAACAATCACAAAAATATTTACGATTAAATTTCACAGCTTTATTTCTTAACATCTTGATTTTAGATTACTTTATTTTTTGAAGTTAAAAATTGATATAAACGTAGATAGGAAGTTGCACTGAAGCAATCAATGCATTTGCGTATTTATCAAGTACACAAACTAGGAGTTTCAAACTGATCCTCTTCGTAGTACGTGGTTTACATTTCGGATTAGGTCACGACCAAGAATGTAACCAGGATTTTATTCAGGGTGTCTACAGCCACAGAGAATATTAAGCTTAACTTGTTGCAGGATTGAAACTTCACACAAAATGGTCTTGAACTTATTCCTTTAAAATTGCAATACTTATATTTTTCCATCTATGATTTTACACGTTACGTTAGGTACCGTGAATTAGTTTATCGAAGTAGTTTTCCACACCCTCCTAAAGGAAGCAATTACCCTTGCTCCCTCCTTGGCCGTACCTGGCTACGCTCTTGATCGCGACCCCGACCGCGCACTATGATTCCTACATATCCTCTCGAGAATGTATTTAAAATTTAAAATAGATAGTTTAGTCTACAGTATGCAATAACAAATTAATAATACAATTAAATACACAATAAAGAATTACTGATCCAATAATTTATTTAACTTAGGTATGTATTGAATTGCATTATAAGTTTTTTTTACCGTAGCATCATAGTAAATTGACAGCACTATTCCTAGTTTAAAGGATCATAGAATCCTAAGAACGATGACCCCCAAAAGTAAGAAATTCGTCTAGAGTCGTTGCTGTCATGCTGTTCCGCTAGCTTCTAGATGATCCCGAAATGTGGCAAAGACGATAAACTAAAATTGTGATCAGTTTATTACCATCTACATGATAGTTGCGACCCTGTTAGATAGAGATACCTACCACCTCGCTTCATTTTTGGATCATCAGTTCCTAATCGTTTTCGGTTAAGGTAAAAGCTTAGACTCCATTTTAAAAGTATGTTCTAAATAACTGCTTCGTCCTTTGATGTGTACGTACATGGCTAACATATCTCATCTTTGCGATAAACATGCGATTGCACTTGGGGTAGAGTAGGATACTATCAGAATACTTTTAGAATACGCTTAAGCATTTTTAACGTATATATAAAAATGAAGTCATGTTCAAATATCTTTATTATATAAATAACATTCGAACCCATAACATTTGGACAGTAAAACCTAATAAACCCAACTTCCTTTTTTCCATTTTATTAATGTCAACTATTTTTTTTTCTGGAAAGCAAACTGTTTCTATCTACTAAAGTCGTTTTATAAACTGCAGCCTACATGTACACAAGAGGTGTTCCAACTTACTTCATAAAGTAACAAGTTGAAGTATACAGAATGGTAGTACTATTTGAAATTAGTTGTGCATCTAAGCTGTATTGTAACACAATACAAACAAAATAACAGCTATAAGTCATATTTGACAATTACGTAACAGATGAAAACAAATAGTTCATTTGTTGTTTGCGAACGGAATATATCTATAATATTAATAAGCATCCATACTATCCATACTAATTTTATAAATGCGAAAGTGAGTTTATATGTTTGTTACACTTTCACGCCTAAACCGCTAAATTGATTGTGATGTATTTCGGTACAGAGATAGACGGAACCCTGAAGACGAAGATAGGCTAGTTTTTCTAGCTAAAAACTTATAGGAAATGGGGTAAAGAAAAGGACAAACTTTGTACGAAACTTTGTATTGCGTCGTCTTTTGTTTTCCAAAATTAATATTAACGCGAGCGAAGCCGCACGTAAAATCTAGTAATATGAATATATATTTCCTTCTATATCGTATAGGTATATGTAGATAATAGAATTTAATAAAAATATCATAATACAAAATATTGATACTAAGTAAATGACGCTGGACGAAAGCGTCTTTCCAAAAGAAACCACATGTTCATTTATTAACCTATCATGTATTGGTAATATGAACTACCAAAAAATCGGTTTTAAATTTTTCTCACTTATAGTGTGTACACTTGTAGTATAATGAGTATTCTCACGATCTTATCCTTCCTCGTCAACCGATAGTATTGTAAATTCAAATTAGTAAAAGTACGCGAACTACAGAGTACTCGTTGTTATATAAATCCAAAGCACGGTAATTCCTCCAATGATGATTGTCAATTTTACTTCACTTACTTTGAACAACTGTATGTATTCTATTTCAAAGTTAAGTCTCGGTTGTTAATTTACAACTTCATGCTTGCAACTGTATAACAATCAGCTCGACTTCAAACTATTATATTTTATTTTATACAAAGCGTTATTGCACAATTGTCTCATTTTATATGAAAAAGAGCAGAAAAAATGAAATCCCTTTGAATGTCCAATTTTAGCAATAGCTATGACGAGCCTTTGTGGCTGGTATGGTAAATCTAACAACGGGTGCCAATGAAAGTTTTTCAAACGGGTGCAAATCAAAGTTATAAATTGTTATTACTGAATCAATTAATATTTATGTACCAATTTATTCGAACGATAATAACAAAAATTATGCGCAATGTTTACCTAAAGGATCATAACATTGCCATAATATGCCATAGTATGGAATAATATGCCATAATATTGCTTATGTGTTTTTGCAATTGCGAGCCATGTAAAATATATCTACCCTCTTATAAATATAGAGTATAATATATAAATATAGAGAGGCCGGCTATACTCAACCTAACGCCCGCGGATCGCACAATGCCTGTCAGGCTTTTGGTGTTGGCCCACCTGGTATAACTTTATTTTAAATAACCTAAAGACTAAACTTAAACTCCAAGGAAATCATTACCTAAAAATATTTTTTGTTTGCGGCCCACGACATCATGGCTAACACATGTTTTTTTTTATACTTAAGGTTTAGCGTTATGGCCATAATCTCGCCTGATCTTAAATGACGATATACGGTTGATAGAAACGCTAAACCTGTGGAGGAACTGGCTCTCAAGTACAGCTGCCGGAACACACCTATTGGTATTTGGCGGCTTTGTTTTTGGCGGTTTGGTTCGTGACTCCTATAGAAAAAAGGTTGAGTAAGTCGGATCGAGGCCAATGGAGATTTTATTAATAAATAGTTCTGTTTCTTTATAACAACGTACTAACTGTAATAACATTAACTAAATATACTATTACATTGACGTCAATTTAAGAGGTAACAGAAACAATATTTATCCTTTATTAAATGTAGATACATATTAGCAAAACCTTAACCAATATATCTGATCAGAAGTTTAATATCGCAGTATGATGTATTGGCTATAATTACGCTTATGCTATCTAAATTTGACTTCAAATTAAAAAGACTATCCTTAAAACAGAACGTACTTAAAACGTCTTTTAAACATGCGTAAAATACATACAACATCGCTCTCTCCGCCGCCGGATAGGCTATGGGAGAGGTATGGGACTGAACCGCTTTGAACCAGCAATACCCACAAAAATCCCTATTGTGACCCTACTTGCACCCCTAGTTGCTAGTAGAGACCTCGAAACACTTTTGCAATTATTTAGTATCTTGAGTAGCCGTGAGTGGCTCGAATTCACTCACTCGTGATTTTGAGTTTAGCATCCGATTGGCTTGCACACACTCATTGGTCTTTACACAACTACAGACGATCCGTGAATCCGTGACGCAACCTGTGGGCCACATGAGTAAACGAAAAAGACTTCGGGTAAAACTCCCACATGAAGGGATACCCAGGAACTTTTTCCGAGGTCCTATCTAAATAAGCATGAGATAATACCCACGCCAGATCTTTATCGTACAGTCCGTTTTACCATATCTCTTGTAGAATACGTTCGTAAAAAGGTTGTTTTAATTCAGTTAAATGATTTCTATGTAAAATATTCCAGACAAAATAACACTTCAAATTCAGTTATATTTTACAAGTCTTTAAATAACTGCGTTTAAGATTTCTGATAAAACTTTTTTTGGTATGTTCTTATCACAACGGCGCTATATTTTCGCCAGATAGTTTTTTTTAAGTGAGTCATCGTTAGGTACGTAAGGAAAATAAATTGTATTGAATTTAAATAAACATCACATTCACTATTAGTCAGTCGCTGCCAGAGATGAAATTACGTAACTGAATATGCACATATATGGGTTGTATTATTTGAAACTATATTTACTTTTATGTAAAAGGGAAACAAATATTAGATTCCAATTTTATTTACATTATATTTTTTACCTGTAAAAAAATTAAAATAATATATAAACAAAATAACTTTCACATCTCACATGTGTACACACAAGCATACTTTTTTATTTAGCAGTATTTATGCCGTTGAATCCTTTGACAAATGGCGACTAATTGGCTGATAATCACTCAACACCAATAAAACACACTATGACGACACTTTAAGCCCCGTGTTGTTAGAGACCAGCGACAGCTTTCATATTTCTTCTAATCATGCTGTAATACCTGAAAATCTTATTAGAATAAACCAATACTTAAATTAATAAGTTCTTATTCATTACTTTCTTAATAAAATGGACAATCCTAAAATAAGATATATGGAAATGATTGTTTTTAATATAGAGTTACGACTTCTTGAAGTTATTCATTAAAGATTTCTTATAATGCATAGATTAAAGAGCTGCAGGCTTTTCTAAGAAAATCACGCCTTAATTAATGTGATTATTTTAACCCGTTCTAATTTTAGGTATTAGGTAGTTTAGACTAGAAAAATATTAATTCGATATCTGCTAATTCGTACCCCGGCATGTACGGCATACTTAGTAGCGAATTTTGGAGTTTGCGTAACTGTTATTAACGATGTAGAAATTATCGTGAGGAAACCTAAACTCTTCGGAAATATTTTGTAGTATCCATTTGTATGTGAGAAAAAAATAGTGTATTGCTGACGTTTGAAATAGGTCAATAGGCCTTAAGCTGACGATATGATTCTCTACCCTCGGAAAGAGACCTTCGTCTACCAGTGGGTCATTAATAGGCTTGAATTATTGCTATTATTAAATCAGGAATGATTTCATAATAATATTCTATGATTTTAGAAAGTTATACCATTTTTATAATATTTACCATTAACTATAAAGAATACCATTGTTACGCTTAACAACGCAGGTAACGATATACTTTAATCTTACAACTCGACATTTATATTACTTCAATACGCAACTACATAAAAATAAATTTTATTTGCAGAAACATAGTTTAATCAGATTTCAAAACTAGACAATTTTGAATTGAATTATGAGGAACGATGCCAACAACAACATTCACTATGTGCATAGAATAAAAAATAAATTCAGAACATGGTTGACTGTTTTCCAAATAAATCCTATAGCGACTATTATCTACATACATAGGTATGTTGTCATAGTGTCTGTTATATAAAGTTTTTATTAACATTCATTGTTTTTGCTATCAAGAAGCACGTTGTATTATATACTTGTATCAATTTATATAGCATGGTTGTGTCATATACAATTTTGACGTTAATAATAATGATATAATAACTGAACATATTTTATTATGTATGTAATCTATATCCTTACTAATATTATACACGCGAAAGTTTGTAAGGATGTATGGATGTTAGTTACTCTTTCACGCAAAAACTACTGAATGGTTTTTAATTAAACTTTACAATAATGTAGATTCTACTTCAGAATAACACTTAGGCTATAATTTATAAAGATATTATCTGAATTGTTCAAAAAATAACGATAAGTGTCAAGTAACTAAGAAAAAATTCTGCCATCAGCGAGCTATTCTGGCGTGCACTGTATAAACTGTTAGAGTTAAACGTATATAATTTGAATGTTTATGTTAAATAGTCCTACAAACAGTCCGCAATGGAATATATCTATATTTTATGTGTAAAACATTATCGCCAAAATACTGAACGGCCCGCACATAAACATCTACGAGTACAAATAATGTTCTTGTACTAGTCTGCTTTGATATAATTTATGTAAAATAACGAGTACCGGACTAAGGATTGTTTGACCAAATCAATCAATATTAACGCGAGCAATGCCGCAAGTAAAAGTTATAAATGCATATAACAAGGTCCAGTTATTTACACCATTTATAACTCAAAAACGGCAGGTCCAATTTCAATGATCTCTGATTAGTTGGATTCAAAGATTGCCGAGTCAGCTAGTTTTTTTGTAAAATAAATATAAAGTATGTAAATATAACCTTAAAATAACAAAGTATCAAGTTAATATAAACTATATATGTATGTAGAGACATCATTAATTATATATAAGTATAAGATCTCTATACATTCCAGTAACCGTAGATAGACATAAAGAAGTTTTCTGTGAACCAAAATCAACACCGTTTAGAACTTGCCGGCGAAGGCTTAACAACTTAATCCTGTAATTAGGAGGTTGACACTTGGCACTTCTCGATTTGGTCCCTTCAAACACATATGAAACCAGTCTTATCTACTAAATATCTGTCTAGTAACTAGTTTTATAACTTACACCTGATTGAGTTGAGAATCATATATATCATAGATGTTAATAAACTTATTTCAAGCAATTATTCTCAAACGACTGTATGAGTTGCATAGAAATTCATCATAAAAACACCTAAAAATATTGTATATATTTTATTTTAGAAAATATATCGTAGAATAAGACATAACATCTATTTATACTTTCATTAACAAAAAATATACCTATCTCAGTAGACTAATACATACACTTTTAAGTTACAGTTATCGAAAAGAAAAAAAAAACAATTTTGCTTCGACAATAATAATATTATTTATTCATAACAATTACTATGCTATATAGACCAAGGTCAATAATTTTTGAAACTAAAAAAATAATATTAATAGAATGAAACCAATTGGAAAAGGAGAAGAATATAACAAAAATGAAAGGTAAAATAAATTACGGGCGATCTGAGGTCGGGAAGTGAAAGAGAGTGAGTTTTAAGGGTAAAAAACGAATTATCTGCATTTCCGGCAAAACTACAAGTTCCATGGAAAAAGTTAAATTGCAAAGTTGTAGGTAATAAAAAGATTTACAACATTAGTATTTACATATTTTTTTTTATATACCTAACCTCAAAATGTATGTAAAAAATTCAAATAACTCTGGTTATTTTTATCTTTTACAGAAAAAAAAAACACGAAATTTGGTGACAACTGACCTTTTTAAGTCCCAAACAAACTGCAATTTTTTTGATTAAATATATTTATTTTTTCACCTTATTTTTACTTAATATCGAAAAAGCACCCTAATTTTCAATCGGACATTCTCACGTCAAAACATCAGCTTTTTGTTAAAAAGCGGTGGGCTTTTTGTTTGTTGAAATCTCTACTTTCTGATGGTCTAAAAAAAAAATATATATATATATATATATATATATATATATATATATATATATATATATATATATATATATATATATATATATATATATATATACTAACGTATCTATATATATATACTATATATATATATATACGTACTAACGTATATATATATATATTACTATGGAAGATACGTTAGTATCTACATTAGTTACCGCAGTACGTTTTAGTTAAACCTTAATCTAACAGCGACGGGGGCAATGTATAAATGCTTCCTTATTTCCGTTTCTTTTGTGTAATTACAGGATACGCTGGGTTCATATAGTAGAACAAGTAACTGGCGCTCCTATCGGTGTAAGACTACGGAACTGGAATTTAAGTGATCTTATTTAGTGGCCGGCGTAGAGCCGATCTAGCCCGGACGTTGGTTTGCGCGTGTTGAGAATCGACAATAAACACGTACCTCCTTGATCGTTTCGACTGATAATTATTACTCGGAACTCCATGTTCAGCTTGATTTCATTTCGTAGCATTGTTGTGGCATTCTACTACAACATAAATACGATTTTGAGTAAACTATTATCATAATATCGACATTAAAGCGATTATAGCTCAGTTGGTAGTGTATCGGACGCCACGTCAAGGAACTTTATACAGATATAATTATGTATATTAGTACTAGCTGACCTGGTAGATCTTGTTATGCCTTTTCAAGCAGTCAATCACATCAATTACAGCGTCATCCATCGCGTTATGATCACTTATCGAGATAAGAAGTATCCTATCTCTCAAGTTATATCAAACAGTACACATTGTGCAAAATTTGATTAAAATCGGTTCAGTAGTTAAGGAGTTCATGTGACACGAAATTTCGATATATAAACATTTAAATTATGAAGAATTTTTCTTATAGGTATCAAAATTAAGATATATTTAAACAAAACGAAATGACATTAAACCTATTATTATGAATGAATTTCAAAACTCACACTTGCGTCTTCTCAAGAGATTCTCAATTTTAGAAGATAATTTTTTTTCGATGGCCTCTTATTTCATAGCATACATACAATTAATATATATTAAATATAATATAATATAATATAATATAATATAATATAATATAATATAATATAATATAATATAA